>CM060118.1:32634779-33834779 GCA_030522415.1 Channallabes apus
AGGTTGGAATGCACTCGATGACCATGTAAGGCAGATGCTAGGAATCTTAAATAAAGTATAATTTAAAAATGATCAATAAAGCTCATTTATGTTCCCTTTATACATGCATGGCAGTTCAGTAAAGGGATCAGAGTCAGTATACACACCTTGCAACTTTAAAACCACTATTGTGTGTTGCTCCTCTCTTGCCACAAAAAAGAGCTCGGACCCTTGGAGTCATGTCTCCACAAGGGACTCGAAGACCTCTGAAGGTATGCTGTTATATCTGGCACTTGGACATTAGCAGCAGATGCTTTAAGTGCTGTAAGTTGCAAGCGCCCTCTGTGTGTCAGACTAGTTTGTCAAGAACTTCCCATGCATGCTTGAGTAGATTGAGATCTGGGGAATTTAGAGGCCAGATAAACAACATGCACAGTCTGATGAAATAAAATAATAAAAAGTACACAAATAATGATAAAAGTGACTAGAAACATATGTAGATCAGTGGTGTGCAGAGCAAAGCCAGAAAGGAAGCTAACTTTTATGATACAGTTTGCAATTAATGAGTAATTGAGAATTATATAAGGGACAAAGCAGTTAAATTATAATTTATAATTATTGACACCCTTCAGGAAAATGACATAAAAATGTACAAACGGTTATGTATTTCTCGCCCCACTATACAATTTTAATGACTTACTTGTTTCATTTTACTTTGAAGTTGTCACAATCATTCATCAATATTTATCAACCTTCTAGTGAAACACAAAAGAAGTGTTTAAATGTCCCTACTAATTAATAAATCTATCTGCATAGATCTATATGCAGTTAATGTATGTAATGTTTAGTCATTTTTGCCCATGTT
The DNA here is from genome assembly GCA_030522415.1 of Channallabes apus. Lineage (NCBI taxonomy): Eukaryota > Metazoa > Chordata > Actinopteri > Siluriformes > Clariidae > Channallabes > Channallabes apus. The sequence goes on from CM060118.1 coordinate 32,635,624, forward strand.
TTGAAATGTTTAGATAATTCTGGAGTTGACTTTTACATGATGAGTATTCTAAGATGATACCCATGATATTATCAGATATCACTTCACATTGTCAAACTGCATATAAGGCTTATAGAAGCATTTAAAATATCCCTAAGCAAAACTGTTCACAAATTATTGAGTGGGCCAAGAAATCAAACTTTGTTGGAGGATCTCACTATAGTATGAGGTACAAGTTAGGAACCAAGATTCATGGAGTAATAGTACTTCAATATATATTCAGTTTATAAATTTTAATTCATACATTTTTAAAACCCTAATTTCACACTGCACAGTCATATCGGTATCACTCTGAAATTAAACCCACATTTTCTTCCATGTTATTATGAAATAAATGTGGATATAATGTACATGTATGTAAAATAATCCATTTCTCCTAAGCAGACACAACTGTTTTATCAACATTACGATATTACTAAACAACCTGGGCCCGTATTCACAAAGCTTCTTAAACACAAAGCTTCTTAAGCCTAAAAGTTGCTCCTAGTGATGAAATTCTAAGAAAATTCTTAGAATTATGACATTGTCTTAGAATTTCCCTTTAAGTTTAGGACTAAATCTTAGTAAAGATAAAAATGATTCACAAAATATCTTAGCCCTAAAAACAGCTCCTAAGGTACAAATGATTAAGAGTAGAGAGTAGGACTTTTAAGAGGCTTAAGAGTTTCTATAGCAGAGGACAAAATGGTGGAAAGAAGAAATATTCTCCAAACACTAAATGTAAAGCTAAAAGTAAACACTGCTGTACTGTCCAATTTGATTTTCATGTTTTACTTCCTTCCATCTCTCTTGGATTGCTGGCTACCTACCATCCAAAAAAGCAACTTACTGTAAATAGACTGTCGTGTAACCATGTAAATTAGTAAAAGCTGAGCCATTTTGCTCCCATCAATCTGAAATAGATTAAAAGTAATAAAATCATTATGATAAATAAATGTAAGAACTTAAATGTAGTATACATTTGGCTGTTTAATTATCTTTATGATATTTAGCCTATAACAGAAACTTTGCATAAAGTAGCCTGTAGTCATGAGTATACAATTTCTTTAAACATTATGATTTCACTGTCTGTTATATTCTATTTTCACAAAAAGTGCATTTCAAGACCTTTTCAGAGGTCAGAGGTTATTTTTTTTTATTAACCAATCACAGTCCTTGAATTGCTGCATCATCCCTAGCAACGGGGTCAACCACACCCCCTCACTAAGATAAAGGTTTTTGTACTTTCCTTACTCAGAGTGGCTCTGAGAACTTTCCTAAATCACTTTTAGTCTAGGACTCCCAGCTAGGACTTTTTAAGCTAAGATAAGAGCTCTCTAAGAGAATTCTAAGAAGCTTTGTGAATACGGGCCCTGGTCTTTTTCACTTGAAGTTTCAGACAATTTGCCTTTGGACATACAATACTGACTTTTACTAATCTTGTCTCCATCCCTTGTTTTTCTTTGTCTCTCTCCTTTATTTCCTTATGGGTAGTTTGTAAAGTGTGGTTATGCAGGTTCCAACTTTCCAGAGCACATCTTTCCTGCGCTGGTGGGAAGACCGATCATTCGCTCCACGGCTAAAGTTGGAAACATTGAGATTAAGGTGAGTTCCAGATGTTGCACAACTTGCCCATTTAAGTTGAAAGATTATTTCCAGTAAATTGTTAAAATGATTCAATAGCTGGTCAAATAATTTCCTCAATGATGTTTAAGAGCATTCACTTTTGCACAGCTCTCCAAAGTTCCCATCACAGCACCTCAATGTGCTCCAGTTCCTGACTTTGTCTTGGTACTTTTAATTCAGACTTCCAGCAAGGTGCTGAACAGGATAAGAATATTCCAGTGTAAAGTGAAGTTCATCGATATCTCGGCTGTTCTCTTAGCTAGAGCTAGCCAGCTAAGCTGAATTGTCATTAGTACGTTTCAATAAAAATGACTGCTTAATTAAATATTACATTAATCCTTCTGTTAGTTTGCAATGTACTTCATCAACTGCTTGTTAGTATATGCGACTTTTGTTTATTGTGGACAGAACATAGGACGACAGAGCGCACATGTGATAGTACACCAATAATGAGGCAGGACATAAAGCAGTGCAGTTAGGCAGCTGTTTAGTGAGAAATGTCAGTGAATTGGAACTCTGAGCATAGTGGTGCCCTTGGTAAGTAATGTAAATGTGCAGGGCTAGCACCTTAACATCCAGTTCACTCGTACTTATTGTTTCAAAAGCAATGGTCTTGTGGTACATTCTATGCGTACTCTGAGCTGGAAATCTGCATGCTGCTTGAAATCTTGACTTCTTCATGCTTCCTATTATACTCTCTCTCTTTCTCTTCTTTCCATGTGTTGAGGTAGAATAAAAAAAAGATGGTAAGTGCGGACCGATGTGTGCGTTTGCACTAGTCGCCTGTTGTGTGATGCATCATGCAGCAAATCTCAATCAGAAAACTCAATGCTGTAGTGTAGTGCTCAATGCTAATTCTTCTTATTTAAAAAAAATTTTTTCATATCATAATTGTGGCGTGTTTCTTCTTTATTCATTTTACTTATTATTATTTAATTGGTGTTTTTGCAGTTGTACCTACTAACATAACACCTTTTTGCTATTTCTCCCCCCTTTTAGTAACAACAGGAAATGAAAATATTTCACAGAATGTGGTTCTCTGCACAGACAGAAGGGGTTTCGTGTCTGGACACTTAGTTTAACTAAACTCCACTTTCTTGTTGTCTGAGTAGTCAGTTACTTGATGTATGCCATTGACTGTTGTAAAAAAAAAAAAAAAAATTTTTTAAACGTGTTTTGTTCCTCAACACACAATTACATAATTTCACAGTGACTTTCATAAAGAGTTTTTTTTTTTATTTTTCTTTCTTTCTCCAGGGCAGATCATGTTGGTGTAGGTCAGATAAGATTGTAATGACCAGGAATCAGGTTGGACAGATCGATTATAAGTAGAGTGGTGTTCAAAACACACAGTGACGCCACTCCCCCAGTGTCAAAGTACAGTACAGAAAATCAGTGCATCAATATGCAAAGCTAGAACCAATAGTACGACTATTGTCAAAAGTTTGAGGAGGAAAAAGGCTTGATTTTAAGGTGGAAACGCATTTCTCTACCTATTTGCAGAGACATTGTGTTAAACAGCAGTCTTGGATTGTGTAACTGTAAGAGTAACAGTGACAGTTGATCCAAAGCTGCATTGCAGACCCAGTTTTGTCATTAGTTGGTTTTTCTCTTTTCATTTCCTGGTTTGTACACAGTGTCTATAAATGTACTTATTAGGAACTGGGTTTACTGATGTAGATACAGTATTACTCATTTATGTTTTGCCACACTGAGTAAAGGTTATACTACAATAAATCTGACAAGTTAAGAATGGTTTGTGTGTGTATGAAAAAAAACAGATTTCAGCGCATGAGGAGTTGTGTTCAGTGCATGCCATACCAATGATAATAAACCCCCTTAAGTAGGGGTTTATCCGGCTATCCATCCATTTCATCACTGTGCCTGCATGTCTAATTCTGTACCTTCCTTGCTTTTAAGTCACCCACGGTGCAAATGATGCAAGCCTGAGTCAGGTTTTTAATGCAAAAACTTTTCGTGCTGTGTGCATCTTTTGAACATGTTGCTTATGTTGTCCATGATGGCATCTGTGCTGTCACATGGACATCCCATCAAATGTTCATAATGAGTGAGTATTTTTTATCAGAACAGCAAAACATGTTGAAATTGTTGTTATCTCTCATACACTTGCAGATTAAGTAGGTAAAGATTGAGTTTTTTTTTTTTTTTAAAGAATTTTACACGTTTTGTCTGAGTTTAAACGCTGAAAGTATCTACGCAGTTGTGATTAAATTGTAACCGTTCGCCTTTCAGGACCTGATGGTGGGTGATGAGGCGAGTGAGCTGCGCTCCATGCTGGAGGTGAACTACCCGATGGAGAATGGAATTGTCAGGAATTGGGACGACATGAAGCACTTGTGGGACTACACTTTTGGTCCAGAGAAACTGAATATTGACTCGCGCAACTGCAAGATCCTCCTCACCGAACCTCCTATGAATCCCACCAAAAACCGTGAGAAGATCATTGAGGTATGTACATGTCCCGAAGAAGAGCAGCAGGTCTATGTGAACAAAAATTCTTAAGGTATGAGAAGCTTTATCATGTTAACAGATGAGTAAAGATTTTGATATATGTTTAAAAAAAAAAAAAAGTCACATTCAGCTTGCAGATTTCTGCCAGATATTTAGATGAATGTTCAATGGAACACAAGTTCCTATTAACTATAGAATTATAAACGCAACTTTCGGCAAAAATAGACCATAGTTAAAGTCAAACCGGAACCTGGCACAGAATAACAGATCACAGTTATCGGAGTAAAAACTAGCTTAATGTCTTCATATAACCCCGTTATCCAAGTGTTTCCCTAGCGCTTAGATATACCCATCAAGGTAGAACGTTTTCTGTGTACACCAGAGCCATGATCGGGCTGCCGGCCACCCGAGAACTCCTTTACTGGCCCAAACACATGGAAATGGCTCAGGGCGAGGTCATGGCTGCACGTAGGATGTGGCAATAACTCCCAGTCGACGTCCTGTAATGTGCAAGTTGTCTTGGTGAATGATTTTTGTGTCCAGTTCCCACAGACAGATGTGTGTCTTCTGTTTAGAGAGAACGATAAACTCCTTTACATCATTCCATGAAGCATTGTTTTTTTTGGGGTTGCATAAGTAACAATACACATAAAAGAGACTGTTTGTTTGTGCAGCTGCCTTTGTTTTTAGAGTCGAATAAAGAGTATTTTATTAACCCCCCTAACGTCTGCATGTATCTCATGTCTGAGAACCCAGCAGGGTTTGCTTTAAATCAGTCAGTTTTCTTCATTGCCACTGAATATGCGGTCAGTAAAAAGTAGCACTTATTAATCTGTCTCTTTTATATTTCCTGTAGGTTATGTTTGAGACTTATCAGTTTTCAGGGGTTTATATCGCCATTCAGGCTGTGCTCACATTGTATGCTCAAGGTACGTTACCACATCACAATTGTTTAACTAGCACATTTTTAGATACAGCTTTGTTATAAACGGTGTAAACGTTCGGTGCCACCTACACCTACTTACTTGATGTTAATAATTTATTCATTGTTTGAAAGTGCCCATATAAATAAAATGCATTATTATTATTTAAACAGATGGCTATCTGGGCATCATTGTTCGGATTGTGCTGCTAGACCAGTTTAAATAAAACATTGACAAATGTGTCTTATTAATTACTACTGATAAATCGATTTGATTATTGCCTAGTCAGTACGTCCAAAATAGGAAATAGGAGGAATGATGTAATGTGCTATGGTGGTAGGCTACACTTTTGATCATCAGAAGATCGAAGGAAATTATCAGAAGATCATGATCTGTATTGGGATTAACTTTTACATCACAAAGGTGTTTGTAGACTTTTCATGTCCACCGTAGCTAAGATTTTGAGCTACATTGTCTACTTAAATGTCCCTGAATTATGCTGTGTTTCTTAGGTCTGTTAACTGGAGTCGTGGTCGATTCAGGCGATGGCGTCACCCACATTTGCCCTGTATACGAAGGCTTCTCGCTCCCTCATTTAACTCGCAGGCTGGACATAGCAGGGAGAGACATCACCCGATATCTTATAAAGGTCCGCACTTTTTGCTTGTTCGTCTTGGCGAGAGTTTCAGACAGTCTAGTAATACAGACGATTAGACTTTCTTATTAACTGAGTTTTGGAGATTAGGTATAGGAGTGTTTGTTGTTAGAAAGCTTGTAGTTCATGAAGCATTGTGCTAATATTCTTTATGTCCAGCTGCTGCTGCTGCGAGGATACGCTTTCAACCACTCTGCAGATTTTGAGACTGTGCGTATGATGAAGGAGAAACTCTGTTATGTAGGATACAACATCGAGCAGGAGCAGAAGCTTGCTTTGGAGACTACTGTACTGGTGGAATCCTACACAGTCAGTACAAAACACACACGCGCGCGCGCACACAATATTCATATACGTTTTATAAATAGGCTTCAATACTGGTATTTGTAATAAACAGAATGCATTATACTCCAGCATGGGTGAATTCTTGATTTATATTGATGAAGATTATTATTATTATTATTATTATTATTTTTGTATTAGTTTAATCCACACAGCTTGTACAGGAGTTCCCCTACAACACTAACAAGGCTTATGTTAATGAGCTTATCTGATAATACTGTTTCTATAGTTACACTTCATTCACAGACTCAACAACAAATAAGACTAAATATTAAAAAAAAAACTCTTTTTGTCTCCCCACTTTATGATTTTGGTGGCCTCCATTAGGGTTGGGAACCGAAAACTGGTGCTAATACAGCACCGGTACTATAGAACCGGTATGTACCGGACCGAAACAGAACGCGAATTTCGGTGCGTCATTTCGGTGCCACTTAAATGCCTGAACTGTCGATTGAAATATTTGTTCTCTAGATTCATATATTTTTGTAGATTAATAGTTTATTACATTTACATAAAAAAATTAAAAGCACAAATCATCCGGAAATGAGACCATCCGAGATGCGCGTGAATGCAGCAACTAACGTTACACTCGCTCTGACGGCAGCAGGCGGTCTACCGATAGCTTAACTTGCTAAATTAAACAACTTTCGTTAAAATTCCTAAAACTAAACGGTCGAAAGTGTGGCTATTAGGGCTGCACGATATTAGGAAAATATGCGATATTGTTGTTGAATACTGCGATAACAATATTTCTTGCGATATAACATTTCCCTAGAGAAATGCATTTTTTATTATTATTATTGCCTATTATTTTATTATTATTTATTTATATGTAATGATCATACTAAAATAAACAGGTAATAGATATTCGTCTGATGTAATTAAATCTAATTCAGGCTAAAAAGAAACTATATGTCAAGGAAGTTGCAAATATTTAGACTTCAAAACACTATGAATGACTTAAACCCCTCAGCAGATATTCTGACTTCTGGTTTGCTGTTACTATAAACCTGCCAACACAATATGAATTACTTTCAAACATGACTTTTTATTTACATGTAACCGTACACTCATCAATAGTGTCTTACAACAAGAGCATCTTTTAAACTAAATATTCTCTTTGGCTTGCCTGTTTTTTTTTTTTTTTAATAAAAATAAATATTATTAAACAAAAATGAAAAAAAGAAGAAAAAAAAAACTATTTGTCACGCACACACACTCTCGGCACTAGGACCCGGAAGTAATGCGGTCGCGAACCAGGAAGTATAAGAGGAGTAAACAAACCACCGCATAGAGCTTAGTCACTGAGTTCGCGCATGTCGGTTCAGATTGTTTACTTTCTGATTCGAGTGTGTGTTTATAGGACGCGGGTTAAATGTGTGTTTTTCCCTTGCTCCTTACATATTACATATATACTTTAAACTTTTAATATATTGTTCGATTTTAAGCATAAAATCTTTTGTTCAATAAAAATTCATTCTTGAGTCATCCACTATAATTTTGTGGCTTAAAAGTATCGGTTCAGGCACCGTTTTGGCACCGGTACCGTTTTAAAAGTATCGATTTGGCACCGGTATCGAAAAAAACCCAAACGATACCCAACCCTAGTCTCCATGCGCTTTTGCGTGTGATATCTCAACAGTGTGTTTAATGTTTGTAGTGTTTATATAAAACTTTCATTGTAACCAACACATTAAATGTTCAGATTCTGGAATTGATTAAAACGGGTTCAAGGCCACAGCAAGGTCAAATGTCGGAAAGTTTTTCTGTAATAAGCTTCATTTTTGTTTGACAAACTTACACATTCAGCTTCTGGAACATAAGGAACATACCTGTGTATTTTCCACATTGGTCTGAGATTCCCATTAGTGATATCTCTCCAAACCTGATGGTGTAGGATAAATTTGGTGGTATTATTATTATTGTAACCGGCAGATAAACTAATTTGATCAGACAGAGAGTGAACATCTCTGCAATTATTTGCAGGTATAGTGAAGAAAAAAGCTAATCAGATTAATCTGCTCTCGTGTGTAGCCCAGTTACAAACTGCACAGTATTTAAAATATTACTTGAACTATATGTTTGATGTCCTCCTTTTGAGGATGCACTGATTTATCGACTGTTGCTGGCATATTAATTCCACTCAAAACAGTCTCCTTTGCTATGACGTCTTAACGTTTCGTGGTGTAGGGAGTAAGGAAGAGCCGGGAACCTGCGCTCAGCAATAGCCCCAGGATAGCCGGTTAGCGGGGAAAACCCAGGAATTCCACACTGTGCCTTTGTTCTGACAAAATAAACCATCATCCAATATCCCTGACATTACATTCATTAAGTCATACATGACTGGAATACAGAATACAACAATCATTCCCTACACCACTGGTTACAGAGGAAAATGTTGATTGCGTGGTGATTAATTGGAGCAGGGTGGCATTCTTCTTCTCTTCAAGTCTACTTTACCATACAAAAATAGGGGTGCCATCTCATGGTGTTATTTGGCATTACCGCATTTCTTTTGTTTGTGATTTCCTTGGCACAAAAGGGAAATAAGTAGCAACCAAAAACAAATAAATAAATAAATGACATCAGTTTGGGCCACAAGTTTAAATTCTGAACGTATCAGTATCGGCCCAGAATTTCACAACCGGTGCATCCTTACTTCTTTGCCAAAAAATCGTTTAATTTCTGCTTTTCTTGTTTCTTTCTGTAAAAATAGTCACATAAGAAACAGCTTACATTGTTATTTTAATTGGAAAAAAAAAAAAAAAGATTTGGGGATCAGGGGTTCCTTTGGCAAGGATCTCTCCGGGAAAAAGCTTGCGTGTTTATTGCGCACTTTACAACCATTTGAAAGCAATTTGCATCTAGAGACTTTTTAAATGTTGTGTAGAGTACAGCACAGAATTGACTCGTCACAAGGCGAGAAGCATCAGTTGGCACTGCATCGATTTTGGTGAAAGAAGGGAGGAGATGGCTGGCCAATAGTTTGTACTGTTGTCAGGCCTATTAAGAAGTGTAGGAGTAGAAATTTCCACTGATTTATTCCCCTTAACATTTTCCTAAAAGAGAGAACTGACGGAGAAGCAAAGAAAATGGTGAAACAAAGAGTTCAGTGTGGCATAAGAGCTGCCTAACTAGAATGTAACATCATTTCCTGCGTGGCTACAGTCGTTCCCCAGCTGGATGTTTCCACATCTGGACACTCCTCAATGGAGTCTTTATACAGTATACTGTATGCCCACGCAACCCGCCACCATCTTCTCCACACTGCTGGACTCTAGGATCCCACTCGGACCTGTGGCTCAGTTCCAGCTGACCAGTGCTTGATTGTAGAGTCATGTTTAAGTGAGATGCGATCCATATTTTAATATAAAAAGGGACAAAACCTTAATATTGCTGACGGAAAGTGCAGAACCAGACACTGTTTAAAGGGGAAAAGATTATATTTCAAATACTCTGGTTGACTTTATGCATCATAAATATGCTTTTTTTTTTTTTTTTTTTTTTAATTTTAGACATTATTTTTTATTTTCTGTAGCTCCCTGATGGCAGAGTGATAAAAGTCGGAGGGGAGAGGTTTGAAGCACCTGAGGCTCTTTTCCAGCCTCATCTGATTAACGTGGAGGGAGTGGGAGTGGCTGAGCTGCTCTTCAACACTATTCAGGCAGCAGACATCGACACCAGGTACAGTCAGTTCATTAAATTATTTAAAGTCCAGGGGTAATCCCGCACAGTTTTATAACAGTCGTAAAATTAAAAGTCATGGTTGAATATAATATATAATATGAACTCATGACTGTTTTTTTTTTTTCCCCCTCCATATCAGGGCTGAGTTCTACAAGCATATTGTTCTCTCAGGTGGTTCTACCATGTATCCAGGCCTGCCATCTCGACTGGAGAGGGAACTCAAGCAGCTTTATCTAGAGCGGGTGCTTAAAGGGGATGTGGACAAGCTTTCTGTGAGTATCCATAATCGCACAGTAATCTAACGTAAAGCTACTATCCATCAGGGAGGCGTTTATGCTATGCTATCAGTCTTTTGTTTGTTTTCTACAAGCACAGGATGTTTGATGTCCAGTAGTATTGTACCTACTTCCTCATGCTATTGTCGCACAGAATATCGGTTGAAGTATCGCCTTTTGTCCAGCAGGTGGAACTATGTGAACCCTGGCAGTCTATGTGTGAGCTGACCAGCAATACAGCACTAAGGCCTAGGGTTCACACACAGCACGCAGTCTGACTCGGATCTTTGCTCTCTGACTTTAGCTTGGAAAAGCATTTAAAGGAAATTCTGAACTGCTTGTTTGTATGATTGGTCGGCATGTTTCCTTTTCCGAGTTTTAAAAAAAAATTTCAGAGAAAAGGAAACTAAAGGTTAAAAGAAAATCTTTGCTCTTTAACGTTTCTGTGACTGAAAATACAGATATTGTATAGCTTAAATAAATTTTAGAATCACTACAAATAAAGAATTTACAAAAGAGATTTACCTAATTAAAAAAAAATACAAAACACGATACATTAGTGCAGTCAGGGATTCACTGATCCAGATGTTACATTAAGTATGCATATGTAGATTAAGGTGCATCTGTGAGATATTGAGGAGTTTGGAATATTAACAAAGAGGATAAATGTTGTAAATGACCATATGTTTAGTAATGTCGGAGAAGGAGATCCTTCTCATGATGGATTAGACATTCCAGAAAGCAGGCATAGCGAGCCATAACCATTCTGACATTTAATTGAACAACATCTGGATATAATGGTTTGACTGACGTTAGCTATTTATATCCACAAATGGACTGATTACAAACTGACTAAAATAACACTGTTTTTACTTAAAACTTTGGCTCATTGCCTTATTTTATACTGTAGCATTTATACATTTGAGGGTGGAATCATATGCAACTGTCTTATATCCTGGCATTAGTTTTCTACAGGCAGCTTTACACAAGGAATAACACTGCTTTTAACAACTTGGTTACATTTAATGTTGTTGATTGTCCATGTGACAAGTTAGTTTCTATTCTTACTCATATTATTATTATTATTTTTTTTTTTTTTTAAAGCATTCCTTTACCAGTATCTCCTTTGATCTTTTTTAATGTTAATGAGGTACAAATAGTAGCCTGTCATGTTACTGAGAGCTCCAGTTAAAGTTAAGCTTCTCTGTCCTGAATTTCCTGTGCTGACACTCGAGAATTCTTCCATAAATATTATTGTATATAAATGTAAAAAATAATTATTAGTAAATAAATAAATGCACACACAGACAGACAAATGTATATATTGAAAAATCTGAATTACCCCTAATGCTGAATAGAAAAGAAATGTCCTCTTGCATGATAATTAAAGCTTGTCTACATAACACCCTGCAGAAATTTAAGATCCGGATTGAGGATCCTCCACGGCGCAAACACATGGTGTTTCTGGGTGGAGCTGTGCTCGCCGACATCATGAAGGACAAGGAGAACTTCTGGCTGACAAGGGAGGAATATCAGGAGAAGGGTGTGCGCGTGCTTGAGAAGCTCGGTGTCACAGTCAGATAAACTGTAACCACGTCTGCTAAACCCCTCTGCATACTCTCCACTCTCCCACATATAGGATATCCAGAGCATCTGTCCAGCTGTGTGTCGCTAGAGCTCTCACCTCCTGCATTCTGCTACTTGTACCACTGAGTCACATAATCACTTTTGGAAAGGACTGACGGGCAGGTGTATTTGGGCTACTGGGGAGAGAGGTGAGGGGTTTGGCATCTGTTTTCTTGGGCTCTCTGATATTATTCTTATGCACCAGATCATAGTTGTCACAAGCAGTCATTTCAACTCGAGTCAGTGTTTCGTTCCACACAAAACAAAGCCGGTCTTCTGTAATAATGCAATGAAGAATGGGTCTCTGACACCAAAGTAGAGTGTCTGGCTATAAAAATGGGCCTCATTGTAAATTCCATGCATTATGATACAAACTGATGAAAGTAGAAAAGGCTTCTTGTGACAGCTCACAGCATTGCCCTGGCCGTCCAATAATTAAGATTGAAGTGGTTTACCCCAAATGGAATTTTTGTTAGGGTAAAGACAATGTGGAGTAAAAACTAAACAACCCAATTTTGTTATTTCTTCTGTGTATGTTTTGAAATTTTCTGTACAAAGGGACCCACAAGGCAGTTCTCAGTCTCTCCCCATCATCCCCTCTCCTTGTCCAGGTGTCAAGTGCTTGTCATTAATGATTTCTTGTGCTCAGGGTTTTTTTTTTGGTGTGTTGGGTGAAAATTTATTTTGTATTTTTCTATTTTTCAGCTTAAAATTCTATTCCATTCTTTCTCTTCCCTAATCTTGACCTTTTACTGAATGATCCCTTTAATATGGGCATTAGCCAGTCCTTTCCATCTTCCAGCTATTCCACAAGATGAGTAGGTGATCAGGAAATTGTTTAGCCTTTTTTTTTATTATTTTTTTTTTTATACCAGAGCATTGTTATTCATTGTTGTGCAGTCTTTTAAGGTTAAGACAAAAATTGTGTGTTAAAGGGAGTCACTTTGTAACTGAAAGGGCGAATGCTTATGAAATGGTTTGATATGAGATGGGCAGATATTAAAATATTGGTTAATGTTTTTTTTTTTTTTTCTGTGTTTGAGTGTCAGGGCCTCATTTATTCTAAAGGCACCTTATGCTGTCTGTATGTACATTTCCATAAATGTTTATCTGGTGCCAAGGGCAGTTGATGTGGCTGGATCTCCTATTGCTCTTTTTTTTTTTTTTTTTTTGATCATAGTATAACTGCCTCGTGCTGATTTAAATAAAGTCCATGATTTCTTATTAATTTGGAGAATTGTTTTTTTTGTTTCATGATCTCTTTTTACAGGGTCTTTACATTTTGATCTGTGTGCTGAATTTTTTGCAATTGTTAATACATTAATGAATAAAAAAATACATTAAGTAAAATAATTTTTTTATTTATTTTACATAAATTAATGACTAAAATTATTATATTGTGCACAGTCTGGTAAAAAATTGCCTTTGAGAATAAAAAAAATGAATGTATTTAAATTGTGTTAAATAATGTAATGTAAATAGTCTCGAGAAAAAAAAAAAGTGACCAGATGGTGGCATCCAAATAACACTGAAAGATAAGGTTCGTTGTGATTTCCTAAACAGTTAATTATAATCCAATGTACTAAGAACACTCAATTGTACATTATTTTTTTATTTATTTATTTATTTTTGGTATAAGAGAGAGCTCAATAAGTAAAACTTTTGTACTTTATTTACTGGGAAGTGGTTATTTAGCGTTTAAACAGCAACAATGATTTAAAAAATCCTTTTTTTTTTTTTCTTTTAAAGTGATCAGTCTTATCCACAGCAACATCAAGAGGGAAACTGATGAAGGCCTGGTCCTGAATAGCACAAGCAGCTCGTGTGTAGTGTTTTCCTCCTGGTGACCTAGGGGAGAGTGGGCTCGAGCGCGGTTTGGGACGGAGCCAGGGTGTCTGCGCTGGTTACACGTCTTGCAGGAAATGGCACCGTACATACTGTAACCACTCCAGACACACTTATAGTAACTATGGTTACTCTGACATTACTGTCCCTTTTTTTCCCCCCAGCAGGTTGACTCTAATTATACAGTGGAATATTTCCAATCCACCAGCTAAACATCATCATTGTGGTGATTTTCTATTTAAAAGAGTGCCGCGTAAATGATACCTGGTGTCGCGACAGTACTGTGAAGTAGCCGCGAGGGTTTTTTTTTTTTTTTTTTTTTGAAGTCGTTGAGTCTGCAGTCGAATGGGGTGCGATGTGACGTCAACACTTCCGCCCTGCTCGCGCTCTGCGTTGTGCGCCTTCTCTCTGCTGCACAATCCAACATGGAGTAATGAGAGATGGGGCTCGTACGGGGCCACCCTCAGCAACATCAACCGCGCGTGTAGCACCGCAGCCAGGCCGGAACACATGCAAATGCAGCTTACGGGAAAAAACATAAACCAAGGGTTATTCACTCGCGTCTGCGGATTTGGCATCCTTAACCGTTTTCATCAGCAAATGGTTCACTCCGGAGGGGAAAGAGAGAGAGAGAGTCACGAGAGTCACGAAAAGCCATCAGGAACGGAGGGACGAAGAGGAGAACAAAAATAAACCGAATAGGAAAAAAGCGCTGAACAAGTGACACTAGTAGTGCGATATATGAGGGGGTTATTTTCGGGCAAGAATAAAAAAATGACGAGCGACAAGAGTGCACCCGCTGTGGGATTTTGTGCTAGGTGAATCGGGAAAATGATTGAAGAAACACACCCAAACGAGTAAGTAGTGCATGCTCAGTAATCTCACTTTTCCTTCCTATGTTAAGTTTAAAGGTCTGATTCTTTTCCCCCCCCCTTTCTGTTTGCACGCGTCTGCTTGTGGAGCATCTGCTCGGGGAACGCAGACAGATCCGAGGTGCGACTGGGAAAAGTTTAGGAAACTATTTTCGGGTTAAATGTGCTGTATTGACAGAGGGCGATGAAAAGCGGGGGGACTGGGCCCTCTCTCTCTCTCTCTCTCTCTCTCTTCTGTAGAGGGGAGGGGAAAGGAGTGAGTGGGGCGGTTCGGAAACTATTTCTAAATAACTAAAGGCATTTATTTATCTTCTTTAGGAAACGTCACTTCGTCTCGTGTACATCTCGCGAGTTTTACATGAACATTTTTTTTCCTCTTCTAGATTAGGGATTGCCTTTATTTCCACGCTCTGTATATAATGTGTGTGTGGTGTTTTTGCAAGTTATGCACCACACTGAAAAGACCAGTTGAGCTGAATGATTATTAGTGCATCCGCCATTTGTGTGTGTGTGTTTTTTTTTTCCCTCTCCCCCACTCATTTGCATACAGTGTTTCATTCATAAAAAAAAAAGTCTTGTTGCCATTTGCCTGGCAGAGTAGTATTTGTTTAGTCGCCCATGAACCTCAGTCACATTTAATTTCACGAAGCTCGTGCGTAGAATGTTTTTCTTTTTAATGTGCGTTAACACACTAAAGTGTCTCATTGCATGAGAAACAAAAACACAATCTTATTACTCTTTTTACATTAGCGTGATAGTTGTATGCGCATGAGATATCGAGCTACGACGTGGAGTTCTAATCCAGTCTTTTTGTTGTTGTTGTTGTTGTTGTTGTGAAGGCCTTTATGAGCTCTATAGTGATTTAGCTGACTCTTGTCTACCACGCGCAGCTATCGCGAGAACACGCACGGCTCTGCTCTGGAAGAACCAAAAGGCAAATTGGAGGCCTCGGTACTGAATGAGTGCAGTTTTGTCCAGCGGAAGAGGGCAGGTCGCGTGACGCTGCTCTCATTCATAAAAGAGCTGAACCGTCAGGCCGCGCGCGCGCGCCCGCCATTCAGCAGGTCGACCGCGCGCGCGCGCGCGCGTGCTGCCCTCGCTCTGCGTTCTGTTGAGCGCGACAGCAATAGGCTTGGACCGCAGCCACGCGCGTCTGGCTCGCGCGAAAGATTTTCGGACCGAATTTATTTTTCTGAAGCGCATCGAAACCCGCTTTGTTTAGCACCTAGAGATCATATAAAATATCGATTAATTCCAAGCAATTAACATGGGCATGGGTAGGTCAGCTTCCTGTGAGAGGGAGAAAGGTTAGCTGTGTGTGCTGTGCTGGTCAGTAGCTGAGTACATGCTCCATTATTTAGCATCAATAGTGTAGAAAGCGTTAAACATGATTTGTAACACTGGAGTTGCGTTATATAACTTACCACATTGTGTCATACAGTTGAGCATGGACAAAAATACACACTGTTCATCCAGGCCGCATTTCCTCCACACCAATATGTGCTCGGGTTGGCACAGAGGAAGACCACGATGAAGAAATGACATTCAGCTAAAGGTCAATGCAGCCATGGGCAATCCGGCACAGCAAGAATCGATTTCACATCCTCATTTTCACTGTGACTCACAGGGCCTGGCACTGCTTTCATTTAAAATTTTAACTTTTTGCAGCTGTATAAACCTTGTTCCTGTACTCAACAGTCTTGGTGCATGTCCTTTAACAATAGAAATTTTGTATAGCTATACAGGGTGTCCCAGAAGGCTGTATGACATGGGGAAATTAACATTTATTTTAAGCAAAATGCCTTTTTTATTAAATTTTTAGGCATGCCTTTGACAAAAGAAGGTATTGCAAATATTCTCGTAGATGGCTCAGCAATTACAGTACATGTATAACACCAGATATGTTCGTCATGACTGTGATCGAAGACTTTGTATGTGTTTTTACATAGATTGAAGTCATGGAGAGGTGAAGAGTAACATTTTCCCCCAAAATTTCCCCCATGTATGCAACCGTTGGGTTCACCGTATCAAGTTAATGACTAATACACTATTCGCCAGTCTAAGAGAAATGTAGAAATGAATTTAAATGCACTCCCCTAATCCGGGGTAGACACAGTGTGCACCTCGGGTAGTGGGATACACTTCAGGAATTCGTTTCACGCATCATGATTGGTGTCGACTTATTATTTTATCTCGGCATCCATTTCTTGCCGAATCTGTGGAATCCCTACACTTGGAGGATAGATTTGTATTCTGTAGCAAATAAACAAATCAAATATATGTCCCGAAACAATATTTCCCTAATAGTTGAAAATTCTGGGTTTGTAAAAATATACCTCAAATTAATACAATTAACTGATTTTAATTAATGCCAGATTAAATAGAGGCAAAACCCATGAATTCAATAACATGAACAATTAATATTTTGTTGTTTGTCTTTGGGTTTTTATGATGGTCTCAATACATTGAGGCATGGACCTCACTGACTATATATGTGCATGAGATAGGGATAAGGTGTTCAGGATAGAGGCTTATCATGGGCCTATTATTTTATTTATTCATGTAAAATTACCCAGCATAAATCTTTGAGATCTGGACATGGACAAATTATTTTATTGATTAATTTAATTTTCAGTTGATCTCTATCTTACTGTAGCCATCTAAAAAGCATTCTGTTTAACCTGCAGACTAATTAGCATTTTTAACTTGTGCTGGTATTTGTTTTAGAAATGCATAATACTAGGCCATTCCACTTCTTATTTCCCCTACTTGTTCTGAGGAAATGGTAATTAAAATAATTACATTTAATTTGTTTAAGGTAATGTTCGGTGAAGTCAGTATGATAAGTTATTATACAAAAATAGTATTTCTTTATTTTTTCATAATTGTGATTTGTTTATTTGATAAGTTAAAAAGAAAAACTTGGATGGATATCCTCTAAGTGTGGCGACTTTATAATTTGTGCTATAGGTTGTAGTTTTTGATACGTGGTAGTGTCTGAAACCTCTAACACACAAAGAAATAAGAATAAAGCAAAGAAATTTTGTATCATATACATTACAGCATTGTGAAAACGTTTTCCATACATATCCCAGCTTGTTAGGCTTCTGGGGTCAGAGTGCAGGGTCAGAGCATGGGGTCAGCCATGATACAGTGCCCCTGCACAAGAGAGGGTTACTGTAGCTTGGTGGTGCTGGGGCTTGAGTGGAAAGTGTGCACTGATTCTCACTTAATTTTTTTCTACCAGCGTACATAACTGGTGTGCATTATTTATTTATTTATTTATTTATTTAGCCTTCTACTTGAACAAGATTAGGTTTACTCACATCGGCTTATGTTGTAAATGAGAACTTAATGTATTAAAATGTGATGATTCGTACAAATAGCCTTTATTCCTTAGTGGAATTAGATTTGAGCTGTTTTTTGAAAAGATTGATTGTGTGACCAGTCGCATGGTGAAAATACATCAAACACATGCTAAATGTCAGAGAGCAGTCAGAGTCCTGACCGGTTCCACTCTGCTTTTGTACTGAGTCTGTCGCCAGAGCAGATTTTACAGATTTTCCTCCTGGTAATAACTGAATCTGCATTTAAGCTAGGGCTGCACGATATATCGAAAAATTATCGTTATCGCGATAATGGTAAACGCAATATCTGTATCGCAAAGAGTTGCGATAAATGAAATCGATGAGTGTAAGGTTACACGTAAATAAAAAGTAATGTTTGAAAGTAATTCATATTGTGTTGGCAGGTTTATAGTAACAGCAAACCAGAAGTCAGAATATCTGCTGAGGTTTTTAAGTCATTCATAGTGTTTTGAAGTCTAAATATTTGCAACTTCCTTGACATATAGATTCTTTTTAGCCTGAATTAGATTTAATTACATCAGACGAATATCTATTACCTGTTTATTTTAGTATGATCATTACATATATAAATGATAAAAAAAAATAGCCAATAATAATAAATCAAAAATGCATTTCTCTAGGGAAATGTTATATCGCAAGAAATATCGTTCTCGCAGTATTCAACAATACCGCATATTTTCCTAATATCGTGCAGCCCTAATTTAAGCATTTATTTAAAATGAAACAAAATGAAGCATACCATGTTGCAAAGTCGGTTTCCACACATCGATTCATACACTTGTCACACTGCATACTTTTGCTCCGTTTTAAGATAATATTCTGAATGTTTATCTCCAAAAACCCTTTGTAGTTTTTGCCACCATAACACACATTATGTAGTTACATTTCTTTTTTAGCTGATTTTTCGGACACATCTCTCCACAATGTATTGACGTATCAAAGGAAAACCGATATTTAGTTTAAATGTTCAAATAAAATGGTCTAATAACGCCAAAGCCAAGTAATAGTAGAGTCCTACGTAATGACTGTGAGTCAGCAGTTTGAGGTGCATAGCCAATGACTCTTGAACTCTGAAGGCAGTGTTTTTGTTTAGAAGTATAAGCTAAGAATCCTTAACGGTTGAAGATGTGTAAAGTTTACAGTGACCAGATCCGTTCTTTAAACTTGGACAAACAAGTCATCTCATTAGTGGATCCTGATGATCTTGCATCGTTCTCTACATCTATGTTTAATTCCTCAGTAGAACAGAGGAAATGACAGAATGTTCTTTGCCCTGCCAGCCAGGCTGTTAATTTTTAATTTGATTGTTTCCTTGAACTTTATTGGTCAAGTTGAGTAGTAAAATGTGCTGGTTTATTTGTGTAAGCCACTCCGCTGCTGTAAAACAGGCCTGTCCAAACAGGGACTCGCACAGAATGACTGCCTTGTCATTATTCGCCCCACCCTTTCTGCCGTGGACTCTGCTGGGAGGGAGCGCTGATAGTCCTTCAGTCATGGCCCAGACAGGAAACCATTATCTGTGCTTTATTGAACCTGTTGTACTTTAACAATTGACACAATGCTCTCCTTTTAAAGCCTCCCCACAGCGAACGAGTCCCTTTTCATTTTCACACTCTCACATGGTAATGTGCATGTGGCCTCCGGAAGCGACTATACAATCATCCTGCTTCGAGCATTTCTATAACTGTCCATTCAAAAATAAGTCCAGGGTCAGTCAGAGCAGTTAACGCCTTCCCTAGATAATAGATTGAGGCATTGTTTTAAGCGCGCGTTTGCGACAGCCAACATGCATTGTAGGGCCTAAGTTTGTAATTTGAAAAGCAGTCAAGTTTGAAGATCATATTTGCTTTTGTAATCACTTTATTTAAATCTTTAGTATTTATAGTTAAGTCAAACCGGCATTTGTGATGATGTTTCTCATGAACAAAGGCATAATAAACCGATGACATTTCCAGAAGACTTCACAGTACGGTGATGAGATTGTTCGCTCCAGTAAAACATGTGTGTGTGTGGTGCAAACGTTTTAAAGCAGGCCATACATCTGTGAACGATGATGCAGCCCGAGGTGGCTGAGATCCCATTGCAGTCGTTTCCGTGAACATTTGGAGAGTGAAAATTCGACGGATAGCTTGTCGCCAACTTGCGGAAAAGGCACATCTGACTGTGGGAACTGTATGCACAAATCTTCAAGAACACCATTTGCACATTACAGGAACTTGGCTGGAAGTTATTGCCCCATCCCCCGTACAGTCCTGTCCTCTCTCCAAGCCATTTACACATGTTTGAGCCATTAAAGGAGTTCCCAGGAGGCCAGCAGCCTACTGAGAAAACTTTCTACCTTGATGGTTACCAAGCTCTAGTGAAACGCTGGGCTAAGTGCATTAGTGTAGCCGGGGATTATATGGAGAAATAAAGGTAGT
The DNA here is from genome assembly GCA_030522415.1 of Channallabes apus. Taxonomy (NCBI): domain Eukaryota; kingdom Metazoa; phylum Chordata; class Actinopteri; order Siluriformes; family Clariidae; genus Channallabes; species Channallabes apus. The sequence continues at coordinate 32,655,753 of CM060118.1, forward strand.
TTTTGCTCATTTGCATAACTTTGCTCTGTAATTCTGCAAAATCAAAAGTCACAGTTTGACTTGAATGCTCCTCGTTTATTAAAAATGTATTTGAACAAAAAATATGGTGTTTTTCTTTCTTTTTTTTTTGGTTGCGGGAGGTTGCACTCAAAAACACATATTCTATATTTATTTTTCACCTTTGTTCTACCCCGTGTTTAAGAGTAAAATACATGCCGTGGGACATGAGTTTATGAAACAGAAACCTTCTATAATTAGTCCGGTTGTATTAAATTGCTTTACACAATAGTCATTCAGGGCTGAAATTGGTCTCTGTCTCAGTCTGTTCTGAAACTATTCTTCACAGTTACTTTTGGAATGAAGTGAATGAAGCCTCCGTCTAATGCTTGACTAATGTACACAATGCATCAGCAATGGAAGAGGAAAACATGGCGTGTTATAGATGTAGCAAATAATAGCAGAATAAAAAGAGAGACGGTATGTATGTATGTGTGTGTGTTTTCTCCTCTCATGCATGCTGCAGGATTGGTGTTTTGAGTGGGCCAGGCAGGGTTAGTAAAACCTTATCTAAGGAAGTAACAGTCTGCCCTTATCAGGTTTGGTACAACTGTTTAACCCACCTGCCAAGAAGGGCGGAAGCCACTATGCCATAGACCTTCCACCCCTTTTGCCTGTGGTTTTAAAGTCTTTTTTTATTTGCGGTGATAATGCAGAACTTTCACTCTGATCAGAAACTGCCTGTGTCTAGAACGGAAAGCCTTATGAAGGTAGCTGAGAGTCGGTGAGCTGCAAAAATGGATTTTGGTTACAGCTTTTTTAAAAAAAAAAAAGAAAAAAAGCCAAAGACCAGTGGTTTATGAAAGCAAGATACTATTTAAGTTTTCACCTGCATCAGAAAGCATGTCCATGCAATCGTCCACACTCAGCAGCACAGTGCTGTGTTCAGTTAAGAGCTGGCCAACCTTTAGGGCTAAAATCAACTTCAACTGTGCACATTTATTATACTTGGTATCTTTCCTGCTGGAGTGTCATTTCATAGAGAATGCAGTTATCCTAGATATGAAGATAACAATTACCAAGACATTTAAGTCAACCGTGAAAAATGTACTAATGCGCTTAATGTGGGTAAATACTTTAAATATTTTTTGAAAAATAAATTTTTGAAAAGCAGCTATTTCAGTTCATCAACCGAACAATCCAAATGCCAAACAAATGCCTTGTGTTCTTGCAGATTTTAGTGAATTTTTCAGTGACTAAATAAAATGCCGTCTGGCGAGCACCTCACTGTGAAGTGTAAAGTCTCTTTTTTAGGGCCAGGGGTAGCTCAGTGGTTAAGGCATTGGACTACGGTTCGGAAGATCCCAGGTTCAAATCCCACAACCACCAAGTTGCCACTGTTGGGCCCTTGAGCAAGGCCCTTAACCCTCAACTGCTCAGATGTATAATGAGATAAAAATGTAAGTCGCTCTGGATAAGAGCGTCTGCCAAATGCCTAAATGTAAATGTACTCAATTTTATACCCATTTAAACAAGAATCTGATGCCTTCACAGCTTCAGGATGGCACAGCAACAACCGTTAGTAGCTTAGCATCATGCTAGCCAGTGAATGATCAGGAGATGTAATCTTGGTAATAACTCTAAAGTTTACGATTACCTTCTCAGAATGAGACGTTTTCTAGATTTAACCAAGTGTCTGTAGATTCGCTGATCTAAAGCGCATATTGCTGTAAACTAATTTAAGTTCAGCGGAGACGGTGAACTCTACTGTTCTCATTTTTGTGCAGCCCCGACCTTTCTGTTTTTGTTTTATGGTGCCAAAGTGTAGACTCAACGGTTTCAGTACAAGATAAACCCAAGATGTACATATATGTTCATGTACATGTGCTGCATGCTGTAGCTACTGTGTGGTGATTGCAGTTATGGTGCATAAACAGCATGTCGGCAATGTTGTGTAACCGTTAACCAGCATATAGACGTGGCACGGGGCAGCGTCTCTCATACTAATACTGTTCAATGAAACGCTTCATTTAAAGATTGTCGTCTAAAAAATGACTATACTTGGACTGCTCACACAGTCATAGCCATCAGCTACAAATGACATGACAAGAACAGCTCCATGACCAACAGCTTTTCCGTTCAAGGCAATTGGAAGGAAAAAAATAAACATCCCTATTATTATTTCCTAACATAGTCAATAGCAGTGTTTACATGGACAATGATTGAAATCCTTCTGATTAGAGATTTTAACATGACTGTTTACATGGATGCTGATCTGATCAGATGTACATTTACATTCTCAAAGCATTTGATCCGAGTAGAACTTTCTTTAACTTGCGTAAAAATATGATGCATTTAATCGTCTGCAAATGGAGCATAAATCATTATTTTTCTGTTCTTTTTTCCCCCCCATCGTTTTGGTGTCAGGTCAGGCTACCGATCATTCATTTTAGAAAGAAAATACCAGCAAAAAACGCCTTCTTTGCTATGATTGGTTACAAAAATTCAGTCTCGCCTATGATTGGTTAGATGCTTTATTACATATGAAACAACGTGCCAGTCAGTGCTTCTTCAGCCAAACATTCGATGGATGAAAGTAAACACAGGTGATGGAGACGGGTTTCCAAATCAGCAGTGCAAGTAAAAATGGAAACTCAAGTCACCTTGTGTAACCTTCAAGTGGGTCAAACATGCGCAGAAAGACGAGAGAGACGTGATCAGCTCATATGTTTCCATGGCTGATATTGAGATGAGTGATGTTCCGATTGAGGCCTTTACATGATTCATCTTCTATTCCAATTGGGCTTTGTTCTATTTATTAAAAGAATATTAGGATCTATTTATATGCACCTTTTGTCAATGCCATTAAATTTTCCTAACATGTGGAATAATATGTATAACCAGTTGAGGAGTTGCGTGACTGAAAACAAATGCATTAAACTCTACATGGCTTGAAGTCAATAGTGTTGTTTCATTCTGCATCTTAGTTTCATCATTTTTTCTGTGCTGCCACACTGGTGCCCACTTTGACTCTTTAAAAAAAATGCAGCATCACAGATAGAAACCGAGTGGCACAGTATTCCTGCTCATTTTACTGTTGCCATGGGAATCAAAGGAGAGAATGACATAACTGACCCAGTGATCCACCAGCTACAGTCTAACTTTTACATTACTATATATATATTTGTAGAGATTCTGTGTGATCACCCTTGAAGTGAACCAAAACATTTTCTTGTCTACCGTTTTTATGTTTATGATCATCGAGGCAACTGGAAGATGTTCATCTAAAGCCATGTCTACTGTTATCTTGTGACATACTTTTAAATAGTTGCATTGTGCTCCTAGAAAATCTCGAACAATGTGATCTCGCAAGCTGGATTTGTTAGAGGATACGATCAGGTTGGTTCTTTGTGGTTTTCCACAGTATTTGTGCAGTCTACAATTTCGGGTAAAACAGAAAAAAAAAATTCTTGATGCTTGAACAACGGGTTTCATTTAGGGCTGCACGATATATCGAAAAATAATATCGTTATCGATAATGGCATGCGCGATAACCATATCGCAAGGAGTTGCGATAAATACTTTATTTGCCAAGCATTTGTGTGTCCAAATTTGACCAATCAGATGGGGATGGGCCCTTACTATGTTTATACCCGCTTATATCTTTATATATATATATATATCTTTATACTTCATTCTGTCGCAAACTAACCCCGGATGATCAGAAGACTTAGCGATTAGCCGTTAGGAATTAGTTTAAGGAATCTCACAGAAGGGGAGCAAGGGAAAAACACACATTTAACCCGCATCCTATAAACACACACTCGAATCAGAAAGTAAACAATCTGAACCGACATGGCGAACTCAGTGACTAAGCTCTATGAGGTGGTTTGTTTACTCCTCTTATACTTCCTGGTTCGCGACCGCATTACTTCCGGGCAGAGGTGGAAAGTAACGAATGACATTTACTCGCGTTACTGTAATTGAGTAGCTTTTTTGTGTATTTCTACTTTTTAAAGTAGTTTTAAAAATCTGTAATTTTACTTTTACTTAAGTACGTTTTGTTTGAAGTATTGTAATTCGCTACATTTTAAATCATATTCACTACTGAGTAAAAAATAAATGAATGAAAATGATAAAATAATACAAATATTATGCTTTGTATAAATGCCCCGTTGTGCTCGCGTGTGTGTATCATGTCCTGGTCGCGCGCCGCTCCAGACTCCACTCCAGGTTTTCTGACATCGGCATCTTCCTGACCTTCCACACGGTCACTTCCGCCTTGAGAGTGACGTCATCGACTAGCGCGACTGGAGAGAGACGCGCGAAAGATGAAAGAGGTTGTGATTTTGGCGTTTTGACATTTGGTTGTGTATTCTGGTTTGACTTTTTGCCTCCAATTGACTTTGATTTTTGCTTTGTCCCTTTGCTTTGGTTGGTCTTTGTATATATTTATAGATAATTTCACTGTATGTCTGTGCACTCACTAGCAGTAGGGGCGTGGCTGCCATTTATTTTTGGAAGAGGGAATTTATTTGGGAATTTATTTGCTCAGGATGTTATGTGGCAATAAAATGAAGATAGCTGACTACCTTATTGTACGGAATGATGGGGGGGGGGGGGTGATAAAATTATATATACATAATATATATAAGGTTATCAAAGCAGTCCCACAGCTTAATCATAGCTAAAACAATCCAATGAAATATTAGACTGTGAGACTTTTTTGAGCCAGGTATTTTATATAGTTTAGCTTAGGTTTCTATTTTATATAGTTTATATAGTTTATATAGGTTTAGGGAGTCCGGGAAGGTACCTGTATTTTTGTTTGTGTTTTTTTTTTTTTTTTTTTGCAGGTAATCTATCTACTAAATATAAATACCATTTTGTTTATTATTTTGGCCTGGGTCCACCCTGAATCTGATCCTCCTCCTGGTGTGTGTGTGTGTGTGTGTGTGTATACAAACCTCATTATTTAATCAGTTAATGATTGGATCTAGTTCTTTCTGCCATATACCACCATTTCCATACAGTTTAAAATAGAACCCTGAACCATTCTTTTGCTGTATGACCCTAGACTGGGACGTAACACCATATTTAAGTGACCACTTTGATTTTCAAGCACAAGAAAGACAACAGCTTTATTATGCAAATGTGTTCCTTCAGTTAAAAACAACTAATTTGAGATTTATATCTGCTCATCTTTTTTGAACTATGCTAGAATGCCTCATCCCCCCCAACCGCTAATAAAAAAGTAACTCGGTAACTTTTACTCTGAGTAAATTTTTTATGAGCTACTTTTTACTTTTACTTGAGTAGATTTTTATAATGGTAACTTTACTTGTACTTAAGTAAAATTTCACTGAAGTAACGGTACTTGTACTTGAGTACAAAATTTTATTACTCTTTCCACCTCTGCTTCCGGGTCCTAGTGCCGGTCGCGGAACGAGTGTGTGTGCGTGCGTGCGTGCGTGTGTGTGTGTGTGTGCGCGTGTGACAAATAGTATTTTTTTTTATTTAATTTTTGTTTAATAATATTTTTTTTATTAAAAAAAAAAAACAGGCAAGCCAAAGAGAATATTTAGTTTAAAAGATGCTCTTGTTTTAAGACACTATTGATGAGTGTGTGGTTACACGTAAATATAAAGTAATGTTGGAAAGTAATTCATATTGTGTTGGCAGGTTTATAGTAACAGCAAACCAGAAGTCAGAATATCTGCTGAGGGGTTTAAGTCATTCATAGTGTTTTGAAGTCTAAATATTTGCAACTTCCTTGACATATAGTTTCTTTTTAGCCTGAATTAGATTTAATTACATCAGATGAATATCTATTACCTGTTTATTTTAGTATCATCATTACATATAAATAAATAATTTGTAAACAATAGGCAATAATAATAAATATGCATTTCTCTAGGGAAATGTTATATCGCAAGAAATATCGTTATCGCAATATTCAACAACAATATCGCATATTTTCCTAATATCGTGCAGCCCTAGTTTCATTACTTACTAAAGTTGTTTCATGACTAGAATTCGCCTTATTGTTCTGTTAAGGAGGGTTTCCTCGAAGCACAAAAATGGTCATCATTGGGTTCGTATCCCAGTCTGTTTGCCAAATCGCACTGACTTTATTTACCGTTCCAACATCATGTGACCGTTCATGTGTTCCCTTGTCTGCCAACGTCTACGTGTCTTTCAGCTGCGCAGAATTTTTCAGGAGAGTAACAGTAAAATAACAGTGTAAAACACTCCTTATACTTTAACCGTCCTTCATTTCCATCTGACTGTTTAAACATTTATCCTGAGCATTTCAGATTCATACATTCTTTAAAAAAAAGAAGAAGGATTCTCAGGGGTTCTTTTATAGGGATGGTAACCACCAGAGACTAGACGATGTGATAATACCCTGGTACCATTTCGATTTGTGTTGTGATTTTGTTAGTGTTACGATTTTATAAATATCCTGATTTCTAGCATTGCAAGCATAGTAATATCCTATGGATCTTCATGTAAGCTTTACGGGTTCCCCAAGGTTTGAAACCTCAGCATGCTAGATGCAACTTATACTGGCACAGGCAGTCAGCAACATTTGGGAGAAAAAAAAAAAAAAAAACGAGCTTTCTATTGTAGATGGCTTGACCTCGGTTATCATGACAATCTAGTCCTTCCAGCCGCTCTCAAAAGCTCCTCCTTTGGATTTGGCCATATCTTTGTACCGCTTTCTGACGATTCATATGAGCGCACAGATGAAAACATGAAAGGCTTGCAGGTATTCGAGTCATGTGCGCGTACTGAAGCCGCGGTTATTCCAACATACATGCTTTAAAGACAGATACATTAATAATGATTGTATTTATATTTCGCTGACTGTGTACATGTCGTAATGTTCTACTAAAACCCTTTTTGCCTTTTTTTTTCTGTAGCTTTACGTCTCCGTAAAATCTTAGGTGTGTATAGGCATCAGGAACATAGTGGCGTGCATGTACTGTAGGTGGATTGATGTGGAGGTACGTAGTCACTGTACCCTTTCGCTTTAGGTTGATCTTTGACATACACAGATGCACATGCACCTCCCACAGCATGTGTGGGTGTCATTGGTTTGTAGCCTTAGCTTGAGGTGTAGGTGTGTTGGACCTGTGCTGTGCAGCGCTCATATACTCTTTCATATTTATCTTGAACTTGCAAGAAGGCAATAAAGAAGGAGAGAGGGAGACGCAGGGAAGTAGAGAGAGAGAGGGAGGGAGAGAGAGAGAGAGAATATAGGGATTGAGAGCGAAAGCAGCACTGGGCTGTAGGCCGGCGGCTGAAAGCAGAATGGCTGCCTGCCGATGACTCATCCTCCACCGCTCGCCGTGTTTGTCAAGGAGACTGAATCATTCGTCGTATGTGAGAATAGCTGAAGCTTTGGCTGTGCATGCCAAGGACTGAGGCTCCAGTGCCCATGGCCGAGCTCATCTTTCATTCTTCCTCCTGCCGATGCCCTGAGCGACACCACTGGATGCACAGAGATGAATGAGAGCAGCCGGTAAGCCCTGTCATGTCTGGTTTTTCCAGATTGTTGTGTGATTGACTGTTTTTCTTTCGCTCCTCCTTCGCTGCCTTGGGTTTCTTTCTCCGTCTCCTCCCCATGCTGCGGCACTTGTGGCCTGTCTGTTTTTTTTTTTTTTCCGTGGACAGAGAAGACGGTTTGGCTTGGATGCTGATCCGAATCGCAAGTTTCTGCCGTGTGGGAGTGTGTGTGTGGGTGTGCGCACACGTGTGGGTGATCAGTGCCATGGTTTGCAGGCTGAGCAAAGGAGAACTGTGGGCTGCACTCGGAGCCTCCTACGAACGCCATGATTAACTCCAACAGCCGTGTGTTGGAGCCGATTTCTGAAGATATAGTGTGTATACGGCACATTGCATAATCATTAGAACGATCAGAGAAGCAAGCTATAAATGTCCAGACATTTCTCCAAGCACTTAATAAAAGGGGAATCATCAAGCATGAACCAGAGAAGGAGATTGATCATCTGGTTTAAGCGTTGAGAATGACCAGGAGTTTGAAATGAGCACATCGTTTCAAACTGCAAAGCGTCATTACAGCCTCCCTACAAAGGAGTGAGTAGGTTCAAAGGTGCTTCAGGTTCCCCTCCTCCACTGGCATGACTTCAGAACAAGCCCTACTGTGTTCCTATGCTGCTTTCGACCACCTTCTGGCTAATCCACAAACCGAGCACACGCCTACTCACCCTCAGCTTAGCCAGACCAGAAAGAGTCATTAATTGCTGCTTGCCATCTTTAAAAGTTCTCCATAAATAGATGACTAATACCCAAAGTGTGCCATTCGGTGTGTTTTTGGTGTCATTTGGTGATAGAAAGTGTGTTTCGAGACCAGTAAAATGGCTGTCTTTACTAATACACCTTTGTATCCCTTAATTGCCGGAAACAAACTAGATAACAATATGAACTAATCTAATCTCTTGTAGATATTCATTCTTGATTAAACAGTGTGTGTGTGTTCTATTGGCTTCAGATTAGTCTGTAGTCTTGGTCTTGTTCATTGAGTAGTAATAGTTCGGTATTTGAGACTGTGAGAACAGGTAAAGTCATATTTGCTTGTAAGACCTGGATGTCCCCTGACCATGATCTAATCCACATTAACTTCTGTTTTCTCTTCGCCAGTTAGCGCATGCATGAATCTCCATCCAGCACGTACACAGGGGATTCTGTGGTGTTTACTGACATTTTTGCATTTCAGCAGAACAGCCCTTTAAGTAATAGCATGGTCAGTGAAGCAAACCCTGGCAGTAGAACACGCTTATTGTGTGTGGTGCAACTGGAAAGAACCACTGTGTCGTCCTTTGGACATCCCTATTCCTCCTTCTGTGGTTAGTCAGGGAAATATTTGTGTTTACTGGAATCTAGTGGTCAGCAATAACTTCTTTTATGATGTAAGCAGTTGACCTAGGTTATTTCCAATTAAAGTTACACCAGACAATTGGGCCTTGCATACACTCTTTGTTAGAAACATATCGTTCACACATACTCATTGATGTAATTATTAAATTGGCCAATCACGTGTGGAAGTGCGTAAAATCGTGTGGATACACTCCAGCAGCATTTGGGTCATCTTCATATCAACCATCAGTGATTTGTGCTATGGAATGATTTGTCAGATGGGATGTTTTGAGCATTTCTGTAACTGCTGATCTCCTGAGATTTTCCCGCATAATTACTCAATGGTGCAATAAAGAAACACCATCCAAACGGTTTCTTAACGAGAGAGGTCAGCAGAAAATACAGATGTGACGGGGTTGAGCTGTCAAAGCGTACAGTAACACGGGTAACCTCTCTGTACAATTGTGGTGTACAGGAAACCATTTCAAAATGCATTAGATCTTGAAACTCGATGCGCCAGCAGACGACTACAGCAGATTTGTCAGGGTAAAAAGGCACAGAGGTTGCAGGTACAGACTCTGCTTTATTAAACATCATGTACAACAAACAGGAGCAGGAAACAGACTATGAACTCTGTCTAAAGCGAAGCTAGAATAAGCTTATATAAAAGGTGCAAAATACAGCTTAAATCTAAACCATACTTGGATCCACAGAATTGGGAAGAACCCACACTAGGATATGCAACAAACATATACAGATGGTAAGGGAGCTGTAGTCCAGCGCCTGTCTGGACCACTTTAGATGTTGGGATCATAATTTGGTTCAAACAGCAGGAATCCAGGCTTGTGGAGGTGTTGTAATGGTGTGCTAGCGATTGGTTTGTTACTACCAAATCTTGACTGGAACAGCCTATTTGTGTATTGTTGCTGCTTGTGTGCATCCCCTCGTGGTCACCATGTCACAAAGCAAAATTCGTCTACATGAACATGACTATAACCATACGGCTAGCAAAAGCACCTCAGGACTTTAGCACTCCAACGTCTTTGTTTTGAAAGCAATGGTATGTGCGGTATTTGTTGTACGCGTCACGCTGTTGTGTTTATTGTACTGCCTTTGGAACGCTGCTGCACTCTTTAGAAAAAAAACAAAACACTGGGTTGGCTAAATGCCAACAGAGAGGGGATGGTGCATATATGGTATATGCGGGTTTGTTTGTGTGCAGTACACCATACAAAATGTGAATATAATTAAAAGGCTTTAACGTTAAATATTTCAAGTCTTTTTCATCCTTTTCTTCAATGATTACGGCTTACAGCTCATGAAAAAAAAAATACAGTACTGTATCTATTTCATTCTAGACTCAGTTGACTGGATGTGTGGTACGGTGCACAAGCAACAGGGATTACTACAGTCTTAAGAAAACTGTCAAGCAAAGTTGATTCAAGAACTTTGAAAGTTCACAAGAAAGTTTCACAAGGGGTCTACTGAGGCTGGAGTCAGTGCATGAAGAGCCATCATGCAAACATGTTTTCAGGAAATGGGCTACATCTGTTACATTACTAGTATGAAGCCACTACTGAATGAGAGACTTTATCAGAAGTGTCTTACCTAAGCTGAGGACAAAATGAAGTGGACCATTGCTCAATGGTCCTCTTTTCCAGAAAAATAAAGTTCGACATGAAATTGTCAGAAATCTAGCTCACTCACGCTCATCTTCTATACGGCTTTATCCTGTGTTCAGGGTCGCGGGGACCTGGAGCCTATCTCAGGAGCCATGGGGCACGTGACAGGGCACACACATACGCACGCACACTACGAGCAATTTGGGAACACCAGTTAGCCTAACCTGCATATCTTTTACTGTGGGAGGAAACCGGAGTACCCGGAGGAAACCCATCAAGCACACAGAGACGGGAATCAAGCCTGGCTGGGAATCGAACCCGGACCCTCGAGGTGCAAGGCGACAGTGCTAACCACTACACCATCGTGCCGCCGTAGAACTCTAGATCATTTTAAGAAAATTAAGTAGAAAGAATGTACTCACCTTGCCCCCCTCAGATCAACCAGCAACTGCAATGACCTTTACACACAGGAAATAGTCCAAATAGATTTCCCTCTTTACTTAAACGGGCGACATCCATTGTTGTAACACTGTGGACATTAATTTGGGTGACACGAGTTTTTCCATAGATATAACAAAATATGCATAATTTTTTTTTTTTTTTTTATAAAATTGTACATGTTTAATAAAATCTATATTCACCACATAACCACTGCAATTGCAATTACCTTCCATGATAACTTTCTGAGCTACAGTATGGTGGGAACATGCATATTTGATTACAAATGTATTGAGTAAAGATGTAAATGTAAAGAGTGAATATCTAATATAATATCTTGACTAAATTCATATTATGTTCTATACACTGCCTGGAAAAGAAATCTCACACAGTAATATTTCATTGGCTCACCTTTAGCTTTGATTATGGCACATGGCATTATATTGATAACCTTATGCAAGGTCACAACAATCATTTACATAACACGCATAATTTGCATCCTTTCCACAGCTAGGGGATACATATTCCAGCTTGTTTTTAAAGATTTGTGAGTGTTTCTGCCATTGCATGGATAACAATCTGTACACGCGCGCACACGCGTGCAATAAATCACTTTAAAGCCCGGGATGGAATTGAACAGAGGGTCATGGCTAGCGACGGTCTTTGTACTTTCTCCTACTGGTATGTATGTGATTTGTATTAGTTGAACGTCTGTAGGACTACAACCCCTAGTTTTTGGTGTCGCACCTCAGATGTTTGGTGTCCAACACTGCTATTTGGAAATGCGAAACATTTCTTTGGAAAGATTAACATTGCTGTAAGGATATGCGTAGAGTGAAGACTGGATGGCTGGAACGCCAGTTGGATTTGGCCTCGCGTGTAATGCTTTATCCTGCGGCGCATTAGGACAGCTTGTATGTTATTTATGTTTATCTTTGACCTTCATGTCAAAAATTTTAAATATCTTCCCACGTTGATGTATATAGACAGAGGCAACAGAGGTAAACCTGGAAAGAATCGCGAGGTGACGAAACCGCAGATGATATCAAATGTTATCCTGAGTCTAGTATGCGTTGCCGTTTTAAATTGATTATTGCATGGAAGTCCAGTGGTGACACACAGGCATATAGACATGTAGCCCAGTGACACATTTCCTAGAAGTTCCCATAAGTAGCATTTTCACGCTGACATGAAACACCAACAGTCATTCATACTCAATACAGTCTAATACAGGATCACTTATGGCGCTTTTCCACTGCATAGTACGGCACGACACGGTTCAGTTCAACTCACTTTTGGGGGGTTTTCCACTGGGAACAGTACATGGTACCTGGTCCTTTTTTTAGTACCACCTCAGCCGAGGTTCCAAGCGCGCCGAACCGTTACCAAAACGTGATGTGTAAACATGGCTGGTCACTGATTAGCCGGAGAAAATCGTCATTACTGCGTCACTGAGCTTCCGACACGAGACACAACAGAACCGCTATATTTAGAACAGCCAGAGAAGGATCGGACGCACCTTTTTGTATTAACCGTCGGCCTCTTTTGAAACCAACTCCTTCGTCTCGCCGTTAAAAACATCCACATGCCGAGAATGAAGAACACCATGCCGTTGATATGCTCCATTGTTGTGTGTTTGTTTGTGGCGCGTTTATGATGACGTCACGGCAGTAGCGGCGCCACGACTAAACGACACGTGAGTAATCCCGCCCACTCTAAAGCGTTACTAAACTGCAGTGGAAGCGCAAACCGAGCCAAACTGCGCCGAACCGAAGTAAATTGAACTGAATCGTGTCGTACTATGCAGTGGAAAAGAGGCATTAGTGTTGGTCTGTCGCTGTTTCTGCAGATGTGTATTTGTCTGTCTGACTTCATATCTGCCTACTGGGTATTAGGTTAGAGCCAGTGGCGGCTGCTCTAAGACTACAAGGGAAGCTCAGCTTCCCCTACTATGCCAGTAAATAAATGCTCATATATGCACTGTGTTTTATTTATATTGGTTTTAATAGAAGTGCGCTAGAACGCGTTCAACTTCATGACTAGCTCGTTCAGAATCAGGTATTTATTGTAGATAGTTTGACGCGATTTTCTTGTCATACATTTCCGTGCAGCACAGCGCGTTAAACCCTCCCCCTGAAGCCCAGCTTCACTGGAGCTCTATGGCGAAGCACAGAGGAGCTTTTTTCACTGCAGAAAAGCTGGACGTCACTTCCAGGGAAGCTGAGCCTCTCTGGGGGTGAATGGAGCAGTGGGCGGGACAGGACGCTGGGCTGCTGCATGATGATCGGAGGAGCTGTTTAAACGGCGGAACCCCTTTTTGATTGACAGCATGTCTTAAGTATACATCAGCGCTACAGACAGCGCGTCGCTAGGCCATTTTAGGGGGGCTTTAGCCGCCCTAACATTTGTACTCAGCCCAATATTTGTCTATATTAATGAATTTGAATAAATAGACTAGTAGCTATATTCCCACTTTGCAGTTATTTATTTGTAAAACATGTTTGTAAACCCTGGAAAATAATCTGATGTAATTGAACAGAAATTAGTTTATTACTAACTACAATGTGTAGTTTTCTTCTTGTATTTGACCTTGATTTATTTCGCAGACTACAGTACTCAAAAAGTGTTCTTACTTCCTGTTTTGATATTTATGTTTTCATTTCTGTTAAAAAAAAAAAAAAAAAAACACTTTTTCTTACTAGGAAAAACTTTTGGCAATGTCAAATGCAGCCTTGTTCCAGCCTGCAACCTAGGGAATGTGTTAGTAGATTTAATGGAATAGAATATTCTTACATAAAGTATGATGTTACACAAACTAGTGTAGTGTCCTTGTTTCACCCAGTGCGTTGCGTAACATTCAGGGGCTGGACATTTGATTATCTTGAAAAGATAAACAAGATCATGGCTGTTTTACGACTTCCGATGAGATTTATCTACTGCAATCAAACGTCTTAAGATTGCATTCTGCCAAGTTTGTTAAAATCAGTATTTAAAGACAAAGTAGTCAAAAGGCTTAATGTCTTGGAAATGCATTATTTTGGTTCTAATGCTGATTGTGAAGTGATGAATAAAAAAAAAATATATATATATTTGTTATAAGGAAACAGAAGTTGTTCTCCAAGCTCTCCTTCTCTCTTTTGTAGCTGTGCTATAGTTGCCTTGGATGAACTGGATGTGGCTGTGAAAGACGTAGGACGGAGCATTTCTGTAGTTTTTAGATTGTACTTCCTCAACAGGTATTCGGCCAAATTGCTTGTATTGCCTCCTTTAGTAGAGCTTTACTGCAATTGTGGCAGCAGGTCCTGTTGTCAGCTTGACTACAACGTTGTCATATTTTCCTTTTCTCGTCCTTTAGTAAGTGTACGTGCTGTGTAGGTACAGTAGTTCTGCGAGTGGGTGTATCGGCACAGTCACACTCTCACGCAGACAGATAAGAGAGGCAGGATTGTGATAGCAATGCTCCAATAAGTCTCCCACTTCTCAGGTCTCCAAATCAGCAGGACTGATGTTTTTATTAAAAAAAGTTTTTTGGAGAAGGTGTCGACTTTATACTGACCAGCTCTCTGCCCTTCAGTAAGACACTGAATACTTTCACCAGAGCTGCTGATGCAGATTAATATTACTAGTAAACATTTTTACATATCCAGTCCTTGTTTTAGTAGGCACAATTTCGTTTGAGTCGTTTTTAGACATTCAGATGGGTCGGTCTTATTTACGTAGACCCCGAAATGGAACAACAGACACTTTCACGGGCAAATCACAACCAACTTTGAAATCCTTTCGCTATTACTGATTGGGTAGATGTTAATAATTGGGCAAATATTCAGTGGCCCGATATATATTCCTGATTGATGAATACCATGAGCATTATATATGATGCGTTATAATCAACAAACCTGAAAATGACGTCTTGACGGCCGTTTTGCATTGTTGACTTGCTAGTGATCAATTAATTAATCAATTATCCAATTAATTATTGTAGTTCTAGTATGATTTAGCAGATGTATTAGCCACAGGGAAAATGTGTGAGCAAATGTTAGTCTCAAGAGCTGCTTTGAAATGGAAACAGTTCTGCTGAAATCCTGTACATCTTGTGGCCATCAGTGGAATATAGATTCTGGAGATTTTGATATTTGTATACTGTTTTCAGCTAGCTCGTTCCACTAAACGTTTTTAGCGTGTTTTTAGTTTGCTACTTCCGTTGCCGAAATGCACGCACATCTTTTTGACTGTAAAAGTGTCTATTAGAGAAGGAGTGAAACAGATGGAGCTTGAGGTTTTGGGGGGAAAAAAAAAAAACAAGGTGCATATTTCAGCTGAAGCATTAACAGACAGGGAGCTCTGAGACATCAAAGTTATGTATGACTTTTCATATCGGACTACTTTCAAAACAATGGATTTTTTTTTTTTTTTTTTTTTAAAGCTGGTTTTGCATAGCTTAGGAGTGACAACAACTCAACTACATCCTGAAGCTAAAGTTACTTTAAGGATAGGATAGCACATGCTCAAAAATGGTACATCCTGAACACCTATGCTCAGGATGTACCAGAAAAAAAAATCTGTGTTTTTTTTCGGAAACTTTTCTTGCTATTAATAATGACTAATTTAATTTACCTAGGAGAGTAAACTAAGAGAAGCCACCAAGAACTTGTACAGATTGATTCACACTGACGAACAATACTGCAGAAAAGTTCAGCAAATAAAACATGAGAAAGTGAGACCCTGGACAGACAGACAGACAGACAATTTTGGACTCCAGTCTTTAGCACTAGACGAACATGCAAACTCCATGCACAAAGATCACACAGAATTGAACCCTCGACCCTGGAGGTGCGAGGCCACAGTGCTAACCACTATGCCACGTGCCACCCCTTTTGTGTAGATAAGAGTGTTAATATGCAGCGACATCCTCAATTCTATCCTATTTATTGTTATAAAAGTTAAAGCACAACTAATATAAATTGACCTAAATTTCATTGGCCATGTCTTTAAAACTAAAAGGTACTGTTCCTGGAGTATTAAGACATCCTTTGGGGGGAACCTCTAGGTCTTAGAGGCAAATTGTAAAATGTTGGATCTTGAATAAACAGCAACAGTGACATAATGTCACTAGCATGCATCCTGTGTGAAACACCACATCCACGTTTAGCTTGTTTTTCGTTTTTCACTTTAATTTTTGAAACCGTATTTTCAGAGCTGATACCAGAGATCGAAATCTTTTGACTTTAATTTTTTTTTTGAGAATCCTAAAACGTGTGATTGTACGTTTCCATTAAACTGAACCTCCTCACATTTTAAAACACACAAGCTGCAATTTATGAATGCAACATTATAATACTACTGTATTATTTAGCACACTTGACTCACCGAGCACTTGATCAGGAACACTGTACTAATACTGGGTAATGCAGCCTTAGTTCTCGGGTGACAAAAGTAGAGCCTGACATTGTCCTTCACTGTTGTAGCCCATTTGACTGATGTTTTGCATTCTGAGATTCTTTTCTGCTCAACAAAAGGTTACAGCGTCCTTATCGGAGTTACTGTAGCGTTTCTGGCAGTCAAGCGAGTCTGGCCAGTCTCCGTTAAGCTCCCTCATTAACGTCTTTCTGTTCAAAGAACTGCTGCACCATTCAGAAAAAAAAAAAAAAAGAAAACACTTCTTGTGGGTTAAAAGCAGAGATCAACAGTGGCACCAGCCATCATGCCACAGTAAAAATCACTGAGATCACATTCCCCCCCCCCCCCCCCCCCCCCCATTCTGTTGGTATTCGATATTCTTACTCGAAGCTGCTTGCCTGTATCTGTGTGATTCTTCTGTCTCGTTCTGCCGCCACATGATCGGCTACTTAAAGCATTTAATGAATGAATATGTATATAGTTGTTCTCAATAAAGTTTTTGACTTCTAAAGACAAATTGATCGTTCTGATTCAGTCATACGTAAGCCAGTAGTATTTAGACATTTAGACATAAAGACAGGCTTTAACTCCTTCCTGTCACGCCTCGCTCTCTTTTCCTGTTTCTCGCCTTCACGTTCTCTCCCTCTCTCACTCTGGGTAATTATTGAACACATTGACTTAGGTTACCATATAAGGCTGACGCTTGGCTTGCTAAGCATTACAGAGGAAGAATAGGGGAGAAGACTCGCTGAGCTGTTTGCATTTCTACGGCGAGTGAATGTAAAAGTAAACTGCACCAAGCTTTTTGAATAGTTTCTGTGCAAATATGTCAAAGATAGCTGTTTTTTTTTTTTTCTCTTTTCTTTTTCCCCCTTTCTTATGTTATTGTCTCATGGCCGTTTCCATTCTTTGTAGAATTGCTCTCAAACGAACTTGCTGCCCGTGTTAATACTCGATTGCCTCATTGGTATTCTGCCATAACACCGTTGCTCTGTTTTGCTTTGTGGATGAATACCTGGGGAAAGTGGGTGCAGAGTTTGCCCTGGACACACACCCCGAGAGAGGAATTCCAGCTCTATCTAGTAGAAGTCATTGTGAAATGGATATTTATTTATAATCATCATTATTTATACATTAGAAAAATCATGTCTAATAAGTTAGAAATGGTTACATTTTATGTTTAGTCATTTTTTAAACCAACGAATGAACATTTAATCAATGGATGTCAGTATTAAGTTAAAGCCAGCAAGTTTATATGTATTAATTCATGTATGTGTAAATGCTAACGAAATGCACCAGCATTACCTAATTTTTCATTCAAACCATGACTAAATATTAACTTCACAGTGTGTCCCTTACTTAATGATTTTTATGGTCTCTAGGTATAAATCCTGGAATTGCTTTTGATTATCCGTTCTAAATTTTGGCATTTATAAAACAATGCTTAAGGAGAACCTTATGTTGGTCATTATGGGCCTAATTTTACCCATTGATGGTCTGAACAAACAATATATGGACAAAAGTATTTGGCCAAACCTGCATTGACACTGTAAGTTGGTCCACCTTTTGCAGCTATAACAGCTTCCACTTCTTCTTGGAAGGTTTCCCACAGGATTTGGGAGTGTTTTTATGGGAGTTTGTACCCATTCATTCTGTAGCGCATTTATGAGGTCAGGCACTGATGTTGGATGAGAAGGCCTGGCTCATAATCTCCATTCCAGTTCATCCCAGAGGTGCTTGATGGGGTAGAGGTCAGGGCTCTGTGTGCGGGCCACTCAAGTTCTTCCACACCTCAACACATCGAACCATGTCTTTATAGTCCTCGATTTGTGCACTGGGGCACAGTCATGTTGAAATAGAAAAGGGCCTTCCCCAAACTGTTGCCACAAAGTTGGGAGCATAGCAATGTCTGAGATGTCTTGGACAATCTTACTGCATTAACATACCTTCACAGTGGATAAGGGAGACCTAATTAAAACACCTGAATTCAATAATTAACAGGTTTGGCTAGATACTTTTGTCCATATTGGTTACATTGTTAATGTGTGTTTTTTTTTTTTTTTTTTGCTAAAGTAAATGGTCTGTTCATGTTTCTTCATATAAAGCCTTTCCACTCTTAACTAGGGATGTAACGTTATTGTAAATACCGTCGTACCGCAATAACACTTTATTTCGATAATACCGTGGTCGCATGGCGGTAAAATGTTAGGTCTTCTGAGAAAAGTTTGCTCAGGCGAATGGAGTGAACGGGAGGTAGCGGGAACTACAATTCCCATCAGCCCAGGCGTGATCCAGTAATGCGCACATCCGATTTAAAACCCGCGTACCCCGTAATGATTAATTACTCTTTCCATCTCTTTTTCTTCGCCGCTAATAGCAGCACCCGCCATTTCCGCATTACTGGATCTGTAGCGACAGCAGGCCGCAAAGGATGATGGGTCACGCCTGGGCTGATGGGAATTGTAGTTCCCGCTACCTCCCGTTCGCTCCATTCGCCTGAGCAAACTTTTCTCAGAAGACCTACAGTTTTATCGAGTCATTTCGGGTTTCTCTCTGAAAAAAAACGAGAAAGGGGGAAAAAGAAAATCCTGTCTCTGTCTGAATAAGTGAGTGAATGAGGTGAGTGTCTCAAATACTCATTCAGCACATGGACCAGTTGCAGTAAGTAGGCTGCTATAATTTTTTCTGAGTTTTCAAGAATAATAAATTGAAACTTAATTTTTTTTTCA
Source organism: Channallabes apus (assembly GCA_030522415.1). Lineage (NCBI taxonomy): Eukaryota > Metazoa > Chordata > Actinopteri > Siluriformes > Clariidae > Channallabes > Channallabes apus. Next base: position 32,674,819 of record CM060118.1, read on the forward strand.
TGGTTTAATAATTTTTTGGTTATTAAAATTGAAAAATTTAAGTTTCAAAGTTTACAGATAGATGGCTAATTTGTATGCCATTGATATGTTCAGTGTTCATGTATACTGTTTAATCAACACTTCTGGCACTTTTTTCGAGTCTCATTAGTTTCGTTTTTCCTGTAAATGATTCAATAAATACCGTACCGTGCCATTCATACCGAGGTATTACCGTACCGTGACGTTTTGATACCGTTACATCCCTACTCTTAACCCTTCTCTCTCTCTCTCTCTCTTTTGTCTTTCAGTGATAGTTACATTGTACGCGTCAAAGCAGTGGTAATGACCCGGGATGACTCGAGTGGGGGTTGGTTAGCACAGGAGGGTGGAGGGCTTAGCCGAGTCGGTGTCTGCAAGGTGGCACCCTCAGAGCTGAGCAGCCACAGCGACTTCCTCATCCATGGAGAGCGGCTCAAAGACAAGCAGGTAAAAACATGAACTCCATTATTTCACTTGGAATCACAAGACCATCAATGCTCCTCCTGTTACATGCAAAGCTCAAGCGTTTCTGTTGTGACTGGTCTTTTGTGCAATCTGCTTCATCATTATTATAGTGCTAACATGCAGGTAGGATGTTGGTGACGGGTGGTGTTGTTTTGTCTGCCAGGTGGTCCTGGAATGTTTTGTGAGGAAAGATCTTATCTACACCAAGGCCACACCAACGTTTCATCACTGGAAGGTTGACAACAGAAAGTGTGGCCTCACCTTCCAGAGTCCAGCTGATGCCCGTGCTTTTGACCGAGGGGTCCGGAAAGCCCTGGAGGACATCACAGAAGGTAGTGTGGTGAGGGTAGAAACACAGCTTAGCCATTCTGACCTTTGGAAGAACAGCAGGTTTCACTCTAATGCTACTACCACACATCAACCTTAACCACTCACATGTGGACTGTGATCATTTTAAGTAGCTGACGCAAGTTGTTAAAGGTGTGTTTTAAAGAAACAGCATTCGGTATCAAACCAGGGCACAGTTGGGAACGTCTCACACTCTCGGGTCTATATATTCCACAGTTGCGTATTCAGTTCCACACACTACCGAGTCAACAATGGTAACAGGCCTATGGAGGAGCTAAATGCTAACCAGCTGTAAAGAGTACGCAAGCCGCATGTTGACGATGTGAACATGATACAGGCCTCCGAGAGCTGCTCTGGAATGGCCACTTAGAGTTGGATTTCATCCGTCAGCTAGTAGTCACATGATCAATCTTGTTCTCTCTCTCTCTCTCTCTCTCTCTCTCTCTCTCTCTCTCAGTTTGTCCCTTAGTGAGCATTCTCTCTTCCGCTGTCCTTCCATCCCCCACCCTCACTTACCGCCGCTAACAGACAGGATATGTGAGGTTCTGTCCGGTCATGTCTCTTGTGTGTGTGTTGTATTTTAGGTTCTACAACTTCCTCTTCAACACTCCAAAATGAAGTTGAACTGGGAGACGACGATGTTTTCACAGTAAGCTGCTTTTACCTCTCGCGCGCACACACACACACACACACACACACACACACACACACACAGTTTGCCAGTTCTAGTATGAAAGAACATCCTTTTGTCTCGCTCATGCTTGAAAACAGCTCAACAATATGAATGCATTCCACTGTAATTTGTGTTTAGTGTGTAGTAATCCGATTGTTTGTGTGTGCTTTAAGTGAACCAGAGAGATTGCAACGTTAACTTTAACATTCTCACCCACATAGTTCACACAAGTCCATTTCCCTCCAGCTGTTTTTCCCTGTTTGTTTTTTTTCCTTCAACTGTCTGGTTGTGTGTGTGTGTGTGTGTGTGAGGCATCACAGAAAAGCCCAGGTCTGTGTGATATTTTTACCCCACATTGGTGGGGAGAGGAGAGGTGGCCCTTCGTTTCAGCGGAGATGGTGGGATGGTAGCGGAACCTGGGGCGGGTTTCCTGTAGTGTTTTGTTTTTGCTTTGACTGGGTTTTTTTTTTTTTCCTTTTATAAAGAAACTGCCTTTTTTCCCCCCTTTATTTGCCCCTGTTTTGGTACTAGTCATGGTAGACGAGGACCAGCAGGCAGGGTCAGGAGGTGACTTCCTGCTCCCCTCTGTAAAACTATCATTAGCAGCTGCCTTCTAACTAACTGCCATCCTGATTTACTGCAGCCCCAGGGTGGGAGAGAAGGAGGAGGTGGAGGAGGGTGCATGGGGAAACCTCACGGCTCCTCTTTCCCCTTGCTGTCTGTCTCAGTTTTGAGCCAAAACGAGTCAATGGCTCAGCCAGGCACCCCAAACTTTAAGGGAAATTCAATCCACAGTCCTTTCTCTTCCAGGAATTCGGAACAATTCTCTTGAATCGGAATCATGTGGTTCGGGAAGGGGGTAGGCAGTTATTCGCAGTGTGCTAAAATCACTTGTATCGAGTTTATTAAGGCTCATGTATGTAGACAGATTAATTAGTTATTCCTGACTCGGGGAGCAGATGCTAGTCTGGAGCAACTCGACTCACTGAGCTGCCTTGTTGCATTCGGGGCTGCGCGTGACCTTTCCAAATATTGCAGTTGGGAAATGCGGTTCCAGATTTACAGTTCCAAACATTTTTGTATGGGGGTCGTGCGTGGGGGTGGGGTGGGGTGGGGGTTGTTGGAGTGGTCCTGGGTGTGCATTCCTCCCAAATAATTTCTCTGGAGCTAACCTATCCTTAACCCCAGACTATTTTAGTTCATTCAGAATGGGGCAGAGGAGCCATTCAAAGACTGTTGAACTGCTTCCAGTTAACAGGGTGTGTCACTTAAATACACACATTCACGCACACATTGTAGAAGATCTTGCCAGTCAAACTCCGAAATAACATTGGCCTGGAGAATTGTTTATGCATCGTATTTCCTTTGAAGCAGAGCAGAGGTCCAGAACCAGTGGAACCCGTGCACCTCGCTCGGGTGGGGGTGTACACATGCCTCGCATGGTTCTGTTGCATCAGCCATAACATTAACATGCTATGCAGGAGAACATTTGAGAAAAGCCCAACGCTGCATGAGTCACCTGCAGTGCACTCAGCGGTCGAGCAAGCCAATCCACCTCACACACTGTTCCCAAAAAAAAAAAAAAAAAAAGTGTGGCCGGTCAGTCCTGTAGAATCAACATTGTCACACACACACACACACACAAAGGTGGTGCTTGTAGAAGTTTGGTGGATAGTACATTGTGTTGATGTGGTATACGTAGGACAGATGTGTTTTTATCAAGACACAAACACTTTGTGAACAAGCTTTGGAACTCTGAGAAGTTTGTGTCCAAGTCTGAAACTTTGCTAGTGGTGTGGCGGTGTGGAGCGATATCATGCCCGGGAAATCCAGCAGAAATTAAACCACAATGGGGGGAAAAAAAAAACATTCCTTTTTTTTAAGTTCTTACATTCTTATGATCTCGATTTCGAGAGTTGAGATGTTTTTGTGGCTTATATATATATATATATTCCATTGCTGCACACAGAGTGATTGAGGTTGGCTCGGTAAACACACTTGACTGTTTGAGAAAAAGGCCGTGTCTCTGACTCTGGCTGCCTGTTGACTGGTGGAAGGAGGTGGGGAAGGGGGGGGGGGGGGAGTCTGTGATTGACAACTTCCTGTGCTACAGCAGCAAAGCCCAGGCGAGAGAAGGGCCTCACTGTTTAGGGAGCTCACAGCCAGAGCCCTGGAGGACACACAAAGGAAGTGGGATATGAAGGACTAACAGTCCTGGAGAGAGGGAGGAGGAGAAAAAAAAAAAAAAAAAAGAGAATCTGTGCTTTTTTTTTTTTTTTTGTGATGACACCCACCGTTAGAGGAGCAGTTACATGGACAAGCGCTTTAAATGTTTAATTGTTTCTTTAAAAAAAAGTGGTTTGAGCCTGTATCAAAGGATTTAGCTGGAGTGTACAGGAGTAAAAATGTACATGTGTGCAAACTGGTTCCTGTTTGAAGCATCAGTTTCAATGCATGTTTGCTTTTCCTTCTGTCCCCCTCTAGGAGTCTCTGCTTATGGTCTAATTTACAGTGTGATTTTACTCCTACATTGTTGTACCGAGTCACAGAGTGTCTCATTTGCTGGTGCTTATGCTGCTCGGAGTGCAGACGGTGCGGTCTGGTGCTGCAGGGTTCGCCGCTTAGACTCTCGGGCTTAATGAAGGGAGACTAATTTGTGAAATTACCCAAAAGTCTGCAGTCCCCCCAAACATGTTTGCCCCCACCCAGCTGTCTCCCAGTCATTATCTTGCTGTCCTCCCCCACCGCGCCACTGATTGCCAATCATTAAGACGCCTGTATTTGCAGCGCTTGCTATGAAGGTATGCCTTTGAATTGGAGTCGAGCCACATGTGCCTTTTGAAGTCTCTCTTTATCTCTACCGCACCACTAACTTTAGAGCCCTTTGATTAGATGACTGTTTGATTTATTTATTTATTTATTTTCTCCCCCAACACTGGGGTTAAGCACTTTAGTTAAATCCATTGCTTCTGCTTTCCCCATGTCCTCTCACTCTCCTAATTTTTTTTTTTGTTTTGTTCCCACTCATTTTCGAGCTCTCCATCCTTTCTCTCTCGGGCCGAGATCTTGGGCCTGGTGCTTTTGGGCCTGCCTTGTAAACATTCGAAAGGGTCTGTGTTTTCAATTACCTCAAGCAGGCCTGGTCCAGCTATCCTTCTACGCATATTTTTAAATCTTGTTGGCTCTGGCTCTTGGCAGTGCTGTGAGGGACGCCTGTATTATTTTTGGCCCACAGTTCAGAAGAACATGGAGGGGGAAGCATGGACCAGGCCGACTCGGTCCAGGCTTTGGGTTGGAACCCGGAGGGCCCAGTACGAATGCGCCTGTTCGTGGTCAGACATAGAAAAAGGGAAAGAATTCGCTTTAAGTGGCGCTTTAGCGAACGTTCCTGTTGTACCGAGGCAGTCTTATTTTAATCCTGCTGTCTGTGAACTCTTTGGGTGAGCTGATCCCTAATAGAAAGATTACAAAACCTCTTTCCCTGGCTCCAGCTTTGTGCACTGATCTATTTGCCCAGTGCTCAGGCCTGTGTGCATGTATGCTCTGCTGATGAACAATATACTCCAGTAATGCCTCACTAGTATTTTTACTTAAGTCTAATGTTTGTGTAGGAGTGCATTTGGCTGTATGCGGTGTTCAGGAAGCTGTGTTTGTGCACACAGACGCTTCACCTGGCAGGTGGCGGTTTTGGAGGCGGTAGTGGTGGACACGAGCAATGCAGCCAAAAAGGAAGCCTCACATCCAGAATCTCAGCCACTAATCATTGGGGCTGTTTCTCATCCGGCCTGTCTGTCTGTCTGTCTGCCTGTCTGTCTGTCTGTCTGTCTGTCTGCCTCTCCACAGGCAGCTGGCTGTCTGCAGCACTTTTATGTTTTGTGTCTTGCAAGTGTGCTGAAGTTTTCATTGGAGAGCAGCCTGAGAGAAAAAGGGCTGCATTGCTGTTCACATGTTGGGTTCTGGACCTGTGGTCAGGCTGAAAACGGAGGGAGGAAATGAGGGAGGGAGGGAGGGAGAAGCCCATGTCCATTGAATCGCAGACAGGTTGTGTTTCGAGACCTCTCTTTTCCTCCTACTTGGCAGTGAGTGCGACTGCAGCGTTACAGCACAAATCCACCCTCACTTCCCCCCCAGCTTGACTTCATACACACACACACACACACTCTCGAGTGTGCACAGTAACACATACATGGTGTTACAGCACACGGCTTCATCTTTCAGGAAGCTGTGCGTAATTAGTAACTTTTCCCCTTGGTCATAGTTTAGTGTAATCACTTTATGTGGTCACATTAATGGAGCTCTTGAAAGTTAATTTGTTTCAGAGGACCTCTTTTCGACTTTAAAAGAAAAAAGAGCTGCCTACAGTAAGTATTTGCCGCCATAGATCTCTGCCTGGTGATGTCATCGGCTAGCGCTCTGGGTTTCGTGTGCGATGGCAAAAAACCAAGCAGCCTGTATTCATTTAGAACTTCTCTAATAACAGGGAGACTTCAGAGACGTTTCTACAAATCTTATGGCCTAAGGGCTTTTTTTTTTTTTTTTTTTTTTTGGAAATTGCATACTGAAGTTGAGCCACGTCTGTTACAATGACGTGCGCGTGCGTGCGTGTGCGTGCGTGTGTGTGCGTGCGTGTGTGTGCGTGAATAACAGTGTAGCTCATGAGATCATGGAAAACTACACTTCCACAGTAGAGCACCTGCCTGTTTGGTGTCTTATCTTGCCTTGGAACACCTCCTCTTCATCCTCCTCATCATCCTCCTCCTCCTTTTCATCCTCCTCCTCCTTTTCATCCTCCTCCTCCTCTTCATCCTCCTCCTCCTCTTCATCCTCCTCTTCCTCTTCATCCTCCTCTTCCTCTTCATCCTCCTCTTCATCCTCCTCCTCCTCTTCATCCTCCTCCTCCTCCTCCTCTTCATCCTCCTCTTCCTCCTCCTCCTCCTCTTCCTCCTCTTCCTCTTCATCCTCCTCTTCATCCTCCTCCTCCGCCTCTTTATCCTCCTCCTCTTCATCCTCCTCCTCCTCTTCCTCCTCTTCCTCCTACTCCTCTTCATCCTCCTCCTCCGCCTCTTCCTCTTCATCCTCCTCTTCCTCCTCCTCTTCATCCGCCTCTTCATCCTCCTCCGCCTCTTCATCCTCCTCATCCTCCTCCTCCTCCTCTTCCTCCTCCTCCTCTTCCTCCTACTCCTCTTCATCCTCCTCCTCCGCCTCTTCCTCTTCATCCTCCTCTTCCTCCTCCTCTTCATCCGCCTCTTCATCCTCCTCCGCCTCTTCATCCTCCTCCTCCTCACTCTGCTTTGCTTTGTGTTTACACTTCTGCCTTTACGTTGCTCTGATCATTAAGCTGTATTTGAGATTGGATATTATTCCCTCTCTGTGCCATAGACTGCCACTGACAGCTCATCCAACTCATCTCAGAAGAAGGAGCAGGCCATGCAGCCCCTGACCACCTCCACCTTTTATGAATCGCACCGGCATCACCATCACTACATTCTGGGTCACTTCCATGAACATTACAGGACCTCCGAGCGTTACTTTCTTGACCAGGTGGGTTACAGTGAGGCTGATTATTCAATTTATGGTAGCGTGTTTGTGTATTTTATACTGTATGTATGCATTTTATATTCGTGTCTGCGCATGTCTCCTTAGAGCCTTCTTTTTGCCTTATACAATTTCCCTTTGAGATTAAAGAATGTACTCTATTTTTCTGTCTGTCAGCATGCATAAGCGCTACAGCTTCCAAATTGTACTTTGTTTCGCTCGTGCAGGCAGCGCCCAGGTTGGCACGACGTGTCAGCTTCCTAGACGAGGAGGAGGAGGTTGTACGCATTAACCCACGTGAGCGTGCTTGGCTCTCAGGCTATGAGGACTACCGGCATGCAGCAGCACGCGCTCAGGGTCTCGACTCGTACGTGCATTTCGAAAAGGTCGATGCACCAGCCAAGCATGACTACAGCTATCCGTATACACCGGGCTCGGAGCTGAGCAAGGGCCCTCGCCGCGGCTCCGGGAGTGGGGCTGTGGTTTCTCAGCCAGTCAGCTTCAAACACAAGGAGGATGAGCAAGAGGGTTTGGGCGAGCGGCGACACTGTGTCTACTGTGGCGTTTTTTTCCGGCCTGAGGAGAACGGGCGCGGTCGCTGCCCCGACGCACCGGACCCAGCACGTTCGTGCATCCGCCGCTTCAGCTGCATGTGGTGTGCAGATAGTGTACTGTACCACTGCATGTCAGACCCGGAGGGTGATTACTCGGATCCCTGCTCATGCGACACAGCCGACGAACGTTTCTGCCTGCGCTGGCTCGCCCTACTCGGCCTTGCGCTGCTTGCGCCCTGCCTCTGCTGCTACCCTCCTCTGCACGCCTGTCACCGATGTGCCGTGGCCTGTGGCTGCTGTGGTGGGAAGCACAAGGCCGCTGCGTGACCCCTGACAATGATCCCGCCCGAAATATCACATGTTAAATGGACCCATTGAGGAGGGCAACAGGAGGCAGGAAGAAAGTTCATCATGTCTTTTCAGTTTCTTTTTCAGTCCGTCTCAATTCCTGCTCCAGACAGACAAAAAGAACAAAAAATGGTGCATTTGACTGGCTTGAATATTTCTTTTTTTATATGTAATAATGAATATGAATATATATATATATATATATATATATATATATATATATATATATATATATATATATATATATAAATGTGTGCGTGCGTGTGTGTATGTGCATTCCTGTGTATGTTTTCTTTTCTCATCTTCTGGATGTTCTCTTCAGTTCCTTGTGAAAAAAAAACAAAAAAAAAACAGCTCTTGTTTGTTTCAAGTGGCCCTTTTGGAGCTGACTTGTTAAGCATTACTTATGCAGGTACTTTATATTATTTTTACACTGATTTTTAGTTTCAAGAACTTGAATTCTTTATTTGTAATGGTGCGTGCACTCGATTGGAGAATCAGTCGTTTGATTTGTGGGTTTGTTTGCCATGGCCGGCTAAGTGAGGTGGGTTGAGTCGGAAACCCTCAAAACGTACAAAATAATAACCGAGATATAAGCGAGAGAGAGAGAGAGAGAGAGAGAGAGAGATTAGCTCGAGACACTAAACCTGTAGTGAGGTTCACAGTGTGCGCTTGATTGGGACTGCGTGCGCCCGTGTGAGTGTGTGTGTGTGTGTGTGTGTGTGTGTATGCGTGTAATAGTGCAGAAGCCTGCATGTGTGTTGTAAAGGAATGAGAACATTGTATTACAGCATAGTATTGTTGTTCTTGTATTTAAGCCAAATTTACATAAGCTGCATTGTGAGTATATATAAATACTGTATACTCATATGTATATGTCTAAAATTGATTATTATATTCACAACCACATTCGTGGGCATAGTGGATAAATAGAATAGTGGATAAGGAGCTCTTTTAAATGACCATAATTGATATCCAAAGATTTTTTTTTTAATTATTATTATTATTTGTTCAGTTCTATTTATTTTCTTAATCAATTGAATCACCAGCCAAAGCGAGAAGGAAATATGAAGATAAGGTTCGGCTTTTGAACTAGAAGCCTTGTCATATGAGAGAGTAGAAGGAGCCCAGTTGGAACAGTGTATATTATGCTTGGAGTAAAATGCATAACGAGTATCTGCTTTCCCACTCCGACATGTGGCTTTTAACACTTAAAAACTAGTGGAAAAAAGGTTTTCTTTTTCTTCTTTTCAAAAATGACTCCTGCTCTATAGGAAGCCTAAAAGACCAGGATAACGATTACAAGGACGTTTGCCAAAATGATCTCTAACGTTACTCAAAGCCTTAATTTGAGTTATTATTATAATAATTCATAGTGTCTGCCACAACGTTTGCTCATAAGACAGACACATTTTTTTTTGTGAGTTCTTTTAAAATCAAGAGAAAGTGAAGAATATTTTTATAATATATCCGATATGATCACATCAAATGAGCCTTTTTTTTTTTTTTTTTTTTTTTTAATTAAGAGAATGTGTTTAAAATGTAGAGGGACACAGTAGGGTTAAAAGGCATCGTACAATCTGTGAGGCAGCTCTGTGTATATATGGTCTGTCTCGGACATTATAACCTGCTCAAACCCATGAATGACATCATCCAGTTACGGTTCAAATAAATCCTGCAATGAAGAAATACTATCTGGTTTAGCAAGTGAAGCTGTGCAAGTACGATTGATTCTACATGGCTATTACTAATGTCCGTGTTTTTACCCCATAATGTTCAGCCTTGCTCATGGGAGCGACAGTCTCGGTCGTGGAGTGTGTCATGTTCGTATATGTTACAAACACTCTGAAAACGTAGAATGTCCGTCAGTACGTGGGAGATCAGGGAGGAGCGTCACTGTATCCGTCATCCACAGCACGTCCTTTTGGCTCTCCATCAGCTTTGGCAATACTGAATAAACATCATCTTTTTCACTAAGAGCCCGGGATACCTGTGGTTTAAAAGAAAACAACAACAACAACAAACAAGTCTGTACGTCGGTCACAGTGCAGTCTTGCTACTATACACATTTTACATGTTTAAAAAGTGCCTGAAGCATATTGTTAATCTGTCACCTTGTATACTAAAAGAAAGATTAAATAAACCCTATTGATCAGTTTTGTTTTTTACAATAAGAATTTTTACCTCTGTAAAAAGCAAAAAAAAAAAATCTATATCAAGTGTATGATGTACATTTTTATTTCTATTTTTTTTTTTAACTGTTTCTAACATGTATGTTCAATGAAGCTCTTTGCTTACGAGAGGACAAAAGGAAGAAAGTACTTTGTAAATACAGGTAGATTGTGTCAGAACTACAAGAAGTGTGGCCTGGCCAGTAAGTAGTTCTACATGTGTCCTAGCTCCCAATAAAAATAAAACCGAAATGACTTATTGGTTCATGCTATTTGTCACAAATGCTGTTCGTTTACATGCAAGCTGCTTATCCCTGCACAACCTGCAATGGAGGAACAAGCGTAATCTGAGCCATACTTATATACTATATGCTGTGGCCTTGTGTATGAACTAGGGCTGGGCGATATGGCTGAAAACTGTATCACGATATCAGTGTTTCATATCGGTCGATATCGATAATTATTGATATTTTTTTATGACCCATTTAAAATAAGGACCAGGAGAAGAATATATTATATTTAAACATTTTTATTTTAAACTTAACCTTCCTATGATCATAGTCCCATCAATTATTAAGACAGAAATGTCAACAACCATGGAAAAATCAAATAATTAAAATGTAAACATCTAATGTAAAGTCTAAAGTCACAATGAACACTTAACAATTATCTCTTAACATTTATTCTGCAAAATTTAAAGAAAATGTAAGAAATGCTTAAAGTGTAATAAAATAGTGCAATGTGTTTATATCACATGCCTTTAGAGAAAACTACAACAAAAATATATTGTTTTAATATATTTGAGTGTGATGTTAATTCACTGGCGGGCCACCAGGGGGCAATACCGCGCTGTATACTATATGTGTCGTGTGCACTGAATGCAGTAATAGAAGAATACCGTTTTTCTCCATGCCTCCGTTTCTTTTCCTCTGGTTGTTTCACACAAAAAGCAAGAAATATTATAGTTGTTAGTTGTGCATATTGATGCAAACATAACAATTGTCATACCAAAGAATAAACTACCCGCCAATGTGGCTAGTGAGACTAACGTTATTACCCGCCACAGCCGAATTTTACCCGCATTTGTTGAATGCCAATGTCAACGCCATCTTGTCTCCGTTTATGCTTCCTGAATCGCGACCGTACAACTTCCGGGTCCTAGTGCCGGTCGCGGAGCGAGTGCGCATGACAGCAACCAAACTAGCTTCGCGACCTCGGTTTTCTTCCGACAAAGAATAAAAAATATTGAACGTTCTATCGGACACATTTTTTTATTGATATCGATCACGTATTTATTGCGAAACATATCGTTATCGTTTTATTGCCCAGGCCTAGTATGAACTAAATCTATAAATTGTGCACTAGTGTGTTACTAGTGTACATGCTCTCTCACAAATGTGAGCTGCAGAAAATGACTTTAGGTTAAGGTTTTTATATATATATATATATATAATTTTAGGATGTTTCTGAAAAAAAAAAACACATGGCAGATATTTGGGGGAGGCGCGGGTTGAGAAGGGAAGAATGTCCCCAAAGGCTTGGCCTGCTATGCAGCTCAATGACTGCGAATAGTATCAAACTCCACATGTGCAAACATTTACAACGTATTTTCTTATAATGAGTTCATTTTTTTTTCATCTTCCTGCTTCTTGAAATAAAGCTGTTCTTTACCTCGGCGGAAAGTCTTCCTGCTGAACAACTGAACATCATGGCCCAGATGCTTCTTCTTCTTCTCCTTTAGGCTTGCTCTTTTTTTTTTTTAAGAATCTGCCAACCTCATGTCAATAGCAGCCCTTGTTTTATATTTTATCAAAGCTTGTGCTGTCTAGCAGACACTGGCTGAGACAAAGCTGATGGCCACAATAAGATGCTGTTGGTTGGGTTGTTTTTGGTTTTCTCCCTCTCAGACAACAATGCTTTGGAAAGCAACACAACAAGCACATACTAAAGATTTGTCCCCACACTTCCTGTCTGGTGGGAGTGTATGACAGCTGTCTGAGCTTGCTTCCTGTTTGCCTGTTTGGACTCCTTCTCCACCTGTTGTTTACGTCCTGTACCGGATGTTGTGCTGCGTTCATTCAGACCCCGCTGCTGCTGCACCATCTGGCTACTTCATGCCTGTAGCCACCGTCTAAATACATGCATCTTGAACCTGGTGCACTTTTCTCTTTCAAGATTTTGGAAAACTCGCTCCAAGGCATTTCCCTCCCTTTTTTTTCTTTCGGTCTGTCTTTTATTCATCTGTCTCTTTTAAGACTTGTACCGGTTTAGCTCTCCATGTTGTTGCTTGCCTGTCAACTCATCGCTTGTGTTTTTGTTGTGTACTCAAGATTCAAAATCACTTGGCATTACCAACTGTCCTTGAGCTAACGTCTGATGATGTACTTCCTCCTTTGAGGTGCCTCTTTCTTGTGTCCTGCTTTACTGGAAAGGAACACTGTGGTAAGCAGCACGTACCAGGATGTTATTGTGCACAGATAACACTTGCAGGCCTCCATATCCTCTGCCTGGATTGGGAGGAGCCCTGGCTTTCCCACACTGGTCAGCAGAAGTCAAGCCAAAATCTGCTCTATCTACTCCATCTCTGGCTGCCCGTGGGCACGGTGGGAGGCTCTGGCTGTTCACAGAGTAAGAGAGAGAGGGGCTTCGAGGTTTCCCGTCTCCCCAGTCTGGCCACACATCCATGAATGACCTCGCTATACAAAAAAAAAAAATGGCTGCTTGGTTTCCCCAGAAGTTGGTTCCAGAAACTAACAAAGTCTCGTTTGATCTGTGCTGTCGAGCTCCTTAGGGCCTGGTTGCACTTAATGCATGAAGGCCTGTTTGCTCTCAGGCCTGCTCCAGCCAGTTTGTGGTGTAAAGAGGCGAGGAACCTTGCAGCAGAGTGGAGCTGGACTCCATGCACAAAATGTAATGAGTACTTCCTTAAGAGTAAGAATCACAACCAAGACGTTTGATCCTAAAATGTATCAAATGTATTTAACTTTGGCTTCATATATGTTGTATTTTAAGACTTTTGACTGGAAGCAGACTAACTTTAATATATGGTATGCTGCGTTTTATTATAATGGAAATTTATTTCATCTGTTACTGTTCTTGTTAAAAGGAGGTGAATATTAGAATGAAAAGATTCAGCCCAGTCTCTGGATCACATTCTCTTTTACATTCTCCCACACACAACCCTAAAGTGGATGATGTCATTTTTGGGCACCGTTAAGCCTCATGTGGGAACTTTGCTATGTCTCCTAGTTTGCATGTGCAAGTGTGTGCGAGTGAACAAGCACAAGTCCTCCTTCCCTCCCCCAATTTTACCAAAGCCTTGCACATTTTTTAACTCAAACCAGGGAATAATTACAAAAACAACAATAATTGTTAGCAAGATCAAACTTGGAGCCCATCAAAGGATTTGGGCTTTATGTACAGCTCAGGGCAGGAGGAGGGGAGGGGGGGGGGGGGGGTAGCTTCAACAGATCTTATTGGGGCCTAATTTAAACGGGCCCCAGCATGTCTGCCTGCCTCCCTTTGTTTACATGGCTGAAATCTGAAACAAATGTGAACATGATACCGTCTGTCCCTTGCAAAGCTCCCTACAGTGCCTCCGTTTTAGTACTTTGGCAGTGTGTGATCACCTCCCCCTCAGTTCTATAGCAGTGTGCTAATCAAAATCAACCAACTAACAGAATCAACTCTAAAGATTTCTTGAACATGCTGTCGACCCAGTTACAGAGCAAGTGAACGCTTTTGTCTTTTTATGCAATGTTTTTGCGAAAGCAACTAACCATTGGAGCACAGCTCACCAAAGCACCATGAACATTTTATGTAGATAATTGACATTTTAGCAGCTACTTGGAAAACTTCTACCGCTAAAATGTTCCATTTTTTTTTATCATTTGACGATTGTTATATAAAATTACTTCACTTACCAAAAATGTTGTCTCAGCCTCAGACACTTCATCTCTGGGCCACAAAGAAGGTACAGTGCATCTTTAAAAATTAGAATTTCATACAAAAGTAAGTTTTCTTTTGTAATTTAGAGTCATAGGATATTCTAGAAAAAAGTCCGGTAACTCGAAATATTAAAATACATTCAATACATGCATGGGGAAGAGTACTGATTCTGTTGTCCAGAAGATGTGCATCAACACCCTGCAGCAGGAAGCCATGGAAGGTGCTGTATTGAAGCATATTCATAGCGAGTTGACTGGAAGGGAAAAGTGTGGTAGGAAATGGTTTACAAGCAAGAAAGGTGACCACAGCGTTAAGGAGCAAAGCCGAATCAAGAGTTTGGGGAGTCAGTGCATCAAGATCCACCATGCACACACATCTTCAGGAAATAGCGGGACAACATCAGAAACGTCTTACCTGGACTAAAGAGAGAAAGAACTGGAACCGCTGCTCAGTGGTCCGAAATCCTCTTTTCAGATGAATATAAATGTTGCATTTTATATGGAGCTCCTGGAGAAAGAGTGGAGAGACCAGGAGGAATCCAAGCTGCTTGAAGACCAGTGCAAAGATTCCACAGTCTGTGATGATTTGGGCTGCTGCTTTGGTCCACTGTGATTTATCATTTCAGGTGTCTACTAGATTTTAGAGCACTTCTTTTAGAGCTTCTGTCTGCTATGGAGCTTTATGGAGATGTCGATTTCCAACTCCAGCAGGGTTTAGCACCTGTCCATAAGTACCAAAAACAACCACTAACTGGTTTGCTGACCATATGATGATTATTAGGCTTGACTGGCCAGCCAACTCACTTGATCTGAACCTCGTGAAGAATCCATGGGCTATTGTCAAGAGGAAGATGAAAAAACTTCCAACCCAAGAACTGAGACTGGCTGAAGGCCGTTATCAAAACAACCAGGTTTTCGATAAAGCCTCAGAAGTGTCACAAGCTCATCACCTCCATGCACAGTCGGTGTTAATGCAGTTAACTTTGCGCTAAAGGAGCCCCGACCAAGAACTGAGTGCATACATTACGTAATAATATGTAATAAATGACATAAACATAACAACTTAGAAAATATTCTACGATTTTGAGATCTTTTTTTTTCCCATGAGCTGTAAGCCGTAATCACTGAAATTAAAACAACAAAAAGGAGTAAAATATTCAACTTCACATGAACCTAGAATATGTCAGTGTTGCTTTTAAAACTAATTAATAAAAGAAAGTACATTTTTAGGCTTTTCTAATTATCGAGATAAAATACTTTGTAACAAGGTTCAAGTTGCGATCAGATTGATCTTATACATATACAGCACAACAAAATGAGCTTTCCAGAGCAACATCTAGTCATTTCAGTGGATTGAAAATATATAAGATAAAGAGCTGTACAGATTTTTCCTGTACAGAAGTCTACACTGAGTATATTTAATTTTTGGTCCTGAAATCGTGTAAGCGAGCCCTATGAGGAGTTGTTGCTGATCATGTGCTACAGGAAGTGTTCTGTGCTAAGTTGAGTTACTTCCTATCCTCCCCAGCCTTGGTATGGAGACAGTCATGGCCAAAGGCTAAGCGAGCGTTGTGTGACAATGAGCTCTAACATTCCACCTTGTCCTCGCCTCTCTTCCTCTATTCCTGGATTGGAAACTCTGCCTCTTCCTCTAATGCTCCCATAATTCCATGGCACATTTACATTTCCTTATACTTTGTCTATCTGTCTTTGGTCTCCTTCCCCCCCCCCCCCCCCCTCCTAACCTCTCGATCTTTAGTTCTTTTTTTTTCTTCTCTTTTTCTTCCTGAGGCTTTCTCTGTTTAGGCTCCAAAAATGACTTCCTTCCTTCCTTTACAAGCGCTTCCCTGGAGGCCAGGGGGTGGTGTCCTTTACAGTCTAGCATGTAATTACAGCCCTACCACTCCCCCCCCCCCTCCTTAAACGTGATGCACAGTTTGCAGGGTCTATACTTTCTCTTGAACTCCCCGAATTTTGCAGTTTCTTACTGTAACTTACTGACCATTAAGACTTTTCTACCACTTTTCATAGATGTGAATTTGAATGTATAGAATGTATAATACTATGGAGTCATGTCTGGCCTTTCTCAAGGGTTATTGGTATGTTTAACCATTTCGGCTTTCTAACTTTTGATCTTTGTTGCAAAGGAAAGCTTAATTTAACTATCTACAAGGCCTGACTGGTCCGGTCTTATATTTTTAGTATTCTTGTTTGACAGTTTTTTGGAAATAACAATAGCAAAACAATTCTAAGGTTACTGATTGGAAGGTCAGTGGTTCAAGCCCAAGCTCTTCCAGGTTGCCAGTGTTGGGTCCTTGAACAAGGCCCTTACCCTGTCTGCTCCAGGTGCGCCATCATCATGGCTGACCCTGTGCTCTGACCCCAGTTACGCTGGGATATACGAAGAAAGAATTTCACTGTGCAGTAATGTACATGTGACAGATAAAGGCTTAATTTAAGCTACATGATATTGGCCTTTAAACTAGCAGCATGAACACATTTTTGCCTTCATGATCAACTGGATGTGTAATATCCATATAGTGAGAAATGTTAGCTTTTTAACATCCATGCTTCTTTATGTGAAACTATAATGTGTTAACATTATTATCACCACTATCATCAGTCGTCAAAGTGTGGTCCGTATCCAAGAGGTCAGTAGTTGTCAGTCTTTCGGCTGCTCCCATTGAGGGGTTGCCAGAGCGGACCATTAAATCCGCACACAACATGCCACAATATTTACATCGAATGCCCTTCCGAATGTCTCCAGGGTGTCTCCTGCCTCGTGCCCAGAGTCTCCTGGGATAGGCTCCAGGTCCCCGTGACCCTAAATACAGGATAAAGCGGTATAGAAGATGTGAATGAATGAATGAACATGGCAGGTGAGAACCTACAAGTGAGCCACCAATGCCTGTGGGCTTGTACAGCAGAGGTGTCAAGTAACGAAGTACAAATACTTCGTTACCTTACTTAAGTAGAAATTTTGGGTATCTATACTTTACCGGAGTAATTATTTCTCAGCCGACTTTTTACTTCTACTCCTTACATTTTCACGCAATTATCTGTACTTTCTACTCCTTACATTTTAAAATACATTTACTCCTATTTTATTTCAGCTTGTCATTAAAAAAAAAAAAATCGCGCCATCCGGATGGAGCGAATTTGATTGTGGTTGGATGAGAAGTATAAACATACCATTCCGACACCCTATTGGTTGGTACCCGATCCATCGCACCTGCACATGATGTCACGTCACACACTCCAGCAAGGACGTTTGAATAAAATAGCATTTTTGTGTTGATAAAGTTGTGATAAGTAGACGAAGCTGTCCGTGATAGAGACTCAAGATTCGAGCGAAATGTCACAACCAAGCACCAGCGAGGAAGGTAACAGCACCAGGAGGGTAACAGGAATGATATATATATATATATATATATATATATATATATATATATATATATATATATATATATATATATTTTTTTTTATCACTTGGATTAATCCTTCATTCTGACAGCACTAATGTTTATTGTAGACAACCACACAGGGGTAATTGTTACTAAGCCTGTCCTGGCTACACTAATTTTCTTGTATGTTGCCTCACAGATTCCTGCAGCTAAGCTTGGATGTACATTTACATTCCAATAAAGGTTACTGATGTCATGCCTCTGACGTTTGACTTTTTGCACCATTAAAATACTTATAGGCAACTAGTTATCATATCTTCTTCTCCATAAAACATGTTAATGCTCAGTAGTACACATATGTGGTTCTTTAATGTATTTGCATTGTACTAAAATGCATTCTTTTTCAATTACCATATACAGTATCCCAAATCACTATGGCCGTTAAAAATACAACAAAAAACCCCACACATTTTTCTTTTTTTTATGAGGTGTTCGTGTACAGTAGTATATGAGGTGTTAGTGTACAGTAGTATATGAGGTGTTAGTGTACAGTAGTATATGAGGTGTTAGTGTACAGTAGTATACAGGCCCGTGGCACAGCCTAAGCTTTTATCCTTAATGCTTTTTTTCTGCCTTACGTTACTTTTACTTTTATACTTTAAGTAGTTTTGAAACCAGTACTTTTACACTTTTACTTGAGTAAAAAGCTTGAGTTGATACTTCAACTTCTAAAGAAGTCTTTTTAAACCCTAGTATCTCTACTTCTACTCAAGTAATGAATGTGAATACTTTTGACACCACTGTTGTACAGTATATCCAAAAGGTCAGTGATTTTGTTATTAGACTGTTTGACTAGTAACTTAAAAATAAACTACCGAACAATTAGGTCTATATAATGTCAAGGGTGAAAGTTTGACCCAATATACAAACGTAACAATTTTTCTGGAAATTAATTTGCATTTAAAATGTGTCTATATACGGTATATACATAATGTATTTTTTTATGTATTCATAAGTATCCATTAATTATCTCTTATGTGAATTTCCCTACACATTCACAGGCAGGCCGAGAGCACGGTCCACATGTGTTTGTCTTTTCTGGCTGGACCAGCCTGGCCTGTTTTTGAGATTATGGCATGATGTGTGATGAATTTCCACTGTGATCCCCCTTGAAAATCCTCGACGTATGTAGTGTCTTACCTCCCTGATGCATAAAGGAGCCTCCTTCACCTCATCATGCAGCAGCCTCACATTCACCAGCCTGAATACATTGCCTAATATTTTGCACCATCTAGTGGTTAACTGCATGAATGACAACCAGAGGACATGTTGCTCATAATATTTTTAAGAACTGTCCAACATGCTGTTAAAACCAGCAGGGATAGTGCCAACCTGCCAAATTCTCTGAAGAAATTGGGGTCAAAATTGAACGACTATAACTGAAGATCACTTAAACACTTGAAAAACAAATCTACAGTAGAAATCACAGCTATGCGTAATTAATTGTGACGTCGAAGAACGTGATTTCACGCAATGAGAATTCACTGGATTGGGACTAAACAGCTGTGTGGCCAAAGTGAGAATAATAGAATTTTAATTGCTTTAATTTGCTATGGGGTTAATAGATTAGAATTTGGAGCAATGGAAAAGGGTCATGTGGTCTGATGAAGCCTGATTAACCCCCATGCAGAGCAATGGGCACAGCAGGATAAGAAGAGAAGCACGTGAAGTCAAGTGATCGATCATGCATAGTGCTCACTATACAAGCCTGAGGTTCAGTGGATCTTTGCAGTACTGATGGCGTGACCATATTCCAGCACTCACATAAGGAATCAATTTTAATGTGCTGTAATCCAAGCTAAAGGTGGCGAAACTGAATATTAGCATGTGCATTGTATATTATAACATCAGAATGAAGACAATTTAAGTAGTTGACTTTTTAAATGAAAAAGTAATAGTAAATCAAAGTTTTTGACTTATTAATGTGAAGGACAGATGAAATGAATTGATGAGGGATGTTTATGTTCTTAAACAGTCATCCCTGAATGTACTGGAATACCAAATCTATGGGCAAATACACTGAGTTTGAAATCAAATGATGAATATGAGATGATGGATCAGCTTTCACCTTTAGCTTTTCACAATTTACAAGGAAATGTACATTCAGGTGTGTTAACCAATTTGCATGACATCTTTGCTTAAACAAAAAAATGTTTTGTAAGTTTGTGGCACGGTGGCTTAGTGGTTAGCAATGTCGCCTTGCACCCGCAGGGTCGAGGGTTCGATTCCTGCCTCATGTTTGTGTGCATGTTCTGATCATGCTTTGTGGGTTTGCTTTGCGTGCTCCAGTTTCCTTCCACAGTCCAAAGACGTGCAGAAGAGGCTAACTGCTGTTCACAAATTGCCCATTGGGTACATGCCCCATTCAGAGTGTATGCCGCCTCGTGCCCTAATGGATAGGCTGCCCTGGGATAGGTTCCCCATGACCTTGTATACAGGATAAAGCAATATAGATGATAAATGAGTGAGTAAGTGATTTTTCATGTAATCAAGCAAAATGTAAAGACAAGACTGATGGTCTTCCTTTTTGCCCAGGTGTGCCCTGTTAAATGAACATTTAAAGAATGAATAGCTTTGATTGTCTCCTCTTGGTTTGGGACCAAAGATCTGCCTAGTGGAGAAATTCAAGACCATTTTAAGCAAAGAAAAGAGGACAAATCAGCCAGAACTATTGAAGTATTGGGCATAGCCAATGCAGCTTTGGAATATCAGGCAATAAATAAATAAAAAACAACTCTAGGTGTAAGACCTGTAAAGAAAAGCCCAAAAACAACAGTCAGTGACAACAAACAACCTCTACAGGGCAGGGGTGAGGGTCTAACAATCCTCCGTTTATTCCCGAAATACAGGAATTCTTTCTGCCATGGTGAAATCAAGTACAAAGTGTGGAGAATGAAAGGATCTGCTCAAGATTCAAAACACATGATCTCATCAGTCAAGCAGGGTGGTGGTATAGTGTCATAGTTTGGGCTTGCATTGCTGCTTCTGGAACAGGCAGACTAATCTTTATTGATGGTGAAACTCATGATGGAGAATGAAAAAGAATACAGAAACATCATGTCTGCAAATTTCCCGAGAATTTCATCCAACCTAATTAATAGGAACGTCATCATGCTGCACGGCAATGACCCATACACACTGTCAGCACAACAAAGAACTTCATCAAGGGAAAAAAAGGATTTAACAGGCATTTATGAGACTGAAACTAAAATCCCCCAAGACAAACAACTGAAAGAAGCTGCAGTGCAGCACAGGAATGCATCAGTATGATGATGTCAGTGTGTTGCTGACTTCATCTAGTTATTGCATGCCAAGGATACTGAGCCAAATAATAAGTGCTATTCATTTCAAGACTCTCTGTACCATGTTATATGTTATTTAGCACAGTTAGAGGTAAATATCAGGAAATGAATGGTGAAATTATGATTTGTCGTCTCAATAGAATTGGCGTTGCTGTTTCCGAGTTGACTCTATATAGTATGAACCTCCCCCTTGTTCATTTTGTTTAATGTGTATAAATATCATGGTTCATGTTTTTTTTTTTTTATTATCCTCCCTGCTGAAAAGTCCAGATTGGTCTGATCAGTAGCTGGAGCTAGTCACGATGGTGCAGCATGGAAACGAGACAATTTATGAAGACCTATACTGACGCTACATTATTGAGAAAAATTATTTTAGGGGAGAAAATAAAACAGTAAGGAAATGAGAAAATCTCAAACATTTATTCATTAGTTTAGTCAAATAATAAGGTAGCAAATGATTACTAATAACCAGCTCGACTTGTGTTTTGGGAGCTATACTCACTTAAGTAAAGATAACTCAAATAGTTCGGTCCTGAAATTCTCACAAACAGTTTTGTACCTGAGCCTCCAGTAATGAAAACTGGACTCCATATGAAATCATACACCTTTCCTGTTATACTGAACTTCCACCCTCCTAAAAACACCGTATGACCCCAAATCAATCCCTGCTATCTGATATCGCACAAATGATCAGGGCAGTGCTCATTAGGTGGCTCATATGGTCAAGGCTGTGGGTTATTGGGTTACTGATGGGAAGGTTGGGGGTTTGAGCCCCAGCACTGTCAAGTTGCCACTGTTCAGCCCTTAAGCAAGGCCCTTAACCCTATCTGCTCCCGAAGCGCTGTATGCTGGCTGACCCTGCGCTCTGACCCCCAGCTTCCTAACTGCGATATGCAAAAGAAATCATTTCACTGTGCCCTAAGGTACATGTGATAAATAATTCAATTATCATTATTTATAAGGATAAAGATGGGTTCCCTACTGAGTCTGGTTTCTTCCAAGGTTTCTTCCTAGTGCCATGTCAGGAAAGTTTTGCCATGTCACCCTCAGCTTGCTCATCTGGGACAATCTGATCATTTCTCATACTTTTTAAACTCATTTCCATCATTTTGTATTCTGTAAAGCTGCATCGCGACAATTAACGATTGTTGGCACTAAATAAATAAAATAGATTTAACTTGAATATTGATTCCTCCGGGTACTCCGGTTTCCTCCCACAGTCCAAAGATATGTAGGTTAGGCTAATGGGCGTTCCTAAATTGCCCGTAGTGTGTGATTGGGTATGTGAGTGTGTGTATGTGTGTGTGCCCTGCGATGGATTGGCACCCTGTCCAGGGTGTACCCCGCCTAGTGCCCGAAGTCTCCTGGGATAGGCTCCAGGTCCCCCGCGACCCTGAACACAGGATTAAGCGGTATAGAAAATGAATATTGATTCAATGTTTTTGGGGGTTTGGGGTTGGGGATGGGGTGGCTCAGCAAAAGTCTAAATAAAATGAGTGTGTAGAGAATGTCCTTGGAGTAGCTGTGAGGCCTCTGTTTATAAAGAGTCAGGCCAGACGGTGTGTCTGATGTAGAATCACAATCAGCATTGCCCTCAAGTTATAGAGCATCGGTAGAAATATGTCTGTTTGACTTGTCCCATGGTAACAGGCAGGTCAGAGAGGACGAATTTTGTGTTTAGGTCTTTTGATAACATGAAAGAAAGCTGCTTTGAGTGTGGGCCAGCTTGAAATGCCAGGGTGGTGTCACATGGAGCAGGAGCCCTTCATTACCCGAGAGTAATGGGTTGAACAGTAACCTTCAAAACTAGCTATGACCTTTTGACTTCCCAGCTTCTCTTACACACGCTGCATTTTCCCCCTCTTTCCTTCTGCAATACAGGGATTCTGGTGCCCTTGTGTAAGTGTGTTTCCTTTGATTTCTGCAATTGCTTTGTTGCTAAGTCACAAGATGAACATGCTCACTGCTTGTGTAATGTTTCTGCATCTCAGTGAACTTCCAGACGCGATCCATTGCAATCAGGGGCGTGAAATGGAAACTGCCGACACTAAGTTCAAAGGTTGCGTAAAATAAACAAGTGATTAAAGGAGCTCTGAGGTGAACAAGATGATTTTGAGGCTTCTCTTTATTTACTGCGACTGTATTTAATGTTAACACAAATACAAGCTCAAAATCAGGAATAGACCAGTATATCATCTTACTATGACAAATCAGCATCTCCTAATCAATATATTGGATGCAATTAATTCTCAACAATACAGCATAATAGCATGTGATGATTTAAAAAGCTTCGCTGATCCTAATAGAAAACTAACCTACATTTTTTTGCATATATTTATCAGATTTGCCGGTCAAATAAAAGACATAAAACACTAAAAACATAAAAACGGAAACATCTTATGGTCTCCCAGCCTGACCAGCTCTACCAGTGTTTTGATAACTGATATCTAGTCAGACCAAACTGGAATAACGAGAGTAGATTAAATGACAGAGATGTTGCCTTGACCGTGTTCAACTGATTGTGACAACTACAAATGCCATTTCCGGACATGGGAGGTTCAATTTAAATGCGCATAAATTGCCTCAGATGCTCTCCTGTGTTGTTTATGGACTCAGCAGGGGCAGCATGGAAATTGAATTTGGTCCTCAGCACATGGGATTTGTGTACTGGAAAAAAAAAAAAAAAAACAACGACTGGAGGATCAACCCAAGTGAGGCCTTGACCTTGTTTACTTGTAATGAAATAAATGATGATTCAGATTGCTGATGGGGCACGATACAATGAAACGGGTTGATGGATTTATTGTTATTTTTTATTATCACAGTCCCGGTTCTTTTTGTTAGAGCTAATAAACAGGACAGTAGAAGCCACCATATGGTTAATTCTTCATCTTCTATACCGCTTTATCCTGTATTAGGGTCGCGGGGGCCTGGAGCCTATCCCAGGAGACTCTGGGCACGAGGCGGGGTACACCCTGGACAGCGTGCCAATCCATCGCAGAGCACACACACATTCACACACTATGGTCAATTTAGGAACGCCAAATAGCCTAACCTGCATATCTTTGGACTGTGGGAGGAAACCGGAGTACCCGGAGGAAACCCACCGAGCACGGGGAGAACATGCAAACTCCATGCGACGGGAATCGAGCCTGGCTGGGGAATCGAACCCGGACCCTGGAGGTGCAAGGCGACAGTGCTAACCACTACACCACCGTTCCGCCTTGGTTAATTCTGTTACATATAAATCATTTGCATATGATTTAAACATGCATAACAATGGCTCATAGACTAGTCTAATAGAATCTCATGTAGATGTTAATTTTGATTCGTAAAGTGGGAGTACAGAGGAAGACTTTGTAATTTAGATAGAAAGTCTTGTCATTGTAATATTACTGTGTAATAATCGCACTTTGCATTGATTTAACACAATTGTTAACATTGTCATTTATAGTAACTGATGGTTGCGTATCGTTCATCCATTTGTAGTTAGCCTCTTCTGTGGACATCACCTCCCCCTTCTCCATATGGTATCCCCACTATAATAAACATGCTGATTCTTTCATATTCACTAAGTATGTTCTTGTATATTAAAGTGTTTGTGTAACTACAGGAACACAGGGCAATTTTTGTTGCTTTTTCCTGCTGAGCTCAGCATAAACAACCCCATTAAGTGGCCCAATAACACATTCACACACTGGTTTTCTGTGGCTTCCCGTGGCTCTCAAAACTGATGTGGAGAAACATTGTGGGGTGATGGGGACATAATCAGCACAGCCCACGCTCCCATGCACACGTACACAGACTCAAACTAGGCCTCAATCAGGACGTAATCAGAGCCCCCTGCCTCCATCACACCACCACTCAGCCCGGTGATTAATGACTCCTGGCCTGTCAGAACAGTGGACACGCTAAACCTGACCAGCACTCAAGATTGCAACTTTCAGTTTTTTAGAAGCTGCAATTTGAAGCAGAATCAGCTTGGTTTATTCTCATCTCACTGACTCATAGATTCTGTTCTTACTAAGAATGATGATCATCTCGTATACTGGTGGAGTTCAGGGAATCCAACAGAGGGAGACAAAGTCTAATGCAAAATCCATGACATTTTACAACTTGTTGAATTCCGAGGTCTGATTGGTCAGAAGGAAGTGATTATTTATTTATTTATTTATTTGCAATGTCAGCAGCTCAAATCAAAGTTCAAATCATAATAATTATAATAATGTGCTTGCTCGAATGTAATATCATTTATAGTAACAAGTCATTCATAGGGACTTGTACAGTGGAAGCACCACATAATCTGTAAAATATGGAATAAAAAATGTGATGTAATGAGACTGTAGAAACATTTTCTTGGGCGTCATGGAGTGTCCATGAATTCCCTTACTGTTTTGGCTGTGAAGAATAATGTAAGGGTATATTTATAAAAATGAACTCCCCAAAAGAATTAGATAACAATGTATTATGTTAATATATACGGGTGTCATACTTCTTTGTTGCCATTAGTTGACAAGCTTGGGCACAGGCAGTGCAAATCCTTTAAAGGTCCCATATTTTGCTATTTCTTAACAAGTTAACAAACACAGGCCTCATACTGTAGCTCCCTCAAAGTATGTCTGTTAATGCTTGAGTTGAAATAGCCCTTAGACAATGCTTTTTATAATACAGCTCACTATGTCTCAATAAAACTCACTCTGTTTCACTCCTCCCCTGAACGTCCTGGTTCAGTGTCTATGTAAATGATCTAATGCCGAGTCACACCCTCCAGAGAAAAGCGGAGCCGAGCAACAAGCTGGTTTCCCTCCTATGAGGTCTCATTATAGGGAAACTCCGATTGGCTTGTTTGCATTCTGGCCAATAGTAAAATTGATAAAGGACACACACACATACACACGCACGCATGCACGCACATACAGGAGAGTGTCTAATAAATAACTGAAAAGTGAAATTTGCATAATAGTCGCCTTTAAAATAAAATTAATAACAGTTGAAAAAAACAACAACAACAACAACAACAACGGTACTACACACATCTGTAGACATGTGCAATATAGCACTAATTAGAGTGTATGTGTCATATTTATTTCCATGTGTCTGAAAGGTCAGTAGCGGTTTAAAAAAAAAAAAAACTCAAACACTGCCAGCTGATCAGAATAATTGCTCATGTAAGTCCAACCTCTGTACACACATAGTCCAAAAATGGAACCAATCCATGTCTGAAATGCTGTCTGAATTAATCCCAAAACATTGGGCCATTGTAGAAAGAAGTCACTTGAGACGATATGCCATAAAATCCTATTTAAAGGGGAGTTTGGGAGGATTAAAGGGTGTTTCTCTCATTTTTATCTAGTGTTTGAGCACTTGATCACAGATGCGTGCCCTAATCCGAGCATCAATGCAGCCCCATCAGCGCGGTGACTTGAAGCCGTCGGGTGTCAACGGGGCCCCCAGCTTGTTTAGGGCTGCTTGTGCTGCAGCTATTAAACCTGCAGGGCTGCTCGCTTTGATAGTTCATTTCCAAATGTCTAATCTGATTCACCCTGCCCTGTGCTCTGAAGGGCTTTTCAACAGAGCATCAATGAAAGCATCCTTAAAGAGTCTTTTCATTTTTTGGTTTTGTAAAGATTAGGTCAGGTTGGTAGAACATGACTTAGATTTTGAATTCATCAGAGATGCTTTGTCGTGCGAGTCAGATATGTCATGGAGGATTAGAAATTTTGATTCTCCAACTAATGATGTGCCTTCAGGCAAGGATTCAGATGTGATCCAGCATTGAGAAGGCTGCTTTGAAAAGCCTGTTTAATTTAATGTTTTTTTTTTTTTTTTTTATAGGTTGTATAAGGGTTCAGCAGTAAAACCTCAACTGACTGTGGAGTTTAAACCCTGAGCAGTACAGCATGTATAGACTTGAGTCTTGAATAGGATAGCCAGATTCACAAGTTTAACAAATTCCAGGAGTAAAGCGAAAAAGAATGAGCCCGCAACACAGGGTTTGTTTTTCTAACAGCTTACGCTCATGGCAAGCGTGAGAATCTGCGTGTGACAAAGACCAGGCACTGGTAATCTCTCCCTGCGGGGGTGAAATAGGTGTTTCTAGGTAGTTCTCGGCCTTCTGTGGTTTGACCTTTGGGGATCAGATCAGGCTTGGGGGTAATTTAGGGGGGGAAAAAAATTCAAGCCAGGCTGAGTGATCTTGGCATCATCATTTATTTTTATTAGTAGTATATGTGTCTGTGTATCCATATGTGCATATGTTAGATAATGTGCAATGGTTGAATAATATTTACAATAATTAAGTGATGTCTCCTGAAGTATGTAGTCTCCTTCTGTCTGTTTATAATTAATTATTGCAGCCTATGTGTGAATAAACACAATCTGTATTCACAAGTACTGTGGACAAAGAAAACCACTCAGCAGTATGTTGCCCATTTTTGGTTCTGCATAAAAGGACGTCGGAATTTTTTTTTCCGAGGAAATTACACTCATATAGGTTACGCACAGTTTGTATAAGGCCCCACTATGGAGTCAGAGCCTGTCTCTAGAGTTCATTACAAGGCTGGGGTTGACTGCTAGGGCCATAGGGACAAAAGCGCCATGGTGACTGGCTAGGTCAGGATTAGGGTCAGCGTTGTTTAGTCTGTGCACTTCAACTTTCCGCTAGAAAATGGTCTGCTTTTATGTACAGCATCATTCGTCTGTGGAGGCCTGGGAAAGCTGTGACTCTGGCGCTTTCATATAAACTGTCCATTTTCAACAAGGTATAAAGAGAAAAACACTCGTACATTTAAATATATACACAGGGATCCTATAGTTTTAAAGCTGTTTCTGTTGATCACTTTGAGTCATACCTAGTAATCAAAACCTCCATTATATTATCACGACTTTTTTTTGTTCAGACGTCCATTTGCTGATATAAGCAAGTGGTAAATTTTCACTGGTATTTTCACAGATCTGATAACGACTACTAACAAACACAGTTCCTCGTAACTCGGAATAAAAAAATCAAACCAAAAAAAAAAAAAAAAAAAAAGTTAACAGAAGAAAAAACATTCTTGTTTCTTGTACAATCATTGCTAAATTTGGCATAGAAGATATAGATGAAAGTAAGAAGCTAGTTATGAAAAGGAGATGATTAGGAGTAGGCTTGACATTCCTAGTGAAACATGAATAAGTGATGTTATTAAACAAGTATTAATGACTGAATCAAATAAAATGCTAAGCAGAATCAATTAATTCACATTGGAACTACTTCCAGAAACGTAACAATTTCTCCTTATAAACTCACTATATGAATAATTTTATGTCTTTCTTTGTCAATTTATATTATTATTTATTTATTATTAGGCTTAGATTATGTGCTTTCTTTACTACACAATGAGTTCTTTGTATAGAAATATTCACGTATTAGAACAAGCACATTATATAAAGGGGCCGGCACCTCCAGGGTCCGGGTTCGATTCCCGTCTCTGTGTGCATGGAGTTTGCATGTTCTCCCCGTGCTTGGTGGGTTTCCTCCGGGTACTCCGGTTTCCTCCCACAGTCCAAAGATATGCAGGTTAGGCTAATTGGCGTTCCTAAATTGCCCGTAGTGTGTGATTGGGTGTGTGAGTGTGTGTATGTGTGTGTGTGCCCTGCGATGGATTGACACCCTGTCCAGGGTGTACCCCGCCTAGTGCCCGAAGTCTCCTGGGATAGGCTCCAGGTCCCCCGCGACCCTGAACACAGGATTAAGCGGTATAGAAAATGAATGAATGAACATTATATAAACCCCTAGACTTGCTAGCAATACTATCAGAGCTGTTATTCTATTAGAGAAAATTAATCAACACGATATCTCAAAATTAATTCAAGAATGATGTGTTTTATATATATATATATATATATATAAAGACCTTCACAAAAACCCTGTCACTGATGTCATTTTGGACAAGAACATTTAAGAGAGATAATTTTATTTTGGATTCGTTGTCTAATTCACACTGCTTGGGAGGAGGTGTGCTTTTGACTCCCTGTCCATTTCTTTTGAAATTGAACTTTAATAGGTAGCAAGGCCCATGTGCTTTGTTGTGTTTCTCGGCTGAAATGAAACTCTCTCAGTCCACTGAGCAAACAGCTATCAGAGACAAATAACCATCCTTCAGCGGAGGTGATATATATACCAACAGGAGTGTGTTGAACCCGATAAGAGCAAATTCTTGGTCAACTCCTTTTATGTGAGATTTAGCTTTAATGGAAAAAAACCATACGTCCCTGTTGTCCTTGCTCATTTCTCATATTTTGCCTACAAAGCTATTAAAATCAGATGATAAAATATGTGTGTATTAATAATGGGTGGCTGTATAAAAAAAAAAAAAAAAAAAAAAAGTAAGGTAGAAAATACATGTTAAGCAGACGTTCTGAAATGTCGCTGTTTTCTATCAGTCTGAGTTAATACGATAGTTTAAACACACAAAACACCTAACACTCTTAAAAAAAAATTTTTTTTTTATACAAACTGAATATTCTTTAAGTATAAGCTGTCAGGGGCCAGATTTCTTCTATAAAACTCAAAAAGTGACTCAAATTGAGCAATTCTGTCTTCCTCCTGGGACATCCGAGCTCAGCTCTGTGACCAAAAGTAAAATGTAATTGTAATGGTGGTTAAAGCAAAATCTCACAAGGTCATTAGAATAACAGAGACTTCAAAATACATTACCCAAAGTGTCAGCGAGATGTTCCGCTATCACTGACAGAGCTCTCTATCCAATTTTCCTCTGCTCGGCTTGGCAGATCCCCAGCAGTGACGGGCTGGTGGAGAAAACGCTCGGCCTCGGGATAAGTGCTTATGATTTCAAGCAGTGCGACCCAGATTGCGTTGCAGTCCTAATGTGTAAGTACTCCTCAACCTTTTCACAATAAACACAGGCAAAGGAGATTCCTTTTTCACACAAGATAAATTTACTTCTATCACCAGCTCCACTGGTAATAGTCATAAAATGAAATCTGGCCTCTGCTTAGGGTTTTTTTTTATGTTTTATTATTTGGGTTCAAATGGCTCCCTTGGCTATAAAGGATAGTGAAAGTTAAGATCCTACTTTTAAAGCCAGCTGGATTATTTGATATGAATTCTGACAATCTTAATATATGTCATTTGTAGACTTGGATTCTGCGCTTTTCCCCTTTAATACAGTAAAGATCATTTTGTATGGATAATAATTGAGTTTATATTTGGCTACTGGCTATAATGTTTTTATGACCTCAACAGGGCAGTAAATGGTTTGAATGATCACAATCCAGCACTGTCGCCTTGCACCTCCAGGGTCTGGGTTCGATTCCCGTCTCTGTGTGCATGGAGTTTGCATGTTCTCCCCGTGCTTGGTGGGTTTCCTCCGGGTACTCCGGTTTCCTCCCACAGTCCAAAGACATGCAGGTTAGGCTAATTGGCGTTCCCAAAAATTGACCATAGTGTGTGAATGAGTGTGTGTGTGTGCTCTGCGATGGATTGGCACACTGTCCAGGGTGTACCCCGCCTAGTGCCCGAAGTCTCCTGGGATAGGCTCCAGGTCCCCCGCGACCCTGAACACAGGATTAAGCGGTATAGAAAATGAATGAATGAATGAATGATCACAATCCCTTATATACTTTATATTATCTCTCAGATCACGTGACAGTGTGATCCTCAGCACACGTGATGTAATCTAACCTATGGCAGTTAATTGTTCTATGAAAACAATAACGTGTTTGGCAGGGTGTAGCTAAGCGTAAATTACTTAATTGATTTATTCATATTAAAAACACTTGTTGGTAAACAAGCGCTTCATTATGTCTGATGGAATGGGGAAATCCATTGTGTAATTGTACATTCATCGGTGATGTTATAAGGTAATGTGATACCCCCCCCCCCCCCCCCGCCCAGCGCTCTGATTAACTCTGGCCTGTTTAAAATTCAGGCTACAAATTAAAGATGAGCAGAGATCCTGTATTTTTTTTTTTTCCTACCCCAATCTCCTAGAAAGTGAATACATAAAACACCCTCTTCCCCCGGTGTCAGCACAATTAGTTGCTAAATAAAATGCCACTCTGGTGTGTGTATTGTTTTAATTACACAAACTGAGTGAATTAGTGCCTCATTTAAGTGAAATAAATAGCCATGTTTGCTGATACGAAATTTCCCCTGAGAAGTATACGAAGAGGGCAGATTAGCAAAGAAAATGTAAAATATCAGCAGGGCATCATGGGAGAAGAAGCAAGATTATGTAAGGATTTACATAAATAGGACACCTAAATAGGAATGCAGTCCAAAAGACTTTTGGGAAAAACCACCCCATAATTCCTAGTGGACAGAAGTAACAAGAATAAAGTATTTCACTTGGAACTCTTTAGATGTGTTCATACAGTATAGACTGTATATAGAGACAGCATAGTGGACCAGGGTGCACAGACACTTCCGTTCAATTTAAAGACTTCAGAGGCGAAGCTAAATCAGCTTTACGCTCAGAGTTATTAATTTTTCTTCCTATCAATCTGTAATGAATATTTAATGAAATGCTTCTTGTCACCAAGCTAACAGATGTGATACAGTACATGTGGTGACATTCTAAGATATTCTTAGATCCTAAATTGGCTTGCAATTTCTTACAGCCTTTTCCATAATTATGTATAATTGTTTATAATCACTAAACTGTGCTTTGATGTATACCGTATTTGGACGTTCTCATGACAGTGACAATTCATTTAGGGTGGCTTGAAGATTTATTCTTACTTCATAATTGTCTCGTTTTTTTTTTAAACCATGACCATTGTGAAAGCTGATTTTTTTTTAGAGATTTATTGATTTGCACTTTATTCTATTCATGCATTTTTGAAAGCGTTCTTCCGCTTAATTTTGATAGGATTTCATCATAAGGGGGTGAGTTTGTGTGTTAAGGTTATATCTTCCATCTGCTGTTTGACTCTTGGCTGACGGTTCTACATTTTATGTTCTGTGCCTGTCTTCTGAACTCTATCGTCAAGATTTTCTTCTCATGTAGATTTTTTATTTTTTTTGCCAATCCAGACCCTTTCAAAAACCTTTATGACATCATTCAGTGTCTAGTGTACAAGTATCAGTGTTGTTTCCTACCCATGTCCCATTGCTGGGAAGCTCCTTGGCAGAGACATGTCAAAACATACCTGTCTTGCTGTGGTGCGATTATGATGACATGGTTGTTTGCTGGAGGAGACAAGAAGCTTAAAGACCCACTTGCCTCAGTGACAAGCCGGTCACCCCGGCAGCCTGTGACCCAGGGTCATAGCGAAGCTTCCTTGGCTGAATGGAGGGCAAGGGTTGGAATGGCACAAGTGCAGGTTCTGTAGTCATTATTTTGGGGATATAAGTTTTCGGTACCAGTGTGTCCCTCCATGGTTACATAGTGAGACTGAGAGCCGGTTGAAAAGGCACATTTAATATGTTTGTACTTGTTTTTGTCTTACAGACTTCGAAGGAAACTTTGAGGGAAGTTTTTTCGCCATAATAGTGAGAAAAAGTCATTTTTTACATACTATTACTTATATCTCTTTTAAGTCGCCTATGTCTCTTTTCTTGTTTTACTTCAAATATCGTCCGCAGCTTAAAACACACACACAGACAACCACAACCATTTTTTTATCATAAGCAGTTGCCAAATGAACCCCTTAATAACTCAATTATTATATAAAAAAAAAAAACAATTATTCTGTTATCAAACTTATATACATTGCCGATAGAAAGTATATGAACCATTTACAATGTTCTGTGTAAACAGACAAACAACCAATCAATCAACCAAACAAACAAACTTAAAAGTATCTGATATCCATGTAATCTGAAGCTTAATTGAAACCATAAGTGGGTCATGGAGCAAGACAATGAACCTAAGCACACAAGTATGTCTACAAAGAAATGGTTAAAGCATGGCCAGATTTTAATCCCATAAAACTGTCACTAAAGGACTTTAAAAAAAATAAATGTTTTTTAGTTTTATGGGATTAAAAAAAAATGTTTTTTTTTTTTTTTTTTTGCAAGAAACTATTTTTATGCAAGAAAGTCTATTGAGTTGCAGCATCTTATCAAGAAGAAATTCATCCAACTCATTGTACAGTATTGATCTCGAGTTACAGTTAATGCTACGTTAAAACTGATCAAGGGGTGGAATGGCAAGGAAAATGGTTCCTTTTTAGGTTGTGTAGTTGAATTATTTCAATATCTGAATACTTAAATATCTGTTGCCGGCTGGCTGTAGTGTTTGTACGTTGCAGTTATTAATGTAACTTGCCTTCATCTTGAGCTTATACATCATCTTCTTTATTTACTGAATATATTTAAACATTTAAATATATTTGTCCATTTGTCAATTTTTTTTTTTTAAATAATAATACAGTTCATATCACATGGCAGCAGAGCAATTCCCTCTCTATTGTGTTACTTATATTGCTTCAGTGACCACTGGAGGGCAGTGTTGAGCTTAGGGTAAGTAGCTCTCAGAGTGCAGAAATAAAAGCATGTTTTACTTTTGCATTGTGTTTCAGCCAGGCTGAGACCAGCATTACAGATTGCTGTAAGTGTAAGAGCTGGCTCAGTCAGACAGCATTTGGCCGAAAGATCTGCCTCCATTCGTATGCCAGTGTGAAGAATGCGTCCAGGCGTGATTCTCAAATCTGTGTTGATCCAACATGGTTTTGGACTGGCCAGTACTGCTTGTCTATCGAGGCTAAATAGTCGACACATCTGCTTAATCTGTAATTATCATCTTCAGTCTCGATGACAAAGAAGTGTGTTGTTTGTTTGCTCCCCACTAAAGACCTATCAGGTTGAGCTATGAATACTTAACCCTTTCGAAAGCAATATGTTCTGCAGTAAAATCAATCCTGCGCTATGCATTTTCTACGAGATATTGATTTGTCTTTATTGGACCTTGATTTATGTATAGTGTAAATTTAATGTACATTTCAAGCCCCTATACAGTCTTTGGTGTACAGGCTGGAAACTCATGAGAGAAGCGTGTGAGGAATGAAGAGATCTAAGGAGAGCCGGGAATCACAGAAGTGTTTGATTCCAATTCAGACCTAACAATGTAATAAAAAGCTGCATGGTTAAGCCTGATGAATTAATAAAGGGGAAGCAGATGGGTCCCTGGAGCTGTGTGCGTGCGTATGCGTATGCTTGTGTGTGTGTCTGCACATGCCTGTGTGTGTGTGTGTGTGTGTATGTTGTGTTTGGGTGGGTGCAAACCTCACCAAGGCCACAAAGCAATGCCACAGTTGCTGAGATGAGACAATGCTAAGGTGTGTAATGAGGAGGCAATACTGCATGAATAAAATATGAAAGGAGTTATTATCATGCTTCAAGCTAGAATATTTGTCACGCTGATCTCTCTCGATCTGAATATTCCTGATAAATAGCACCATATGTTGATTCTAGTCGAATTCGTATATACCTCTGTAAATAAATACATCTTTAGCTGCATCACAGTAGCCAAGGTGTGAAGCAGCGTGTACTGTTTGGAGATTAACCTGTGTGATGCTTACAAATCCGGTTAGGTGGTGACCAGTTATTCGAAAGGTTTGATTTGTTGTGATCATCCTTTATTCAGAACTTAGGCTTCTTATATCCACTTGAATATGCTGTGGCAAGAGGTGGAAAGAGTAAAAACATTTTGTACTCAAGTACAAGTACTGTTACTTCAGTGAAATTTTACTTAAGTACAAGTAAAGTTACCATTATAAAAATCTACTCAAGTAAAAGTAAAAAGTAGCTCATTAAGAAATGTACTCAGAGTAAAAGTTACCGAGTTTCTTTTTTTTTTTTTTTTTAATGGTATTTATATTTAGTAGCTAGATTACCTGCAAAAAAAACAAAAACAAAAAAAAAAAACACACAAACAAAAATACAGGTACCCTCCCGGACTCCCTAAACCAAAAGCAATGAAATTATCTACAAATATATACAAAGACCAACCAAACCAAAGGGACAAAGCAATAATCAAAGTCAATGGGAGGCAAAAAGTCAAAACCGGAATACACATCTTTCCTCTTTCCCGCGTCTCTCTCCGGTTTATACATGGTCGCGCTAGTCGATGACGTCACTCTCAGGGCGGAAGCGACCGTGTGGAAGGTCAGGTAGCTGCCGATGTCAGAAAACCTGGAGTGGAGTCTGGAGTGGCGCGCGACCAGGACATGATACACACACGCGGTGCAACGAAGCATTTATACAAAGCATAATATTTTTATTATTTTAGCATTTTCATTCATTTATTTTTTACTCAGTAGCAAATATGATTTAAAATGTAGCGAATTACAATACTTCAAACAAAACGTACTTAAGTAAAAGTAAAATTACAGATTTTTAAAACTACTTTAAAAAGTAGAAATACACAAAAAAGCTACTCAATTACAGTAACGCGAGTAAATGCCATTCATTACTTTCCACCTCTGGCTGTGGCCCATGCTGTGTGTGTATGGCACGTCAGCAGTATGGCACCGGTGGCACCCAGCTGCTGATTTACAAGCCGCGACGATGTCAAGGTTAGAATATAATCTCCATCCTGACGCTGAGAAAGAAAGCTGGTCGAAGTGTCTGAGAGCGACAGCTGCCATGAGAACCAATTTCCATGGCTGCGTCCTCCACAATTTCTGCTCTCATTGTCCCTCATTTTTCTGCAGGTTAAATTAAATTATTGTTTCTTTCTAATAAGCTACAAGGCTCGCTCTGTAATGACAAACAAAGGCTACTTACTAACGTCCTCTCTGACAGAGACATGGAGGAGGGAAGGGCACATCAGTGCTGTTTGTTTTACAAATGTGCACACAGTGACTGGACTCACAAGTTTTTCCCAGCCTGCCAACAACATGGGAACGGGCAGCGTATTGGAAGGAAATGTTTATTTATTCATTTGCCTCTGGCTTTCTAGTTTCAAGAGACCTAGGAAAACTTGGCCAGGGCTGTCTCCCCTTACCCAGTCTCTCCATGCTCACAGGGACCTTGCCAAGGCACATCACACCTACTCTGCCCCAAACACACACACACACACATATGTGTACAAAGGGCGTCCTCGGATTAACAACACAACACTTATTTCAGTTGAATTAATCAGAGCTTAGCCTGTGCCTACATGCTTTATTTGTTATTCCCCATGATTTCTATTTACATACTATCTTCTTTATCGCTTTTTTTTTCTTTTTCTGATTTTGATCTTGTCATAGACTTATGGATAAGTGATGAATCAAGAATCAAGAATCAATCGATACCTTATTTTTGCATTTAAATTTACATCTAGTAATTTAGCATGTACGTTTATCAAGAGACGATGCTGAAATAGTTGAAGCTGAAAAGCTACAAAGTAGAGTCTGAAAAGTGCAATGGTGCTGGATGGGGGGCGGGTAGGTGGTAACAAAAAGACAATTTCAAGTATAATTACACAAACACTGCATAATACAGGAAGCCTGAAAAGTCAGGGTGTAATGACACTAAAGCTACATATACTTAATTTTGTATATTATTACTTTGTAGTACTTCTTACATTTGTTCTACATGCTCAGCCTTATGCATTTTATTTTTCAGCAATGGCCTCATGTTTTCGGAAACATATTCCTGTTGGTGCCTGACATTTTAGATCCTTCATATAATCAGCTAAGTAAAGGGCAAACCGAAGAACAATAATAATAATAATAATAATAATGCTGTAATGGCGGCACGGTGGTGTAGTGGTTAGCACTGTCGCCTTGCACCTCCAGGGTCTGGGTTCGATTCCCCGGCCAGGCTCGATTCCCGTCTCTGTGTGCATGGAGTTTGCATGTTCTCCCCGTGCTTGGTGGGTTTCCTCCGGGTACTCCGGTTTCCTCCCACAGTCCAAAGATATGCAGGTTAGGCTAATTGGCGTTCCTAAATTGACCATAGTGTGTGAGTGTGTGTATGTGTGTGTGCCCTGCGATGGATTGGCACCCTGTCCAGGGTGTACCCCGCCTAGTGCCCGAAGTCTCCTGGGATAGGCTCCAGGTCCCCCGCGACCCTGAACACAGGATTAAGCGGTATAGAAAATGAATGAATGAATGAATGAATAACGCTGTATTTACAACAACAAACAAATGCAATGTAAGCACTGAAAAAAGAACTAAATTAGATACCTCAGATCTATCTGATCATTGCTGCAACTAGAATCCAGTGGAATGACCTCAGACCTCCCTAACTTTGGGAGGTTATGAATCAGATGCATATCAGTATTTTGTTTGATCTGTATAGCTGTAGCTGCATGTGAACAGAGAGAAGCAAGACAGTGATGATAAGTTAATCCCATTATCTAACTTTTTAGCCATGTGTTCTGGTTTAAACTGTAAATAGAAAAAAAAGAAGAAAGAAAGCACAAATTAAAGTTCAAAATAGAAAGCAAATTAAATAGAATAACCTACATGACTGAAGGAAAAAGCAGTGTAATGTTTGTAATATTTGTACTTGTAATATTTGGAACATTTGCATAGTTACCTAAATCAACCAATTAGCAAAAGGGCATGGCAGCAAAAGGGTGGGGACATGAAGACACGGTACAAGAGCTTCAGGTAATGTTCACATCAGAATGAAGAAAGAATGTGACTTCTGTGAATTTGATCATGGCATGGATGTTGGTGCCAGAAAGACTAGTTTGCGTATTGATGATAATCTGAGAATTTTGTACACAATAGTCCCTATGGTTTACCCAGAATGGTGTGGGGAAAAAAAAAACATTGAGAGAGCGACAGTTCTGAAAGAAACTGTTTAGTTCTAGATTCGTTTGGAAGTGTTAAGAAGGTTATAGTAACTCATACAATCAAAGTAACTCTTTACAACTGTGGTGATCAGAAAAGCATCTCAGCATGTACGAAATATCACACTTGGGGTTGGATGGAATGCAACAGCAGAGGACCACATTGGGCTCCACTCCTGTAGCCAAGAACAGGAAATCTCAGACTATCATGGGCTTGAACTCATCCAAACTGTGCAGTAGAGTTTGCCATAGACACCTTGCAAGACTGGTATAACCATTTTTTCCCTGTCTTTTCAACAAGTTGTTTTGGCCTGCTGATCCTCCAAGAGCACACCATTCTGTGTAAATGTTAAAAACTGTTGTTTGTGAAAATTGTAGATCTCCGATACTCAAAAAGGCGCTGATGGCTCATTGGTAGGCTTCCTTGGCTGCCATGCAGAATGCCGGGCTTCGAATCCCAGCTAGTGCACCACACCCAGCTAGTGGGGTTGAAGGCACCCTTAGTGCTGGTCCCGAGCCCAGAAAAAAATGGGAGGGATGTGTCAGGAAAGGCATCCAGCATAAAACCTGTGCCAAAATTACAATGTGTGGATCAGATGATTTGCCATGGCGACCCCTAACGGAAGCAGCTGAGAGAACAGAATTTGGCATCAACAACAATGCCATGGTAAAGGTCACAGAGAGATAATTTTTTTATTATGATGTTTGATGTAAAAATCTACAGAAACTCACGACCTAATAATTTTCAGTGCTGCTGCCACAGGATTGGGTGATTAGATACTGTAGATGCATGCATGAGGTGGTGTTCAGATGTTCCTAATAAAGCGCATGGTGAGTGTGTATGCAATGTTTTTTTAAATAATAAAATTGTAAATATCAGGCATAAAATTGAGGCTTTGAAACCGAACAATGTAATTGATACAGATGTTAACCTAGCCATGTCAGATTCAAACCTAGAATACTTTACTCCCCTTGAAGAGAATGAACTAATTTCACTCATCTCTTCTGCAAATTCATCAACCTGTACTGTATATTAGATCCTATACCGACACATTTTCTTAAACAGATAGTACCAGTAATAACAGAACCGATGTTGAGAATAATTAATTCCTCACTCAGCATTGGTTATGTTCCAAAATCTTTTAAATTAGCAGTTATCAAACCAATAATTAAGAAACCTGACCTCGACCCCTGTCAGCTGTCCAATTACAGGCCAATATCAAACCTCCCCTTTATCTCTAAGATTCTGGAAAAGATAGTAGCGGAGCAGCTATGCTCATATCTACATAGAAATGGCATACATGAACTGTATCAGTCAGGATTTAGGCCTCATCACAGCACAGAAACAGCACTCGTTAAAGTAGTAAATGACCTCCTGTTGGCCTCTGATCAGGGTTGTGTAACTATGCTTGTATTACTCGACCTCAGTGCAGCTTTTGACACCATTGATCATGCTATTCTTCGTCACAGATTAGAAAATGTAATAGGAATTAAGGGTACAGCCCTCTCCTGGCTCAGATCCTATTTGACCGATCGTTATCAGTATGTAGACTTAAATGGTGATTATTCTGCATGTTCTCTAGTGGAGTTTGGCGTTCCGCAGGGTTCAGTGTTAGGCCCACTGTTTCCTCCCACAGTCCAAAGATATGCAGGTTAGGCTAATTGGCGTTCCTAAATTGACCATAGTGTGTGAGTGTGTGTATGTGTGTGTGCCCTGCGATGGATTGGCACCCTGTCCAGGGTGTACCCCGCCTAGTGCCCGAAGTCTCCTGGGATAGGCTCCAGGTCCCCCGCGACCCTGAACACAGGATTAAGCGGTATAGAAAATGAATGAATGAATGAATGAATAACGCTGTATTTACAACAACAAACAAATGCAATGTAAGCACTGAAAAAAGAACTAAATTAGATACCTCAGATCTATCTGATCATTGCTGCAACTAGAATCCAGTGGAATGACCTCAGACCTCCCTAACTTTGGGAGGTTATGAATCAGATGCATATCAGTATTTTGTTTGATCTGTATAGCTGTAGCTGCATGTGAACAGAGAGAAGCAAGACAGTGATGATAAGTTAATCCCATTATCTAACTTTTTAGCCATGTGTTCTGGTTTAAACTGTAAATAGAAAAAAAAGAAGAAAGAAAGCACAAATTAAAGTTCAAAATAGAAAGCAAATTAAATAGAATAACCTACATGACTGAAGGAAAAAGCAGTGTAATGTTTGTAATATTTGTACTTGTAATATTTGGAACATTTGCATAGTTACCTAAATCAACCAATTAGCAAAAGGGCATGGCAGCAAAAGGGTGGGGACATGAAGACACGGTACAAGAGCTTCAGGTAATGTTCACATCAGAATGAAGAAAGAATGTGACTTCTGTGAATTTGATCATGGCATGGATGTTGGTGCCAGAAAGACTAGTTTGCGTATTGATGATAATCTGAGAATTTTGTACACAATAGTCCCTATGGTTTACCCAGAATGGTGTGGGGAAAAAAAAAACATTGAGAGAGCGACAGTTCTGAAAGAAACTGTTTAGTTCTAGATTCGTTTGGAAGTGTTAAGAAGGTTATAGTAACTCATACAATCAAAGTAACTCTTTACAACTGTGGTGATCAGAAAAGCATCTCAGCATGTACGAAATATCACACTTGGGGTTGGATGGAATGCAACAGCAGAGGACCACATTGGGCTCCACTCCTGTAGCCAAGAACAGGAAATCTCAGACTATCATGGGCTTGAACTCATCCAAACTGTGCAGTAGAGTTTGCCATAGACACCTTGCAAGACTGGTATAACCATTTTTTCCCTGTCTTTTCAACAAGTTGTTTTGGCCTGCTGATCCTCCAAGAGCACACCATTCTGTGTAAATGTTAAAAACTGTTGTTTGTGAAAATTGTAGATCTCCGATACTCAAAAAGGCGCTGATGGCTCATTGGTAGGCTTCCTTGGCTGCCATGCAGAATGCCGGGCTTCGAATCCCAGCTAGTGCACCACACCCAGCTAGTGGGGTTGAAGGCACCCTTAGTGCTGGTCCCGAGCCCAGAAAAAAATGGGAGGGATGTGTCAGGAAAGGCATCCAGCATAAAACCTGTGCCAAAATTACAATGTGTGGATCAGATGATTTGCCATGGCGACCCCTAACGGAAGCAGCTGAGAGAACAGAATTTGGCATCAACAACAATGCCATGGTAAAGGTCACAGAGAGATAATTTTTTTATTATGATGTTTGATGTAAAAATCTACAGAAACTCACGACCTAATAATTTTCAGTGCTGCTGCCACAGGATTGGGTGATTAGATACTGTAGATGCATGCATGAGGTGGTGTTCAGATGTTCCTAATAAAGCGCATGGTGAGTGTGTATGCAATGTTTTTTTAAATAATAAAATTGTAAATATCAGGCATAAAATTGAGGCTTTGAAACCGAACAATGTAATTGATACAGATGTTAACCTAGCCATGTCAGATTCAAACCTAGAATACTTTACTCCCCTTGAAGAGAATGAACTAATTTCACTCATCTCTTCTGCAAATTCATCAACCTGTACTGTATATTAGATCCTATACCGACACATTTTCTTAAACAGATAGTACCAGTAATAACAGAACCGATGTTGAGAATAATTAATTCCTCACTCAGCATTGGTTATGTTCCAAAATCTTTTAAATTAGCAGTTATCAAACCAATAATTAAGAAACCTGACCTCGACCCCTGTCAGCTGTCCAATTACAGGCCAATATCAAACCTCCCCTTTATCTCTAAGATTCTGGAAAAGATAGTAGCGGAGCAGCTATGCTCATATCTACATAGAAATGGCATACATGAACTGTATCAGTCAGGATTTAGGCCTCATCACAGCACAGAAACAGCACTCGTTAAAGTAGTAAATGACCTCCTGTTGGCCTCTGATCAGGGTTGTGTAACTATGCTTGTATTACTCGACCTCAGTGCAGCTTTTGACACCATTGATCATGCTATTCTTCGTCACAGATTAGAAAATGTAATAGGAATTAAGGGTACAGCCCTCTCCTGGCTCAGATCCTATTTGACCGATCGTTATCAGTATGTAGACTTAAATGGTGATTATTCTGCATGTTCTCTAGTGGAGTTTGGCGTTCCGCAGGGTTCAGTGTTAGGCCCACTGCTTTTTTCCCTTTACATGCATCCTCTGGGCAACATAATCCGTAAGCATGGTATTAGTTTTCATTGTTATGCTGACGACACACAGTTATATGTCTCAGCAAAACCTGATGAGAAAAAACATCTTACTAAAGTTGAGCAATGTGTGCAGGACATAAGAAATTGGATGCTAATTAACTTCCTTCTGCTTAATCCGGATAAGACAGAAGTTCTAGTCATAGGACCGCATACAGCTAGGAGTAAAATCTTAGATCACACCGTAACTTTAGATGGCCTTTCTGTTCCGTCAAGTGCAACAGTAAAAGACCTCGGCGTGATTATAGATTCCAGCCTTTCATTTGAAGCTCATGTAGGATAGCATTCTTTCACCTCAGAAATATTGCCAAGATAAGAAATATATTGTCGCTAAACGATGCAGAAAAACTAGTTCATGCTTTTATCACTTCTAGGTTGGACTATTGTAATGCCTTACTGTCTGGTTGTTCAGTTAGGTGCATAAACAAGCTTCAGCTAGTCCAGAATGCAGCAGCGAAAGTCCTCACTAGAACCAGAAGATATGAGCACATCACCCCTATCTTATCTTCACTACATTGGCTCCCTGTGAAATTTCACATTGATTTTAAAATACTACTCTTGACATACAGTACAAAGAGCATTAAATGGTCTCGCGCCGCAGTATCTGAGCGAACTGCTAGTGTCTTACGATCCGCCACGCCTACTTCGATCAAAGGATGCAGGCTGCTTGTCAGTACTGCGTATTATGAAAACTACAGCTGGGGGCAGAGCTTTTTCTTACAAAGCCCCAAAATTATGGAATAGTCTTCCAAATAGTGTTCGGGACTCAGACACAGTCTCAGTGTTTAAGTCTAGGCTAAAAACCTATTTATTTAGCCAAGCATTTTTATAAATAGATTTGCCTTAGGTAAAGGAGCAGATCTGGGGGACTCATGGACGTAGAGTATTATGGTGAACTGGTATGTTTAGATGCTGTCTTCCTCACTCTCATTTGATCACTCAGGTTTGTTGACGGTGAGGTGATTGTTTGCTTTACATCTCAGGGAGCCCTCATGTTTATGTTTCCTTCTGGCTCTCCCTTTTAGTTATGCTGTCATAGTTAGTCCTGCCGGAGTCCCTGCTTGCACTCTACAGTAAATATACATTCACATGTGACTGTGACCATACCTAACTGCCATCTCTCCTCTTCTTCTCTTTCTCCCCCTCTTTCTCTTCCCTCTCTCCCCCTGTCTCCACCTTTCACTCTTTCTCTCTCTCTGTCGAGGTACACATGTGGTTCCTGAGCTGCCAGTGATCCAGACTCCCTCTGCCCTCCGGACCTGTCTGATCCATCCTGGTGCCCCGTTTCTGGTTGGAGGTCTCGTCGCATGGATGCCCCGTGTGTCTCTTTGAGATGCTTCTGGTGTCTGGGGATGATTCTCTCTACTTAGAAGATGGTTCTGGCCTCGACTGGTGTTGTCAGCTGTTTCTCTGAGGACTTGACAATTCGATAGTTCAGGACTGGAACTTCCTACAAGTCTATCTGAATCTCCAATAACTACCTGGACTCCATTTTACATCAACTATTATAACATCAATTAACATCAACTATTATAGCTGAACCTAACACTTAACACTGTATAAATGCAGATCATTTCCTGCTATCTGTTTCACCCAGATGAGGATGGGTTCCCTGTTGAGTCTGGTTCCTCTCAAGGTTTCTTCCTATTACCATC
Source organism: Channallabes apus (assembly GCA_030522415.1). NCBI lineage: Eukaryota > Metazoa > Chordata > Actinopteri > Siluriformes > Clariidae > Channallabes > Channallabes apus. Next base: position 32,718,257 of record CM060118.1, read on the forward strand.
TCAGTGAGTTTTTCCTTGCCACTGTCGCCCTCGGGCTTGCTCACCAGGGAATATCTGACCATTTTGATTCATACACATTCACATTCCATACAAACTTAAATAATTCTTTTGATTGTGTAAAGCTGTTTTGAGACAATGTCAATTGTTAAAAGCGCTATACAAATAAAACTGAATTGAATTGAATGTTACAAACTGCAAAAGTAGACATATAAATATTAGGCAATAAAGATGAATACAATCACATCACAAATGTGACAATGGCAAGAACTGAATTCAGATTGTCAACCATATGTATTGATTCAAATACTTACAGTACTTATCAACATGGCACGGCTCAGGGGGTTACACAATATGTGATGTGCTAGCTTTGCTCCTTCCCTGGTTGGTAGCTGTTGTGTGAACTCGCTGGTGGGGAACTGGCAAATTACCAAATTAGGAAGGAAGATATTATTAATTCGAGCTTAGGAGACCAAAACAATGAGGGCGCTTGTTTAGGAGTAAAGTTTCAGTAAGCATATAGTATCTCTTTAATTTAGATATGTGGTGGTCTACAGGGAGACCACTTGTGGGTCCCTTCAAATAAGTTATTCACACTTTGATTGAAGTTTTTTAAGTTTGTATTTTTTAATTAATGTACTAATCAGCATGCTGTCAAACATCAAGCATACTTGTCATGCTTTTTCAGACCCCACTATAACAAAAGCAGTTAGTTAAGCTTTCGGTTATTAAATACACAGCGGTATATCAGTGGTTACGATGTTGTACTGGTGATTGGAAGGTTATGGGTTTAAGTCCAAGCCGCACCATGCTGCTATTGTTGGGTCCTTAAACATCAGCTGAATTACTGTTCGAATGTGTAAACGAGAGAAATTAATGCTCTGCTTTTTGTCTAATGGCCCATTACTTAAATAGCTAACTTGCAAACTGCTTAAAAAATCATGCTAGCTGTTAGAAGTAAATTTTATTTTAGTCAAGTGAAATTCAATATATTTTTTATTTAAATATATTTATGGCGGCGCGGTGGTGTAGTGGTTAGCACTGTCGCCTTGCACCTCCAGGGTCCGGGTTCGATTCCCAGCCAGGCTCGATTCTCTGTGTGCATGGAGTTTGCATGTTCTCCCCGTGCTTGGTGGGTTTCCTCCGGGTACTCCGGTTTCCTCCCACAGTCCAAAGATATGCAGATTAGGCTAATTGGCGTTCCCAAATTGATCATAGTGTGTGTGTGTGTGTGTGTGCTCTGCGATGGATTGGCACGCTGTCCAGGGTGTACCCTGCCTCATGCTCTGAGTCTCCTGGGATAGACTCCAGGTCCCCACGACCCTAAATACAGGATAAAGCGGTATAGAAGATGAATGAATGAAATATATTCATATATCTATAATTGCCCACATTGTTTTGGCTAGCAAGAAATACAGTGATAACTATCATCTTACAGAAGGCTGAATCCTACATCACCCGTTAACCCCTGAACAAGAGATTCAAAACCCTAAATAATGCACTACCTTCCCATATGAAACTAGTTGGGATTCACCACAGAACAGTTAATCAGCTATTAATTAGAAAGCTTGAAATGGCAATATTAGTTAACATTACCTGCATGTCATTTTATGAAGCGTAAAGCGCATCATATTCCATAGCATAGACTTGTTTGCAACAGAAGCATTGAATGAGCTGATGCTATTCCTGAATATTTCCCGTGAAATACAGGAGTAATTCTGAAGGAATTAAACAAATCAAACTTTTGCAAATTAATATCCTTATTACCTTCTTCATGCTTGTTTATCTTTTGCATAATCAATACACTGCATATCAGAATAATCAGCAGAACAGAAGCTTTCAATTGAACTCTTTTATCTGTGTGACAAAGCATCAGGTAAACCTTCTGCATTTTTTAGGTCAGAAATACAGTGTAATAAAATATAGTGTTTAATTCTAGCGTAATTATTAAGGACAGTACATAGTAGCCTAATGTCGGTAAATGGTACTTCTGCCGGCCCCTGTTGAGACTTAGGTCAGGGTAGTCACGTGTCTGCAAAATGTCTATACCTGTTAAGTATTTTAAAACATGAGTGACTCTAATTTATATAATGAAAAGCTACGCTGAGTGGCGGGAAATTCTGATCAGACAGATGGAGCCTGAGAGTGATTTGTCACCTCCTGTGTGAAAAGCCCTTAAGTTGTCACCACCTCTTATCCCCATTTTAGCTCCGTCTATCTGCTCACAGAGCTTAAACTTGGAACCTTGACTGTAGACATTAAGTACTGTGGAAATCTTAGACACCCAGCACTTTTTTTTTTGTCTTGCACGCCTATTTTATGCTTAATTTATTCAAGCAAGTTACATGAAACAGTTTGGTATTTTAAAAAAAAAATGCAGCATAATGAGCAAATTTATTCATCTTCTATACCGCTTTATCCTGTATTTAGTGTCGCGGGGACCTGGAGCCTATCCCAGGAGACTCTGGGCACGAGGCAGGGTACACCCTGGACAGCATGCCAATCCATCGCAGAGCACACACGCACACATTCACACAATATGGTCAATTTAGGAACGGCAATTAGCCTAATCTGCATGTCTTTGGACTGTGGGAGGAAACCGGAGTACCCGGAGGAAACCCACCAAGCACGGGGAGAACATGCAAACTCCATGCACACAGAGACAGGAATCGAGCACTAAATGTTTGTGTTTATTGTCCTATGCATTTTTTTCATCCGACAGTTATGCGGGTTGTGTGCAGCCGCCTTAAGGCATTGTACCTGAAATTGAGTCGATGTTGCGTTTCATAGAGGAGATGCACCTGACTGGTCTCTGGTGGCGATTTGTGTGGTGTTCTGGCAGGTCAGACGAAAGGTCGCCTGAGAGAAATGTGCATCATTGCGTCTGTAAAGCTGCCAGGTCTCTGTGATGCGATCCTATTCACACCTCTCTCCTCATTCACAAGGTAAACTCGTGCTGCAAGCTTGTCCTCGCAGGACACATATCGTCGCTGCAACACCCAGACACCATTTACAAACTAGCGGCGCTCTCAGGCTTTTACTTTCGTCCTATATTTAGCTCGAAGTCAAAATAAAATGTAGCTTGTAAATGTTGGCTGCAATGGTAGTTTCCAGGAAGTACAGGAAGGAAAAAGAGGAACTGTCCAACAGTGCCAGAACTGAGGAGCTCATATCAATTACATATCAGGATATCAGGATATGTGGACAGCTTGATTAATAACGCCTCTTTATATTTATGTAAATAAACCTTAAACTTCGGTTTCATTTCACATTTTTTCTCATCATATTATTAACACAGTCCAGACCAGGACTTGGATGTTCTACAATATATGCAGAACATTAGACTGAGCACGGTGTTCGTCGCCAAGCTCTGAAAGTTTATTTGCGCTTATAAGACATTTCAATGTGTATTGGACTGTATGAATATTTCATCCCTGCAGATATTCATCATCCTACCTGTAGCGCTCTCTCTGTTTATGCAGAACAGAGATTTTAGAATACCCCCTCCCTTTTATCATCTATTTTTGAATACCTCCCTGAGTTAATATCAGTGTTTTGTTTTGTTTTTTTATTTTTTCTGTGAGTGTGCTGTGTGAGAGTGGGTTTGTGTATTAGGCTTATTGAAATGTAAGGAGAATGCTCCCATAGTGCTCATATGGCAGAATAGAAATGTGAAAAGCTTGTCTGGCAGGGAGAGTAGTAAAGTCATAAGGACACACAATACAGTACAGTACAAACACACACACTTTTTATGACTAGACGCATGTGGGGAGGAAAAAAAACCGAAAAGTATATAATGCCTAAAATGTGTTTGTTCAGTTCTATACATTGTGCTACTGTATCTGTTTGTGTGCTATAGAAGTTGAATAATGAAAAAGATTGATAAATGGCAGGGTAACAACATCTGTCAACAGAAAGAAAAAAAAAACTTTGAAAGGGAGATCAATTTAATTTGTGCATTTAAAAAAAAAAAATTTGGATATTAGTCTAATAAGTTCTTAACAATATATATATTGTGTTTGGTATCACTTAGTATTTGTGGTGGGTGAGATGGAACAATAAATCAGACCTGTGCATCTTTTGTGTTGGAATAGAGGCCTTCAATCTTATCCAGAAGTGCTGTTGTAGCTGCAGGCTTTCATTCCAACCAAGAAGAACCCACACCTGATTTCACTTGTTTAATCACTTCATCTTGGTCTCCAATCAGCTATCAAGTGTGCCTCCAATTTGGGCGTAATGCAAACCTTCAGCCACACCTGCAGGTCCTTTGTGGATAAGATTAAAGACCTCTACAGTATGTTAGATTTTAACAGTGGAGGATGCTAGAATGGATTTCTTTAGGTGTATTTATGATACGCCATCCTCACACTCAGTGAGACTATTCTCTGCTATTAACTGTCACGCCCTGCCCCCTTCCCACATGTCATATTAATAATGTTTTGTCTGGTAGCCATGTCTGATTCGATTTTCCTGCTTGAAATGCACACGGAGGTGACATACTCAGTTTCATGTAAATGGAGTATGCTTAAAATGAAATCGCTCAAATTAAAAATAACCTTATGCATTTAACATCATTACATCAGTTAACTACGTATTTATTTAGCGATGTAAGATAAAACTAAACTAAAAACAAAAGTATTATTTTTTGCAAGACTGGGAAGAGTTCAGTTCTTCTATTTATGTAGATTTTTGGCGCAACCTTTTGTTAGAAAAAGCAAAAAAAAACGCATGTTTACCTTTTATTTTTATTTTTTTTTATTTTTTATAAATAAGTGCCAGAAATATTGGCCTTTCAGCCTATAATGTGTTTAACTTTAATGTCCTTCTGCACACATAATCTAGCTGGTGTATATGATGCCATCAGTGTTGTTTATTCCTGCGTCCCTGTATTTAAGACCTTCATTATGTTGCGGTGGGTATCGGCTCAGTGCCAGTACTCTCCCTTTCTCACCTGTGTGACTCACAGACATCTGCTCTCTTCACCAAGCTCATTGTGGAGCTGCTCATCCCAATACAGCCAGTGTGAGATGCTGAGGAAGCAGCACCATGCGGAGAGTGCAACTGTTGTGGAGCGCAAGCTGAAGCATGTGTGTTTGCTCCACATGCTTGGTACGGCTGCTCGGAATAGATCTATGTTGGGGGAACAAAAAAAGTGCTTGCAAAGCAGAAGATCGAGTCTCGTTCCTGCTCAGAGGAATAGTTCCCCTAAAAGTTTTCTGTTAAGAATTAAACCAATAAGGGACAAACAGCATAGAGGGAATGGACGAGTGGTGAGGGTTGTTCTGTGTCTTGTTTTTAGTTTATTACTTGGCTGGCTTGGAATCATCACAGATGCAGTGCTGTAATGAGCCTAATCAGTCATTGATCTGGGAATTTTAAGACGTGATAGGTGTTTGTTTTGTCTTGTGGTTTCTGATCAGGTCTTGGGCTGGGGAGAACAGGAATTGTTGTTTGCAAGGTCAGGAGCGCTAAGCATGGGTGTGACAGGTGCAGCTGTTTTGTGAGCACCTGAGGCCGTGTAGCTCGTGACCAGGTAAAGGCCATGCATGCCAGGCTCAGGGGAGCCCTGTCCTGCCCACTGTCCTCTGGCTTCCCCTGGAGCTGCCTGCGCAGGCATTATTACACCTGAGCTGATAACAGGGTCATCCAGCCTGGCTGCTTCATCTTATATTCAATGCCTGCACCAAACACAACATTAACCACAGACAATATACACCGTATACTTCATTTATCTCCCATATACAGTATATATATATATATATATATATATATATATATATATATATATATATATATATATATATACTCTCATGTTCTTTAATTTGATAAATACACAACTTATTTATTTCCTTTTCTCTTATTGAGTTTTTAGAGAGCCAGTAAATAACCCAACCCAAGCACACTCAACGGGAAAAATGGATGGGAGAAAAAACAAAAGTATAAAAATTTAATAGAAAAATAAGACTCTGGGCTTTGTGTGATTCCTAGTGGGTAATGTACCTGAGGCAGTGTGAAGTGTTAACATGAAAAACACATCAGAGGATGGGCATGTGGCTTGCCTGCTTCTTGCGGCATAATTAGTCTGGACGAGCATGCTGCGATTGCCAAGCGCTAACACACACACGCACACAAATGAGAGCAACCAAGCACTCCGTGTTCCTTATGGATACAACTCTTCTGTATCCGACTACTGAATATTCATTTTCTGTACAAATTATTTTGATTCCCTGTTGTCTTAATGCCTTTTTTCACATTTACTATGGTATGCTTATGAATGCTAATTTATTTTTCATATTGTAATCGATTCATCTAACTTTGTCCTGATATAACCATAACGAACTACAGTTTTATTTGATTTGATTATTTATTTTATTTGAGTTTTTATATTGATGATTAACTTGTTCCATTGGGACATCAAACCTATTACGGTTGCATTGTTATAGCACAGGTAGAGGCTGTTGTTGTTGTTGTTGTTGGTCTTTCGGCTGCTCCCGACAAGGGGTCGCCACAGCGGAATATCCGGCTAATATTCATATAATAGCCATGGTTAGCCGAACCTCTGTAGTCTGTGTAATGCTGCTGGTTGTTGAAGGTCACTACTGGGTCTGAGTCACCATGAAATCCTCATCCGTGTGCTGGTTTATTCTACCAAAGCAGTTTACAGAAAAATTTACAAACCACTGTTCCAACTTGTCTCCATGTGGATAATGGCTCTCACAGTGGTTTGCTGGAATTCCAAAGCCTTAGAAATCACTTTGGAACCCATTCCAGACTGATTCTTTCCTTGAGATTGCAGCATGATGTGAGATATTTTTGCATGGTTAACTTAGACAGGTTCTATTTAAGTGATTTCTTGATTCAGCATGTCTGGCTGTAATCAGGCCTCGGTGTGGCTTTCCAAAGAATGTGATTCACAGTTCATGATATAGCAGGAGGCATTTACTCCTATATAGGAGGTCAGGCAGGTTTGGACAATGCATGGCAATGCATGCTTTTTATTTATTTATTTTAATTTACATTTATGAAATCATTGATGAAATCATCAATGAAAACCATGTTTTGTATTTACTTGAGTTATCTTTGTGTAATCTGAATCATCTATGTAAAAATCTGAATATGCAAAAAAAAAAAAATGCATATTCAGAAGCGGGAAAATCCTTTTTCACTGCACTGTAGCTAAACATTTAAAAGATACATGACGTAGATAGATATGTCTAATAAAAGGACCTGCAATACCCCCTAATATGCTACTACCATGTCAGTGTGCCTGATGTGTTAAAAGGTGCCCAAATAATCTGGTCAAATAAGGTCTTTTCCACCAACGGACTGATTGTGCGTGTTAACAAGAGGGCATAAAAGCTACAGTCAGTAATTGTACACCTACAACATCTAGTCCCTCCAAAAGTATTGGAATGCCACAATTGTTTTTGTTTTTGCTATACACTAAAGATATGTTATGGCGCTTTTCCACTGCATAGTACGGCACGACACGGTTCAGTTCTACTCACTTTTGGGGGGTTTTCCACTGGGAACAGTACCTGGTACCTGGTCCTTTTTTTAGTACCACCTCAGCCGAGGTTCCAAGCGCGCCGAACCGTTACCAAAACGTGACGTGTAAACTCTGCTGGTCACTGATTGGCCGGAGAGAATCGTCATTACTGTGTACCGCTTGGATTTATAAAACCGCTTGGTTACAACTGCGTCACTGAACTTGCGACATGAGACACAACACAACCGATATATTTAGAACAGCCAGAGAAGGATCGGACGCACCTTTTTGAATTAACCGTCGGCCTCTTTTGAAACAAACTCCTTTGTCTCGCTGTTAAAAACATCCACATGCCGAGAATGAAGAACACCATGCCGTCGATATGCTCCATTGTTGTGTGTTTGTTTGTGGCGCGTTTACGATGACGTCACGGCAGTAGAGGCGTCGCGACTAAACGACACGTGAGTAATCCCGCCCACTCTAAAGCGTTACTACACTGCAGTGGATGCGCAAACCGAGCCGAACCAAAGTGAGCTGAACTGAACCGTGTCGTGCCGTACTATGCAGTGGAAAAGAGGCATTAGTTAACCTGAAACGCTAAATCATAAATTCAGCTTTGGCGTCACAATCCAATATTTGAAAAAGACTTTGAAAGCAGACATACATATGCCAGACCACAAGATTCAAACAACTCATGAGCAGTAAGAATCAGAGGCCAAGATTGGAATTAAAGAAGAGATGAGCTACAGAATTTCTGGAACCTACTGTAGATTAACCTCTAACAGATAGTTAGAAAGGCCAAAGTGTGGAGAAATTGGCTTCACTAATCTTTAATTATGATATTAATTGGCAGGAATTTCATTGTGCTGATAGACAATGAACAAAAAAAAACGCATTGCCAACATTTATCATTTATCAAGAACTTTATCATGGGAAACAGTGAAACGTTTTTAGACTGGCCAAGTCAATCGACTGGCCTTCAGTCAAGAGGCATTATACTCCCTGAAGAGGAGACTGAAGGGAGAAAACCCCCAAAAGCAAACAACTGAAACAAGATCCAGTACCAGCTTGGAAAAGCATCACAGTAGGAAAATCCAACAGTTTTGTGATGTGTGTGTGTGTGTGTTGCTGACTAGATGCATTAAATACAAGCACATTACTGTATATGCATTCCAATATTACTTGGCTTTTACTTAAATTTTCATTATGACTATCTGTTCCTTTCCATTTGTTTTTCAAAAATTGGGTGGTCTGCCACACAAGATGCCAAGTTTTAAGTTATTTAACACATCTAGATAAAGAATATCAGGAAAAGAAAGCTGAAATCCCAATCTAGCGTCTCATATTCCTCTTTTTATCTCAAACCCAACTGCCTTCAGTGTACAGAAAAACTACTGAACTGGCCTTGCAGTTACAACACTTTCAGATGAGACTGTATGTGGTACTGTAGATTTGACTGATAAAATATTTTGCTCCTATAAATGTTTTAATTGATCTTATTCTCACTTTTTCTTTATCGTTGACTGTACCCTACTGTTCATGTCTCAAGAAAATCACAAGTCACAAAGGAAGAGCACTGGCAAAGAAACATCTAACGATGCCCTGAATCTATCATTATCATACAGAGAGGGTGTAAACACTTTGCATTCATATCTCTGTGCAAAGATCTCCCTCCCCCCCCCCCCCATCTCTCTTCACCCCCCCCCCCCCACCTACCCCCACTGCCCCCACACTGTCTCTCTCTCTCAGATTACCAAATACAACCATTCACTCTCATATCCAAGAGCCACTGGGCCTAATCACATGTAATCTCCCTGCTCATGCACTAACGACATTAGTTTAAAGGCTTGTAGAGCGAGGTCGCTTCAGCAATTTGAGAATAACCAAATCTTAAGGATCCTACTCCATTTTAATGCCATTATACCCCCAGCGAACCTTTGATATGATTTTAGGGGCCAGGTCTGTAGGGCCGTCTGCTGTTTTGCCTAAAGCTAGTTATCAGTTTCTTTCGTTGAAAGGCAGGTCATTCAGGTCTTGTTTGGAGGTCTGATAAGAAGAGCCACAAGGGAACCAGCCCATGAAATGCCAGAATGTCAGGTTCACCATCAGGTAAAGGGGACTGATTGTATCAAAACCTTTTGAGGGACTATTTGCTTTAGGCACATTCAGTGGAATTCAGTCTTCAAACCTAGGATACACAGACCCAGGTATATATCCTGGGAACATTATGTGCTGTGTTTCAAATTAAACACATTGCTGGCGCTAATGTGGCTCTAATGCAAATCCCCATTTCTTTTCCCGAGCTTGCTCTCTGGTCTCTAAATGAGTTTGTTTGCGATAAACCAGCACCCTGCTTGGTGTAATATGAGCTCACACTGGGGAAAGCAGTCATTGAGGTTGTGTAGTTATGTGAAATCCGTTAAATGGCAAAGACCTCCAAGGCCGATGGGTTTAACACAGGGCAGGGGCGGCTTTATTGGTAATTTTATTTTTGTTGTGTGCAATTACCTTTACACATATTCACATTTTATGAATGTTTTCTGCCCCAGACACTGAGGAAATGGTTTTCCTCTAAAGGTGTTAGTTATAGCTGTGCCAGTTTATTACAAATAGGAAGGCTTTCACTGTGAATTACCCCCACACTGATAAAAGTATATAGCAGCCTTAATGGTACACCTCATGAATGCAGCTTCCAAAAAGAACTTTGGATGCAATAACAAATCACTTCATCATTGGACCTTAATGTCTTCATGAGGTCGACTTTGCTGTGACCTTTGATCTGTTTTTTTCCGGCTCTAGCCATTAGCCCAGGCTCCACTGGCGGGCATGATTATGTCTTATTGTTAGAGGCAGTAATTTGATTGGTGGAGAATTAAGGCAGCTCCTCGCGGGTCATTTTAGCTCACTTCCTCTATAGTTCTGGGCTTGATTAAAAATTGATCCACAGCCGTAATGTGAATATATTATTGAGACTATCTGTCACTCCTGACAGGTAATTGGGAGTACACAACTTCGTTTTCAGAGAAATGCTCCACCTTGGCTTGGCTGGAATGATCTGTCGAGTACTGCTTGTGTGTGTGGTTATGCTGCCGCTGCTGCCTGTGTTTTTCAGACAGTACTATGATGATTGTATGTCCGAGTAGTAAATATGGAGGATAAAACAAAATTTATGACTTCATCATGGCATGTTATATTACATTACAAGAGGGTATTTTTTGTTTTTTTTAAATATCAAATTGATGTCATTAATGCATATCATTGAAAATACATTTTTCTTTCATATTTATGGCTCTTTCATCGTGATTGGGTTAGCTTCGAAATTTGAAAAGCTTCATTGAAGAAAATAGGTGGTACTTACTTAAAATGAGCTTGTCCAAATTCCTACTCAATCAAAAGTTTTATATGCGCCTACAGTACATATACGACGCCATTCAAAAATATTTGTTCACAACTTATTATATATAACTTATGTTATATATGTCATCTTATAGATTTATTTATTTATTTATTTTTTTCACATTTTCATATAGACTAAATAATTGTGGAGGCGGCGCGGTGGTGTAGTGGTTAGCACTGTCGCCTTGCACCTCCAGGGTCTGGGTTCGATTCCCCGGCCAGGCTCGATTCCCGTCTCTGTGTGCATGGAGTTTGCATGTTCTCCCCGTGCTTGGTGGGTTTCCTCCGGGTACTCCGGTTTCCTCCCACAGTCCAAAGATATGCAGGTTAGGCTAATTGGCGTTCCCAAAATTGCCCTTAGTGTGTGATTGGGTGTGTGAGTGTGTGTATGTATGTGTGTGTGCCCTGCATTGGATTTGGCACCCTGTCCAGTCCACACTACAGGCAACTTGGAAACACAAATTAATCTAATCTGAATGTCTTTGGACTGAAGCTGGAGCACCAAGCACGAGGAGAACATGCAAGCTCCATGCACTCAAACCTTTGATCTGGGAGGTGTGAGGCCACAGTGCTAATCTCTAAGCCTCCATGCCATCTGTCGCTAATCACCTGGTTGCTAATTATTTATTTTAAACCTGATACCCTAACTGACTTTTAAAAAGAAATGTATGTGGACATGAAACATGTGGAGTTTGAATTAAGGTTAAATATCTTTTGATGAGCCAGTGGACTCTTTTCAACTGGAATTTCGGTTTTCATGCATTGAAACCTACTGAGTGTTATTGCTTATCATTGAACTCTGAACACCTTTCGAAACCTTTTGTAGAACAGATTATTTACTCTCTTTCGTTAACGCACCAATAGCGTTTGTGGATGCTGAATAATTTTAAACATGCATTGGATTTAATTTCGATTCTCTTATGCTACACTGTTTATCATGCTGTAGCATTTTAGACCAGATTTGACCAAATGATGTGCAAATGGTGGTTGAACAAAAAAAACAAAAAAACAAACAAAAAAAAACTAAGGATTGTAAGAAATACTTCTTACGAAATAGGATCGCAGAATCTGCAACACTAGATGATTCTGAAATGCTCAGGATATTCATTCATTCATTCATTTTCTATACCGCTTAATCCTGTGTTCAGGGTCGCGGGGGACCTGGAGCCTATCCCAGGAGACTTTGGGCACTAGGCGGGGTACACCCTGGACAGGGTGCCAATCCATCGCAGGGCACACACACATACACACACTCATTCACACACTACGGTCAATTTGGGAACACCAATTAGCCTAACCTGCATGTCTTTGGACTGTGGGAGGAAACCGGAGTACCCGGAGGAAACCCACCAAGCACGGGGAGAACATGCAAACTCCATGCACTCAGAGACGGGAATCGAGCCTGGCCGGGGAATCGAACCCAGACCCTGGAGGTGCAAGGCGACAGTGCTAACCAACTACATCACCATGCCACCTGCTCAGGATATGATATCAGCTACACAAGTCCTATCTTTCCTTTTCATAAGAAGCTTGCTTAATCTCTAGGATAATGTCACAACGTACTGTAGGACAAGACACAGTATATATTGCAACGGTGGAGTATTTTTTCCTCATTTGCACGCTAACAGTAAGAAGAACGAGAATAGGAACTAGGAACAAGCAAAAGATCTCGCTTGATATTTTTAAATCATCACATCAAGGTCCATTTTAATAGGGATATTAATTAGAGACACTGCGTGGTTTTCACTGAAATAGGATAATTCTCTTTGAAAGTACAGTCTACATGGAAGACAGTGTTAACAACTAAATGTAATTTTATGGATAAGTAACTTTGTGCCCTGCCGTCTTCCACTTCTCCGTTTTTTCAGGGAACGTTAGTTTTCCTCGCAAAAAGGGCATTTCCTTCTGAACAGAAATCACTGGCAGAGATTAATAACACCATTAGGTGGTAATGATGCTGCGCTGAGTGAAATATTTATTAAAGATCCCTCTGCTAGCAATTAGCATGGCGTGTCATTGTTCAGCGCGAAAAATCTGGATGATTACAGCAGCATCTCTCCCTCGCCAGCCCCCATATTTCAGCCGCCTTCACACCACCACAAAAGAGTTGAGACTTGGGGCGTCCGGGTGTCCCATCTTAATTACAGTAATTCCACTCTGGTACGAGAGCGTTCTGAGTCTAATTATGGCTGCCTCGTTGATTTCCTTGGGAGGATTGAGATCGAGAGTAGCACTGAGCCAAAACATTTCCTCACTGTAGTCATGCAGGAGTGCTTTCCGTTTCAGGTGTGCTCCTCATTTCTGTATATATAAATAAATGATTCCTCCAGTGCTTGTAACTTTTTATGTGCCATTTCTGCTGCAGTTATATTTAATTAGAAGTTTGCTGAGCACATGGATGTTTTGTTCCATTAGGATCTTTACCAACTCGCAGACCCTGGCTGTAGGTCACATAATCAAATGTGTCCCTTTGCTTCATGGATCATCAAATGGCCAGTTCATCAGCTGAGCCTTTGAAGCATGTAGGAGATTAATCAACTTGTTCACTAGTCTTTAATCATGTTTTTTTCGGTCCAGGCATTGAGAAACAGAGGGACGCAAAGGGACACGAGTTTATTAACAGACAACTAACATGATGGTAGTTCACTTTGCTTTGAACAAAAGACATCAGGGAGACGGATCAATTTGCAATACTGTGTTCAGCACCCATGCAACAAAACCAAGACATGAAAGCAGAGCATTAAGACTCTATGAACCTAGCAATCAATAAACATCAGTGGCAGTAAAGACGAGCGTGTTTCTCATTCTGCTGAGTCGCCAAGGGCCTCGGTCTGGGGCTGATGAGTAGGCCACGGCCTTGTCCTCATATTTTTCTTTCACATGTTAGGTGTCATTTATCAGAGCACACTGGTCAAGGTGAGACCCAAGGAGGAGATGAGAGAATGATAGAGAAAGAGAGAGAGAGAGAGAGAGAATGTGTACTGGGTCGAATTACTAAATCAAATAACATCTTTATAATAAGAAAATATAATTGTTATTTTCTTGTGATAGTTAAAACAATTCAGAGAACTAACCAGGTGTGGTAGCTAGTTTACAGTTTATAGCTCCATAATATATTTTGTATTCCTTTAAATGATGATGGAATAGAATAATTTTACAATCGATCCAACATAAAAGAATTATATATTTTTTCACAACACTCTGGCTACATACAATTCCCGGCTGGCCTTGTCTCATCAAATAAGACTGGTCTAAATTAAACATTGAACCATGTACGTTATGTTTATACACACATACACTGCTGTGGATAGGGGAATAACATGGGGAAAGAGTATATTGCGGCAATATTTGCAGCCTTTCTGTAATGTGCTGGTAGAACTGTAGAACCTGCCCAATGTTGTGTAAATGCCCTTGTGCCAGAAAAACAGCTCTGACCCGTCGATGCAAGGACTCTACCAGGTCTCTGAATGTGATCCAAGATGTGATCTATCAGCAGATACGTAAAGTCTTCATGGACTTGTCATGTTAGACTTCCTCGGACCATTGCTGAACAATTTTTGCTGTGGGTCAGGGCACATTATCCTGAGATGGCTGCATTAAGGAATGCCATTGACATGAAGGGGTGTACTTGGTCACAACAAGGTAGTTTGTACAGTACGTGTCTGTGTCACATCCACATGAATGGCAGGACCCAATGTTTCCCACCATTTCTTCCCCATTTAAGTGCCACACATGTATCTGGCCATCCACATGATGAAGGCAATTTCTCAGACCACAGTATTCCATTGCTGCATGGTCTGGTTCTTATGCATCAAAGAGCCATGACCATGTTGCTGGTTAAGTGGTTGATCTTCGTTAGACCACTTTGGTTAGGTACTAACCCCTGCATACCGGGAACAAATTTTTCCTGTTTCTAACACATCAACTCGACTGTTCACATGAGCGAATATTGTATTCACAATAAAACACAGAGAACATAAAAACTGTTTAGACTGAGAAATTTGACACTTTTATACACAAAATTAATTAATTTCAAATTTGAGGCCTGCTACAGGTCTAAAAAAAAGTTGGGATGGAGGCAGCAAAGGGCTGAAAAAGCAAGAAATTTAGAAAGAATTCAGCTGGGAGAACATCTAGCATCAGGTTTGTAACATGATTAGCTATAAAAGGGATGTCTTAGAGAGGCAGAGTCACTCAAAAGTAAGGATGGGCAGATGCTCTCCAATCTGTGAAAGAGTGCATGAAAAAGAATACAATGTTCCATGGATGAAAAAAAGGCATATTCCTCAACATCAAATTGCAAAGGCTTTGCAATTCTCATTATCTACAGTGTGTAACATAATCAAAAGATTCAAAAGAGAATTTTTTTTACGTAAGGGACAAGGCCGAAGACGTTTATTGGATGCCTGTGGTATTCAGGTCCTCAGATGATCCACATGATCTAAATGGGCCCAGGAATACTTCAAGAAACCACTGTCGGCAAACACAATCCACAGTGCCATCTGCAGATGCCAACTATAGCTCTATCATGCGATAAGCCATATGTGAAGGGCAGCTGTGTCCTGTAAAATGGACTGTTTTAAGGTGGAAAAGTTTTCTATGGTCAGACAAGTCCAACTTTGACATTCTTGTTAAAAATCACGGATGCCGTGTCCTCCGGGCTAAAGAGGAACGAGACCTTTCAGCGTGTTATCAGTGTTCAGTTCAAAAGTCAGCATCTTTGATGGTTATGGGGTTGCACAAATGCGGTATAGGCAGCTTGTGCGTTTTGGAAGGCACTATGAATGCTGAAAGGTATTTAAAGATTTTAGAGCAACATATGCTCCAGGGAAGGTCTTCTGTATAACCTCAGGGCAATGCAAAACCATATACTGCAGATAGACACCTATAGAGAACACTTGGCGCATCATTAAACGAAAAATACATCAAAGACGACTACAAATTCTTCAGCAGCTGGAAACCTACACTACCGTTCAAAAGTTTTAGATCCCTTGCAAATTTCTTTGTTTTTGTTTAGTGATTTATTTTCTACATTCTACAACAATACTGTGGATTTCAAAACTATAAAATAACACATATGGAATTAGGTAATTACGTAACAACAACAAAAACACCAGTTAGTTGTTATTGTAAGACACAGAGGTCGGCCTTTCTGTAATAGTTCCTGCAAGAACAGTATTGTCAAGTGCATTTGCAAAATCCGTCGAGCACCATAATGAAACTGTCTCTCATGAAGGCCGTCCCAGGAGGACGAGACCAAAACCTACCTCTGCTGCAGACGAGAAGTTCATTTAGAGTTATCAGCCTGAAAAATTACCAATTAACAGCAGCTCAGATTAGAGGCGTTATGAAGTCTTTACAGAGCAGAAGTAGCAGAAACATCTCAATATCAACTGTTCAAAGGAGATTCATGCAGTTTTTGGACACCTTCAGCAAAACTTTACAATGTAGAAAGAAATAAAAATCAGGAACCGTCAAGAGTTAGAAAGTGACCCAAACTTTTGAACGGTAGTGTATATCACGCAATAATGGGACCAAATTCCAACACCAAATCTCCAGAAGCTCATAACCTAGCTAGCTTAGCTTACTTACAGAGTGTCACAGCGTGCGACTGTGATGGGTGTGCGTCCTAATTGATATCGCTCCTCGCTCACTAGTTAGGCGACCTCCCCCCCCCCCCCCCCCTTTAGGTATGTGAAGTAGCAGGGCCGCAGAATCAGGCAACGGCCCATGAGCTATCGCCGCTAATGATTCCGGCGCTATAAAACACAGCGGGGAGTGTAGCTCGGGGTCTGACTGGTGGGAAACTGGACTTTGCGACGCGGTGGATTTTATGAGAGACAGTGGCACAAGAGCGGGGCGATGTGATGCGCCCCAAAGACTTTAAAAAGGGGACGCCTTTGATCTCTGCGAGAGGAGCACGTGAACGAGCTGCGCGAGCTCCCGCGGCACCTTGACTTCCGCGTAGAGCCCGCCTTCGCATCCCTGCCGCCGAAGTGGGAAAAGGCCGCAGAGAGCCTTTAACCCTTTCCTTCCCCATTTTTCTAAATAAATGACCCTTTTTCCTGTAAGACCTCGCCTCGTGTCCGTGTTTCATGGTGTCGCCCGTGCACTTAGGGTCGAACCCGTTACACAGGGCTAGTAGTATTTTACTTAAAAAAGAAATTATATATATATATATATATATATATATATATATATATATATATATATATATATTTATATATATACACACACACACACTGTACAGATACACACCCAGGTATCGGATCAGTACTCGGTATCGGCCGATACCCTGAGCCCAAGTATTGGTATCGGGAGGGAAAAAATGGTATCGGAACATCTCTACTCCAAACATCTTTTCAAAAACTGTTTTGAAAAGAAGCAGAGATGCTACACCATGGTATACTTGCCCCCATCCCGACTTTTTGAGATCTTGTAGCAGGCATCAAATTTTAAATTAGTTCATTTTGTACATAAAATTGTACAATTTCTCAGTTTACATATTTGTTATGTTCTCTTGTTTTATTGTGAATAAGATATTGGCTAAGGTGATTTGAAAGTTTCTTAGTTTTCATTTTATTCATATTTAAAAAACGTCCGGCGGCACGGTGGTGTAGTGGTTAGCACTGTCGCCTTGCACCTCCAGGGTCCGGGTTCGATTCCCCGGCCAGGCTCGATTCCCGTCTCTGTGTGCATGGAGGTTACATGTTCTCCCCGGGCTTGGTGGGTTTCCTCCGGGTACTCCGGTTTCCTCCCACAGTCCAAAGACATGCAGATTAGGCTAATTGGCGTTCCTAAATTGCCCGTAGTGTGTGATTGGGTGTGTGAGTGTGTGTGTATGTGTGTGTGCCCTGCGATGGATTGGCACGCTGTCCAGGGTGTACCCCGCCTAGTGCCCGAAGTCTCCTGGGATAGGCTCCAGGTCCCCCGCGACCCTGAACACAGGACTAAGCGGTATAGAAAATGAATGAATGAATAAAAAACGTCCCAACTTTACCGGAATTCTGACTGTATAAATTACAGAGTGCTATAACTGTTCTATAAAAGTAAACATTTGATGGAGGCTCATAAGAAATGCCACCTGTGTTTGAGTTTTGTAGCTTGTAAGAAGGTCAGTAATACTAAATATCCATAATAATTTTCTATTCTATTAGGTTTAAGTATAATAAACTCTGCAGTATACACATGTAGAAAGTTCAAGAGGCAGTCTGCACCATTTAACTCTTTTCACTTGATATGGGAATTATAGCCCTCTCCCTCATAGGGAAATGTAGTCTGTCTTCAATTCACCCACTCCCAGTGATCTTTTTCATGCTGGGTCTTATGACATCCCATAGAAGTGCTTTTATTCCCTGAAGATACAGTACAAATCATCATTGGTTTTATCTCAGTTGGGGATGTCGATTTTCTAAATGAGCTTACTCTATCCAGCTGCCTGTCAAGCCCATTTTCCCTATCTCACGGCAGCCAACCTCCCATCCTCTACTCACTCTGCCCTCCCTATATCACCCTGCAAGTCTGGAGCTTTTCTTACCACCAGGGTTTAAAGCCTTTCTTTCCAGGCTTTGTTCCTGTAGGAGGGAGAGGGAGCAAACAGCAGGATTGATCCTACATTTGTGTCTTGGTATTGTTCCAAACCTTCCTTGTCAATAGGGATGGGGAGTGCATTTGACTGGGGGAGGCTGAGGGTGCGAGAATGAAATTGGCTGAGGTCTTTTTATTTCCCTGTGTACGCCACAGTGGCTGGCTTTTTGTGTGCAGTGGAATGTCCCTAATCTGACCGCCATCGACATGCAAATGAACACCGCCGGTCCACGTCACGTGGCTGATCAGAGGCATCAAAGCCTGGGAAAGAGCTTTGCCAAGAACTGCACTGGGATTCGATGTTGGGACTGAATTGGAAAAAACTGCACATTATGTCAGAATATGGAATGCATATGTTTCAACAACAACAACAACAAAAAAAAAACAACAACAAAAGAAAGAAACAAAAAAGACTGTCACTGGCTTTGATGTAGTGACATCAGTGTAATTAAAAATGTATATACTGTATATGCTTATTTTTTTTTCAGAAGGCTTTTCCAAATAATTGTTTTAAGTAGTTTTAGTAAGCATGTATAACAACTACAGGACCAATCAAACGTTTGGATTTATTTTCTACATTCTAAAACAATGCTGGATTTTTCATTTAAAACTTTGAAATATAACATATTGCATTAGGTAATTATGGAACAGCACATAATTTTAAGGCATAAGGGCTCTGGAAAAGTTCTTGCAAGAACAGTATTGTCAGGTGCATTTGCAAAACCAATCAAGCACCATGATGAAACTGGCTCGCATGAAGACCCTCCCAGGCAAGCAAGAGAAGAAGAGAAGTGTAGAAGAGAAGTTCATTTAAATTTATTATAATAATTGTAAAGTGGAAGGAAAATGATAAATGGGGTTAAATAAAAAAAAAAATTATTTACTTTTTTTTTTTTTACAAATAAATATCGGAAAAGTGTGGCAAAAAAAAATAAATCCAAAGAAACTGATTGCCTTCAGAGGTCACCTATATAGTAAATAGTCCTAAGTAGTAAAAAGTCCACCTGTTTGTAATTTAATGTCAGTATAAATACAGATGTTCTGTGAAGCCTCAGAAGTTTGTTAGAGAACATTAGTGGCAGGGGTAGCTCAGTGGTTAAGGCATTGGACTACGGTTCGGAAGATCCCAGGTTCAAACCCCACAACCACCAAGTTAATGAGATTAAAAAAAAAAAAGTAAGTCGCTCTGGATAAGAGCGTTTTTCAAATACCTAAATGTAAATGTTAGTGAACAAACAGCTTCATGAAGCCAGACAGGTCAGGGATAAAGTTATGGAGAAGCTTGAAGCAGGGTTAGGCTATAAAAAAATATCCAAAGCTTTGAACATCTCACAGAGCCCTGTTCAATCCATCAGCTGCAAATGGAAAGAGTATGGCACAACTGCAAACCTACCAAGACATACCTGTCCACCTAATCTGTTCACCGGGCAAGGAGAGCATTAATCAGACAAACAACCAAGAGGCCCATGGTAACTCTGGAAGGAGCAGCTGAGATTCATAGAGCAGGTAGGAGAACCTGGACAACTATTAGTCACGCATCCCACAAATCTGCCATTGTTGAAAGAAAGTCACAAGAACGCCCGTTTGCAGTTCCACATGGTTGGTCTATCACATGAAATTTCAACAAAATACATTTACATTTGTGGTTGTAATGTGACAAAATGTGAAAAGGTTCATATACAGTATATATATATATATATATATATATATATATATATAGAGAGAGAGATTACATTTCAGTTACGTTTTCTACTCTACCTTTGATGATCATGAGCTGTAGCTGTAACTTCTTACTGATAGTATACTGTATATGGTTCCCTCTGTCTTGACGAACCTGCTATGCCCTTCAGCTCCCGTGTTCAGTTCCACTCAAGTGCCATTATTTTATCAGGCCACTAGAGACCCTTCTGATACAGTTACTTTTATTTAGACGGCTATATCTTTGGAATTGAGGAGTGTTTTTTTTTTTTTTTTGGAAGACCTTACCTTAAGGCTGGGGATAACATTACAGTAGAGGAACATGACACTCCGGGTTTTGACGTTATCTTTCTTCTCTGTAAAAAAAAAAAGTAAAAAAATCCCTTTGAAGGGAACCGTCCTGTGACAACAAAGGCTACCATCTGGGATTTAGAAAATCACCAAATTAACATCAGTAACTATGTAAATCAGAGAAGAGTTGCAAGTATAGAATGATACAGACATAACTGAACAATTTCAGTGGGAATATAAGTACAATAGGTGATGTGTAACCTGGTGAAATTTTCTCTCTGTTTGTCCAGTACTTTCAAATGCACAAAACCAGTCCCTATTCTGACAAATGCCCATAGAGGCTGCAAACCTTTTCTCTTATGGTTCAAATTCTATTGCAGACTTACAGATTCTTAGTTTAAATTAGAAAAGTTCTTTTTACAAATTTAAAAGTCATTAAAGTATTAATCAAAAACCACCCTGATTCATTCAGTATTTTATATTTAATTCAGGCTTTCAGTGTGTTGCTCCTCTACTCTGGAACTTTCCTCTAAAATGCAGGTATTTTTCCACAGGAGCCTTTTAGATGTGACGAAGCAAGCTTTTCTCAATTCCGCATTCCATATGTGTGATTTAATAATGAGTTATACTTGCCAGCTTGCAAATTTTTGGCATATCAAAGTGCAGGAGTGCTTAGGTTCATGAACTGAATAAGACAAAGTTAAAAAAAAAAAAAAAAAAACCTTGACTGCCATATTGCAGTTTCTATGAAACCTAACATGGATTAAAAAAAAAAAGAGAAATCTGCTGTAATTAGCAAAAGATGGTGCCCCGTTAAATTGAATTTAATGACAACACAGCAAACTTACTCAGTGAGAACTAATCTTCAACTTACGAGTATTATGGTTAATGGTCCTGAAAGGAAATGATGGCCTCTCAAAGCAAAACCAATTAACACAGTTGGTGAATATCTATACTGTGCTTTTCAATTTTAATAAGCATTTCATCTTATAACCAATCACAGAACTTTCGTGCGCTGATGTGTGGATCTTCCATCCAACAGCTGTGATTGTTCTGCTTTCTGCAAAGGTGCTCTGCTGTTATGTTCTCTTCTGGAATCTGACAAGAGAGAGGAAGGTAGTGCGGCAGCAGCTGGCCATATATCACAGTAATTAAAGGCCGGCCTAATGATGCAGGCTTCCTCCAGCATGATTTCTGTCTGATCACAGGGCTGCTTCATTAGGAGCACTCAGCCTAACGAGGTGGAGCTGCAGTAAAGTAATTCTCAGCCTGCTGCAGTGATAAAGAGGTCCCAGGGCCGAGGGAAGCCTCAAAATATAATCATAATTGGAAATGCTTGACTAAAGTTATTGCAGAGCTGCTGAAGGGTGCATTGTTTGGGGTTCAGAGTGATTACTTCAGCTTTCCCCACTTTCTTTCCAGCCTCATAGCAAAATCCCAGAAATCTTGGCTGGGGATTTGGTGTTACGGGTAAAGAGGCTAATTGCAGGTGCAGTGATTTAGTGATATGACAATGCAAGGACACAAAATTGTTCCAAATGTGTATGTTGAGGTTTACATGAAGGTAATAGTCAGGCCAGAGTTAATTCAATGACCTAAATGAAAATGTTAGCATTTGATTTTATTTCAGATACTGTTTAGTAAAACTTGTTTGACTGAGCATTAAAATATTGATCAAAGCAATTTTGGGTATTCTGAAATTATCATCATTAATTTTGGGAGAATGTTTTTGCTGCACGAAACAAAAGCTTAGACAGTCACCTGCATGGGTGCAGGATTTTCACATAGCAAAGGTTCACATGTGCCGCACATCCGATGACCTTCTAAAAGGTCAGGCTGAAAAAAAATAGTGGTTTCACTAATGAGAACGTGCAGCTTTGTAGAGCAAGCTGGTAAAAATGGCACGTTTTTTCATTGGTTCATTGAAAATGTTAGCTGTGATTAGTTACACAATCCAGCATTAACCTGTAAATTAAAATTCCTTGGTGCAATTTGATGGGTGATTTAATTTGGTTTCCCTCTTTCTCTCTCTCTCTCTCTTTCACTCTCTCACTCTGTCTCTCTTGCAGCTCGCCACAGGCTATTCCCATTATGAATTCTTTATATAGCTTTTTCCTTAATGATCAGCAGCCTGTGCTCCGGTGCTGATTACTATTGTACACTTAGCACTACATAAAACAGGGGATTAATACGTCCCAGAAGGATTGTTGCTATGGATCCCCCAGTTGCCTTCGGAGAGATGTTTCTGCTGCTTCAATTGTCCATAAATTACTCTCCCTAGTGAATTAGCCTGCAGACTGTGAGGAGAGGAACAAGCCGAGGAGAGCACTCTCACTCTCGGCCCAGATGAAAGCGATCTGCTCAATTATTCATGACCAGGCCCTTTTTTCACATAATGTGAGATGCTGTATTACATTTTCTCTTTCTTTCTGTTTCCATCTTTCTTTCTGTTTCATTCCCAGCCAGGTAGACGATAAGATTGAGTTAGAGGGAACACAAAGTGTTGGAGTCCCTCAAAGCTGTCTTGTCCTGTGCAGACTGTGCAGTGATGAACGCAGCAAGGCCCCATAAGTACTGGTATATCATAAAAAATAGCACTGGATAGCGGGTAATCTTTGTGCCTTGGGCCTGCTGGAATTTGGTCCGGTGCGGTAACATGAAGAGATCATTCAGGTTTAGTTATGCAGCCAAATCACTGTTGCAGCCATCACAAATTATTTGCTTTGTCATAGGCTTAATACCTGGATGCGTTTCCCTCTCATTGGTCCACAATGCCGGTCTGTAATATTCCTGTTCCACCATGTGCTTGATCCACCTGGGTCCTTCGAGTGGAAGGATCGGTCTAGCTACATTAAGTCTTGAGTCCAGGCCAGATGAGCAGCTGTGGTCTCAGCATCTGTCTGCCTCCTCTGCTTTCAACCTCAAACTGCATTTGACTGTCTAAAGTGATGTCATGATGAGGTACTTATTTTGTTGACAAGACAGAATTTTAAAAATTTTTGACATAAAAAAACAAAAAAAAAAAATTAATAATATATATATATATATATATATATATATATATATATATATATATATATATATATATATATATTGCATTACATAACTTAGGTAATTATGGAAGCTAATCATCAGTATTGGTATTTTGAGATTTTGGTGCAGCATGTAACCAGAGGTAGAAAGAGTAATAAAATTTTGTACTCAAGTACAAGTACTGTTACTTCAGTGAAATTTTACTTAAGTACAAGTAAAGTTACCATTATAAAAATCTACTCAAGTAAAAGTAAAATGTAGCTCATTAAAAAATTTACTCAGAGTAAAAGTTACCGAGTTCCTTTTTTATTTTTTTAACAGCGGGGGTGGGGGGGTTGGGGGGGGGGGGGGTTGGTTTGGATGAGGCATTCTAGCGTAGTTCAAAACAGATGAGCAGATATAAATCTCAAACTAGTTGTTTTTAACTGAAGGAACACCTTTGCATAATAAAGCTGTTGTCTTTCTTGTGCTTGAAAATCAAAGTGGTCACTTAAATATGGTGTTACGTCCCAGTCTAGGGTCATACAGCAAAAGAATGGTTCAGGGTTCTATTTTAAACTGTATGGAAATGGTGGCATATGGCAGAAAGAACTAGATCCAATCATTAACTGATGAAATAATGAGGTTTGTATACACACACACACACACACACACACACACACACACACACACACACACACACACACACACACACACACAACAGGAGGAGGATCAGATTCAGGATGGACCCAGGCCAAAATAATAAACAAAATGGTATTTATATTTAGTAGCTAGATTACCTGCAAACAACAACAAAAAAACACACACAAACAAAAATACAGGTACCTTCCCGGACTCCCTAAACCAAAAACAATGAAATTATCTACAAATATATACAAAGACCAACCAAACCAAAGGGACAAAGCAATAATCAAAGTCAATTGGAGGCAAAAAGTCAAAACCGGAATACACAACCAAATATCAAAACGCCCAAATCACAACCTCTTTCATCTTTCCCGCGTCTCTCTCCGGTTTATATATGGTCGCGCTAGTCGATGACGTCACTCAGGGCGGAAGCGACCGTGTGGAAGGTCGTTACTTTCCACCTCTGCATGTAACTGAATAATTATCATTACTACAGAATTCTCACTAAAAGGCTACTTACATGGTTTACAGCTGCCATAACGTAAGTGCTAAAAAGAATCCTATTGGATGTTCCACAACTTTCCCTGTGGCTCTAAGAGGTAAAATGTATGAAATGTTATTAATTAATAAGGGCATATAATAGTGTCTAACTGAAATCTAACTGATGAATGTTAATGGAAAGCTGCAACATTTGAGTAGTTTATATATATATATATATATATATATATATATATATATATATATATATATATATATATGTATATGTGTGTGTGTGTGTGTGTGTGTGTATTATTGTCTTATTATATTATTGAATTGTAATTATAGTAAGGTAAATAAAATAACTTGGAAGTGACATAAAATTACTGAAAGTTTTACGTTGTTGAGAAAAGACTAAGACTAAAAATATAACAATTAGGACTTTATTATAAACAAAGGCTTAAAAGTGTATTTCTGTAAGATGTTCTTGTAAGATGATATTGAATTGTGATTAGACCACTAAGAACATCAGAATATGTTCATGATGGAAAATCCCAGATGTTTGAGTACAAGCACTTGTCCAGCACAAACTTTTAGACTAGGTGCCAGGTCACATTCTACACTTTAACCTGATTTGCATGTGGAGCCGTGTGCTGGGCATCATTGACACCTCAGCATGGACAGCACAGTCTGCTGGCTACTACTGCCTCCCTCATGAGTGGCATTTGCTGCCCATGCCAGGTTGTGGCTCCCAGGCCTGGAAGTGGACCAAGTCCTCCTCTACAGTACCTCCATGGCCAACAGCTGGAGCAGTGCTGCAGGTGATAAATCATCTGCAATTAATATTTAGCTCATGGCTTCTGTACAGTGGCATACCACAGCGTCTCACTGCATATCTTCAGATGGAGCATCTCGTTCTACCCTGTACGTATAGAGTGTGACGGGTGTTTAAAGGATTCTGATTGCACTAAAGGAAGGGGGTAGTGTACCTGAGTTCCTTAACTCCGCTCTTTGGCCATGGTGATTTTTTTTTCTTCTCAATCTGTGGAGCTCAACTTACCCCCCCCACACACACACACCCACACACAGAGCCTCTTCTTTCTCTCCTCTTATCCTCGATCTCAGTGGTGCACCTGCAGGCATGTGCTCAGATCTCAGGCTGGCAGCAGGATCAAAGTGGTAATGCTGGACATTTGAAATGGAGGCCTGGATCATAGGAGTAGTTTTGGAGCCACCCAGCTCCTGTGTTGATATACAGTTAAAAGAATATCTCCCAACTAGAGTGTTGTAGTCTGCCGGTTGGGTTGTGAAGATTTTAGATGGGTCACTCCGATATCTCCTACAGGCTTTACAGAACTCTGTATGATCTAGTGATTAGTACTCCAGTCTGTCTTTCCTGGCAGCTGATGTGATGTACAGCTCCCCATCAGTTCAGCCTCATTCGCATGCAAGTACTGTAATCTTCTGCTATTTGAGTGTACATTAAATTCTACTTTATGGTTGGCTGTAAAAGCTGAAAAAGCAGCAAAGGATTTTATCCTGTTCCTTAAAAAAAAAATGGATTTAGTATTTAACCCTGTATTAACCCTCTTTATACACTTCTTCTTTACAGTGTAACAGTAGAATCAATTTCTCTATCCATAAAGGTGACTCAATGTTCTCTAGTTCAGGCATGGAATAATATTAGAAATGAGAAATGATTTGTTTTGGTGTGGTCTGGCCTACTGGTGCTGAGTGCAGACTTGCTAATAGTATGTGAGCCTCAAGGGAGCGTATGGGAATCGCCACGGGGACAGGATTTTTGGGACGATTTCCTATCTGCAAGATTGAGGGACACCTCGGGGAACTTCCCGAGAACGCTTTACTTCCCACAGAGGGAGGAGCACAAAGTGACTGCCTTTGTTCCCTACATAAATGGGGTCTGCCAAGGAGACAGCATTCCCCTTGGAGGCTTTATTGTCTCCCTAACAAATATTAATATTCATATTTTTTACAAGCCCAGAAATCCCGCCATAACTCTTTCCATTCATGCTCATTAAATGTATTATAGAGAGCGAGGGATTTTTTTTTTTTCTTCTTCTTACTTTTATAATATTTGAATGAAACAGTTCTCCATATGAAAGGTTGCTGTGTCACACCCCTAAAGAGACTTCAGAGATTAAAAAGAAATACATAATTACCGTACATTTCCATCTCTCTCTCTCTCTCTCTCATTCTGTGATTATAAACACAGATGCACTCTAACGTTGTGTGAAGTCAATCTCTGAGGAATCTGAAAGGAAAAGTACTTTTCATCAGGTCAATGTTATACATTTCATATGAACTGCTTGCTGTATTTATACTGCTCCATCAAAGGAGTTCTGGACAAATTCCCAAAGCTCTCCTTTGTTCATTGCCAGATCAGGCATTAATGGTCTACTAAAACCAAACACAGTTCCCTTGAAAAGAAGACACTTTTTTTTTTTTTTTCATCTGAAAAACCTAATGTAGGGCGGCGCGGTGGTGTAGTGGTTAGCACTGTCGCCTTGCACCTCCAGGGTCCGGGTTCGATTCCCCGGCCAGGCTCGATTCCCGTCTCTGTGTGCATGGAGTTTGCATGTTCTCCCCGTGCTTGGTGGGTTTCCTCCGGGTACTCCGGTTTCCTCCCACAGTCCAAAGACATGCAGGTTAGGCTAATTGGCGTTCCTAAATTGCCCGTAGTGTGTGATTGGGTATGTGAGTGTGTGTATGTGTGTGTGCCCTGCGATGGATTGGCACCCTGTCCAGGGTGTACCCCGCTTAGTGCCCGAAGTCTCCTGGGATACGCTCCAGGTCCCCCGCGACCCTGAACACAGCGGTATAGAAAATGAATGAATCCCTAATGTAATATGCCTGTTCTTTGATATTAGCTTTGTTTCACTGACTTTGGTGGGCTGCACCATTCCATGCTGCTTTTCCTGACTAGCAGTACCAGTTTAAGACACATGAGCATGAGAAAGAGTTTTTCATGATAAACAAATTCACTCCAACAATCCCTGGTTATGGACTTGCATTCCAGGCCACATACTGTATTACGTCACCCAGTTATCTCCAGCACGTTTTATATGCAATAGGATTTCTTCACATTGTTTCTGATTTATTTATTTATTTATTTTTAGCTGCAGTACACCTTATACACCATCGAATACAATAAAAGTATAAGTCTCATTAGTGCAGCACTTTCCGTCTGTCCTGCTCATTCCGAGAGGTTTGCTGAGCACGATAATGAAAAATTGATTGGCTGGGTATGGGGTACACATGCACAGTCCGTTTGAGTTGATTCAGTGTGTTACACTCGACACCCCTTGACACCTCAATTAGCAGTGATGCAGGAAAGTGGATCTAAACAAAGGCTTGACCCTTAAGATAAATAGGTGTGCAATTGATCTAATTACGATGGAGTCTTGCCATTTAGGATCACCGGAAACACACGGAATGCTGACTCTTGGCATCGCGCAAAAAAAAACGACAGAGCCGCAGTGTGTGAGCCGAACAGCATTGATTTAACAGCAATCAAGTTTTAGAAGGAAAATGTCTCATTTCACAATATCTAGTGTGGACTATGATTTACAAATGCACAATTATGGTTTAGTAAACTACGAGGTATATAATGTAACTGCGCTTTGCTATTATTTAGATTCACACAGTCAAGGCCATTAATGTGATGCTGGACTGAGTTATGGGTCAGCGGTCATAGGGCTATGTGCTGAGGTCTGGGTGATGGTGAGAAATGAACGTCCTTGCTCCCTCCAATGAGGCAAAGAGATGTTAAAGACAAATGACCCCTGAGTGCATGCACACCTTTCATATTTGGCGTCAGATTCTGACACGAGAGATCCCTGCCACCCCCTCCTGCTTTTCTTTCTCCTCTTCTACTTTTTTTGGACATAACAACCTTATGTACATGTAATCCTGAGAGGGAGGTGTTGTTCACTGAGCACATCCTCCTCCTCCATCATGTCTTAATGAACATAATCGGATGCCTCCCTGTGAGCACAGCTCAGAGAGGTACCATCTCTGTGATTTACACTCTGATGAAACCTCATTAGTGAGAACGAGTGTTATTAGCTCAAACATGGGTGTTTTTTTCTCCCCCCTCTCTACAATAGCTCAGCCTTAAAAGAATTTCGGACATTACGTTGTATCTAGCTAAAATTGAGATGTGCGGGTGATAAGGGTCCTTTTTTTTTTTTTTTAGAATAAAAAAAAATGCATGCAAAAGCATGTGTAAACAAAAAAAAAAAAAAAAAAAAGGAGTGAGGAAGAGTTCCATTTTTTAAGATAAATGGATAAACTGGCATCACCTCCCAACAACCGGCATGAGTTTGATCCTTTATATACATATTTCAGGTATCATTTTTCATCCTGTCAGTACGAACATGTGGTATGAAAATATTCCGTGGCACGAGTCAGAGCTTTTGGCACATGCCATGGGAACTCTGATTGCACAGGGAGCAGCATTAGCTGTCATGCTTATTTTGAGAACCCGTGTACTGTATGTCCCAGAGGTTTGGCACAACCTTTGGCTGTCAGTGGTTTCCATTAAAGCTTCACATCTCCAAAGCAGCCGTGGCACTTTGCAAGCCAACAGGGTGGCTAGATGTTACAGACTTGAGACCATATATAAGGGGATTAGGGAAATTATTCCAAATATTTTGATGACTGGTCTTTACAGTACTTTCCAACCTGCAATTCTAATTATGTGGTCATTTCAAAATGGTTTGCATTGGCTCTCCATCCTAATGGCCTCATACTGAGAACTTTTCAAAAATTAGAACCTTATCTAATTATTCTGCCTTTCTTGTGGTGGGTTGTTTGGTTTCTATTCCAGGCATGCAATATAGCCCAAAGTTACTTTTGCTTGGTTATCCCCAGTGAAGCCTGGCTATGCAATACTTACTTTAGGATCGCATAGACTGGAGTTGGGCAGATGGAGAGTCAGTATGTGCCAGCAGGAATTTTTTTTTTTTTCAGTTTCGCCTGTGTTTAATTTATCGTCTCCTCTATCAAGTCCACATCGGACATAAATCTCCTGCCATTCCGCTTTACAGCATTTACTGACAGATTGAGAATTATGAATTTATTCCTATTGGATAAATTTACATCCATTGATATTTCTGATCTTGAAAACCTATACAGTATATTTTCCTGCTGCAATCTAGACGTTGCGATGTTATACACTGACTTCTTTGTTTCAGTGTTCTGCGTGCATGATTTCACACGTGAATTCTTACATTACCTCCTATTGGATGTTGTATCATGTCCAGGATTCAGTTTGGCAGCGTTATCACAGTCCCTTTTGCACATAGCATTTATTAAAACACAGCCAGGCTTTTTTCCCCCCTCCATTCCTGTGGGAACATAAAGCATGAGTTTCATCTTACCAGACAATAAATGAACGAGTAGGCCTTGGTCCGTTGGGGCACAGCTTTGCTCTAAGCATAGAAAGTGTCTATAGGGTAAGCCACTGATTGCCTTGGTGTAATTGTACTCTTAATTAGGCTGCAGTGGTGCTTGCAGCTGGAGGGTAAGTTGTGTGTATTTGCGTGTGCCAGTATATGTTGTTCTACAGTGGAGAGAAATGAGCAGAGAAAGCCATCTTCAGAGACACAGACATGCCAAGTTTCTCAAATTACTCTCTCTCTCTCTCTCTCTCTCTCCTCTGCATTCCTCCTCGTCTCACTCAGAACGTCCCTTGTGCTCTTCTCTTTCTTTCACTCTAGCTATCTCTTCATCTGCCTCTCAGCACCCCTCCCCCCCCCCCCTCTCGTTCTCTGTGAACTAGTTCCAGAAAGACCCTCTGGTCATCTCATTGTATCATCTTCTTTTATGAAGGCTTTTTAAGATTGCATGCTGCAAAAGCCAGTTCAAACAATAAAGGGAACATTTGCAAAAACATAAAACTTAATTGCAATGGTAAATCATACCTCTCTTATGGGGTTCCACTGGAGTTCATTTCCATGTGCCAGTCCTGATTGCAGCGTTTCGTCTTTGGGCCACAGATCTGAGAGATGTTTGTATGACTCAACACCTGTGTGTGTGTGTGTGTGTCTTTGTGAGCAGTGTTCAAGGCTGGGAATGGCTTTGTGCCTCTTCTGGGTCTCTGCCTGGGCAGCTGGCTCTCATTAGTAACTGTTCCTTCTCGATTTGGTTCTCTAGGTATGAACAGGTTAAAGCTGGGGTGGAAACAATATCTAGCTACCATCGTCCATCCCCTTATATAATATTACTAAATAATCATTAAGGCTTTGAAGCTGAAATTATTATACAATACTATTCATTCATCTTCTATACCGCTTAATCCTGTGTTCAGGGTCGCGGGGGACCTGGAGCCTATCCCAGGAGACTTCGGGCACTAGGCGGGGTACACCCTGGACAGGGTGCCAATCCATCGCAGGGCACACACATACACACACTCATACACCCAATCACACACTACGGGCAATTTAGGAACGCCAATTAGCCTAACCTGCATATCTTTGGACTGTTGGAGGAAACCGGAGTACCCGGAGGAAACCCACCAAGCACAGGGAGAACATGCAAACTCCATGCACACAGAGACGGGAATCGAACCTGGCCGGGGAATCGAACCTAGACCCTGGAGGTGCAAGGCGACAGTGCTAACCACTACACCACCGCGCCGCCAATGTTCAATTTGAAAAGCAAAATGAAAAAAATTATTTTAAATGATAAAATATCTAAAAAAAGATCTAAAATAAAATAAAAAGCAAAAAAGGGATACCGAGTGCCCACTTTTCACTATAATCTTTTTTTTTTTTTTATCAGACACAAGTAGCATGACCAAGAATTTTTTTTATTTTTTATAAATGATTATTATTGTGATTACTTATTTTTGACCTAAAGTGCATGGCAATTTTCATGTCACTTAAGAAAACAAAACATGTAACCCTTGGAGGTCCCACACTTGAACAAGCATGACAGCAAGATTAATCGGCTGCACTGGGCTTTTATGAGTGTGGCTTTTACACATTTAACGTCAGGAGTGCCAAAAGCAGAGACGCGTTTCCACAAGGCTTTAATGTGCTTACTTGTGTGATGAATCTCAATGTTGCAACTGAAAAATTATAAGTATATAAAAGTAATGCAAGAGTAATACATTACTGTAGATAATAACTAGTAATAGTCATATCTTACTGTTGTAGAAAGGTAATGTCATAGTAATATATTACTTTCACTGAAAATAATAGGTGGCGGCACGGTGGTGTAGTGGTTAGCACTGTCGCCTTGCACCTCCAGGGTCTGGGTTCGATTCCCTGGCCAGGCTCGATTCCCGTCTCTGTGTGCATGGAGTTTGCATGTTCTCCCCGTGCTTGGTGGGTTTCCTCCGGGTACTCCGGTTTCCTCCCACAGTCCAAAGATATGCAGGTTAGACTAATTGGTGTTCCTAAATTGCCCGTAGTGTGTGAGAGTGTGTATGTGTGTGTGTGTGCTCTGCGATGGATTGGCATGCTGTCCAGGGTGTACCCTGCCTCGTGCCCTGAGTCTCCTGGGATAGGCTCCAGGTCCCCGCGACCCTGAACACAGGATAAAGCGGTATAGAAGATGAATGAATGAATGAAAATAATAGTAACTTATTACTTTTATTAGTATCTGGACAACAGTGATTATAAATCCTCATCATTGTTTAGCCATTCAATTCAATTCAATTTTATTTATATAGCGCTTTTAACAATGGTCATTGTCTCAAAGCAGCTTCACAAAAATGAAAGAAATTTAGCAAAAAATTAAAATAAAAAATATATTTAAAAAAATAATAATAATAAATAAATAAAATAAAAATAAAAAATTATAATAATAATTATAGAAAAGAAAATAATTGGAAGTGTGTATGTGTGAGAAAAATGTGCAGATAATAATAATGAGACGAATGAATGAAATTTCTCTGATGATCCTCATTTGGGCAATAACAGATAGAAATGATATAACATCTTGTGTGTTGTGCAATGATGTTAGAGGTAAAAAGTAAATATTGATATAGAGCATGATATGCCATCATATACTCATTTTCGCTAGTTTCGGAATTCCATAATTCTCTTCTCTTGGTTCCACAAAACTAAAAAAACAACAACAACCTCTTACTGTTTCTTGCAACATTAAACAATCTGATTGCCAAAAGAAAAGAAAATTCTAGAGTATTTAGTCATTCGAACACTATAAGCCTATTTATACAAGCCACACTGCTGTCAGCTCTATGAGCGAGGCCCTTAACGGTCAAATGCTCTATTGTATCTCATCTCCGTAAGATGCTTTGAAAAGTTTTATCACCTAAATGAATATAGGTAATGTGAGACCACACCGTAATGCACATTTTCTACTGTGAACTATGTGCCTTGGTGTGTTGTCTTGCATTACTGGACAAGCACGCTTAAGCAATCTGTGATTTTTTACTTCCTTCTAGGATACTTTTTCTGAGTCGTCCAATCTGGCCTTTAAATATACCCAGTGAAGGAGTGAGATTTCTATGATTAATTACTGATTAAGTACCCGTTGTGTCTTGTATACTGAAATATCATTATGTTCCCTGATGAGGCAAACACAAGCATGGTGGGTTTTAATCATGGCAAGCCGGAAAACACCTGTTGCTGGGCGAATTGTTCATATTATTATCGGCTGCGTTGTGCTCCCTTATTTCTTTTATTTATCAGAAATGCCAAACAACAGTCCCATCCATTTATCCATATTTTTGTGTCAGGAAGTGAGAGGATATTTTTTCCTTTCGGAGGAGTAAAAGGGCTTAAGCCTGAAAATGGCAGCAATTAAAGTGCCAACCTGCATGTCTTCCCGTTTCATCTGTTAGTGTTTATTGTGAACAGGGCTCTCATAGCTCTTTGGAAAAGGAAGCAATGTGCATGTGTAATGCAGTTATGCTCCTACTGATGCATGAAGCTCCACGTCTGCTTCTTGTCAAGACCTTGCCACTAAAAGTCAATTTGCTTGGGCTCCACAAAATTTAATATTTCTCTAATCAGATAAACAAGGATGTTACGTAGGCTGGCTCTATTGATAGGAGGAAATAATTATACTTGGCTCGGAATAATTTAACCCCCCCAGTGCATTACTGTAAACTCCATAAAATCCTGACCAGCGCCCTCCCATCACTGCCAGTTTTTTTTTTTTTTTTATTGTTGTAAGATAAGATTGAGATCTGAGAGGAAGTACAAGATGAGGAAGATGGAGAACAGGAGGAGATGGAACAAGTAGGAATATTCCATTAATGCTTGTCTGTTTTTCTTCCTCTCTTTCAGCATGTGGTAATGACCATTTCCCCAAGCCTATTATAAGAAGAAATGGCCATCAGAGGTTTTTTCCTGTGAACCACAGGTCAGTGAAGACATGGGTTCGAAAACAGCATGGTTCTGAAGATGTAACATCAAAATGATGAACAGTGAAGTGATGAAACAGAGAACATTTACTGTACAGCGCAGCAGCATTGATAAATATAGATTATTATTTATCTTTCGCATGAAAAAGTACCTTTGTATTATAATTTTCTACAAATTCCAGAATTCTAAAAGTTGAAGAAAAAAAATGTGCCTGGGACAACTCGAGACCCGCCCAAAATAAAAGGTTGCAAATGATTAGAGAATATTATATAAAATATTACAACTTGTGATAATAAACACACTGCTAATAATACTAATTCCTTGTCTTTTTTTATTTTTTCCTAATGCAAGCCTGCCTCGTGTAAAGACATACTCAGAGATTTCCAGATGATGAATGGTAGGGGTATCTCAAGCTGATGAAGCTCTTCATCTGGGCACTGTAACATCGTTTGCTCTGACATTGTCAAATGATTCCAGAGCTTGCCGCTGTAATGAGGCCTTATTGAATCTTGGTGTGGAGCAGATTAAGCCCACCTGGTCTCTGCGACAAGACTCCTCTCCTGCCCTGGCACTACCCCATCACCCACCAGAAACCAGCTCCCAAATGATACGACAGAAAGGTCATACTGCAGAGCTTTGGATGTAAAACACCGAAAGCATGCTTTATCGTTAACAAAATACGAACAGACCCCACAAGTTTGCCTGTAGTATGTTTCACTTTTCGAAGTGCCCTTACATCGATCAAATTTAACCCCTGTGGATGTCTGTGTTGAAGCTAGTGAGATGTGTTAGCAATGAAACACAATACACCTTGATCATGCCTCTAAATTAAAGCTGAATTTATCAACCTGTGGATGAGCAGTCCCATCTCTGCCTGTAATTATTTAGACTCCATTTTTAGTTAATTATTGTCATTAGCATTATATGTTCTAAGTGAGTGCATAATTTAGTTGGGCGGAAAAAAACCTCGGATGAGCATTTAAGATGAACGGAACGTTTGGTTTTTGGAGAAGTGGTAGAAAGCAGCCGGGAAAACAGCTGAAACGGGAACAATTATTTTAATGATCTTAGAAACGCAGATGTTGTAAATTAGATTTAGGTTGCAGCTCGCCTACTGATCGTGAGCAAGGCGGCGTGCGGAGGCACGCGGAGGCTCGGAAATGGAAGCATTTCTATCATAAGCAGGAGAACCGGTGTTCCTGACAACTTTACATGTCAAACAGTGAGAGATGCAAATTAATGAAGAGCTGTGAAGTTAAATGCACAAAGGTTATAGAAGTGATCATGAATGAGCTCTGTTTATTAATTCATGACAGCTGAAACTATTAAATGAGCTCTATTTATTAATTCGTGACAGCTGACACTATTTTTAGAGTGAGTTATTGTTCAAGAAAATGCTTTTTATATATAGTGATATAAGGAGGTAAATAGCAGCAGGATAGAAGTTGTACGATTATGCATGCGTCCATCCTTTACATTTGATTATATTACCATTCTCAAGTTGTAGGTGCATGCTTAATAATACTCATACCATTTCTTTACAAAATGCATATATTGTGAATCTCATATTTTTGTTTGATTGGAAAACAGGCTTCACAGAATTTAGGCTGGGTAGCAAATGTGCATAAATTATCAGCAAGGAAATTGCACTTGACTAAAGTATTATTATATGGCAAATTTGCACTAAAGTAGTAAGTGCTGCTGATTTGAGTTTACAGAGAGGCAAATTACTTCTGCAACACAAAGCTGTTAAGGAGCTAAAAGCACCACATAGGGCTCCAGTAAAGAGAATTGCTCTTAGGCGAGACCGCAGTTTCCCTAATAAAACAGTTGGGTGCAAGTAAACTGTGGAAAAACATATAAACACCTTGCAAACATTACCAGGGTACACAGGCTAAGCAAGTGGGTAAAGTGCTTTGGTGTAAATATTTCGGTGTTGGCTGCTGTTTTTGTTAGGGATTTTAAAGGTACATAAAACACATAGTGGAAGAGAGAAGGAGAGCTAAGGAGGAGAAAGTGAATGATGAGAAGAGGGGCTGCCAGGTGCTCTTTTTTTTTTTTTTTTTTTGTTGGGAGCAGCACAGCGTGAGGAAAAGCTTGTTAAAATCCTAATGGTGGCTATCAAAGGGTATTGATTATCTTTCCTGGCCTGTTTGGGTGACAAAGTGAGCATTAAGGCTGGGACCAAGTGTGTGGTGTGTGTCTTCTGGGGTGGTCTGCTCCCTTAGTGGTGAGAAGGCTGCCTGAAGCAGCTTCACCATCCCATTCACCTTTCTGCCACCAGATAATCCACTTCTCTAGCTCACAACGAACAGGTTGCCCTAGGGCCTGGGGATGAAGCTGCAGCCTGATCTTACTGCCCACAGCACACACTGAAGCATGCTCTTACTGCTGTGTGAATATTGCACGAATGCAGGTGCTGTATCTCATTCCATGGGAGTAACTATGTTTAGGGGCCACGAATGTGATGATGAGTATCTAATGTACCTAATGCATTACATACTCAGTGTGTGTGTGTGCATGTACTGTATATACTGTATACACTACTCACAATAAGTTAGGGATATTGTGGGAGATTTAGTGGATGTCATACATATGGTGTTTGCTTCACTGCAGATATTTTTGGGATGGGGGGGCAATTGTATTGGGGTATTGTAGACACACCTCATTTTGTGTTTTCCATGTAATGGTCTCATTGTGCACAGGTGTGCCTTATATTGGGGCCAATCCAAAAAGACAACTGTTTTCAATGTGGCTTCAATTTCAACATTCTGTGGGTATAAAAAGCTGGTATTGTCAGTAAGTCATTCCAAGTTCATCATTCAAACAGCCATGAACACACAAAGTCGCTTAACGGACGAGCAGCGCCACCTGGCCATGGAGCGCCTTCGGGTTGGTGGCAGGCAGTCAAATGTTGCTTGTGAAGTTTGTGTGTCTCAAAGTGTCATCAGCAGACTTGCATCAAGACACAGAACTACTGGCCGAGTTCATGACAGACCCAAGAGTGGAACCCCAAGAGTGACAGACCGCAACGATGACCAGTACCTAAGGACCTACGCACTCAGACATCGTTATGCAATGGCCATGCAGCTGCAGGCCCGTTTACGAGATGCGAGGGGTACTAGGGTTTCCAGACAAACCATTCGCAACCGACTGCACCGCTTTGGCTTGAAAGCCAGACGACTGTTGCAGATGACTCCACTGACACCAAGACACCACCGTGAACGTTTGCAGTGGGCACAAGACCATGTGACCTGGACATACGATATGCTGAGGTCAACATGGTCCACAGGGTTTGCTTTGGTGGAGGAGGTGTAACAGGCATCACCAGTCAGCGCAAAACAGATTTGGTTATTGTACATGGCTCAGTCACTGCACGTTCTTACCTCAGAAACATCATCGAACCCATCATCAACTCCCAATTCCACCAGCACACCCCCAACTTTCTGTTCATGGATGATAATGCTCCACCACATCGTGGCAGAATTGTCACAGCTCGACTTCAGGAAGTTGGAGTGCCTCATATGGTCTGGCCATCAATGTCCTCTGACCTGAACCCCATAGAGCATGTGTGGGACCAGTTGAAGCAGAGAGTGGATGATCATACCCCACCCCCATGTGACCTGGCAGAACTGCGTGTAGCACTTGTGGAAGAGTGGAACGCATTGCCTCAGAACACCATCATGAGGTTTGTGAGGAGCCGAGACGTCGCTGTCAAGCTGTCATTGCGGCAAATGGTGGAAACACCCGCTACTGACATTGTCAATGTTTGATATTTGGTACTATCCCTGTTATTGTCTACATTTTTGGGGTAATAAATATTAAACTAATGAAAATGGTGTTTCTTTTCATACATTATTAGTAATATCAAAGGGAACTTTTACTTATTTCATTTAAATTAAGAGCAAACAGGAAAAGCACTCATCATTGTAATGTTGAAGAAATAATATATATACATAGATATATACATGTACATGTACTTCGGCCCCTTTATTAGGTACACCAACATTTTAATTCAACTATCTAACCATCCAATCACATGGTAGCAACTCAATATATTTAAGTATGTGGACATGATCGGGATGTTCTGCTTAATTTCAAACTGAACACCAGAATGGGGACGAATGGTGATTTAAATGGCTTTGAACGTGGCATGGCTGTTGGTGCCAGACAGGCTGGTCTGAATAGTATTTAAACCGCTGATCAATTGCATTTTCATGTTCAACCATTTTCTCTGTAACCCATCTCTAGTTTTATAGAGAGAAATATTATTAGATAAAAAAGGAAATATCCAGTGAATAGACATTCTCTATTTTGAGCCCATTTTTTGAGCCCATTAGTACCAACTAAACACGGTTTAAATGCCACAGCCTACCTTAATATTTTACTGGCCATGTCCATCCCTTATTGTCCAACAGAATAACTGTGTGCTGCTAGCAAGTAGAGTAAATATAATATGGACAAAAGATTTAAAGATTGTTCCCAGCACTAAGGCAGTTCATGACAGCAAGGAGTACCTAATGAAGTACTGGTAAGTGTGTATATATGCACAGGGTGGGTGAAAAGTAACTAGGCATTGAAACAAACTGTACATGTACTTTATTACATAGGAAATTGAAAGCAAATCTTTACATTTCATCGCAGGCACCAGCCACTTTTTCTTGCGTTGTTCACTGAGCCTGTGGTCATCAGTTTTGCATGACAATTTTTTTATTGTCTCCAAACATAATGTTGCATTCCTCCCTTTCACCATCTCAGCACCATAACAATGGAATTCCACACTTCATAGCATGCAGCGATCTGAGCTTGCTTCTAAATAACAGTCTGCCATCTTTGTTTAAGTGCTGCTTCTCGCGGCCGTTGCCCGTATCGAGCGGGAAATGTGAAATCTATTTACTATTGTCTATTTGGAGACTGTTTTCATCATGACTCCAGTTATAATACAGTACAAGTTCTATAGCCATTAAATATTGCCTAATTAATTTTTACCCACCCTGTATATTATATACCCTGTATATACCCGCATCCTTTTAAAATTGTTATTAATATTGCACTGGGATCAATAAAACTAAAGAAAACAAAATGTTCAGTATAATACCACAAACTTTGTATATTTGTTTTTAACATTATTATGTATTGCATGAGTAATGAATAATTTTAGAACAAATTATTTGTTTGTGACTCCATGCTGATATGCTCCACCGTATAAATTATGCCAATGTCTCATTATTGTACTGTATTGTATTGTATTGTAGAGGTAAAAAGAGGAAATGCTTTGCAACAGATGCAACCTTTTAAATACAGTTTGGTGTCAAGCATTTTTTTTAATCCCATATGAATAAAAAGCAAATCTGATGAATCATTTGTCTGATTATCCCACTGGTAATAGTAAAATATTGTGCACTGCTGGTTTATGGCAGTTTTAACTAGAATCCTTGCTGTTTCTTTGGGAATTAACTTGCTCATATGGAAACCTGAGTTGGCTTTTTTAAACTATAAGGTTTCCTCATTATGCGTAATAAATATGTCACATGAACAAAAGAGGTCTCTGGAGAAAGTGGAAGAAATGGAAAGCAAATAGTGGAATAGACAAGTACTTTATCCACATGAAGCATGGCCACGGAACACAGAAATCTGAATAGCAGATGAAGTTGCCCCAGTTTAAGTGCATTTCACTCCAAGCAGTGTATGAATTCAGTGAATGTTAAGGAAATGCAGAGTAAAGCATGATAGAGCTGGTTATAAAAAGCAAGGTATACATAAAGCATGAAAACAACCAAATTAATGGATTTGTTCATCAAATATTCATGTCATCAACCTCTTGCTTTTGAAAAGCTAAATGGAAATTCTGAACCAAGCTTTCTGCTTTTTACTTTTTAGATGCACACACTAATTGTGCAGTACAAAAACAATTCATTATGTAATGATTTTTAGTAACTGTTTTGAAGATTTTATATAATGTTTTTAAATCAAATTTGTTTAGCATTTCCCAAATATAATGTTTTCTGTTGAAGTTAGTTTATTTTTTTAAATTTATAATATACATAAAATAAAGATTATTCTAATATAATTATATTATATAAAAATATTTACTTACAAAAAGAGGTACAAATAAATATTTATTTAAATATTTTTTTATATTTACAAATATGCGAATGCACAGGTTTTAATTTTTAACATTTACAGACTCAAAAAAGAAAACTGCCTGCCATTGTACAAGATGCATGAACAAATTAAATAAATGAAGAGATTAATAAAAAATAATACAATTTACAGATTGACATTAGAGAACGAAACATAAAGACCTAAAATAATATGTCTTAATAATACACATTGGTGTAATGCATATTTTACAAATCTCTTGAATTGCACCAGAGGGATCAACACCATTCTTCCCAAAAATATTTCCTCAATTAATGGTTTGATGCTGGCATGCTCCTGGTTCTCCACTAAGAAAATTCACAACTGTTTAATTTAATTCATTATAATCTTGATTGTTTTATAGGATATTGTGATCCTCCATCCATACAGCAGTTAATGAAAGAATTAATAAAATATTAATTTTAATTATACCAATTTGTTTGTATTTATGAAAGAAAATAATCCTTAATGGTAGCCATAATTTTACCATATTATTAAGAACAAATTCTAATATTTCTTTTTTTTTTTTTTAATGTGCTGTTATTTATATAGAGAAAAGTTTCTCCAGTTTTTTTCCTTTGAAATAGTGAATCATTTTGTTTTTATTTTATTTTATTTTATTTTATACAATCATGTTTGTCCACTCTTTTGAATGTTGCCAATTATTTCTAGAGTGGCCTGTATATACCTGAATAAACTGCAGATCCTCCAAACAGCCCAAAGCATTCCTGCAGTATCCTGCTCAGGGTAAATCTCTCTAGAGACACCACTGCTGTGGATTAATTCACCTAACCATTTCACATGTCATGTGGAATTTGTGCTTTGTGGTGTCAAACACCCTCCACAATCAAACTGCAAATCGGTGAAAATATGCTTTTTATTATATTGCATCTTTAACCTTTAAAGTTTAATACATTCAACAAACATTTAACATTATTTTTGATTGTATGTGGCAGAGAACATATATATTACTGTATAATACTCTGTGTTTGAGCAGCAGCCTGCAATGATGAGAGAGAGAGAGAGAGAGAGAGAGAGAGAGAGAGAGCCTAACCACAGCGAGAGGTGTAAATATCTTGATGGCTCAGTTTGAGAGGTTATGGCACTGTGGTGAGTTGTGAAATATGTGATTTGGTTCACTCTTCTGTACACTGTCCTTTGGCTGTTTAGGGTTTAGCTGCCGTTTTGCAGGAAAAACCACATAGATACCCATCCAGAGGCAAAGTGTGTACACTATTCTGCCCATACACATATATAAGAATTAAGTAAATTTACAGATAGACATGATCTTGTTTCAGGTCTATTCATTTACAATACAGTAGGTAAACACAGCACTGCAGGCTACATTGGGTACAGTCTGTTACGGTATATTACACTAATGTAAAATTGAGACTTTGTTGCATTGCATACTGTATGAATTGGGTAATAAGATTTTATTAAATCATATGATAAGTACATCCTATACACCTGTAGCATTAATAATAATTTCTAATATGTTTTAAACTAAGGCTTGAATTATTATTTTCTATTTTTATTTCCTAGCACTAACCTTTACACAAACCCTTAACTCTAACAAATAAAATATAGCATTGACTATACAAGTAAAATATACATAAAATACTTACTTGATAGATACTTAATTGACAATTATAAACAGTGTTAAAGTATTTATTAACACAATGAGCTGACAAGATGATAATGATAATGGTGGCTAATAATACATAGACAGTCAGTTTTTGACGTATACACTATTATTTTTCAAAGCTGCTGAATTTTATTTAGTTTTCTATTTTTGTTGTTTTTCTGTTATCAGCTATTCTTTACAGTGTAGCTTGACATGTTAAACGTTTACATCATAACATGACTGGTCCACAGACACATTGGCTTTGAACATACTGTATGTCAGAGATGAATACCACATTTCACCGTGGGGCCATTTCTAATGTTGTGACTTAATTTTAGCCATGTATTAAAATGCGCAAAATTCTTACAGGTCACTTTAAGAGCAGGAGCTGACAGTCCTTATAGTCTAGCTCTTAGCTCTTTCTTTTCCAAAGCAAGTTTTCTTTCTGGTCCATTTATACAATGTTTGAAATATAGGATATGGGCCATTATATACATTATTAATACCCCCTGCTCTGAGGGTCCTGCCTTTTAACCAATAGTTAAGTTTTAGTTTTTTATATATATATATATATATATATATATATATATATATATATATATATATATATATATATATATATATATATATAGGCAACGTGCAACACAACAACAGGCAAAATTATCTGTCAACTGCTTCGACAGCTAGTGTCACTCTTACGCTTTCTGTTGTGCTATTTTATTTCTGAAAACAAGCCTTTAATTGAACTGACCATAATAAACTTTTTTTCTCAGCTTCATACATTTATCTTGGGTGATCATTTCAACAAACCACTGACAAGACCAAAAGCATCAAATTATTTAATGGTAGCTCTACTTGGCAGAATTATTTAAAGTACAGTAATTGCATCCCAATCCTCTTCTATTAGGATCAATCACAATCAGAGAGCAGTTTAATGTTACAGCTCAAAAATATCTCCTTAATAATGGGAAAATTAGTGAAAAAATGTTGACCTGAATCTAGAACAAATGCAAGATTATTTTTGCAGTAGGGAAGGCGGAAGCATATAAATTGGCAACATACTGTATTGTGGAAAATGAAAACATAGATGGACGTACAGGAATAATTTCAAATCACTCCAAACTTCTTATACATTTTTTATTTAACTGTCAATATACAGTACATAAAATGTGGATGTCAGACTTGATATATTTTCTTCTTACAAATGGGAAACACAACATTGGCATGTATAGCACATATTATTAACATTTATCCTAATTATTGTATTGCAATTATTGACCTTCTATATAATTGAAT
The DNA here is from genome assembly GCA_030522415.1 of Channallabes apus. Lineage (NCBI taxonomy): Eukaryota > Metazoa > Chordata > Actinopteri > Siluriformes > Clariidae > Channallabes > Channallabes apus. The sequence goes on from CM060118.1 coordinate 32,761,272, forward strand.
ATAGCAGTGTCCAGTGTCTGATTGGGTTCAAAAGAAGAATGGATTACATTGCTCTGTGCTTGCTTCAGTGTAGGTTATTTTTTTCTGAGATAGACGGTGAGGGCTTGTGGCCTAGTTCACTGTATCTAGGGAGTCTCTCGATAAACATGGCTGAAAATCTGTTCAAGAAGCAACTTGTGAACAGACCTCATAAAGGCAGCAGGGAGCCATGAGCCTGCCAACACAACATTATCATAAAACAAATATCATGATCAGGGCATCCCTGTAGTTCAAGCAAATTTAAACTGAATTGCCTGTGCATTAAAATGTATATGATTGTATATATTATTTCTGTATTTACCAGAATATTTTGTTATTTTACAGTTCATTCTTGGCCATATAAAAGTGAACCAACTTTGATCAATGGCAGATCATATTTTGGAATCTGACTAGTGTTTTAACAGATGTTATAGGCAATATAATAATATTAGATTTCATAAGCAATATACTGTAGAGATACAGTAAGAAATACAGTATATGCATTTTTAGAAACAGCACTTGTGAATTAATCATTATCTAAGCTAACTAAACTGTTGTTAGTCTTTCAGCTGTTCCTGTAACTAAACTAAACTAAATCCACTAATTGCTTTTTACCTATTTATTTATTACAAAAAGAAGAATTTTGTACTCGAAATGTGATTATTTTAGAGCCTAAATTACAGTTTGAGATTTCTAACTCAATTTGTATTTTAATTAAGGAGTTATGAAAAAGAGGCATCATTGTGCTTCACCGAGAGCCATATATTAAAATACAGTATAGAATTTCAACACCTTAAATAAACCTGAACTATGATTTCATTTAGAAAACAATTAACACCAGAAACCAACAAGCCCTAAAACAATTAATTTTTCTGAAATAGCCAAATCCCCACCCTTTTTTAAAATAAACACATAAACATAAACATCATAATCATCATTCTTATACTCAAAGGAGCTTGTTATTATTAATATACATTCATCCAGTCATTTAGCGTTTCACTGTTATCCTGATCCATGATACTCAGGAACCTGGAAAAGGAAATTTTTGGGAAGTTTTAAATCAAATAATTATAATATATCATGTTATGATGCTGAAGATTCTTTTAGAGTGAATGCTATTATTCGGGCTAACTATTAGTTTGCTGAATAGATAATTGTGAACTGAATGAAATCAAGCTCATATTGTTTAAAAATAACTGCAATTAATATCATAATTGCTCTTCATTTAATGTAAGAAGCATCAATGGTCTTTTTATGTTTAAACATTTAACAATATAATCGGTATATATTAATTAATCACAAATTGTGCTTTTTGAAAAAAAAAATTAATAAAAGAACGGTCATTGCTTTGAATGTTGTAGAGAAATTATAAGCCTACAGTTGTTGTTCCAAATGGAAATGAGAAAATTTCAAACCAGCTTCAAATGTTTTTGAAGAAACCTTAGAATACATAGCAGTTCTCTTAAATCCTACTATAGTAATTTCTTCTTCTTCTTCTTCTTGTTATTATTATTGTGAACATTAACTCATGCACACTCAGTCCACGACCGGCACTAGGACCCGGAAGTAAAGCGGTCGTGAACCAGGAAGTATAAAAGGAGTAAACAAACCATAGTATAACGCTCAGTCATTGAGTTTGCCCGATGTCGTTTCGGAATCGTTCGCCAAACCGTGAGTACTCACTTTCTTGGTTTTGCTTTCTGATTGAGTGTGTGTTTATAGGACGCAGGTTAGATTCTGTCTTTCCCTTGCTCTTCTTTCGTGAGAGACCTTAGACCAAATAGCGTGATTATCTTGCCTATTTGTGTTCTTCCGCATTTGGGTTTACCATTCACGTAATAAAGGGCTAACTGCTAACTTCTGGTCATCTCAGGTTAGTTCGTGACAGAATGACTGAGCCTTCTGCGGTGAACTCAGCAGATCATGCGTGCCTCTGCGACATGGTAGATCAGCATGCCATGCTTATCAACAAGCTAACCGGAAAGCTCGCTACTCTGCGCCAGAGTGTCCAAGACATTGCGGCCTTGTGCTGCAAGATTGCGGAGCTCAGGCGGGAGAACGCGGATCTCCATGCGGCTTTTGAGGGCGCGGCTAGTCAGCCTCCCGTCGCGGTGGCCGCGGCGCCGCACCAACCCCCCTCCCCTCCTTCTGACATATTTCTTGCACTTCCAGACAAATGGGATGGCACAGACGGGAGGTGTAGTGTGTTTTTGACAGCGCTCGATCTGGTGTTTGAGTTCAACGCCACCAAGGACTCCACCGATCGGCTACTCTTCTGGTTTCGTTGCTATCCGGGCAGGCAGCTGAGTGGGCCACGGCAGTTCTACGGGCAGACACAGACACCGCCCATTCCTATAACGAATTCACCCGACAACTCAAAATCACCTTCGAACACCCAGTGGGCGAGGTGGAGACCGACACCAAACTCTATCATCTGCGGCAGGGAGGATCGTCCGTGAGCCGGTATACAGCTTTATTCCGGACCCTCGCTCTGCCAACCAACTGGGAAGACGCCGCACTCCGGACGTCTTTCCACGAGGGACTGGCTTCTCGCATCAAAGACGAGCTCGCCGGGTGAGAACTTCCCGCCACACTGGAAGGGCTGATCCAGCTCACTCTTCTTATTGATCAGCATCTTCTCTCTCACCCAAAGCCAGCCCCGAGGACCCTGCCGCCTGCACCCACCTTCTCCCACACCTCACCACGACCACCTACAGCCTTCACCACCACCATTACTGGATCGGTCGGATCTCCACCGTCTGCCGTGGTTGACACCGGAGCCATGGAACCCATGCAACTAGGACGCGCCTCCCTGACCGTGGTGGAACGCAAACGACGGTATCGAGAGGGTTTGTGCACCTACTGTGGGTCAGCAGTGCACCACCAGGCGATCTGCCCAATTCGCCCGGGAAACGTGCAGCCCGCTCCACATCTTCTCCATGACCAACGCCACCATCTCACGCCTCACAGTCCAGGTAACCCTCCAATTTGGCCACAAACGGGTTCGAAGTACCGCGTTCATCGACTCCGGTGCTACTGGTAACGTCATTGACTCTGCTTATGCCAAAAAATTGGAGGTAGAAATAGAGGCGTTATCCCAGCCAGTTCAGATCACTTCTGTCGACGGTCGGCCCCTTTCATCCAGCCCTATCACCCATCAGACCCGACCCATCACGCTTGCCATCGACCAGCACCGAGAACAGATTTAACTCCACCTCACACCCATCTCGTCTCCTCCCATCATCCTCGGATACCCCTGGCTGCTGCAACACGATTCCCTCATATCATGGAACCAAAACCAGTGGGAGCCAACCTGCACTGAACTCTGCCTATGGGCCCAGGCTGGGACATGTTCTACGGAGTCCGAGGCCCCCGAGGTCGACACCAACGCCATCCCTCCTGCCTATCGTGACCTGGCTCAAGCCTTTTGTAAAAAAAAAGCCACCCATCTTCCACCCCATCGCCCTTAAGACCTGGTGATAGAGCTTCAGCCGGGTTCCACGCCTCTCCGCAGTCACCTCTACTCGCTGTCGGCCACCGAGACGCAGGCGATGGAGGAATACGTCGCTAACGCCCTTCGCACCATCCGGCCATCCTCGTCGCCAGCGGCCGCAGGGTTTTTCTTCATGAAGAAGAAAGGGGGCGAACTTCGCCCATGTGTCGACTATTGGGGGCTGAACAAGATCACCATCAAGAATCGACACCCATTGCTGCAAACCAACTCAGCCCTGGACGCCCTCTCTGTGCCTACAACTTGGTGCGCATCAGGGAGGGAGATGAGTGGAAAACGGCCTTCATCACCCCCACCGGACATTATGAGAGCCTGGTCATCCCCTTCGGACTCTGTAACCCACCCTCGGCCTTTCAACAATTCATCAACGACGTCCTGAGAGACATGCTAGGCCGATGGGTGTTTGTCTACTTAGACAATATTCTCATATATTCACGCACCACCGAAGAACATATTCAACACAACCGGTCCGTTCTCAAGAGATTGCTCGCTCACCAACTGCACTGTAAGTTGGAAAAATGTGCTTTTCACAAGCACTCCACCACGTTCCTGGGTTTTGTCATCTCGTCCCAGGGTTTGGCCATGGACCCGCAGAAACTAGAAGCTGTTCGTCATTGGCCCCTACCCAAGACTCTCAAACAGCTTTCAAAACGGTTTCTTAGGTTTGCGAACTTCTATCGTCGCTACAGTACAGTTATCGCAACACTCCTTCCAACTCACTCCTGCTGCCATCTCTGCCTTCCAAGAACCGCTTCACCACCGCTCCTATTCTTCTTCATCCAGATGCCAACCAGCCATTCGTTGTGGAGGTGGATGCATCGGATGTGGGCGCCGGTGCTGTTCTCTCCCAACGAGGTCCAGACCAGAAGTTACACCCATGTGGCTTCTTCTCCAAGAAATTTGACCCCACTCAACAGCGATACGGGGTAGGGGACCGTGAGCTGTTGGGCATAAAGTGGGCCTTGGAGGAATGGCGTCACTGGCTCCAGGGCGCCAGTGAGCCGTTCATTGTCTGGACGGATCACCAGAACCTCATTACCATCCGAAGCCTGAAACAACCAGGTATGCTATGGTTTCCAACCTCCGATGTTCGACCATCTAGAACCGGAGGTTAACGTACCATCGGCCCAACAGTTGGTTCGTAGGTGTCGACGGCTATGGAGACAAGTCAACCATGCCATCCAACGTGCCACCACCAACTACATCACCCAACACCGCCGTCGACACCCTCCGGGACGACTGTATAAAGTAGTTGACAAGGTATGGCTCTCTACAAAGAACCTCCATCTACACACAGAATCCCGTAAACTTTCTCCAAGATTCATCGGCCAATACCGCATCAATTTACAGATCAACCCTGTCACCTACCAGCTCCAGCTGCCTGCGGCGCTCCGGATTCACCCAATGAATTGGGTCCCGCACGTTTCATCCTTGACCCCAAGCTCATTCGGGACTACCGTCACAGGGTATCCTCCACCCCAGGACCGTCTGGAGCCAGTCCTGGACAGGGGGGGTACTGTCATGCACACTCAGTCCACGACTGTCACTAGGACCCGGAAGTAAAGCGGTCATGAACCAGGAAGTATAAAAGGAGTAAACAAACAAATAGCGTGATTATCCTGCCTATTCGTGTTCTTCCGCATTTGGGTTCACCATTCACGCTACAAAGGGCTAATCGCTAAGCTACGTCTTCTTGCTAGGTCATCTTAGGTTAGTTCGTGACAGTAACACTATCCTAAAACTATCAAATCATTAACAGTTCACTAGCATATTGGTTCTTTATAGCACAGCTCCGTGAAATTCTCTCTCCTACTATAATAGGTAGATGTTGATTCATTAATGGTCATTGGTTTTGGGTTAATGATCAGAAAATCAGTTTCTAGGTCTGACTTTGAGCAAGGCCCTGAAGCCCATTTGCTCTATGGGTGCAATATCTAGTTCCTAAGAACTTTGGATTTCTTCTTCTTTTACTGTTCCTTCTTCTCCTCTGACTTCTACGACTACTGCTTCTTGCTTTTTTTAAATATAAAAATATGCCCTGGACACAATGGACATTAAACATAATCTTACCCTAATATATTTTTTTTAATGTGTGTCATTTCTGATATGGTAAAGCCTTTGAGTTTTACTTTGGGATTGATCACATCAGTCACCATGCTGTTGTTAATTATATAACAGTATTCCCCAGTGTCTTTTATTTCTTAAATGTCTGTAAGTTTATAAGATAATTCCGTCTATCTCACTTCTGTATGTGCTGTTTTTAATCTTCCCATAAGAAGTGTAGTATGGTCAGTCTATCCTGACTTGTAGGAGGTCATTAGTAGAAACTTAAGAAAATAAAAGAAGAAAATTCATTAATGGGATAACCTGCTTGTTCAGTACATTCAGGTAGTCAATTGACTTCATTTTATTACCACATAACTTTATGGAGCCTATACCTGACCAACTGAAACAACGCCAGATCATAAAACTGCCTCCAGAGGCTTGTACAGTGAGCATGTCCATGTCCATGTGCTCCCCTTCTTACCTTCGCTTTGGGTTAGGATCAATCTGGACTACTCAGGCCACATGACCTTTTCCCATTTGACCTGAATTTCATATATTATTTTCATATGGTTTTCTCTTTTTATGTAAAGAAATACATATATGAATTTATAGAAATATTTGTCATTTGGAGCAATTTGCTATTGAGCTATTTGTTTATACTACAGTCTGATTTATTTAAACTATTCTATTTACACTTAAGTTATAAAAATGTAATCTGCCACATTTATTCCCATTACTACAGAAATAATCACTGTTCAACTATTTAACAATTCAGGATCTGATTTACTACAAGAAAAAAAAAACTTTTTAAAGATATAGAAGATTCTATTATATACTGTATATATTTTAATGCACTATGCTGTTGTGAGGGTTGCCCATGAAAGGGACTGTTTGTGTGTTGTAGTTTTTGTTCGTAGACTCAGTTTCCCAGAAGGCACCTCAGTCAGGTGACGCGGATGCTCACCTGAACTGAGGAAGCTCATTAGCTTTGTTATAAATACCTGTTTGTTCTGGGAAACTGGGTCGAGCATTAATTTCTGTTCTGTTAAGTGGGTTTTGTTTTAGTTTGTTTGAGGATAGTTGAATTTTTTGTTTATGGAGCTTTAAGTTAAGTTTGGTTCTATTAAGATGTCTTTGTCTCTGTGTCTCCTAGTAGGATTAGCCTCTAGGAGAATTAGCCTTTTGTATGTACCCTCCTGTGTAAGTAACCCCCATTGCATGTTTAGTTAGTAGTCTGTGTAAATACTAATGAGGGCACTACTAACCTGATTAGATAGTCTGTCTAGTCTCCTCGTCTGTTTAGCTCTTAGTCTGTTTAGCCACTAACCTTTAGAGTTCTTCATCTGTTTCATATCTAGTCTGCTGTGTACCTAGTCTGTTCATCCCTTGGGTCTCTGGCTACTAGCCTGTTTATCTATTAGTCTGATTAGCTAGCTTAGCAGCTAATGTGCGTAACAGCTAGTAGGCCTAGCCAAGCCTGTCTTGTGTGTTTATCCCCTGCATGTATAGTCCCTAGTGTTCAGTCCGCTAGTCTGTGTAGTGTGTCTCTTCTCGTCCGGTTTGTATCCCATGTCTGTATTGTATTAGTGTGTATAACCCCTAGTCTGTGTATGTTTTAGTTTTTGGGTTCTGTTTGTAGTATGCTCCACGTTTTTAGCCAACTTCCGTTGTTTGTTTGTTATTATTAAAGACTTTGTTTCATGACATCCCCTCTGCGTCTATGCCTTGCCACACCATGCCCACGGTCCAACATCTGACAGTACGTGACAGCTGTTATCTGTTATGGCCCAAATGAGGAAGGGTTCCCTTTAAAGTCTTGTTCCTCTCAAGGTTTCTTCCTATTGCTATCCCAGGGAGTTTTTCCTTGACGCTGTCGCCCGTGTCTTGCTCATCAAAATCTGTTTCAAATGAAACAAAATAAATCTGTCACAATGCATGCTGCCACACTGTCAACCAAAGTGCCATTTATGGAATATTCCAGAGAGTCAACAGGACAAATTTAATTGGAAAATGGCATTTATCTATGTGTGATCTTGCTCTACTAGCTACTATCTTCATTGATGGCACATTCCACCAGTAAGAGCAGAGTGTGATGGTTTAATTAGCAGAGTAATAGCACAGTTTTGCCTAATATATTGCAATGCACACAACATTATGGGTGACATATCAGAGTTCTAAAGAGGACAAATTGTTGGTGTGCATCTCGCTGGCACATCTATGAACAAGACAGCAAGTCTTTCTGATGTATCAAGTACGGTACCCAGGATAATGTCAGCATACTGTACCACCAAGAAGGATGAACCACATCCAACAGGAGTATCTGTGGACGAAAGATCCAAAAAACATAAAACCACAGCTGCCCAACTCACTGCAGAATTACAGTAAATGTGCACCTCAACTCTCCTATTTCCATTATTTGTCGGGAGCTCCACAGGGTCAATGTACATGTCAGGGGTGCTATAGCCAAACCTTTGGTCACTCGTGCCAATGCCAAACGTTGTTTTCAATGGTGCCAGCAGCAAACATTGGGCTATGGACAATGTGAAACATGTATTCTTCTCTGATGAGTCCACCTTCACTGTCTTTCCCACATCCGGGAGAGTTACGGTGTGGAGAAGCCACAAAGAAGCGTACCACCCAGGCTGTTGCATGCCCAGAGTGAATCATGTGGGTGGATCAGTGATAATTTGGGCTTCAAAATCATGGCATTCCCTAGGCCCAATACTTGTGCTAGATGGGCGTGTCACTGCCAAGGACTACCGAACCGTTCTGGATGACTTTGTGCACCCAGTGGTTCAAACATTGTATCCTGAAGGCAGTGCCATACTGTATATCAGTATGATGATGCACCAATACACACAGAGTGGTTTGATGTGCATGAAAGTGAAGCTGAACATCTCCCATTGCCTGCACAGTCACCAGATCTAAATATTATTGAGCCACTTTGGGGTGTTTTGGAGGAGTGTGTCAGGAAATGTTTTCCTCCTCCAGCATCACGTAGTGCCCTGGAAACTATTCTACAAGAAGAATGACTCAAAATTCCTCTGGCCACTGTGCAGGACTTGTATCTGTCATTCCCAAGACTAATTGATGCTGTATATTGGCTGCAAAAGGAGGCCCTGATGAACCAGGCATTTCAGTTTCATTGTCCAACCCCTGTATATTCTATCAGTATTGATGCAGCTGATCTCAAAGTACTCACTGGGAGTCCTAGAATCAGAGACATCAACAAATCTTAGACCCAGACCATCATTACCCTTCAGGTAGTGCTGTTAGGCTGATGAAGAAGCCATACCATGCCATGTTCTTAGAACATCAGAGGACATAGCTAGTGCCTCTTGAAATGACATTCCAGGCATTCCTTTAGTGGTGATTATAGGGAAACCTATGTTATCAAAGACTGCACTGTTCCCCACTCCAATTTTTACTTTCACAATGTAGGTTGCAAGAAAATATTGAGGCTATGGGTTTTGCCATGAGTGATCCAGGTAAATAAAAACAAATGACTCTTCTCTGAGCACAATACATATAGATACATTAGCACAAATATCCACAAAGGCACAAATCACTGAACAGACATTTGCTTAATTGATATTTAGGGGTGCAAAGATTGATCGATGTTGTAAACTAAAATCGATAATCAATTTAGTTTGCAAAAATTTTATTGTCAATTTGTTGATGATGTCATCGTGCTCTGGCATGCAGGTGTCAGGTTCATTAAAGTGAAGTGAGTAATAGCACATGGCAAACACCTTCATGAGCAAAAATCTCCTAAGTGTGGGAGAATCAGAAGGAAAGACTTTGCAATGTGTGGTCAAGTGTTGGTTTGTGAAGGATGTGAGAGTCGGGAAAGGATTCACACCTGAAGAGAATGCAGATAATTAGTGACTGTTTGTTGCTGTGAGTTGAGTTTCCAGTTCTCCTTAATGAACCTTTTAACTGAAATTCACATGCACAACAGACGTGCATTCTTTCTCTCCCTCACATAGTTGCACTCCAACTTTTTGATCTCACTTCACTTGACCCTCACCTCCTGTCACTTGACCACACCACTTTACCACAAACTTGGCCTGGAACGTATCCCAGGAGAAACAGGGTGCTAGTCCATTGCAGGGCACACACATACACAAATTGCATGTCATTGGACTGTGGGAGAAAACCAGAGTACCCAGAGGAGACCCATCCAGCAGGGAAAGAACATGGAAACTCCAAGCACACAGAACAAGGTGAGGATGGTGGATCAACCCTGATAGTGCAGGGCCACAGTGCTAATCATTCCACTGTGCCACCTTGGCCCCAAAATGTATTTGCTTATTTTGAAACACCACTCAGATCATGCATTCTGGCAGGCTTGATAATCCCTGTTTTACTTCTATTCCAAACAAGCTGTTTCAGCATTTTTGTAGTTTCAAACCAAAATGAGCTCTTGTCCCCACAAACCCCTATGCCAGTCTACTATACTGTATGTGTTGGGCTAAGTTATAATGATGCTAGATAAACAACCCCAGTTACCACTATTCAGTATACTACTCTACTGAAACTGGCTGAACACTAGAATTCTTGGGAATTTTGCAAGAATCCGTAGACAGCCAACACCACCCCCTCCCCCACACACATACACACATGCCTCTCCTCTTACTCCACATGCACTATACTGCCGTTCTTCAGCGCCGGCAGTTTTTGTTATGCTAATATAGGCTATCGGCCACATGGTCGACACAACACCAGGACGAAGTAAAATCTTGATCTCAACTTTGCAAAGAATCAAGTAATACACAGATTTAAACTTTTTATTGATATTTAAAATAGTACATACAGTACTGCGCAAAAGTCTTAAGCACCCCCACATTTCTTGAAATTAAATAAAATTAAATTAAATGGAATTAAATGATGTAGATTAAATCAAATAAATGTAAGTAAATGTTTAATGGGACAATATGAAAATTGCCTAAAGATGCAATTTAAAAATTTGCAATGTATATAACAAACTCAGCAGCAACCTCATCTCCCCTCTTATTTGTACCAACCACTCAACATTCAGCATCACCAGTATACTAAAAACTGACTTGATCATCTGTAAGCCTTAAGTTAGATGCTTTTTTTTTTTAATGTTCGAATGAATAACATTCCTCTAAAAATGGTCAATTACAGGGACTGGACTGAAAATAAGAATGAAGAAGAAGAAGAAGAAGAAGAAGAAGAAAAAAAAAACCTAGCCAAAAACGAGAAAAGAAAAAAAAAGCCTGGAAAACTATTCCTGAAGTCTACATTAAAAATACAAGAAATATGTGCCTTTGTGTGTATGGCCATGGGGAGCTCAAGACTTTTGCAACTATAGTACTAGTACTGTAGTATATTTGTGTAACTCTGAAATGTAAATATCAGGTAGGTGCAAGATCTGGTACAACAAAAAGATTTGTGTGCATGTATATGTTTGCAAATGGATCACATTCAAGCAGTTTGTTTGACATAATAGATACATACATTTGATTGTTGTCTGTACAATTATTGTATTTTTAAAAGTATGCTATTTGTAAAAGGAAGTGCTAAAAGAAAAATAATTTATCTGTCATTATACTGACCCTGACATGACATGAGCGTAATATATGCACAATAGTATACAAAATATAATTTTAATAATGATAAAACTATCATTTTAAGAGAAAATGAGATGTGATTGTGTCAGTGTCATACATTTAAGTATTATTACACTTTGCATAAATACTTTATGTGTATCTATAAAGCAGACACACAAAGCACAAGGCAGGGGACACATGGTGTGGACAGTGCAACAAGGACATCTGTCACAAATGTTGTAAAAAGGAGAGTCCTTGGGTGCGTGGCAGCTGTTGCCACCTGCATGACTGTGACTGAGTTATAAGTGTACATTTTATTAAAATTAAAAGTTTCACTAGAATGTTTTGCCTACAACACTGTTGGACCGCATCTGTGACTTGTGAAATGTGATTTGGAATTTGACAGTGAGATAAGATTTCTTGTTATTCAAGTTTATTCTTGCATAAAAGCACATTAGTTTCCTTATATTTTTGAAGAGTTAAAAATCACTAGGAAATTGTTTCTTATATATCAACTGTGTTCCAGTAATCAATCTCTCTCTCTCTGAGATGTTATCATTTACTATAGTCTGTTGTAGCAAGAACGATTGGAGAACCAGTGCTGAGTACTAGGTAAGAGGACTGGGTATGCAAATGATAATTTCCACCTTTATGACCTCATAAAAGAAGGAAAATCCCAAGTGCATTTTCTAGCACGGGTTTCTACACAAATGTAAAATGGGAAAATAGGGAAAAACCTTTTCCCCTCATATTTTGTATTTGCGCACACACCCATTTCAAAAAGATCAAAAGTGAACTGCTACAGTATAATAGGTGACCTTTGAATATTTTGAGCCATTGTTTGCAACCTAACCAGAGTAATATGGTTAGGATGTTATATTCTACGATGGTGCTAGATAGGAGAATGACTATTTCATTTGACCAGGTTTAATGGCAGAGGAAAGTGCAGGTGGCTTGCCCTGCAATGGTACCTCAGGGAATGTGTTGTCATCACAACCTATGAGCCATGATTATGGCATCTTTCCAAGGTTAGACAAAGCTGTTATTTTGGGAGCTGCCATGTGTCCGGTTGGCCTTGGAGACAGCAAAAAATTTCCAGCTCTGCTGTTCTGCGCAGTGCGCAGCCTCCTCTAAGTGGAGGAAGTGTCTGGTCTGTTCACAGCCTTGCCTTTTACATAAACCAGAGGACAGCAGCATGTTAGTGTGTAATAGAGCATAGCCCTGAGCATGGGATGAAACCCAGGCAGTTGTTTTAAGAGGAATATTTCATCAAAATAAGCTTAGTGAATAGTTAGCAATGAATTCAAGGACCACGTAACATGATTGCAAGTCTAACGGGCAAGGATTCACATATAATGGGCTAATTTTTCAATAATAAAATTTAGTGTTTGTTTAGTTACATTAATTCTTTCTTTAGTTATACTCAAATGTGTGTACCAATTTTATTTAAACCACATTTACAGAGCTGAATAGTTTTCTCAGGGGCGTGTATAAACCAAGTTTTAAGATTTGTTTAGATGTTTAGTAACACTGTGTATTAGTAACATTATTCATAGTGAAAGTAATTTTAATGGTCATTTGGTAATGGTAATTTTTTTATGTGTTCGGGAATTTACCAACTAAATAAGGGATAAACAGCAATTAAATAATACTATCATTGTGTCTTTGTAATTGGTTCATTTTTAGAAACGTTGTTTTCTTTGAGCTATTTCATACAAATATAATTTTACTGACCATTGTGTTACTCAATATAATGAGCTAATTATGACTCAATTAAATATATCATTTATGATTTAAAACAAAAACCTGTCAGATAAACAAATCTGCAAATATCTTTTATTTATTATTATTTTTTTTTTTTACACTTTCTGCACGAGAGATCTTGTCCAGCAATCCAACCGGCTTCATAAATGATTTTTATTCCTTCTACACTCATCCAGACCATCTCATAAATCCTCCATCATAACTGACTCCATAACATCTGGTCATGCACTGACTTCCATCAAAACAGCATAGGTTGTCCCATAATACCTACTCTGGTCTTAAAGTGACACACTTAGAAGCTACATATCACTTGCTCGATCAATCAAACTAACAAAATTCGTTATTTTTCTAGACCTTTCAGCAGACTGACCAGAAAATTTTGCTGTAAACCCTCACAAGCCTTGGAACTGATGTTGCAGCCTACCAAGAGTAGCAAACTAACCATAACTTCTGAGCAATCATGAAAGGGATCCACACTTTGCACGGCCTTCTTTTCTTCCCCTATACTTACTCTGTCAGAAGGTAGTATCCTCTCACTGTTTTTCATATCTCATCTTTTCTCATGACACTCATTCACCCAGACTTTCATGTGTCCGCATGTCTATCCACAGGGCCGTAGGTCATCTTTCCATGATTGGCGTCTTACCACCTGAAACTAAATGGTTAAGAGATGTGAATTAACCCATGGACACAAATTTTCTTTTTTCATTCTCTATACTTCAAATACATAACATTTGTTTGCATTATTTGTTTCAAACATAGCTACAAATAATAAGTATAATAAGAATTATGTATTTATTTATATAAATAATAATTATTTAAAGGGCTGTACTGAATTTCTTCGCGACTTTTTGCGGATTTACTTTCAAACCTAATTGTTTTTGTGGACTAAGCATTAATTCCTAGAGACTTTGAGAATAATTTTGAGAATCCAGAAGACGCATTGAGAACAACTTTTCTGTCCATTTTGGACTCAGTAGGGTCAAATCAAGACCCACTCACAAGGCTGGTGACACTCTAGACTTAGTACTAACCTTCAAATCAAATTAAATATAGAAAATACGGTCACAATTTTACGGTCCATAATTATCTCAGGCCATTATCTCATCTCATTTAAAGTGTCTTAGAGATAATGCACAGTATGTACAGTATGTTGCCATGCTACCACATTAAACATGCATTCACATCAACGGCTGCAGAGAACTTAATCTACAATCTCCCAGAGTTATCAGCTATGATTGGATCCCCATCTGACTTAATCAGGAAACTCAATGTTTAGAGTCAACATTCAGTTATACCATATATAATGTAGCTCCAGTTAAAAGAAAAATAATTAGAGAAAAAACTTGATCCCTGGTATGATGATCACACATACAGTACACCTTAAAACAGTCTACTCAAACAAGAGCTTAAATGGCATCAAACAAATTTGATCCTGGAATATAAATAAGTTCTATACTGTTAGATCAACATATTTCTCTATTCCTATAGAAGATAACAAAAATAATCCTACATCTGTATTTAATACTGTAGCAAAATAAACTAGGAATAAGACCACCACAGAAACATGATACCGATATAAGGACCTTTTCAATAATAAAAGTGAAAATATCAGGCAAAAATTCAGGCTTTAAAACCAGACAATTTAATCAATATATATTGATGCAGGTGATAATCTAACTATATTAGGACAGCACATAAATAATTTATTCCCCTTCAAGAGACTAAACTAATTCTACTAATCTATTCAGCAAAATCATCAGTGGACTGTATGTACATGTCTGTGTTTCCTTCTGGCTTTTGGTTATGCTGTCATAGTTCGTCTTGCCGGAGTTCCTACTTGCATTCTGCTCAGAAAATACATTAACCTTATACTTTCTTTGACTTTTAGACAATCTAACTGTTCTCTCTCTCTCTATCCCTGAGAATGTCTTCATATTGTCTTCTTGGGATGTGTATGGTACCTGGGGACGGTTCTGCTGTTTCAGGATGTTGTTCTATGACTTGTGATGGCAGAGACACAATAGATCAAGACTGACATTCCCACAATAGTTTTGTACCTGAGCATTCATCAACAAAAATTACTTCATATTAACACTTTTCCTGCTACACTAAACTTCCAGCCTCCTAACACACAGTATGACTGCAAATCAAACCTTCCTATCTGATAACATCCAAATGAAGAGTGATTCCTGTTGAATCTGGTTTCTCTCAAGATTTCTTCCTATGTTCAACACAGGGAGTTTTTCCTTACCACTATAGCCTTCTGCTTGCTCATCAGGAACTGATACTGATAATTACAATTCATGCGAATTCCCTCACACTTTTCAAAGTAATTTCCATATTTGTTATTCTATAACGCTGCTTACTTTACAAATAATGGAATTGCTAATATCAGTGAACTTTTGCTTAAATGGCTTGGTACTTAACAACTATTAATAGAAAATAATATTAATAATAGTAATGTAATTAGCTTCATATTGTTTATTTATTTTTGTTTGGTTTGTTTTTAGTTCAAATGCGGTTTTGAGTATCAAATCTGCTGGAGTTCTACAAAAATGAACACTAAATAACAGGCATCTTTATAATATGGTGTTTGTGATATTTCTGTAATTGTGATATATCTGCCTGTTATTAGTGATTTTTATAGGTTTGATTCCAGCTCAGGCGGCGCGGTGGTGTAGTGGTTAGCACTGTCGCCTTGCACCTCCAGGGTCTGGGTTCGATTCCCCGGCCAGGCTCTATTCCCGTCTCTGTGTGCATGGAGTTTGCATGTTCTCCCCGTGCTTGGTGGGTTTCCTCCGGGTACTCCGGTTTCCTCCCACAGTCCAAAGACATGCAGATTAGGCTAATTGGTGTTCCCAAATTGACCTTAGTGTGTGAATGAGTGTGTTTGTGTGCGTGCTCTGCGATGGATTGGCACGCTGTCCAGGGTGTCCCCTGCCTTGTGCCCTGAGTCTCCTGGGATAGGCTCCAGGTCCCCGCGACCCTAAATACAGGATAAAGCGGTATAGAAGATGAATGAACGAATGAATGAATGATTTCAGCTCTGCTGGCAGTGTGTATTAAGGTTTATTTGTTTGCCCACCTGGTTTATGAAATTATGCATACAAGTTTGTTTGGCTGGCTGCTTAAGGCTGTAATTTTTGGTCTTGACAAAGATAATTTCTGCTTTTTACATTATGTTACCATTTTAGCTGAATCGAAAGACTCTGTTTAAGAATTTCTTCTGCCTCCACTCCAAGAAAGATCAAGGCCAAAGTAAAAGATCTTACAGAAAAAATATTGAGTATCCATAAAATAATGGACAAAGTGGGATAGATGATTGGACAAAGAGTTTTAACAACCATGTAACAAAACTATTTCAAAACAATCAGCACTGCATGGGCTTAGGTCACTCTCAACACTTAACACTCTGTCCAGCCTCAATGGCTCATTATTTTCATTCTTGCATATGATGAATCTGATCAGTGTTGATGGGCATGTTATCACACTGGCTTTTATTTTGTCTTAAATGTTTCATATTGACACTACTAAATATTGCTATCACTCAAGTATAAAACTGGATTGAAGATATCCATATTGCATTATCCTAACCTCTTAAGAGAGGTAAAGCATGTAAAAACCTGCAGCTAAACTCACAAACTGTATTTAATTTTTCGGGAAATTATCGTTTTAAAATACACTGTGTGGTCAAAGATTTGTGAACAAATGACCATCACATCCATATGTGCTTTTGAACATCCCATTCTAGATTTAGTCTTTTCTTTGCTTTTATTTTTAACCTCCACTTTTCTTGTAAGAATTTCCACTTTGTGTGTTTATTTTTTATTTTATTTTTTTGGAAAACAAATATATTTGAATAAAATGTTAAAAGATGTAACTTTATAGCCAACATCTTCATGAATGATTTCTAAAGATGTGATTAACATGCTAGATACATAGATGTAGTTAATTAAAAAGCATCATTATGTTGACTACATTGAAACGCTGCAATATCTGTGAAAGCTGCTCAATACTCAATTAAGTACAACTGTTGTACTGAAATTAGCATTGACCAAACATTTCAGTTCTATTTATACATTTAAATTTTGATGGACTGCACAACTTTTAACTATGAAAAGATTATAATAATTGTGTAATTATAAGATGTCAGAGGTCTCAAAGTAATTATTTTTTAATAACATTATAAATATAACAAGGTTAGATTACTTCAAATGTAACTTCTTGGAAACTAGAGTAATATTGACTGTTCTCCTGGTTTGTGGTTAGAACTCTTGCAACAGCACTTTAACTGAGCCATAGCAGTTTAATGGTCTTTTTTGTAAGTTCACTTAGTAATTCGCAAGTTTGTTGACATTGCTGGTAAAGGAGTATTGAGGGGACAATAAGCTTTTAACTCTTTGATTTAAAAAACAAAATTAAGTTTAATATGGAAAATAAAGTTTAGATTGATTTCTTGGAACTTGGACATTCATAGTTCTGCATAGTTCCTTATTAATAATATAATATATTAAGCTTACTCGCTCACTCACTCATAATCTATACCGCTTTATCCTGTATACAGGGTTGCAGAGATTTGCTCTGGACATTGGTGGGGACCTATGGCATATTTGTATGACATCAATATTGTCCAGACTGTTCTGGTGGACATGGCATACAGCAGCATTGTTCAATCTCATTTGTGACATTGTTGATGCAGTCAGTGAATGCATTTTAAAAACTTTTAACTATTTGTGCACAGTGGATTCTCTATTGGTGAACTGTCAACAAAATTATAGCCATGGCAATATTAGTATGTAGCATATTGTCATGCACACCCAATCTGCGGCCGGCACTAGGACCCGGAAGTAAGACGGTCGCCTACCAGGAAGTATAAGAGGAGTAAACAAACGATGGCTTACCGCTCAGTCATTGAGTTCGGCCCATGTCGGTTCAGGTTGGCTTTCTTCAAACCATGAGTACTCACTGTATTTTGGTTGTTGCTTCCTACCGTTGTGTGTGTATTTATAGGACGCGGGTTAAATTTGTGTTTTTCCCTTGCTCCCCTTTCGTGAGAGTCCTTAAACTAAATCGTGTGGTTTTCCTGCCTACTTCGCGTTTGGGTTTACCATCCACGCTACATTGGGCTAACCGCTAAAGCTACGTCTTCTGGTCAACTCAGGTTAGTTCACTCTGACAGAATGACTGAGCCCAAAGCGGTAAACCCAGCGGATCATGCACGCCTATGCGACGTGGTAGATCAGCATGCCGTGCTCATTAACCAGCTAACCGCGGAGCTCGCTACTCTGCGCCAGGGTGTCCAAGACGTCACGGCCTTGCGCCGCGAGGTTGCGGAGCTCAGGCGGGAGAACGCGGATCTGCGTGCGACCGTTGAGGGCGCGGCTAGCCGGTCTCCCGTCGCAGCAGCACCAACCCCCCCCCACTGATGTTTTTCTTGCACTTCCAGAAAAATTGAATGGCACGGACGGGAGATGTGATGTGTTTTTGACAGCGCTTGATCTGGTGTTTGAGTTCAACTCCACCAAGTACTCCACCGATCGGCTACGCATCACTCTCCTGGTCTCGTTGCTATCAGGGCAGGCAGCTGAGTGGGCCACGGCAGTTCTTAAATCAGATTCTGACACCGCCCATTCTTACAACGAATTCACTCGCCAACTCAGGTTGACTTTCGAACATCCAGCGGGCGAGGTGGAGACCGAAACTAAACTCTACCACCTGCGGCAGGGAGGATCGTCCGTGAGCCGGTATACAGCGGAATTCAGAACCCTTGCCGTGCAGACCAACTGGGGAGACGCCGCGCTCCGGACGTCCTTCTACGAGGGACTGGCTTCACGTATCAAGGACGAGCTCGCCGGGCGAGAACTTCCCGCCACACTTGAAGGACTGATCCAGCTTGCCCTGCAGATCGATCAGCGCCTTCTGTCTCGCCCGAAGCCAGCCCCGAGGACCCTGCCGCCAGCACCCGTTTTCTCCTACACCACCCCACGACCACCTGCAACCTTCACCACCACAAATACTGGAACTGTCGGTTCTCCACCTCCTGCCGTGGTTGACACCGGAGCCGGGGAACCCATGCAATTAGGACGTGCCTCCCTGACCGTAGCCGAGCGCGCACGCCGATTTAGAGAGGGCCTGTGCGCATATTGTGGGTCCGCGGAACATCACCGGGCGATTTGTCCACTGTGTCCGGGAAACGCCCATCCCCGGTGAGCGGAGGGAGAGACTCTCCGGGCCCACTTCTGATCTCCACCACTACCGACGCCACCATCTCTCGCCTTACGGTTCAGGTATCCCTCCAGATTGGCCACAAACGAGTCCGAAGTACTGCGTTCATCGACTCCGGGGCAGCAGGTAACTTCATTGACTCTTCTTATGCCAAAAAATTGGGGGTAAAATTTGAGGCGTTATCCCAGCCCGTTTGGATTACATCCGTCGCCAGTCGGCCCCTATCTACCAGTCCAATCACCACCCAGACTCAACCCATCACCTCTTCATCGATCAACACCGCGAACAGCTCAGGTTTCACGTCACCTCCATCTCCTCTCCTCCTATCATCCTGGAACATCCATGGCTCCTCCAACATGACCCTCTCATCTCCTGGACTCAACACCGGATTTTACAATGGGGCGCGACCTGCACCGAACTATGCCTAATGACGTCGACACCAACGCCATTCCCGAGTCCTATAGGGACCTGGCAGAGGTATTCTGCAAGCGGCGGGCCATCCACTTTCCTCCACACCGCGGCCACCTCTACTCATTAACATCAACAGAGACGCAGGCGATGGAAGAATACATAACCAACGCCCTCCGCCAGGGGACCATCAGACCCTCCTCCTCGCCTGCTGCCGCGGGGTTCTTTTTCGTAAAGAAGAGGGGTGGCGAACTTCGCCCATGTGTCGACTATCGGGGGCTCAACAACATCACAATAAAAAACCGGCACCCTCTGCCTCTTACCAACTCTGCCCTGGACGCCCTCTCTGGTGCCACCATCTTTACTAAGTTGGACCTCCGGAGCGCCTACAACTTGGTGCGCATCAGAGAGGACGATGAGTGGAAGACAGCCTTCATTACCCCGACCGGACACTATGAGAGCCTGGCCATCCCCTTTGGACTGTGCAATGCTCCCGCCACCTTTCAACACCTTATTAACGATGTTCTTCGAGACATGTTAGTGTGGTGGGCATTTGCTTATCTGGACGACATCCTCATTTACTCCCGTACCGCTGAGGAACATACCCAGCACGTCAGGGCGGTTCTAAAGAGATTACTCGCCAATCAGCTGTACTGTAAGTTGGAAAAGTGCACTTTTCACGAGCGCTTCACCACGTTCCTGGGTTTTGTCATCTCTCCCCAGGGTGTGGCCATGGACCCTCAGAAGCTGGAAGTTGTGCGTCATTGGCCCCTACCCAAGACCCTCAAGCAACTTCAACGGTTTCTCGGGTTTGCGAATTTCTACCGTTGCTTTATCCGGGACTACAGTACAGTTGCCGCCCGCCTAACCCCTCTGACTCGTCCCTCCTCTCTCCCTTTCCGCCACAACTCTACTGCCATCTCCGCCTGCGAAAGACTTTGTGACCGCTTTACCACCGCTCCCATCCTTCTCCATCCTGACACCAGTAAACCATTTGTTGTGGAGGTGGACGCTTCAGATGTGGGCGCTGGAGCTGTTCAGGTCCAGAGGTCCAGATCAGAAACTACACCCATGTAGTTTCTTCTCCAAAAATTTTTACACCACTCAGCAGCGATACGGGGTAGGGGACCGCGAGCTGCCGGCCATAAAGTGGGCTTTGGAGGAATGGCGTCACTGGCTCCAGGGCGCCAGGGAACCATTCATCATCTGGACGGACCAGCAAAATCTCATCACCATCAGAAGTTTGAAACAGCTTAATCCCAGACAGGCGCGATGGGCATTGTTCGAACATTATAACTTCCACCTTTCATTCCGCCCGGGGTCGAAGAACACCAATGCAGATGCTCTCTCACGACAACTCGAGATGGAGCCACCCCGGGCGGACCCCGCGCCTGTCCTACCCTCTTCCAGAATCATCACACCACTTCACCTGGATCTGGAAACCAGGGTCCGCCAGGCACAGACCTTAGAGACCGAACCGGCAGGTGTGCCGCCTGGATGACACTACGTGCCCAACGCCATGAAGTCCGAGGTTCTTCAGTGGGGTCATTCTTCCACCATCGCAGGACATCAAGGCACTAAATGAACCTTTCAGTTCTTCCAACGGGACTTCTGGTGGCCATCAATGGCGAAGGACATCAAAGAGTTCATTCAGGCGTGTCCAGTTTGCGCCAGGGCCAAAAACCTCAATCAACCACCCTCAGGAGATCTTCAACCTCTCCCGGTTCCTCGTCGGCCCTGGACGCACATTGCCGTCGACTTTGTCGTGGGCCTGCCGGCTTCGGAGGGAAAGAACACCATCATGACCATCATAGATCGGTTCTCTAAGGCTGATATTAGAGCACGTAGTCCGTCTGCATGGGTTCCCCAAGGACATCGTCTCGGACAGAGGGCCCCAGTTCACTGCCAGGTTCTGGAAAGCCTTCTGCCATCTGATCGATTCAACCTGCAGTCTCTCATCTGGATACCACCCACAGATGGAGCGGGCCAATAAACAACCGGAGCGCTACCTGAAATGTTTTATTGCCGATCGCCAGCGCTCCTGGGCTCGCTACCTCATCTGGGCAGAACTTTCCCACAACCTCCATGTCTCATCAGCCACGAAGCTAAGCCCATTTGAGGGATGCCACGGCTTGCAACCTTTGATGTTTAACCACCAGGAACCGGAGGTTGATGTGCCATCAGCCCAACAATTGGTCCGCAGGTGTCGACGGCTGTGGACACAAGCCAACCGGGCCATCCAACAGGCCAATGCCCGCTACACCATTCAACATCGCCGTCGACACCCCCCCGGGACGATTGTTCCACGTAGGTGACAAGGTATGGCTTTCCACCAAAAATCTTCACCTCCACACTGAATCAAGAAAACTTTCACCCAGATTCATCAGCCCATACCGTATCACCCACCGGATAAATCCTATCACCTACCGGCTCCAGCTGCCTGCGGCGCTCCGAATGCACTCAGTCTTTCACATCTCACAACTAAAGCCCTTCATCACATCCTCCATGATTCCACCCTCCCCCCCTGCTCCTCCTACCTGGTCGATTGGGAGGGTTGCGGTCCCGAGGAGCGGTCTTGGATTCCGGCCCGGTTCATTCTCGACCCTGAATTAATCCAAGACTACCATCGTAGGGTATCCGTGGACCCCAGGACCGTCGGGAGTCGGTCCTGGACAGGGGGGTACTGTCATGCACACCCAATCTGCGGCCGGCACTAGGACCCGGAAGTAAGACGGTCGCCTACCAGGAAGTATAAGAGGAGTAAACAAACGATGGCTTACCGCTCAGTCATTGAGTTCGGCCCATGTCGGTTCAGGTTGGCTTTCTTTAAACCATGAGTACTCACTGTATTTTGGTTGTTGCTTCCTACCGTTGTGTGTGTATTTATAGGACGCGGGTTAAATTTGTGTTTTTCCCTTGCTCCCCTTTCGTGAGAGTCCTTAAACTAAATCGCGTAGTTATCCTGCCTACTCGCTATTACTCCGCGTTTGGGTTTACCATCCACGCTACATTGGGCTAACCGCTAAAGCTACATCTTCTGGTCACCTCAGGTTAGTTGACTCTGACACATATCAATTTCTTTCGCAAGACTGATTTCTGACAAATAGTCGTCATTAGATTAAGAGAACTGACAAGGATCATATTTATACTTTTACATTTAGCTGTTTAATCTACAGTTATTTTTTTGTCTGTATTCACAGCCTGCCCTGCTATAATGAATGTGCGTCAAAGTGGTAAAAAATAAATAAATAAATAAAAACACTAGCATTAACGTTAACTGTTGTCGTTACTTTGATGGACCTTGATGGATTCACTAGCGAACTTGAAGTGACTTACACTTTTCTTTGAAAAAAAGCTCCTTTTGTCCAGCTTTCTTTTTTTTTGCTGCCGCTGTTCAATTGAAAAATGCTACCCATCGATCTGCACATGCGCAGTCCCACAAGTTTGCACACTGTTTCCACGCCCATAAATCCATACTACCTTGGTGTTGAGACTTCGGTTGGCGGTGGGTTTAAACGTTTTTCCTTTGCTAACATGAGTTTCTGCATAAATTGTCGTGAATGAGCTTTAAGGTTGAGGTAAACAAAAACTTGTAACTTGAAACTGGTTCAGGGTCTCAAATTTAAACACCTACGTTTACATCTTTTTGTATACTTGAATATCTTGTGGTTATCATATGTGTGCAGCACATCAGTGCACAGAGTAGTTCATACAGTACATAAATGCTTACGCACGTGATGACATGCGTTTTTGATTCAATTTATGATAATGCTAATAAATACAATCAACTCTTCTAATAACATTTAACATCCACAGTGTAGTTGTAGTGATGCGGTAGCGTAAATCGATAGGCTCTGCTATCGATTTGTGCTACGGTAGCTTTTTTCGACAAGGCAGCAAAAATTGACAGAACACCGGCATCTTCACATGTACGTCACCCAACACACCTTCTTGCACGGGGGAAAAAAATCCACTGCATTTGGCGCTGCTTGTATCTGAACGCAGCAATAGCCTATCACATGATAGCAGGGAAAGGAACAGTCAATCAAAATGTTCATATGTGTTTTGGGGCGGGAGGACTCAAGGAGAGAACGTGATTTATCCCTTTCTGCGTGTCTGGGTTAATGTTAACAGCACGATTTTTTTTAAGTGGATTAAATTATTGGTGGGGACATTTCAATGGTCAGAGGATATTGGTGGGGACACGTCCCCTCCGTCCACCCTAAATCTACGCCCCTGGCAGGGGCCTGGAGCTATTCTAGGAGACCTACTGTAGGGCACAAGGCGGGGTACAACCTGCACAGGGTGCCAATGAATTGCAGGGCACATACACACACTCACACACTCATTCACACATTACGGGCAATTTGGAAACACAACTTGACCTAAACTGCACGTCTGGACTGTGGGAGGAAACCGGAGTACCCAGAGGAAACCCACCAAGCACGGGATGAACATGCAAACTCCATGCACACAGAGGCGGGAATCGAACCCAGACCCAGGAGGTGCAAGGCAACAGTGCTAACCACTAAGCCACCATGCCACCTTATTTCCAGTTCTTTCAATTAATAATTTTTTATGTTGATCTTTTTTTTTTCATTAGGTGTCAGCTTTGGGTTTGTAATGAAGATGAGAACGATTGGTGCAGGGAAAGAACTTTAACTTTTGGTAAAAATCGCCCCCAACCCCCCAGAAGAGCTAGCTACTTCTCTAGTAGTTGAGAAGTGTACATCCAGAGGGAAGCAATGACCTTCACACAAAAAGCTAGTTTGAATCCATATCAGACATCTTAGCCTGTAGATTATCTAATATCTAAAAGACTGTAAGACCTGCATGGGAGAATCTCATGCATATGACTTTAATAATTTGTACATTTTTGCTTGTTTTTAATCGGAGCTCATATTAAATCAAAATGAATTTGAGCTTAGTGCTGCTACATGACCTTTTTGACAAATGAGTTGGTTGGATAAGTGTGCCTGAGAAGTGCAGCTGTGGGAAAACAGCTCATCAAATTCCATAATGTTGCTGATCATAAAGGCTTGCACAAACTGCCTGAGAGCCATTATGTCACAATGAAACTTCAGTAAACACCCTGGAACTTAGTTTTAAGTTTTACCTCCAGTGATATTATCTGCAGCACTTGGTATGGCTAGAATAAATGATTCAATCAGAATAAGTACAAGTTTGAAACCGCTCAAACTTTGCAGCTGTTCTAGGGGTGTTAGTCATAACGGCAAGTAGTTCAATGGCAAGTAGTTCAATTCTATTGGCATTTAACATGCATTTCCTGTCATAAGAAAGCATTCTTATAGCACACAGTTATGTCTTCTTTGTCTTTCGGCTGTTCCCTTTCAGGGGTCGCCACAGCGAATCATCTGCCTCCATCTAACCCTATCCTCTGCATCCTCTTCTCTCACACCAACTAACTTCATGTCCTCTCTCACTGCATCCATACATCTCCTCTTTGGTCTTCCTCTAGACCTCCTGCCTGGCAGTTCCAACCTCAGCATCCTTCTACCGATATATTCACCATCTCTCCTCTGAACATGTCCAAACCACCTCAATCTGGCCTCTCTGACTTTATCTCCTAAACATCTAACATGGGTTGTCCCTCTGATAAAATCATTCTTGATCCTATCCATCCTTGTCACTCCCAAAGAGAACCTCAACATCTTCATCTCTGCTACCTCTAGCTCTGCCTCCTGTCTTTTCTTCAGTGCCACTGTCTCTAAGCCGTAGAGCATCGCTGGTATAACACAGTTATGTAAATTATTTATTTACAGGCACACTATTGTGTATTATGAACCCAAATAACGATCATGTCCCTTTTCATCTGGTTCCTCTTAAGGTTTCTTCCGCATATAATCTCTGTTTTCCCTTGCCAATAACCCCTCCAGCTTGCTCATTATGCATAACTTGCTAGACATTTATAAATCTATGAATAAAAAAATAATATACGGAACTTTTATTTTTGTAATGCTGGGCTGTGACAATTAATTGTGGCAAAATCACATGAGAGTGAGTGGTGTTGTGAGGAATATCAGCACAGCTGCACAAATGCGTAGCACAAAGTGCTGAAAACATCACAGCCATGCTGATATTGAGTACAACAGCACAACCTTAAGTGTGATATTGGTTTTATACAACAGTTCTTCAAACAGATTATGATTAGATATGTTTTATAATTAAGTTATTTGCCTCCGCCAACACATATCCTTCTGTGACTGGTGAATGGACATTTAGGGACTGACATTTGATATAATTAACAGGGGTAAAAGTAGTTTTTAATACTTACTGGTACAAAGTAGTTCCTTTAATCAGGGGTTTGTCACGTTGGCGGGTGTAATGGCTGGTGGTGTAGCCGTGGGCATAAAAGGGCAGGCATAAATGCAGAGGGTTCTTTGCAAAATAAAGAGTATTTTATTAACAAACCAATTAAACACACTAAAACAAAACTCTGGCTCTGAACACATCACACTCCGGGGTCTAGGAAACCACATACATACAGGGGGTCAACCTACAGGCTCTGATACCTGAGCCATATAA
Organism: Channallabes apus; assembly: GCA_030522415.1. Taxonomy (NCBI): domain Eukaryota; kingdom Metazoa; phylum Chordata; class Actinopteri; order Siluriformes; family Clariidae; genus Channallabes; species Channallabes apus. The sequence continues at coordinate 32,787,369 of CM060118.1, forward strand.
CAAGAGCTCGATGTTATAACACCGGCTCTGACTTACAGGCTCTAATACCTGGAACCATAACAAATACTGTGTAGTAACACAGGCTTTAAAGATGTACAGGCTCTAATACCTGGAAACATAAATCCTCTGTGTTGTGACACAGGCTACAAGACAAAATCATAGTACACACAAACTAAGCATGGAGCTGAAACCGGGGACTAGACGAGAGACATGGGGGGAACAAGAGATGGGACTAGAGACGGGACTCAGAGACAAGAGACGGGACTAGAGACAAAAGACAGGACTCAGGCTAAAGACATGGCAATCAGCTAGACATGACTACTAGCTGAACATGGTTATTAGCTAACCCTGGCAGTCAGCTACACATACATCTAGCTAAGTATGTCTTTAGTCTGACATGCACATACAACTAGCTACACTTACCTAATAGCTAATCATAAAACTAGCTACACTTACCACATAGCTAACACAACACTGGGGTCTCAGGACACAGAAGTACAGAGGCTAGAGGACACTCAAATGCTATGCTAGGGGACACTCAAAGACTCGCTGTTTACCTGGTGCACGTGTTCTTGATGTTGCTGCACAGGTGCCTGCTGCCCTGAGGAGGAACTTTGGAGCTGTGGTTCTTCATGCCGGCACGAACGACACCAGGCTGAGGCAGACGGAGATCCTAAAGAAGGACTTCAGGAGCCTGGTCGAGAAGGTCCGCAGCACATCACCCACGACAATGATCATCGTATCTGGACCGCTTCCCACATTTCAGCGAGGAATCGAGAAGTTCAGTAGATTATTTGCTTTTAATGAATGGTTACAATCTTGGTGTCAACAACAGAAATTACGCTTTGTTGATAACTGGAATGTTTTCTGGGAGCGTCCTAGGCTCTATCACACCGATGGCCTACACCCTAGCAGAGCTGGAGCAGCGGTCCTCTCTGACAACATCTCCAGAACACTACGAACCATCTGACTGGCGGTAAGTCATACTGTAGATTCCAAACATATTAGCCACATCACAACTCACCGTAGTGATAGACGCACACACATAGCTTGTCCTATAGAAACTGTGTCTGTTCCCCGAATACTGAGAAAAAAGAATAAATTTGTTAAATTTGCCCGAAACAATCTGATAACCATAAAACCAGAAAAAGGCAAAATAAGTAGTCAAAATCCACCTCTAAAGTTTGGACTACTCAACATTAGATCCCTTGCGCCTAAAGCACTTATTGTTAATGAAATTATCTCAGATTATTGCCTTGACGCACTCTGTCTCACTGAAACCTGGCTTAAACCAAATGAATATTTTGGTCTGAATGAGTCTACTCCGTCAGGATATTTCTATAAGCACGAGCCCCGTCTAATTGGTCGCGGCGGTGGTGTCGCCACTATCTACAATGATGTACTCACTGTTACCCAGAAAATAAGGCCCAGGTTTAATTCATTTGAAGTGCTTATCATTAATGTTGCACTAAATGAAATACGTAATAAACCCTTGCTATATTTTACCTTGGCCACCGTGTACAGACCCCCGGGGCCATATGGCGATTTTCTTAAAGAATTTGGACATCTACTATCAGACCTATTGGTTAACTCTGACAAAGTATTGATAGTAGGAGACTTTAACATTCATGTAGATGATGCTAACGACACTTTAGCACTCACATTTATGGATTTACTAAATTCCTTTGGGGTTAAGCAAAATATAATTGGAGCAACTCACCGCTTTAATCATACGCTAGATTTAATTATATCCCATGGTATAGATGTCTCTAATATAGAGATCATACCTCAAAGTGATGATATCACAGATCATCACCTCCTGACATATACTCTACCCGTAGAACAGATTAGCTGTGTCTCCCCACGCTATCAATCTGTTAGAAATATGAATCCCACCACTAAAGACAGATTCACAAGTAATCTGCCGGATCTGTCCCAATTTCTTATTAGACCCCTAAATGCAGATGATCTAGATGAAGTGACTAGCAGCATGGGCACTATTTTTACCAGTACATTAGACACTGTTGCTCCCATCAGATTAAAAAAAGTCAGAGATAAAACATTGGCACCGTGGTACAACAGTCATACTCGCGCCCTAAAGAGAGCAACCCGTAACCTCGAGCGAAAATGGAGGAAAACTAAATTAGAAGTTTTTCGAATTGCGTATAAAGACAGTATGTGCAGCTATAGACAGGCTCTAAAAACTGCTAGGACCGAACATCTTAGCCAACTGATAGCAAGAAACCAAAACAATCCCAGGTTCTTATTTAGTACAGTGGCTCGCTTAACAAAACCTAAGATGCCCGCAGAGAGTATCCCATCACAGTTTAGAAGTGAAGACTTTATGGACTTCTTTAATGAAAAAATCAATAATATCAGGAAGAAAATAATGGAGGTTCAACCTCTAATAGTATCTCACGATCCAGTTCAGCCTATAGCTTCACATTTAGATTTTCACTGCTTTACAGGTATAGGACAGGAAGAGCTGTATAAACTCATCACCTCGGCTAAATCAACAACGTGCCTGTTAGACCCAATCCCAACCAGATTTTTAAAAGAAGTGATTCTTACGGTTGGAGAGCCACTCCTAAACATTATTAATTCTTCATTACATCTAGGTCACGTCCCTAAACCTTTCAAGTTAGCAGTTATTAAGCCGCTTCTTAAAAAATCTAATTTGGACGCGAATGAAATAAAAAATTACAGACCGATCTCAAACCTCCCGTTCATATCAAAAATACTAGAAAAAGTAGTATCAGCTCAAATTTGCACATTCTTGCAGGATAACAACATCCTTGAAGAATTTCAGTCAGGTTTCAGGCCCCATCATAGCACAGAAACTGCACTAGTTAAGATTACAAATGACTTGTTTTTAGCTTCAGACCAAGGCTGCATCTCATTGCTAGTCCTGCTCGATCTTAGTGCTGCATTCGACACTATAGATCATAATATTCTCATAGATCGCTTACAAAATTATATAGGCATTCAGGGACAGGCACTAAAATGGTTTAGATCTTACCTGTCTGATCGCTACCATTTTGTAGATCTAAATGGAGAACCGTCTGGTATAATGCCAGTGAAATATGGGGTCCCACAAGGGTCAGTTTTAGGACCTCTGTTGTTCTCAATATACATGCTTCCCTTGGGTAACATCATTAGAAGACATGGGATTAGTTTCCATTGTTATGCTGATGATACCCAATTATATATCTCAACTAAACCAGACGAAATACCTAAGTTGTCTAGATTAACTGAGTGTGTCCAGGACATAAAAGATTGGATGACCAATAACTTTCTTTTACTAAATTCAGATAAGACAGAGATATTACTTATTGGCCCAAAAACCAGCACACAACAGCTTTCACAATTCAGCTTGCGCTTAGAAGGATGTACTGTTATTACCAGCTCAGCAGTAAAAGATCTGGGAGTAATATTAGACAGTAACTTGTCTTTTGAAAATCACATTTCAAATATCACAAAAACAGCCTTTTTCCATCTTCGAAATATTGCTAAACTTAGGAACATCTTATCCGTATCTGATGCAGAAAAACTAGTTCATGCATTCATGACCTCCAGACTGGACTATTGTAATGCATTACTAGGTGGTTGTCCTGCATCCTCAATAAACAAGCTTCAGTTAATCCAAAATGCAGCTGCCAGGGTTCTCACTAGATCCAGAAAATATGATCATATAACCCCAATATTATCATCCCTGCACTGGCTACCTGTTCAGTTTAGAATAAATTACAAAATAGTATTACTTACATACAAGGCTTTAAATGGTTTAGCTCCCACATACCTAACCAGTCTTCTGATACGCTACAATCCACCACGCGCCTTAAGATCACAAAACTCCGGACTTCTGGTAGTTCCCAGAATTTCAAAATCTACAAAAGGGGGTAGGGCTTTTTCATATTTAGCTCCAAAGCTTTGGAATAGCCTTCCAGACAGTGTTCGGGGAGCAGACACGGTTTCTCAGTTCAAAAGTAGACTCAAGACGCATCTTTTTAATCTGGCATACACATAACTCATCCCAGTACTCATACTCCAGTACACCTATACCGAATGGCAACTACGCTAATTCTCCCCATCTGTTCTGTATTTCTCTACCCATCCCGAGGCATCGGGAGATTTTGCCAGCTTCAGTAGACAAAGGCCGACCCTGCGAGGTTCCTGAGGCATCCAGAGAAGGACCAGCTCCAACTGGATTCAGCTTTATGATGGTTGGAGCTACACATGCTGCTCCTGTGCTTCCAGTGATCCAGACCTCATCTGCCCTCTGCACCTACTGACTCGTCCCTATGCTGAACTGGTCTTCATGACAATTTAAATAATTTCTGTCATATTGAATTTTCACCTGCACAACACACAAGATGTTATATCATTTCTATCTGTTATCGCCCAAATGAGGATGGGTTCCCTGTTGAGTCTGGTTCCCCTCAAGGTTTCTTCCTAATGCCATCTCAGGGAGTTTTTCCTTGCCACCGTCGCCGTCACCCTTGGCTTGCTCATCAGAGACATTTCATTCATTCATCTCATTATTATCTGCACATTTCTCTCACACATCCACACTTCCAATTATTTTCTTTTCTATAATTATTATTATTATTTGTTTTTATTTATTTATTTTCTATTATAATTTTATTTATTTATTTATTACTTTATATATAATTATTCTATATATATATATATAATATATAATATGTTTTTTTTTTTTTTTTTTTTTTGGTGTGTTAAATTTCTAAAATTTTTGTGAAGCTGCTTTGAGACAATGACCATTGTTAAAAGCGCTATATAAATAAAATTGAATTGAATTGAATTGAATTGAATTAATGACTTACCTGCACTCTGAGACACAACACAACTGGACATCACCGGCTCAGCTCCACACACACTAAACACCATGAACGTATACATTGACCACCCTATGAACATCACACACACACACACACACACACACACACACACACACACACACACACACACACACACACACACACCTATGCACTTCATACACACCCGTAGAAGTTACACAGGCCTAGAGCTTAAACTAATCACAGGGAGAGACACTAGAGACATGAGGGAGAAAAACAGGAGTAACTGGAAACAATAAGACACTAACCACACTTCACAATACTCACAAACACAGGTAAACCCAAAAGTACACTTAAATACATTTAACATAGAAAACATGCCTACAGAGCCAGTTCAACATAAATAAATAAATAAATAAATAAATAAAATAAAACAAAAGCCCACTAGACAATATTAGTGCTCGACCCAGTTTCCCAGAGCTAACAGCTTTTTATAAGAGCACTAATGAGCCACCTCGGCACAGGTGAAACTTTGTCATCACCTGACCGAGGTGCCTTCTGGGAAACTGGGTCTTCTAACAAAAAACTACAAAACATAAAAGACAGCCACAGTGCCCTCTAGGGGCAGTCCCTTACAGGGTTAGAGGGGTATTTGGGATTCAGCCTTGTGTTAGAAGCTAGGTAGGATTGTAGGTCATATGATCCGTGAACAGAACAACGCTGATGGTACAGAAGCAATCCTGACTGACATAAAAGCAATTACGAAGAAGACAAAGCATCGTTTAAGATGAGGTGTGTTTTCTTACTGAAAGTGCTTCATTGAATGATTTTGAATGTGAGTTTTGGTAGGCAGAAATACTACGGACTATACCGACCTAGTTTCACCCATGCTGGTGACTGACAGTGTAATAATAATTATTAGAACACCTTTGATGCAGAGTAGTAAATATAGTTCAACATCCCAGTGCTGTTATGCTCTATATCACTATTCGTGAAATGCCTCTCATCCAACTAACTGTTAATAAAAGTGCTACACAGGACAAATAAAATTTAATTGAACTGAATAAAATAGTTCCCAGGCCAGGCTCGATTCCCGTCTCTGTGTGCATGGAGTTTGCATGTTCTCCCCGTGCTTGGTGGGTTTCCTCCGGGTACTCCGGTTTCCTCCCACAGTCCAAAGATATGCAGGTTAGGCTAATTGGCGTTCCCAAATTGCCCGTAGTGTGTGTATATGTGTGTGTGCCCTGCGATGGATTGGCACCCTGTCCAGGGTGTACCCCGCCTAGTGCCCGAAGTCTCCTGGGATAGGCTCCAGGTCCCACGCGACCCTGAACACAGGATTAAGCGGTATAGAAAATGAATGAATGAATGAATGAATAAAATAGATAAATCCCTTCTTTTTAGCAACTGATCTGATGAATCCTCTATTTCATCTATGATCTTCAATTCTCTGGGGTGGAGAACATTTGTCCAAAAGATCTTCCCTTATTTGATGTTTTGATGATGGTATTAGAATGCTCTTCTGTCAGTCCAACATCTCCAACAGGCCTTGACTTCTTGACTTAGGTTCATATCAGTTGAGTCAGAATAGACCTATCAGCAAAGATGTTTCATCATAGGATAAGGTTGATTAGTCACAATTACTTTATATTGATTTGGAGTGATCTTTTCCTCTGAGACAAGACAAACCAATACAAGTTGTCACTGCTGTGGATGCATCATGTTGATAATTCATTCATTCATTTTCTATACCGCTTAATCCTGTGTTCAGGGTCGCGGGGGACCTGGAGCCTATCCCAGGAGACTTCGGGCACTAGGCGGGGTACACCCTGGACAGGGTGCCAATCCATCGCAGGGCACACACACATACACACACTCACACACCCAATCACACACTACGGGCAATTTAGGAACACCAATTAGCCTAACCTGCATGTCTTTGGACTGTGGGAGGAAACCGGAGTATGTTGATAATTGACTTATGCTAATATAACATTTTTCCAAGTCAGATAGACAGTCTTGTATTCTTGACATTAATTAGGATTAAATGACAAAGTGTATAATGTCCTGCATGCGTACAAATGAATGAATCACAGACACAATCTAATGTTTTTTTTTTTTTTTTTTTCCATTTTAGTATATGGAGAGTAACTTTTTCACTTTTTGTCCTCAACCAAAGTGGAACTGAGGAAGTACTACTGTATTCATTGATAAAATGTTTCTTCTTCTTCTTTAATAATTTATTCATTTTTTCATTGGAGAACTCCCAGTGGTACCCAGTGAGATTTGCATCGTGATTTATTTGTCATATATCCTTTATATCTCTAAATTCTTTATACATCTCCAGTAGCATCATGCATCTTTCATGACTTCCTCAACCAAATGTTCACAGCCGGATCCAAACACATTTTACACATCATGGTGCTGCTCTACCTCACTTATTTCACCTTGAGTGTGTGGGAGAGATGAAAAATGCAAAAGGCACCGTTAATTTCTTTCCTTACTACTCAGTAACACTCAGGGTCAATTCCTCTACACAGCTCTGTTCTCTAGCAAGTGCCATTGAAAAGAAGCCTGAACAGAAAGAAGAAAGAAAGAAAAAGAAGTGTAAATAAACCGAGCACCATCTCAATTCTTTAAATGGTAATTGTGAATTTCCAGACAGGAAAAGGAATAAAACAGCATCAGCACATAAGAATTCGAAAAAAAAAAAAGAGAGAGGGGATATTTTCACACTTCATACTTTTATTTTCAAAGTCTTTTCTTCCAGTTAAATCTGGGATACTGTCTGACAATCAAAAGAAATCTTCTGGGATAAAGTTATTGAATGGTGAATGTTACAGTGCTTTGAACTTAGGTCACAGAGGATTAAGCCATATGCAGGAACTGAGGGATTGAGTTAAACATGTTTGTAATGGTATATATTTAATATCCATCCACTGGCAAATCTATTCCCATTCTTTTTCAATGTTCATGCTTTGTGAGGGTAAGAAGTCGCATTCCTGAGTGACTCTCCAATATTTTGTTGTTGTTGACATACCGTCAGTCTCGAAAAATGTTCCGGTAATTTTAATTTCACTGACATAAGCACAAGCTAAGGGAGTACATATGTGCTGCAATGTGCACAAGATGCAGCTTTTCTTCAGATTTGATCAGGGGCTCGCTGAGACAGATTGCAGTGCCGGAATGTGCCATTGAGCCTTACAAAGCCCATCTGTTTGAGCGACCCAGTGGAGGGGGGAAAGGAACGGGCGGTGGGCAGGATGATGGAGTGCCTATTAAAAATAAAGCAGGCTGTGGTGGTGCACCTTACTGGGCTGTTATTTGGGTTCGGAGATGGGGTTGTACTATCAGCATTCACTCCCTGCTCTTTCACCTTTTTCTGTTTCTTTGTTCTTTTAAGCTCTATCCATTTTTCCTCTTTTTTTTTTTTATCATGGTGTGATTGCACAGTGATTTTTTTTTTCTCCTTTCACTGGAGCCCCTTTAGAATGGATGAAAGAGTCATATCACAGGTTTAAATATGAGCCCGTGTGTGTGTGTGTGTGTGTGTGTGTGTGTGTGTGTTATTTGCTTTGGAATTTTACCCCTCACACATTGTGCTCAGCACATGTGAATTGGTGCTGTGTGATCCTGATGTTAATTCCACCTCTTCTCCAGCAAAGCTTCAGTGCCTTTCAGCTCGGTGACAGCTTGATAACTAGACTCGGCAGAGGTGTCTCTGCTACATTTCCCATTTGCCGTCTAATTCACACATCAGAAACATGTACTCACAAAAGTGAGACTTTAACAGAGTAAAGACATCACCAGTGTGGATTCACAGGCAGCACACATTAAGGAAAGGGAGCGAGTGTGCTAGGTGAGGTAGGTAGATGTGATTAGTGAGAGAGAGATAAGTGAGAGAGCTCCTCAGTCTGTGAACTGCACGCTGGGCTGAAGCAGGGCTTGACTGGAAAGTCATGTTGTGTTATTTTTAATTCATGTGCTACTACCTCGGCAAAAGTGAATTTTATACTTTCTAACTCTTCCAAGATGAAATCAAAGGCATCAAGTAAGGTAGTGCTGTCGTTGATCATACAATGTAGAAATGCAAAAAGAGAAAATAACAATGTAAGAGAGAAATTCATTCATTCATTCCTGGCCAGGAATCGAACCCGGACCCTGGAGGTGCAAGGCGACAGTGCTAACTACTACACCACCGTGCCGCGCCTGTAAGAGGGAAATATTTACTTTAACTAAGTGTAAACAGTATACTAACTAAACATTTGAAACCATATTTTAGACTGCATTGCTCTTGCTATTATCATTTAGCATTTTGCTGTAAAAGATATTAAAAAAGCATTATAAATGAGTTGTATTTGCTATGTTAATTTCTGTAATGTTGCCTCTTTTACTGTCTTGCTCTTTGATGAAGAGCGCATATTAATCTTTAGTGTATTATGCATGTCAATGTCACAATCCTATTGAATTAGCCTTGTGCGAAAGTATAATGAATAAAACAGTAGGCGTTATCTTTTCAAATATCTTTAGAGCAGTCTGTATCGAATTGAAATAAATCAAAAGTCACATTAAAAGGTGTTGTGTGACATCACTTGGCAGGTTCGGGATGGCGTACTAGGCTGAGATCAAAGATGCCAGAGAACCTAATCAGGACCAAATTAAAAGATTTTAATATTGATAGAGTACCGTCCTTTTACCTCACTATTTCAGTTTGACACAAGCAAATTTCAGTACATTATTCCTGAATGAATGGGGGTAACGAATCGATCTATTTAACTAAGATGTAGCATTATCTTGATCAAGGCATATTAAGCAATATCCGAGCCCTGTGGGATAAAGTTATTAGCCTAAGCAATTAAAAAGCAATCTAAGTTTGATCAACGCGTCTCAGCCCTTAATGAGAATAAAAAATAGGATTAAAAAAAAAAAACCTACAATTTTTCAGGAACAAAAGGCACGGCTCTTTTTAACAAGGACATGCGATCAGATTTTTTTTTTTTTAAGAGAGTAAAAGTGGTTACAGAGATTAAACATGTACAGAATTTTTCCAGCATTTAAACCTCTTTTTGATGAGCTACTTTTGGATTTGTTTATTCAAATATAAGAACTGTGTTTTAATGTTATCCAGTCATATGGAAGACATGTTCAGTTCAATGGTGTAACAAAAACAGCAAGGTTGATATGGGTATTTACCAATAAAAGGCTGAGGTTTAGTGTCAAATAGTTATAAGAGGATTAGAGGACTTTAGTCACTGCTCTGACAGGGTTCAAGGCGCTTGGCTTTGGGTTTAATTGTCATTGTTCCTCTTTCACAAGCTAAAATCCCTCTGTTTCTTGGAGCAGATCAGCACTCAGCTAAATGTGCTAAAAGGATGCCCTTTTGTAAGGTTTAGGTTGCCTATACATTATTTGACCCTTGACCTTTGCTTCAAGTATCAACTCACTGTGATTGATTGAAGTTTCCGGTTTAAATTAAAGCCAAATTAGTTTTTATGAAGCTGTAGTATCACTGTAACCTTGTGAATTTAACCAGAACCTTCCCCATCATATTCTCTTGTGTAAAACACTATTTTACTAATAATATCAGGCTCTCAGAAGTTTTGTGTAAGTAAACCAAGTCATATGCCATGGACTATGTGATGATTTAAATCAATGCAAATTAGGCATATATTCCCATACAGTGTCTCAACATAAGGCTCTATACAGAATCAAGTTAACTGTAATATAGATTTAATACTAAAATTGTGCACACTGGTATTCAGACTTCTACAAAATTATGTACTAATAGGAGTTAGGCATATAGAGAGTATTCCTTCCTTCCTTTTGCAAGAGTTTCATGTTCCTTCCTTCCTTCCTTCTGCAAGAGTTTCATGTTCATTCCTTCCTTCCTTCCTTCCTTTTGCAAGAGTTTCATGTTCCTTCCTTCATTCCTTTTGCAAGAGTTTCATGTTCCTTCCTTCCTTCCTTCCTTCCGTCCTTCCTTTTGCAAGAGTTTCATGTTCCTTCCTTCCTTCCTTCCGCAAGAGTTTCATGTTCCTTCCTTCATTCCTTTTGCAAGAGTTTCATGTTCCTTCCTTCCTTCCTTCCTTCCTTCCGCAAGAGTTTCATGTTCCTTCCTTCATTCCTTTTGCAAGAGTTTCATGTTCCTTCCTTCCTTCCTTCTGCAAGAGTTTCATGTTCATTCCTTCCTTCCTTCCTTCCTTCCTTTTGCAAGAGTTTCATGTTCCTTCCTTCATTCCTTTTGCAAGAGTTTCATGTTCCTTCCTTCCTTCCTTCCTTCCTTCCGTCCTTCCTTTTGCAAGAGTTTCATGTTCCTTCCTTCCTTCCTTCCTTCCTTCCGCAAGAGTTTCATGTTCCTTCCTTCATTCCTTTTGCAAGAGTTTCATGTTCCTTCCTTCCTTCCTTTTGCAAGAGTTTCATGTTCCTTCCTTCCTTCCTTTCTTCCTTCCGCAAGAGTGTCATGTTACTTCCTTCCTTCCTTTTGCAAGTTTCATGTTCCTTCCTTCCTTCCTTCCGCAAGAGTTTCATGTTCATTCCTTCCTTCCTTCCTTCCTTCCTTCCTTCCGCAAGAGTTTCATGTTCCTTCCTTCCTTCCTTCCTTCCGTCCTTCCTTTTGCAAGAGTTTCACGTTCCTTCCTTCATTCCTTTTGCAAGAGTTTCATGTTCCTTCCTTCCTTCCTTTTGCAAGAGTTTCATGTTCCTTCCTTCCTTCCTTCCTTCCGCAAGAGTTTCATGTTCCTTCCTTCCTTCCTTTTGCAAGAGTTTCATGTTCCTTCCTTCCTTCCTTCCTTCCGCAAGAGTTTCATGTTCCTTCCTTCCTTCCGTCCTTCCTTTTGCAAGAGTTTCATGTTCCTTCCTTCCTTCCGTCCTTCCTTTTGCAAGAGTTTCATGTTCCTTCCTTCCTTCCTTCCGTCCTTCCTTTTGCAAGAGTTTCATGTTCCTTCCTTCCTTTTGCAAGAGTTTCATGTTCCTTCCTTCCTTCCTTCCGTCCTTCCTTTTGCAAGAGTTTCATGATCCGTCCTTCCTTTTGCAAGAGTTTCATGTTCCTTCCTTCCGCAAGAGTTTCATGTTCCTTCCTTCCTTTTGCAAGAGTTTCATGTTCCTTCCTTCCTTCCTTCCTTCCTTCCTTCCTTCCTTCCTTCCGCAAGAGTTTCATGTTCCTTCCTTCCTTCCTTCCTTCCTTCCTTCCTTCCTTTTGCAAGAGTTTCATGTTCCTTCCTTCCTTTTGCAAGAGTTTTATGTTCCTTCCTTCCTTCCATCCTTTTGCAAGAGTTTCATGTTCCTTCCTTCCTTCCTTCCACAAGAGTTTCATGTTTATTCCTTCCTTTTGCAAGAGTTTCATGTTCCTTCCTTGCTTCCTTCCTTTTGCAAGAGTTTCATGTTCCTTCCTTCCTTCCTTCCTTCCTTTTGCAAGAGCTTCATGTTCCTTCCTTCCTTCCTTCCTTCCTTCCGCAAGCGTTTCATGAACCTTCCTTCCTTCCTTCCTTTTCAAGAGTTTCATGTTCCTTCCTTCCTTCCTTCATTCCTTCCTTCCTTTTGCAAGAGTTTCATGTTCCTTCCTTCCTTTTGCAAGAGTTTCATGTTCCTTCCTTCCTTCCGTCCTTCCTTTTGCAAGAGTTTCATGTACCTTCCTTCCTTCCTTCCTTTTCAAGAGTTTCATGTTCCTTCCTTCCTTCCTTTTGCAAGAGTTTCATCTTCCTTCCTTCCTTCCTTTTGCAAGAGTTTCATGTTCCTTCCTTCCTTCCTTCCTTCCGCAAGAGTTTCATGTTCATCCCTTCCTTCCTTCCTTCCTTTTGCAAGAGTTTCATCTTCCTTCCTTCCTTCCTTCCTTTTGCAAGAGTTTCAGGTTCCTTCCTTCCTTCCTTCCGCAAGAGTTTCATGTTCATTCCTTCCTTCCTTCCTTCCTTCCTTTTGCAAGAGTTTCATGTTCCTTGCTTCCTTCCTTTTGCAAGAGTTTCATGTTCCTTCCTTCCTTCCTTTTGCAAGAGTTTCATGTTCCTTCCTTCCTTCCTTCCTTCCTTTTGCAAGAGTTTCATGTTCCTTCCTTCCTTCCTTTTTTGCAAGCGTTTCATGTTCCTTCCTTCCTTCCTTCCTTTTGCAAGAGATTCATGTTCCTTCCATCCTTTTGCAAGAGATTCATGTTCCTTCCTTCCTTCCTTCCTTCCTTCGGCAAGAGTTTCATGTTCCTTCCTTCCTTCCTTCATTTTGCAAGAGTTTCATGTTTCTTCCTTCCTTCCTTCCTTCCTTCCTTCCTTCCTTCCTTCCGCAAGAGTGTCATGTTCCTTCCTTCCTTTCTTTTGCAAGAGTTTCATCTTCCTTCCTTCCTTCCTTCCTTCCTTTTGCAAGAGTTTCATGTTCCTTCCTTCCTTCCTTTTGCAAGAGTTTCATGTTCCTTCCTTCCTTCCTTCCTTTTGCAAGAGTTTCATGTTCCTTCCTTCCGTCCTTCCTTTTGCAAGAGTTTCATCTTCCTCCCTTCCTTTTGCAAGAGTTTCATGTTCCTTCCTTCCTTCCGCAAGAGTTTCATGTTCATTCCTTCCTTCCTTCTTTCCTTACTTCCTTCCACAAGAGTTTCATGTTCATTCCTTCCTTCCTTCCTTTTGCAAGAGTTTCATGTTCCTTCCTTCCTTCCGCAAGTGTTTCATGTTCATTCCTTCCTTCCTTTTGCAAGAATTTCATGTTCCTTCCTTCCTTCCTTTTGCAAGAGTTTCATGTTCCTTCCTTCATTCCTTCCTTCCTTTTGCAAGAATTTCATGTTCCTTCCTTCCTTTTGCAAGAGTTTCATGTTCCTTCCTTCCATCCTTCCTTTTGCAAGAGTTTCATGTTCCTTCCTTCCTTCTTTCCTTCCTTCCTTCCTTCCTTCCTTTTGCAAGAGTTTGATGTTTCTTCCTTCCGTCCTTCCTTTTGCAAGAGTTTCATGTTCCTTCCTTCCTTCCTTCCTTCCTTCCGCAAGAGTTTCATGTTCATTCCTTCCTTCTTTCCTTCCTTCCACAAGAGTTTCATGTTCCTTCCTTCCGCAAGAGTTTCATGTTCCTTCCTTCCTTCCTTCCGTCCTTCCTTTTGCAAGAGTTTCATGTTCCTTCCTTCCTTCCTTCCTTCCTTTTGCAAGAGTTTCATGTTCCTTCCTTCATTCCTTCCTTCCTTTTGCAAGAGTTTCATGTTCCTTCCTTCCTTTTGCAAGAGTTTCATGTTCCTTCCTTCCTTCCTTCCGTCCTTCCTTTTGCAAGAGTTTCATGTTCCTTCCTTCTTTCCTTCCTTCCTTCCTTCCTTTTCCAAGAGTTTCATGTTCCTTCCTTCATTCCTTCCTTCCTTTTGCAAGAGTTTCATGTTCCTTCCTTCCTTTTGCAAGAGTTTCATGTTTCTTCCTTCCATCCTTCCTTTTGCAAGAGTTTCACGTTCCTTCCTTCCTTCCTTCCTTTTGCAAGAGTTTGATGTTTCTTCCTTCCTTCCGTCCTTCCTTTTGCAAGAGTTTCATGTTCCTTCCTTCTTTCCTTCCTTCATTCCTTCCTTCCTTTTGCAAGAGTTTCATGTTCCTTCCTTCCTTTTGCAAGAGTTTCATGTTCCTTCCTTCCTTTTGCAAGAGTTTCATGTTCCTTCCTTCCATCCTTCCTTTTGCAAGAGTTTCACGTTCCTTCCTTCCTTCCTTCTTTCCTTCCTTCCACAAGAGTTTCATGTTCCTTCCTTCCGCAAGAGTTTCATGTTCCTTCCTTCCTTCCTTCCGTCCTTCCTTTTGCAAGAGTTTCATGTTCCTTCCTTCCTTCCTTCCTTCCTTCCGTCCTTCCTTTTGCAAGAGTTTCATGTTCCTTTCTTCCTTTTGCAAGTGTTTCATGTTCCTTCCTTCCTTTTGCAAGAGTTTCATGTTCCTTCCTTCCTTCCTTCCTTCCTTTTGCAAGAGTTTCATGTTCCTTCCTTCCTTTTGCAAGAGTTTCATGTTCCTTCCTTCCTTCCTTCCTTTTGCAAGAGGTTCATGTTCCTTCCTTCATTCCTTCCTTCCTTCCTTTTGCAAGAGTTTCATGTTCCTTCCTTCATTCCTTCCTTCCTTTTGCAAGAGTTTCATGTTCCTTCCTTCCTTTTGCAAGAGTTTCATGTTCCTTCCTTCCTTCTTTCCTTCCTTTTGCAAGAGTTTCATGTTCCTTCCTTCCTTTTGCAAGAGTTTCATGTTCCTTTCTTCCTTCCTTCCTTCCTTTTGCAAGAGTTTCATGTTCCTTCCTTCCGCAAGAGTTTCATGTTCCTTCCTTCCGTCCTTCCTTTTGCAAGAGTTTCATGTTCCTTCCTTCCTTCCTCAAGAGTTTCATGTTCATTCCTTCCTTCCTTCCACAAGAGTTTCATGTTCCTTCCTTCCTTCCTTCCGTCCTTCCTTTTGCAAGAGTTTCATGTTCCTTCCTTTCTTCCTTCCGTCCTTCCTTTTGCAAGAGTTTCATGTTCCTTCCTTCCTTCCTTTTGCAAGAGTTTCATGTTCCTTCCTTCCTTCCTTCCGCAAGAGTTTCGTCTTCCTTCCTTCCTTCCTTTTGCAAGAGTTTCATGTTCCTTCCTTCCTTTTGCAAGAGTTTCATGTTCCTTCCTTCCTTTTGCAAGAGTTTCATGTTCCTTCCTTCCTTTTGCAAGAGTTTCATGTTCGTTCCTTCCTTTTGCAAGAGTTTCATGTTCCTTCCTTCCTTCCGTCCTTCCTTTTGCAAGAGTTTCATGTTCCTTCCTTCTTTCCTTCCTTCCTTCCTTTTGCAAGAGTTTCATGTTCCTTCCTTCATTCCTTCCTTCCTTTTGCAAGAGTTTCATGTTCCTTCCTTCCTTTTGCAAGAGTTTCATGTTCCTTCCTTCCATCCTTCCTTTTGCAAGAGTTTCATGTTCCTTCCTTCCTTCTTTCCTTCCTTCCTTCCTTCCTTTTGCAAGAGTTTGATGTTTCTTCCTTCCTTCCGTCCTTCCTTTTGCAAGAGTTTCATGTTCCTTCCTTCTTTACTTCTTTCCGCAAGAGTTTCATGTTCATTCCTTCCTTTTTTCCTTCCTTCCACAAGAGGTTCATGTTCCTTCCTTCCGCAAGAGTTTCATGTTCCTTCCTTCCTTCCTTCCTTCCGTCCTTCCTTTTGCAAGAGTTTCATGTTCCTTCCTTCCTTCCGCAAGAGTTTCATGTTCCTTCCTTCCTTCTTTCCTTCCTTCCTTCCTTTTGCAAGAGTTTCATGTTCCTTCCTTCCTTCTTTCCTTCCTTTTGCAAGAGTTTCATGTTCCTTCCTTCCTTCCTTCCTTTTGCAAGAGTTTCATGTTTCTTCCTTCCTTCCGTCCTTCGTTTTGCAAGAGTTTCATGTTCCTTCCTTCCTTCCTTCATTCCGCAAGAGTTTCATGTTCATTCCTTCCTTCCTTCCTTCCTTCCACAAGAGTTTCATGTTCCTTCCTTCCTTCCTTCCACAAGAGTTTCATGTTCATTCCTTCCTTCCTTTTGCAAGAGTTTCATGTTCCTTCCTTCCTTCCTTTTGCAAGAGTTTCATGTTCCTTCCTTCATTCCATCCTTCCTTTTGCAAGTGTTTCATGTTCCTTCCTTCCTTCTTTCCTTCCTTCCTTCCTTCCTTTTGCAAGAGTTTCATGTTCCTTCCTTCATTCCTTCCTTCCTTTTGCAAGAGTTTCATGTTCCTTCCTTCCTTTTGCAAGAGTTTCATGTTCCTTCCTTCCATCCTTCCTTTTGCAAGAGTTTCATGTTCCTTCCTTCCTTCTTTCCTTCCTTCCTTCCTTCCTTCCTTTTGCAAGAGTTTGATGTTTCTTCCTTCCTTCCGTCCTTCCTTTTGCAAGAGTTTCATGTTCCTTCCTTCTTTACTTCCTTCCGCAAGAGTTTCATGTTCATTCCTTCCTTTTTTCCTTCCTTCCACAAGAGGTTCATGTTCCTTCCTTCCGCAAGAGTTTCATGTTCCTTCCTTCCTTCCGTCCTTCCTTTTGCAAGAGTTTCATGTTCCTTCCTTCCTTCCTTCCGCAAGAGTTTCATGTTCCTTCCTTCTTTCCTTCCTTCCTTCCTTTTGCAAGAGTTTCATGTTCCTTCCTTCCTTCTTTCCTTCCTTTTGCAAGAGTTTCATGTTCCTTCCTTCCTTCCTTCCTTTTGCAAGAGTTTCATGTTTCTTCCTTCCTTCCGTCCTTCGTTTTGCAAGAGTTTCATGTTCCTTCCTTCCTTCATTCCGCAAGAGTTTCATGTTCATTCCTTCCTTCCTTCCTTCCACAAGAGTTTCATGTTCCTTCCTTCCTTCGACAAGAGTTTCATGTTCATTCCTTCCTTCCTTTTGCAAGAGTTTCATGTTCCTTCCTTCATTCCATCCTTCCTTTTGCAAGTGTTTCATGTTCCTTCCTTCCTTCTTTCCTTCCTTCCTTCCTTCCTTCCTTTTGCAAGAGTTTGATGTTTCTTCCTTCCGTCCTTCCTTTTGCAAGAGTTTCATGTTCATTCCTTCCTTCCTTCCTTCCACAAGAGTTTCATGTTCCTTCCTTCCTTCCTTCCTTTTGCAAGAGTTTCATGTTCTTTCCTTCCTTCCTTCCGCAAGAGTTTCATGTTCATTCCTTCCTTCCTTCCACAAGAGTTTCATGTTCCTTCCTTCCTTCCTTCCTTCCTTCCATCCTTCCTTTTGCAAGAGTTTCATGTTCCTTCCTTCCTTCCTTCCTTCCTTCCTTTTGCAAGAGTTTCATGTTCCTTCCTTCCTTCCGCAAGGGTTTCATGTTCCTTCCTTCCTTCCTTCCTTCCTTTTGCAAGAGTTTCATGTTCCTTCCTTCATTCCTTCCTTCCTTTTGCAAGAGTTTCATGTTCCTTCCTTCCTTTTGCAAGAGTTTCATGTTCCTTCCTTCCTTCCGTCC
Source organism: Channallabes apus (assembly GCA_030522415.1). Taxonomy (NCBI): domain Eukaryota; kingdom Metazoa; phylum Chordata; class Actinopteri; order Siluriformes; family Clariidae; genus Channallabes; species Channallabes apus. The sequence goes on from CM060118.1 coordinate 32,804,996, forward strand.
TTCCTTTTGCAAGAGTTTCATGTTCCTTCCTTCTTTCCTTCCTTGCTTCCTTTTGCAAGAGTTTCATGTTCCTTCCTTCATTCCTTCCTTCCTTTTGCAAGAGTTTCATGTTCCTTCCTTCCTTTTGCAAGAGTTTCATGTTCCTTCCTTCCTTTTGCAAGAGTTTCATGTTCCTTCCTTCCGTCCTTCCTTTTGCAAGAGTTTCATGTTCCTTCCTTCCGTCCATCCTTTTGCAAGAGTTTCATGTTCCTTCCTTCTTTCCTTCCTTCCTTCCTTTTGCAAGAGTTTCATGTTCCTTCCTTCATTCCTTCCTTCCTTTTGCAAGAGTTTCATGTTCCTTCCTTCCTTTTGCAAGAGTTTCATGTTCCTTCCTTCCTTTTGCAAGAGTTTCATGTTCCTTCCTTCCTTCTTTCCTTCCTTTTGCAAGAGTTTCATGTTCCTTCCTTCCGTCCTTCCTTCCGCAAGAGTTTCATGTTCATTCCTTCCTTCCTTCCTTCCTTCCACAAGAGTTTCATGTTCCTTCTTTCCTTCCGTCCGCAAGAGTTTCATGTTCATTTCTTCCTTCCTTCCTTCCGTCCTTCCTTCCGTCCTTCCTTTTGCAAGAGTTTCATGTTCCTTCCTTCCTTCCTTCCGTCCGTCCTTCCTTCCATCCTTCCTTTTGCAAGAGTTTCATGTTCCTTCCTTCCTTCCTTTCTTTTGCAAGAGTTTCATGTTCCTTCCATCCTTCCGCAAGGGTTTCATGTTCCTTCCTTCCTTTTGCAAGAGTTTCATGTTCCTTCCTTCCTTTTGAAAGAGTTTCATGTTCCTTCCTTCCATCCTTCCTTTTGCAAGAGTTTCATGTTCCTTCCATCCTTCTTTCCTTCCTTCCTTCCTTCCTTCCTTTTGCAAGAGTTTGATGTTTCTTCCTTCCTTCCGTCCTTCCTTTTGCAAGAGTTTCATGTTCCTTCCTTCTTTCCTTCCTTCCGCAAGAGTTTCATGTTCATTCCTTCCTTCTTTCCTTCCTTCCACAAGAGTTTCATGTTCCTTCCTTCCGCAAGAGTTTCATGTTCCTTCCTTCCTTCCTTCCTTCCTTCCGTCCTTCCTTTTGCAAGAGTTTCATGTTCCTTCCTTCCTTCCTTCCTTCCGCAAGAGTTTCATGTTCCTTCCTTCCTTCCTTTTGCAAGAGTTTCATGTTCCTTCCTTCATTCCTTCCTTCCTTTTGCAAGAGTTTCATGTTCCTTCCTTCCTTTTGCAAGAGTTTCATGTTCCTTCCTTCCGTCCATCCTTTTGCAAGAGTTTCATGTTCCTTCCTTCTTTCCTTCCTTCCTTCCTTTTGCAAGAGTTTCATGTTCCTTCCTTCATTCCTTCCTTCCTTTTGCAAGAGTTTCATGTTCCTTCCTTCCTTTTGCAAGAGTTTCATGTTCCTTCCTTCCTTTTGCAAGAGTTTCATGTTCCTTCCTTCCTTCTTTCCTTCCTTTTGCAAGAGTTTCATGTTCCTTCCTTCCGTCCTTCCTTCCGCAAGAGTTTCATGTTCATTCCTTCCTTCCTTCCTTCCACAAGAGTTTCATGTTCCTTCCTTCCTTCCTTCCGCAAGAGTTTCATGTTCATTCCTTCCTTCCTTCCGTCCTTCCTTCCGTCCTTCCTTTTGCAAGAGTTTCATGTTCCTTCCTTCCTTCCTTCCGTCCTTCCTTTTGCAAGAGTTTCATGTTCCTTCCTTCCTTCCTTCCTTTTGCAAGAGTTTCATGTTCCTTCCTTCCTTCCGCAAGGGTTTCATGTTCCTTCCTTCCTTCCTTTTGCAAGAGTTTCATGTTCCTTCCTTCATTCCTTCCTTCCTTTTGCAAGAGTTTCATGTTCCTTCCTTCCTTTTGCAAGAGTTTCATGTTCCTTCCTTCCTTCCGTCCTTCCTTTTGCAAGAGTTTCATGTTCCTTCCTTCTTTCCTTCCTTCCTTCCGCAAGAGTTTCATGTTCCTTCCTTCATTCCTTTTGCAAGAGTTTCATGTTCCTTCCTTCCTTTTGCAAGAGTTTCATGTTCCTTCCTTCCTTCCTTCCTTCCTTTTGCAAGAGTTTCATGTTCCTTCCTTCCGTCCTTCCTTTTGCAAGAGATTCATGTTCCTTCCTTCCTTCCTTTTGCAAGAGTTTCATGTTCCTTCCTTCCTTCCGCAAGAGTTTCATGTTCATTCCTCCCTTCCTTCCTTCCTTCTGCAAGAGTTTCATGTTCCTTCCTTCCTTCCTTCCTTTTGCAAGAGTTTCATGTTCCTTCCTTCCTTCCTTCCTTCCTTCCTTCCTACCTTCCTTTTGCAAGAGTTTCATGTTCCTTCCTTCATTCCTTCCTTCCTTTTGCAAGAGTTTCATGTTCCTTCCTTCCTTCCTTCCACAAGCGTTTCATGTTCATTCCTTCCTTCCTTCCTTCCTTCCTTTTTCAAGAGTTTCATGTTCCTTCCTTCCTTCCTTTTGCAAGTGTTTCATGTTCCTTCCTTCCTTCCATCCTTCCTTTTGCAAGAGTTTCATGTTCCTTCCTTCCTTCCTTTCGCAAGAGTTTCATGTTCCTTTTATCCTTCCTTCCGCAAGAGTTTCATGTTCCTTCCTTCCGTCTTTCCTTTTGCAAGAGTTTCATGTGCCTTCCTTCCTTCCTTCCTTCCTTCCTTTTGCACGAGTTTCATGTACCCAGGATGTATCATGCTGTCAATTTTTTGGTGCTGTAAATACAGTCAAAACTGAGGTCCACAGAAAGATTGTCCAACAGACTATTTCAAGCTTTCTTTACAGGACAGCACCTTTAATTAACCAAATAATTTATTGCAAACAGATAAACATTCATGGTATTTCAATATTTAAAAACAAAATAGTGAATTAAATATCATGATTAAAAATGCATTTCGCCCATCCAATTTGTACATTGTGATTAGTTTATTGTGGACTCATTGTGTACACAAATAATCTGAACACAATTAAAACAGAAATGTAGTAATATATAATTACAACTAGGTCTAGTCATGTAGCAGGTTGTTGACAAACTCTACATACTTCTCATAGTTGTGTATTTCAATGCTTGCCATCTTCTCATTCATATAAAATCTTTTTTTGAGTCTCTTGCTTTTAAATTACTTTGTATTTAATACATTTGATATCAAAGGGGAAAAAGTACTGTTTTCTTCTTCAGTTTACATTCTCTAACTTTTTTTTAATGCTTGTGGTTAAAGGTGTTGCTCTAGGTGCTATTGAAACTCCTGTCTCGGACACTTTTACTTACAAAAATCTGGCAACATCTAAAGTGTGAAGTACTTGCAGGTATTTTACATATTCTGAGTAGCAAGCGCAGAAACTTGATTTAGCCATGCATTTAGTCAAACTCAGTAAATGCAGTCTCACAAATATTCATTTAACATTTGCCACATGTAAAAGTTACAGTTTGGTCTGTGTATAAAGAGAATGTCGTGAAAGCGTGATGTAAACCGAATAAATGATGACATCACTCTCCATGACTGTGTAACTCACTGGCACTCTTCTAATCAGACTTACTTCATCTTATTTGGTATAGTAGTGGAAGCACTATTAGGACACTACTAGGAAAAATGAGGCAACTATTAGTAAACTATTAGTGAAAATGAGCCAAACTGTGCTGCATGTTTCCAGGGATGTTAAGATGATTGTGCTTCTTATAGCAGGAACCACACGAGCGCCAAAGGAGGAGGCAAGGTGGCTAGAGATGGCAGATTTTTCACCTGAAGGCAAATGCAGGCAGAGGAAGCTGTGAGTTCAGTAGGGAGCCTCACCAATTCAGGAAGCACATCCCCTCTGTTATTCATTATTCATACAGCCTCAGAATTAGCTGCTATAATTCACACATCTGAAGATTTGTTGTGCTATAAAAGAATATGCAAATTCTTCCATTTATGTATTTATTTCCAAGTTAAATGTGTTCAATTTGTGTATATTTATTCAATTTGTTAAATCTGTGGGGAGAATGAAGGATTCTGTGAGCTCTTATTATCCTAAATGGAATGTCTGAAGCTACTGGAATTTATGGAATGGTTTATGCTTAACTGTGAATATCTGAACATGGTTACAAAGACAGCACAAAAATACTGCCACATTTGACCTACTTGTGTACCTAAATGTTTTTTTTTTTAAACATTTGCAAATCATATTGACATTGCAAGTTAGAGAACACTTTTTGAGCTTTTGATATGATCCACTTTTATCAGTGTACCGATGCATTAAAAAACACATGACACTGCAACAATAATGAAGTTCTTTATTCTGTTTTCCATCATTCTCATAATGCTTTTCATACACAATATCAAATGTAGGCAATCATGTAAACAGTTTAAGCGTCATTTATTTTTAATGCAGACCCCATGCAGGAATGCTACTGTATGTATGGACATACATCTCCATATATTAGAGAAAGGTGTTTATGTAAATTACATATATACAATTACATTTAAACATTTGGCAGATGCTTTTATCCAGAGCGACTTACAAAAGTGCTTTGCAGTTTCCATCACTGGATAGATCCTCACACTGGGTTACTAGGTTACTAACTAAGTCCAATCAGTCAACTAGTGTCTCAGCTGTCTAAAGCAAAAGATGCAAAAACAGAAAACTGTCTAAAGGCATCCGTCCTCAATCTCGGACAATATATGGTGATGTATGTATGCCCCCCAAATGTCAAAATTATGTTTCCCACAATTACAAATCTCTATAGGGAACCAACCCACATTTCATTCCTAATAAAAAAAAAAAAAAAAAAAAAAATTATATATATCTGGTAAAAAGACTTCTTTAGAAGTTGAAGTATCAACTCAAGCTTTTGACTCAAGTAAAAGTGTAAAAGTACTGGTTTCAAAAGTACTCAAAGTATAAAAGTAAAAGTAACGTAAGGCAGAAAAAAAGCATTAAGGATAAAAGCTTAGGCTGTGCCACGGTCCTGTATACTACTGTACACTAACACCTCATAAAAAAAGAAAAATGTGTTGTTTTTTTGTTGTATTTTTTAACGGCCATAGTGATTTGGGATTCTGTATATGGCAATTGAAAAAGAATGCATTTTAGTACAATGCAAACACATTAAAGAACCATATGTATGTGTACTACTGAGCATTAACATGTTTTATGGAGAATTCATTCATTCTTCTTCTATACCGCTTTATCCTGTATTTAGGGTTGCGGGGACCTGGAGCCTATCCCAGGAGACTCAGGGCACGAGGCAGATGTGCATCCAAGCTTAGCTGCAGGAATCTGTGAGGGCAACATACAAGAAAATGAGTGTAGCCAGGGCAGGCTTAGTAACAATTACTAATTAATTAATTTTAGGTGGAAAGAGTAATAAAATTTTGTACTCAAGTACAAGTACTGTTACTTCAGTGAAATTTTACTTAAGTACAAGTAAAGTTACCATTATAAAAATCTACTCAAGTAAAAGTAAAAAGTAGCTCATTAAAAAATTTACTCAGAGTAAAAGTTACCGGGTTACTTTTTTATTTTAATTTTTTTTAACAGCGGCGGTGGGTTGAGGCATTCTAGCATAGTTCAAAAAAAGATGAGCAGATATAAATCTCAAACTAGTTGTTTTTAACTGAAGGAACACCTTTGCATAATAAAGCTGTTGTCTTTCTTGTGCTTGAAAATCAAAGTGGTCACTTAAATATGGTGTTACGTCCCAGTCTAGGGCCAAACAGCAAAAGAATGGTTCAGGGTTCTATTTTAAACTGTATGGAAATGGTGGCATATGGCAGAAAGACCTAGATCCAATCATTAACTGATGAAATAATGTTTGTATATATATATATATATATATATATATATATATATATATATATATATATATATATATATATATATAATGTATATACACACACACATACATACACACGCACACACACAAGGAGGAGGAGGATCAGATTCAGCGTGGACCCAGGCCAAAATAATAAACAAAACGGTATTTATATTTAGTTATTTAGTAATATTTAGTTATATTTTTAATTTTTTGCAGATTACCTGCAAAAAATAAAAAAACAAAAATACAGGTACCTTCCCGGACTCCCTAAACCAAAAACAGTGAAATTATCTATAAATATATACAAAGACCAACCAAACCAAAGGGACAAAGCAATAATCAAAGTCAATGGGAGGCAAAAAGTCAAAACCAGAATACACAACCAAATATCAAAACGCCAAAATCACAACCTCTTTCATCTTTCCCGCGTCTCTCTCCGGTTAATAAATGGTCGCGCTAGTCGATGACGTCACTCAGGGCGGAAGCGACCGTGTGGAAGGTCAGGAAGATGCCGATGTCAGAAAACCTGGAGTGGAGTCTGGAGCGGCGCGCGACCAGGACATGATACACACACGCGAGCGCAACGGAGCATTTATACAAAGCATAATATTTTTATTATTTTAGCATTTTCATTCATTTATTTTTTACTCAGTAGCGAATATGATTTAAAATGTAGCGAATTACAATACTTCAAACAAAACGTACTTAAGTAAAAGTAAAATTACTGATTTTTAAAACTACTTAAAAAAGTAGAAATACACAAAAAAGCTACTCAATTACAGTAACGCGAGTAAATGTAATTCATTACTTTCCACCTCTGGTGGTTGTCTACAATAAACATTAGTGCTGTAATAATGAATGATTAATCCAAGTGGTTAATCAAAAAAAAAAAAATATATATATATATATATACATATATATATATAAAATATATATATATATACATATATATATATAAAATATATATATATATTTTATATAGAGCCCTCCTTGTGATGACTTTGGTGTGAAAGCCGTTGCTAAAGGGCTATAGGTGAATTTTCTCCACTTATCAATGCCACATTGAAGTTTCACGGTTTTCCTTTGTTTTGTTGTGTTTTCTTTCTTTTTCCTTTTCACAAATCCAAACTAGCTGCTATACGCTGAGACTTGAGTCTTTTTCCTGTTGCTGATCCACCATTTGTCTTATAGTACATCTCCTTTTGAGGGAAGTTTGTCTGTTCCTGAGAACTTTTTTCTGTTAATTAAAAGTCCAAAAGTTTTGCGCTAACGTGAAGAAATGATCACCTTTTGGGCTCTTTATTAAAAACTCTTTTCAAGGATTTGTAAACCTGGTCCATTTTCAGACCGACTGTCTCTCTCCTTATTCTCTTCCCATTGACTTGACATATGTAGTTGTGATTGTTTCAAAAACTCAAAGACAAAAGAGAAGCTGCCATTGTTCCACCCTGGAAATAAGTGTGAGGGACAAAAAGGGGGGAAAAAAGCCTATTTCAAGAGAGAAATCTTTATGAAGATGAAACAACAATTGAAACTCAGTCTATTGTCAGCTGAAACAAAAGAGATGTTCAGTGCCCACTGTCTAGTCATGATTTTGCTGAAGGACGTGTGTGTGTGTGTGTGTGTGTGTGTGTCTTGCTATATTGTAACTTGTGTCTTTTGAGAATAAAGGCCTGCTATCCTTAGTTCCCTTCATCTGTGTCAAACACATAAATACATCCTCAGATTAGTTTAACTTTGGAATCAAAAACAATTCTAAAGAAACTCCTGGAATGGAACTTCTTAACATCTTTTTCCTTCTTTCACTCTTTCTGCTTTCTTTCCAGACTAATCTTTCTATTTCCGAGTTTTATTCTAGTGGTTATTTTTCATTTCATTTGAATGGTTTTCATTGGTGCTTTCATGAGCCACACACGACGAAAAGCTTACATATGTCCAGCAGGTATGAAAAATATGTCAATCAAATGTTTGTATTTAAAAGTGAACTCCGTACTGCACGTATTTTTTACTGTGTTGGACCTGTAAAAGTGCCCTGCATATGTCAGGTAGATTCACTAGATCTGTCTGATCCATCTTTGCTGCTGACATCACACTGCTGGTGTGTGTTTCCGTGTGCCCAAATTAACCCACATGTGCTAACATCTGCATCTTTCTATTTCAGCATAAGTGTCTAATGGGCGGCGGCGCGGTGGTGTAGTGGTTAGCACTGTCGCCTTGCACCTCCAGGGTCTGGGTTCGATTCCCCGGCCAGGCTCGATTCCCGTCTCTGTGTGCATGGAGTTTGCATGTTCTCCCCGTGCTTGGTGGGTTTCCTCCAGGTACTCCGGTTTCCTCCCACAGTCCAAAAGACATGTAGGTTAGGCTAATTGACATTCCAAATTGCCCGTAGTGTGTGTATGTGAGTATGTGTGTGTGCCCTGCGATGGATTGGCACCCTGTCCAGGGTGTACCCCGCCTTGTGCCCTAAGTTTCCTGGGATAGGCTCCAGGCCCCCGCGACCCTATATATAAGGATAAAGCGGTACAGAAAATGAATGAATGAATGAATGTCTAATGGGCAAGAAGAATCAAGAGACTAATCTAGAATTGCTGTTGCATCTCTTGCCCCCTCTATGGCAGTTGAACTTAATCCTATTTTCCCTCTTTACCTTTTCTTGTTTATCTAATTTAACATTTCTTAAATGCTTCTCGGAGAGGTTCAGTTATTTCATTGGCAAGATTAATGTGCCAAATACCAGTACAGTTATACTATTCCCTTATTGCAAAATATGCCATTAAGAATGATATAATAGATTACTTTTTTCTAAAGGGATATGCAAATTTATCTCAGCCCTGATTGACTTTGCTGTGGTTAAGTGCTCAAGGTCATAAAAAAAATTTCTGTGGAGGTTCCAGTGGCAATACTTGCTCCAGCTCTTGGTGTGCTAACATGTAGTTTCTGAGCCCCTCTGGCAGCAGCAGCTGTGCCCATGTCCTTCAGCTCAGGGCTAATGATGGAGCCAACTGAGGTGATTATTATCAGCTCTCTGTCTCCAGCTCTCAGCACGGGCCAAACGGGCCAGACACAGCCAGGCTACATTAATAAAGTGCAAAACTGATAATGACTTTAAGATTGGATAATTAGCCCAAATGTGTCTAATTGGGGATTTCTCTCCAGATTTGCCATGGTCGTTAGTGTAGTGCTACTTGTCACTGGTGCTACGAGGCTGTTAATGTGCATAAGTGTATGTGTGTGACCATCACCTTCAGCTTTTGGGTATTTTAATCACCCATAGTAGAACATGCAGATAATATCATATATTCATATATTTCAAATTCCATTATTTAAAAGTAAAAGTTTATTTATTTATTTATTGTAGGTATTTATGTATATGCAGGTAGATGATAGTATGGTAAAGCTAGGAGAAACAAGGGGTTTATGCTGTGGGCGCAGTGCAATCAGTTCTTTTTAATCATTTATGAATCTCCATCTAATTGACTTGTAAGACGTAAAACATATCTTCATTATGTACACAAACTGATAAAACATTGAAAGGACAGGTGTACATTCAAAGCTATCAGTAGCAAATTACCAGCACCATTAAGGCATTTTTGTGTAACACATCCTCACCACCACCGCGCTAACAATTAACTAGCCTGATAATAAATAGCCGAAAAGATAAAGTTGAATGAATGTAATATTTTCTATCCTGGTGAAAGTGACGTGCTTTAATTTTTTGATTATTTCCCTGAAGAAGCCATTCGAGCTGCCCACCATGCTGCTTTTAAAATGCTTTTTAATCCTTTTGAAAATTACTCTCAAGCTAACGAGTTCTCCACAACCCAACTCCAGACATCATTAAGGGTTGGCTCTAGCCCACGGCTGTACATGAACCTTTTCTTTACACTTTATCCATAATTCAGCTATCTTTCTTAAATTATTCAAACAAATAGTAGCAGAAAATAATGGACTTCACTGAATCTTACTTACACATAAAACAATTTTAATGGTGATTTGAATGTGCAAGACTAAAAAAAAAAAAAAAAAGAAATAGCAAAAGCTCTCTCCTGTTCTATCTGCAGCCTGAAAAGCTTGACACATAAACCCATCATCTAAAAACCCTGGCCTGTGTCTTCCAGAGAAGGTGAAAATAATATAAGTAATTTAACTAAAACATTTATTATATCAAAGGTTGATAACAGTTGCATTATTGAATTAAATAAACATTTTTTTTTTCAAAATGCGCAGCTTTTGTGTACTCCACTTACAACATTCCTTCTTATTATAAGTGATTATTCCTGGCTTTATTCATTTGTAGATACCAATTGACCACTTGAAATTTGAAGCACATCCAGTATAAGCAGACTAATATTGCATAGTTTGCCTCCTGCTGTTGTGGAAATAAACCAAGAACATACCTCTTTAACTGCACAGCTGCTATTAAATTTTCCTCTCTTCACCTACTGAAGGCAATTACCACCTTATCATTTCTTGGTAGCTATATAAAGAAAAGTATTTGTAAAATGCAACAACCGTATCAATGTCCATATGCAGATGGGTGAGAATTAAACATAAAAAACAATGGCATTGTTACACTATGGGGCTTTTTTTTTTAGCATGGTTTAGGCCCAATTTTTCCTTTTTTACAGGAAAGAGTCAGTGCGCAGCTCAACAAAATTATTCTGATGACTTGTTTTTTTTTTTTTTTTTTTTTTTTCATTTCATTTTATTTATCCTGATGGAAGTGAAATCCAAAGCAGTGAATGGTTTAAGGATTATAACATAGTGTAAATCATGTCCTATGGACTTCAAAATATCTACAGTAGATCTCAAATCAATATCATTTTAGGTCAACGTGTTAGACTCTCTGCCATCATCAAAACTGCATATGAGAAATGTATTCATAAAAATTATGTTTATCTCACCGGTACTTTTTTTTTTTTTTTTTAATAAACTTGTCGAATCTATGCCAAAGCACATTAGCTCAAGGCACATGGCACATGGCAGCTCAAGGTGAGCTAATGCCTAAGACGCTTTGATATTTTCCCCTCTGATTTGTCTCCAAACTGTATGTAGTAATTGTACTGTGCAAAGACTCTTAAATAGGTACAGAGCATCTCCTTTTTTTTGGATGGCTGATTGTCATTGGTATTTGGATCAAATGTGTTAACACAGCACAAATGTCAGTTACAGATCATTACAACTACTGTGGCTTAACCTGTCTGCTACCATAGTAAATCTGTTACCACCAGTCAATCTTTATCTGGTTAATCAATCGGTAAAATTTGCAATCAGATATTTCATCCATATTTTTAGCACTTTTTTTATTTTGCTTGTTTTCTTGCATCAGCATATTGAAAAATCTACATATATATATATATATATATATATATATATATATATATATATATATATATATATATATATATATATATATATATATATATTTACTTAATTTTGCTGAAAACAGACAATACTGATAAATATTGTAGATTTATATATAGATTATAGATTTATATAATTTATATAAATAAATTTTTATTTTCAGCAAAATTAAGTTGACAAATGTATCCCTTGCTTTGATTTTCAAAATTGCTAAATTGCTAACAAACATCCCTTTTCGTTATTCTGTTGTTTTAGCTTCTCTCCATTAACACAGGTAGAAGAAATTAAATGATCTTTGGAAGACTGCAAGAAAAGCCTACCAGAATTGCCATGAGTCAGAGTGCTAATGGCACAACAATTCTACTGGAAATTCTACTGGGCAAAACCAATGAAAAGAATAAACAGTATTATTATTGTCTTTCTTGTTTATAAAGGTCACTTACATTATTTGTTCAGAATGTTGCATATTATGTCACTGTAAGTTTTCTGGAATTGCTTCTTCATGTTCTTCCTAAAAGTTTTGCATGGTTACATCTCAGGTTTTATGAATTATAACCTCTGTTTATGATTCAGAGGAATAGATGGAGCCATATGGCTTTAATAAAAAGAGTTCCATCTGCATAAAAGTGAGTGTACCCTTCCTGTGTGTTGTATACGCCATTATCTGACAATAGCTCATGTCATATTAGTTTGGAGGAGCGGCTGTGGTTCTGGCAGGCTGAAAGGCAGCGAGGCGCTGCAGACATTGTGAGTAATATTTCTCAGTAGGACTAAGACAGCCTGTGTCTGAATGAGGCAGCTTCTAACTAATGGCCATCTGTGTGCAGCAATAATGAAAAATCTCGCTCATGTATGGCCACACCAGCTCGTTAAGAAGCCTCAGCGGCAAGCAAAAAATAAAACAGATGATGGACTCCGGCGTGTGAGAGCTTTCCTGCTAATCTCTCCCTGAAGGACCTGCTGCAGCTCATCCTGAGAGTGACAAACAATTGCTCGGAATTATTCTCAGAGAAATATACAGTGTGAAGTATGCCTGTATGATGCGGAAGAAAAAAAAAATCTATTTTTAAAAAACTTTATAAATTATTTTCAGTTATGATTTTTTGTTGTTGTACAACAAGAGCTGCAGATGTTATAATAATAATAATAATAATAATAATAATAATAATAATAATAATTATTATTATTATTATTATTATTGTTATTATTATTATTATTTCATCATCTTCTACAGCAAATAGAGAAATAGTATCATTTAAAAAAAATATATATATACTTAAAAAGGAATTGTTTCCTTTATTCTTGACACTGATCATATTTTTGCACAACTTAGTGAACTCCATCTCTTTCAAGTAAACGGATACCATCACAACTAACCAATTAACTTAGGGTATTCTAATTAAATCACATTTCCCTTCCATTTACAAAGTGATGTTGAATCAACTTGGCTGCCCACAGCATGAGAACTTAAAGTAAAATGTCTGTCGTTTCTATGATTTATACTGTACAAGCAATTATTAGTTTTTCTTAAATAAACATATATTTATGAAAATACTGTTTATTGTTTGAGAAAAAAAGCATGCATTTCAGCCTAGCTTTTGCTATCAAAACACATGGTGGCATTCATTTTCCTCCTTCGTCTAACAAACTTGGCAAAGAAGAAAATCGCATAATTTCACCCAGCATTGCTGGTTTACGATGTAATGCAGCATTAAGTAAACTTTAATGTTAATTAATTAAGATTTCAAATCTGGAAAAAAAATCCATATGTCTCACATGATATTTCAAACCTATCAAGTGTATGATACCTGTTTATCAAGTTTAAAAAGCTATATATATCCTTTGTATTTGCCTTATTGGTTTATGAATGTTTTGATTAAAAATGTAAATGGCACATGCAAAATTGTGTTAAACCATACCGTTGAATTAGTCAAAATAATGGAAATTCTCCCCCACTACCTTGAAGGCTGCAATCTGTCCTTTTCACATTCTAAACCATGATATAAACACATACTGCTAAGTACTAAAAAATACTCATGTAATGTAAGTTTCATCAGTTGTTGGCATTTTGTCTACCGAAGTTGTCTTTGGACTTTGTAAAAGCCTTTTTTTTTTTTTTTTTAAATAAATGTTAGACTATTAGTCTTTCTCTGCATCAACTCCACTGTACTGTTGTGCCCCATCATAAAATCTCACACGTGACTCCAGCTGCAGAGGTATTGTGAGTTGTACTTTTGGTCCCCATGCAAAGGTGAAGGAAGTGAGGAGAAGATTCAGAGATAAGTGTAGCCCCTGAACACCATGACTAATTTGACACATCTCTCTGTGCGCCCTTTCTGACTGTCTGCCACCATCAACACTTCCTGGCTCACCAGCCTGCCATGGACATCATCCCTTTGAGGCCAGACATTCTGCTGGAGTTTGCCGGTGCAGCCTCTGGCCCTAATGGATGAGACTGAAAACTAAAAATGAAATTCAATTTCATGTATACTTCTAAAACTGCATCTCCACCTTTTTTGAACTAATAACTTTCAATCCTAATCATTTAAAATATAGATACATAAAACAAGACATATTCATAAAGTATAGCACCTAACATAAAGCAACACACATTATAAAGCATATACAATTTATTGGACGCAGTTACCATAATTCTAAAATATACAGAAAACTATATTTAAAAATTAACAATATGCTAATTTATGAAAGTTACATTTATATCTATTTGTATAATATAATATAATATAATATAATATAATATAATATAATATAATATAATATAATATAATATAATATAATATAATGCAATGGTCCCAAAATATATTTGTATTTTACAATAATTTAAACCACATATAAAGTTACATCATTTTAATTTGCAGCCATAAAGAGTGAAAAAGGAGAAATATGCATTTCAAAATTGCATTCTGACTGTGGCACAGGATTCACATTTTCAACCCATAACTGGCCCATAACTTACTTGTCAAGGCTTCTGCTTGACTAACTGTGTTGCATAAAGTAGCTGTATAAATCAAGCACTTTGATTAAAGCCTGATTTTGACCATATGACTGATGGACTAAATTCTCTCCTATAGTGTAACCGGTCATTTTCACTTCCAGTCAGCCAGTCTTGGTCACACAGTGCATACATCAGTGCTGGGTCAGGTCCAGAGCTTGAGTTAACATTAATGTTAAACATTACGGTGCAGTTGGTCCTAATAAAATAGACAGTCAGTGTCAATGAATGCTGTACGCAGATAAGCATCATTTTACCACCGAACCCACACTTCATATCTCTATCTTTTTTGGATGGACAAACCTCATATCAGTCATAGAAATAAAGTATACATGAGTTTTGTACATGTAAAAAGTTTGCATTTATCATCTTAAAGGTCCAAAAGTATTTGGACAATGCCACATTTGACTGAAAATTAAAACTTTACATCATTTCATCAATGAACATCAGTGACTCAGTTCCACTGGCAGCCACAAATGCCGTTCCTCCACCAGGTTTGACAGATGATCATATTTTTTTTTTCTCCAATGATTCTGATACAGGTTCATTTGTAGTAGAACTGGAGAGGCTTTTCTTCTAAGCATAAAATTGTCTGCAATGCTACAAGAGAAGAGGATAAACACCCCTGGCATCGTATGAAAAGCATGTTTCGTTTACAGAAAGTGCAACAGCTTCATACTGTGATGTCATTTCAGCAAATAAAAACTTCTAACCTGAGGAAACATGTCGCGATTAGTTTAGCTGTTTTATTTAATGTTGCAATGTTAGCAAATATAATTATTATAATTATATACAGTATAATATACTGTGTGTATATTATATTTATATTATAAAATTAGGTATGTGTAATTATAATATATAATTATTATAATTTCTAAAAAGAAAAAAAAAAAAAGAATCTGACATAACCATGAAACAGATACTCAGTACTTACTAGCCCTTTCACCTAAATACTTTTTTACTCTTACTTAAATAATATTTTGTATGACAATTTTTTTCTTCTATTTGAGTAATATTATTTTGAGTACAGCTACTCTTAATTGTGTAAATTTTTGACACACCTCTGACTATTCGCGCGTTTCAACTGCATAGTACGACACGACACGGTTCAGTTCAGCTCACTTTTGGGGGGTTTTCCACTGGGAACAGTACCTGGTACCTGGTCCTTTTTTTAGTACCACCTCAGCCGAGGTTCCAAGCGCGCCGAACCGTTACCAAAACGTGATGTGTAAACTCTGCTGGTCACTGATTGGCCGGAGAAAATCGTCATTACTGCGGCACTGAACTTGCGACACGAGACACAACAGACCCGCTAGATTTTTAACACAGCCAGCGAAGGATCGGATGCACCATATTGTTTTAACCAAAAATGTCTGTTTCGTGGTCTATTGAGGAAGTACAGACGTTCCTCTCGTGGTAGCCGAGGAGCGGATCCAGCGAGAGCTTGATGGGGCGACGCTTTTGGGGGGTCGCTAAGCTCTTGGGCGCACACGGCTACCATCAGACTTAAAAACAGTGATTTTTTTAAACTTGTAGGGACAAGTTTAAAAAAATGAAGAGCGACTATAGGCAGTAGAGGCGGCGCAACTATAACGACACGTGAATAATCCCGCCCACTCTAAATCGGTACTAAACTGCAGTCAAAACGCAAACCGAGCCGAACTGAGCCGAACCAAGATGAGCTGAACTGAACCGTGCTGTGCCGTACTATGCAGTGGAAAAGTGCCATATGCAGTAATTACTGTTGACTTGAACAGAATTCTGTGCTTGTGAATGAATTGTCTTCTATTACCTTCAAGACTTCCTGGTGTTGCCAAGCCAACCAGTATACTCCACCACTGTACTCCTTCTTCTCAAGATTTGTTAATTCGACTTTTTTAGCCTAATAACTTGCATTGACACCTCTTTGAATGACGTATTGCAGGTTCCCGTGAACAGCTACAAAATGCAAAATCAATATTTACATTTATGCATTTGGCAGACGCTCTTATCCAGAGCGACTTACATTTTTATCTCATTACACATCTGAGCAGTTGAGGGTTAAGGGCCTTGCTCAAAGGCCCACCAGTGGCAACTTGGTGGTTGTGGGGTTTGAACCTGGGATCTTCCGAACCGTAGTCCAATGCCTTAACCACTGAGCTACCCCTGGCCCTACCCTCACCTTAATCTGTCATGAAATAGCTATCATTACAAAAGTTGTACAATTAATGAATCGATTAGTTAATTAACAGTTAATGCCGTGTTTTTGTTATACGTTTTGAATTAAAGTTGAACAATCTACACTGCAACAATGTCTCGATTGCTTAATTTCAAATCCACTGTGGTGTGCAGAGGCAAAAATAGACAAATGGCCATGGCCACTGTCCAAATATTTGTGGAAGTGACTGTATTCTCCAAATGCCCCAAATGATTGCAATTAGTAAATAGCATGGCACATAAACACACATGAACAAATTGGGCACTAAATCAGACAGAGAAACAGAGAGTACTTTCGGACAGAAGAGTTAATTGTAGCTTTTCGGATATTTTCTTTTCTGCACACAAAAATTACATTGTCTTTCAAATTAGTTTTTTTTTTAAGATGCACCTAACTTTTTTTTCTTCTTTTTTTTTTCAGTAAACAAAATGTCTTACAATAAATTAACATATTAGACAATTCAGGTTTATTTCAGAGGTCATGAATTTCAGACATGTATATACAGGTAAAAGTAACCTAAACATATGGAAACTTCATCATGCATCCCAAAAGTCAGGCTTAAATTTCAGAACATTTCGCTGTCACGGTTATTCTCACGTGTTTCATAAAGCAACGAAGCACTTACTCATCATGCTTCCCTTCTTTAAATCTGAATAGGTAAATTGTGGAAACTAAACAATGACCTTTACAATCCCACCACCAATACCCGATATATTGTGGGGAAAAAAAACATTTAAAGGTTTGCATTATATGTGATAGATTATAGTTATATCATACCCTGTTAAATTTTTTATTTCTTTCACTCTGTCCAGCAATAAAACAGGCCTTGTCTTCTTTAATGAGATGTTCCGTGAAATGTTAATTACCCACCAGGCTGGGAGTGTGAGCCGGTTCCTCGAATGATCCCATTTTTATTCTTGTAATAACAATTACTCCAGTTAAAAGTGGGTTGGGAAAAATGAAGCCACATTGAGACTTCTCTCATTCACACAAAGAAATCACACAGAACATGGCTGTAAAGTTTTGCTTGGTATCTTTTGCTCGACTGACAGTTTTCTTATTTTCCGCGCTTTATAAATGTTAATGAATACAATGCGATAATTAGCTTTCTGGAGACAAGGCATATGGATTGATTCTTACATGTCAGTGCCCAGTGTGTATTAATACCAGGCGTAGATTGACAGGTGATTAAAGGCATTTCTCTAGTTTGGATGTTTAAATGCAGACTTCTTGTATGGATCTGTCTCTGCTTGTGCAGTGCCTCTCAAGCACCAGCTCTGTTATGAATACCCGTAATTGTTTGGTCGCTCTCCTGCTTTGTGCCGCCGCCAGCTGGCACCTGCTCCCCCACGCATCACATGACACTCCAGCTGTGTCCACATGTTCCCTGGGTCAGCACGTCGGCTTGGATAATGCACACTTTTGATCAACCCCCTCTGACTTTTTTTTTTTTCCCAGTGATCTCATCATATTACCACAGATTGCTACCTATTACGGAGAGATACTTATTTAGCGATTTAGCTACAAAAAAATGCCCAGCTCTGGGGCTAATTTCAGCGGTGACATTTTGCCATACTGCTGCAGAACAGCCAGAGGACGAGTAAGAAGTAATTAATGCTAAATGGAGCCCTCCACTTGGTTCGTGTGGGTGGGTGTGAATGTATGCGCGCATCTGTGTGTGGGTGTCCTTTATTCTGATGCCGTCCTCTGAGAGAAACTGTTATGTTTGTGTCTCATTGACCCAGGTGCTCTTGATTCCTCGTTTATACAAAAGAGAAAAAAAAACGGGGGTTTCGCAAACATGGATTGCAGAGCATTGCACTACTGTTTGGTGGGAAATGAGGTAATTGCTCTGTCTTGTATGCGTCTCTTGCATAGCCTGTTATTCACATATACAAAGAGCCTTCGTTCCCATAGAAAACGGCAACACATGCATTGATTGTGCACTGTCATTTACAGAAGTTTGTTTCTGCAAGCATACACTGTGCATTGTTTCCTTATAAAAGGCTCTGACACTTACCGGCTGTACTGGCACCACTGTGCTGCACCGGCGAGCAAACGAAGGGATAACATAGCATTTTCCTTAGATTGCATGACTCCATTGCATGGAGAAGGAGAAAATGGCCCAAGGTAGTATTAGTCTTCTCTCAGCAGCATGAAGTAGCACCTTTTCTCTTTGCCAAACCCAATTACACTGTTGAATGAATGATCTAAAAGCATGATTGATGTTATTGTTTCACTTGTACTATTTGTTCCCCTGTTTTCATTCCTCGGTGAAGACCACGTTGCTATGCTGACAAAGTTTGATGACTAGATTTTGTGGACAATATGGAAGAGTATTCAGCCAAGACAAAGAAGCCTTTATTCCTAATGCCCCCCCCCCTCCCCGCCCTCCTCCGTAAGAGGTGTTTATACTTCTACAGGGCTCAAAACCAAAGTGCAAACAGCACGCACAGAGTTATGAACTTATCTGCGTTATGGACTTGACTTCAAGATTTATGGAAACGGAAGTCTAGGAGAGGTAGTAAAAATGAAATCATGACATTTAAATATGCTGCCTATTAAATATATGAAAACAGAAGCATTCCCTGCCAGAAATAACTCAGTGTAGCCTGGTGTCCAAGTCAAAATATGCTCCATCGATTAGGCCAGAGGGTATTTTGCCATATATCTTTCATGCTGTGGAAAAATTTGGGGAACGTCTTATATATTCTGAACATTATCTATTAGAGGAGATGAAAGCTATAACATATCTGACATGTAAAAAGTCCAGACAGTTAAAAAGAATTGTGTGGTCGCAGTCGCAGGCTGTTTCAGGTCTGCGGAAAGAGGCAGGCAGGAATGCCATTATTAGATATTACTCTGCATTAGTGAAAGAAAGGCACAGGAATGATTGCTTAATGATGGTCCTCCTACAGGACCCAGCTGTGGTTAGGACCAGAGGATTGGCCTTTGATGAGCTAAAGCCAGACCACTTATTGGCCTGCAGTCTGCAGTGGAAGCCAGCCACCAAAACATATATGTATAATGGAAATATAATGGAATTTATAATAATTTGTTTAGCCAGAGAGAGAAACAGAGGAAATTAGAGTAGCTTGGTGCTGCTGCCTGCAGACTACATGCACCTCTGCCATAACAAGATTAGAATTTAAACTATGGGGTGAGTGGGTCTTTTCTCCCCGGCAAGATGAAATATTAAAATAGGCCATGCCTCTGCATTGGATGTCTCCCTCCCGCTCTTGCTCTCTATCTGTGCCACTCTGTCTCTGACATATACCTGTCACTCAAAGTGATTGACACTGAACATGAATGGATCAAAGCACTCGATTTCAGCGGTTTGTTTTGCATTGTGCTGTGTTAAACATGAGCAGGTAGAATCCTGCCGTAAGATTGGGATCTTTTCTTTGCCACTTTATAAATGTCACACAGTGCAATATAGATGCTATCTTTTCTGCTGACGGTATACAGTATACATTCTGTATTAGTCAGTGACAAAATTTTAATTTTGGCCCCCTATACCTCAGCACCAATGGCCTGAAATTAGGTAATGACATAATGTTTTATGCGTATATTCATCTAGACACCAAAAGTGTACAATTGAATGTGTAGGTTCTTTGCATATTATGTGTCAGAGAGCATTGTTTGTTTTTGCACAAGTAAGTTAATAAAAGGTCCCGAAGCATTTGTATAAATGCCTTTAGACTTTTTAAATAATAAAGGCATGTGGTTTGTGATTTTATCCTCAATTTAGTCATGGACAATTTCCACCCATCAAGCAGCTGTCCCCTATCACGCAACAGCTCCAATGAGGGAGGGTAAAGGCTATCCCCTGACACCTCTGAGGCATACGAAGTGGGCCAAATGCATCTTTTCAGACCGCTGCTCATGCAACGTCAGGGAACACACTTGGAGAAAAACACTATCCACCAATGTCTGCATGCATGAGTCCATGATTGGCTACGGCACAGATGGCTCTGTCATCATTGTATTTTCAACTCACACTTTCCAGATGATAGTTCAAATGATTTTCTGTTTCACTACACAGGATCCTGGCATATGTCCTTATATGTCCTAAGTAAGAAACTAAAAAAACTAAAAATTTAATTCTCAATTTCACAGTTTCTCATGGAAACCACTGTTATGCTAAGCTGTTACAGTCTTCACATCACTCCTGGAGGTTCTGGGAGCCTACCTCACATTTATGATAGGATTTTGACACCTGCAAATCATATATAATATCCTGGAAATCAAACTTTTGAGAGTGAAACCGAGAGAGAGAGAGAGAGAGAGAGAGAGAGAGCAGTCACATTCAGAATCACATTTGTCTCTCTTTGTGCTAAGTGAATATTTAAAAAAAAGAAAAAACACACGTTACCCCGTAGAATAGTAAGGTATACCTCTGCTACTGTATAAAAGCAGTTACAGTACTTGCAGATGAAAGTTGATATTAGGTTTAATACCGTTTTTTTTTAAAAAAGCATGTTAAGGTAAGTTTTTTTAGCCTCATTTGATCATCAGCGTTTGATAACTAACATTATTTGAACCAGCTTGTTAGCTGCTACCCTGTGTTGAGGCCCTATTCCCTACTCAAACTTTCAATTCAATTCAATTCAATTCAATTTTATTTATATAGCGCTTTTAACAATGGTCATTGTCTCAAAGAAGCTTCACAAAAATGAAAGAACATTTTTTTAGAAAAGAAAATATTTGGAAGTGTGCATGTGTGAGAAAAATGTGTATAGGTAATAATGAGATGAATGAATGATGAATGAAATGTCTCTGATGAGCAAGCCAAGAGTGACGGCGATGGTGGCAAGGAAAAACTCCCTGAGATGGCATTAGGAAGAAACCTTGAGAGGAACCAGACTCAACAGGGAACCCATCCTCATTTGGGTGATAACAGATAGAAATTATATAACATCATGTGTGTTGTGCAGGTGAAAGTTCAATATGACAGAAATTATTTAAATTGGTATGTTGGAGCTAAACCATTTAAGGCCTTGTATGTAAGTAATACTATTTTGTAATTTATTCTAAACTGAACAGGTAGCCAGTGCAGGGATGATAATATTGGGGTTATATGATCATATTTTCTGGATCTAGTGAGAATCCTGGCGGCTGCATTTTGGACTAACTGAAACTTGTTTATTGAGGATGCAGGACAACCACCTAGTAATGCATTACAATAGTCCAGTCTGGAGGTCATGAATGCATGAACTAGCTTTTCTGCATCAGATACGGATAAGATGCTCCTCAGTTTGGCAATATTTCTAAGATGGAAAAAGGTTGTTTTTGTGATATTTGAAATGTGATTTTCAAAGGACAAGTTACTGTCTAATATTACGCCCAGGTCTTTTACTGCTGAGCTGGTAATAACAGTACATCCTTCTAAGCGCAAGCTGAATTGTGAAAGCTGTTGTGTGCTGGTTTTGGGGCCGATAAGTAATATCTCTGTCTTATCTGAATTTAGTAAAAGAAAGTTATTGGTCATCCAATCTTTTATGTCCTGGACACACTCAGATAATCTAGACAACTTAGGTATTTCGTCTGGTTTAGTTGAGATATATAATTGGGTATCATCAGCATAACAATGGAAACTAATCCCATGTCTTATAATGATGTTACCCAAGGGAAGCATGTATATTAAGAACAGCAGAGGTCCTAAAACTGACCCTTGTGGGACCCCATATTTCACTGGCATTACACCAGACGGTTCTCCATTCAGATCTACAAAATGGTATCGATCAGACAGGTATGATCTAAACCATTTTAATGCCTGTCCCTGAATACCTACGTGATTTTGTAAGCGATCTATGAGAATATTATGATCTACAGTGTCGAATGCAGCACTAAGATCAAGTAAGACTAGTATTGAGATGCAGCCTTGGTCTGAAGCTAAAAACAAGTCGTTTGCAATCTTAACTAGTGCAGTTTCTGTACTGGGGCCTGAAACCTGATTGAAAAACTTCTTGTATACTTGTTTAAAGTCATAGTGGTGTCCATGAGGATTTGCAGTTTAGGACGTCTGCTATTATATTTAAATGAACCAGTTAGCATACTAATTACCAGTGTCATACTACATACACTATTACAGCATTTTTTCAATAATCATCATTATATAGAAATCTCTTAATTATACATAAATGTGGTTTTTGATTACTGCAAAGATTTATTTAATTACAAAATATTGTGCTCAACTAGGCTAAAGAAAACAATGATTTGAGTCCTAGCTTTGTGCTCTAGGTTTCTATCCAATTATGGACAAGACTACATTTTTGTAACTGATCATAATGCAGGAGGTCTTATTTCTTATCTCACACACAGGCTTGCTACAGTCTTTTTTATTTGTATCTCTTTGGTATTTTTTCTCTGTTGTCCCACAAGTAAACATACATGATATTTCAGTGTGTTAAATAACAATAGGCAAGAATAGTTTAGTGATGATTTCTGTATCTACAGTTTATATAGTGAGGATAGGCATCTTTTGTAATCTGGTTCCTCTCAATGTTTTTTCCTTGTGTTGTCTCAGGGGGCTTTTCCTTGTTACCCTCACCTCTGGCTTGCTAATTCAGAAAAATGTATAACAATTATAACATGTATAACAACATTTAAAATATATCTGGAATTTGTGGATTTTGAAGAGCATTGTAAAAAGAACTATACAAATAAATTTTTAACTAAATTGAATTAGTATAAGTACAAGGAATAAACGTTATTGACAAATTAATGGTCTTGTCTTCATTCTTCATATTTACCTTTCGGTCGTTAAATCACAATATAAACATAATGATTTATACTGCCTAATACTGTATATGTTCTCTGTATATTGTATTTGAACAGTATTTTATTATAAGGACAGACCTGACTGGGTTGGCTGTACTGTGTTTGTATGTGTGTGTGAGTGTTACAGGGAAAGGGGTTAAAAGGTTGTCAGACTCTTCTCCTTGGCTTCATAGTGACAGTGAACATGTGTTTCCTCTGTGTGATCTGCTTGCCCCTAGACCGAGCACTGTGTGGCTCGCTCAGGGGCCAGTCACAAGGCATTTTGATCTGGAGAGTTTGAATGATTCAGGCAGTGTGTGTATGTGCTTGCATGTGTGTGTGTGTGTGTGTGTGTGTGTGTGTGTGTGTGTGTGTGTGTGTGTGTGTGTGTGTGTGTGACTGGAGGCTGAAACCTAATGGTGCCTTCAGAACGTTCCTATGTCAGCTCTCTCATCATCTGTATGCTTCTGCTTGAGGAAGGCGTGTGCTTCAGTTATAATGCATGACCTGACTGTTTACTTCATGTCAGGTAATGTTAGGTAATGTCTACCTGACTCATTCAAGCTCTGTGTACAGTCTTGAATTCCCACTTACCAAACTCTGCACTTACTGTGCAAGCTTTAGTTATACCATTAAATATTTCATTAGGTTTAATTGTTATATTAGTTAATTTTGCACCACATTAGTAACGAGTTTTTGTTAAGTGGTGTTTTAAATTGAAGTCGAGAGCTATAAATCCTTCCTGAGTCTATTAGCCACCAGAGGGAGCTAGGATGGAAGCTTGAAGACAGCACTTTCCCTGTTTGGAGCACAAGATCACTACAGGGGCACATACATGTGGCAATAACTGTGACCTTAGATTTGCAATTTTCGAAAAAAAAAAAAAAAAAAAATCCTCAGTGACTGCTAATCTTCATCTGTCAATTAATCCTGGAGAGGGTAAAGAATCTACACTGGGAACATTGACCAGGTCCTTAGAAGTTTTGAAGGTCCAATCCAAAAGTTTTGCTTTATTGTGATACATTATATATAGAATAAAACATGATGGGGTGGACTGTTATAGGATAATAATCAATGGTAGGGTGTTGATTATTTTTAAATAACTGTACTTTTGTTTTAACATGTTTACTAATTGCTGTAACATGTTTTATTACTCTTATACCACATTTGTTATCATTTTAAATAATGGTTATTATTGAAGGGTGGATATTGTTTTAATGCTGTAAACTCTGAATGTATCATAGTACCTACACTAGAGAATCTGTTTCCTCAAGGAAAACTCATATTTAGTCTATTTATGTGCAACATATGTAATAAGTCTGTGTATTAGGTCTAAGTATAGAAAGGACAGCATATTTCAATGAGTGCGGCCAGAACTACTCTCGGAGCTGTGCTATTGTAGAAAACTAGTTAACATATTCTGACCAATTAGAATCTAACAATTTACATTGCTGTGATATGAGCATAAATAATACATGATAATATAAACAGATCAATCAGTTTCTTTTTCCCTAAGAAAATATTGTATTTGTTATTTAACCTGCTTATCAGTCATCAGTGGCATCCGCCAGGCTATTTGCATTTACAGTCATACTGAATTCTCATCAAGTGCACTTCATGTGGAGGCATAAAGAAATCAGAGATTCTCATTTGCCATCTGACATCAATTTTCTAAATTGTAACCGGATGTCATACTCTAGCTTCTTGTTAATGTGTAATCACAGAGATCTTTTACAGAAATCTGTCTAGCAGGTGCATGACAGAATGGATTGATAAAGATATCGCTCTATTATTGATAAAGATAAGTAGTGCACAAACACAGACAAACAGACCTGAAACAGGCGTCTGGCTGCCAGCGTTTGCTCGTTCCATTCCACCAAGAATTGGATGTAATCCTTAAATTAGCCGTTACATTTATTGGCCGAATTGAAGATTTCCACAAGTTCCATTAAAGCCAAATTTATTTACTCTGACAATCAATAATTTATCTTGCAAGTGTTTCCTCTCATTAGTTAACTTGAGGCTTTTTGATTTGCAATTCCCCTCAGTTCCTCGGTGGTGGGTGAGGTCATCAGTACTTGGCTTGGGGGTGTGGTACAGGTTGCTGGTGGAATCAGAGGGCCGGTAATCCCCCATTCAGCATGCATCTCACTGGGATTTAATGAATAGCCTCTAATGGAACCTCTGTGTATGTATTTCATCCCTGTGGGGTGGATACTAACACCAGCGTCAAATTTCAAAATGAAACCAATGGGTTCTTCGTATTGTCAGGGGGAAAAAAAAAACATTTGGAAAAATCTGGATTGATTCATAAATGACTATAAAATGTGGGCTTTTATAAAATTGCCATATTTTTTTATTGAAGAGGATTTAAACAATCAGGGATTCAACCCACTAGGATAAAATGGTACATAGACTCAAATTTTCCAAGCTCATGACTTAAAAAGACCTTCAGCTCTTTTTGAAATATGCTCTGCTCAAAAAGTATTTCAGAGGATCCCCGAATAAAGGCTGTTGTAACTGCACAGGGTTACTAAGGAATTCTTTGAGCCTCTAAGTTCATAATCAGTCAGATGTGTAAATGCTGTAATTTAGTGTGGGTTTGTTGGGAGTGACTTTCAAGAAATTGTTCAAACCTGGTCACATGAAGGTTCTTGCAACACACTGCAACTTAAAACAAATCACAGCATAACAAACACCAAATTATCATTGCAGCATATGGAGACTGGTGTTGGGTGTCTAATGGTTTGAGGCAAAGGAGTGTACTGTCAGTAAGGGCTAATAAATGTATAGCCTTCTAAGATTCCATAACAGTATATTACTATGTCAGTGTTTCATTTGAAATACTGACAAATGATAGAAACCAGAGATGTGACATTATAGGAACTGTGTATTAGAAACCAATAACAATGCAAACAACAAAGGCATGGCCATTGATAATGTTGTGTTTGATTGTAAACAAATTTCTGTGATTTCCCAGCAAGAAGAAGCGAGGGTTGTTTGCACGGCCAGGGTTTAAGTAATAGAATTAATTTAGACAGAAATACAGTAGGGTTAGGGTTAGCGTTAGGGTTAGGGTCTTCAAACTGTATAGTATTGATTCTAAAACTTAATGCAGATGGTTTATTTTTTCTGCAGTAGTAATGTAGCTCTTCAGTTAGCTATAATTATTATGTTGATTTGTTTTAATGTGTTTTCAATTATTCTTTGTGTGTGGCACTTCACAAGTTTACAGTAATTCACTTTATTTGCATGTTGAGTATATATATATATATTGTGTGTGTGTGTGTGTGTGTGTGTGTGTGTGTGTGTGTGTGTGTGTGTGTGTGTGTGTGTGTGTGTGTGTGTGTGAAAAAATGAGCAAGAAAGAGACTGAGAGACAGAAAGAGATGGAGCGTTCAAGAGCAGGAGAAAGAGAAAGAGCGACATGCAGAGTTAATGAAAGCGAGATGATTCTTTCAGGCGCTGCTCTTTTTCTCATACCCCTCCTCTCCCTCCTTCTGTTGCTCCATTCTGTTTGGCGCCAAACAGTCAAGATGTGGTGTATCGTTTCCTGCAGAGAGATGACATCCACTGAGAGAGGAGGAAAAAAGAACAACAGTAAAAGAAAACAGTGGAGAGAAAAAGACTGCTACCAAAGGGAGGCTTAGTGGTGTCAAACCCAGGATACAAGAGTTTTCACATTTGAGGGGTTAGTCTGAATATATGGAGGACCAGAGCGACCATGAAGGGTGTGTGAGTGTGTGAGGTCGGGATTTGGCAGCTGATGTGGCAGAGCGAGACTAGGCAGGCTCCTCGGCCCCTGGGAAGCACCATGCTGCCAAAATGCCCTGGCAGAGCCCTATGATCTACAGGAACAGAAGAGCCTTTTTGTGCTCACCTAGCCAAAAAAAACTTGCTCTGCCTCCTCTCATCCACTCTTCTGCTCGCTTTTTGTTCTGATTCAGCTTATCTCCCGTTACACTGCACTAGTTAAAGTCTTCTGCTAGCAATCTGCTAGCCCGCTAACCCTTTAAACACATCAGAGCCAGAATCCTGCTGGGAGAAAGACACTTACTGTTCTCTGGAGACAGTTTCCATTTACCAATATGAGAATGAATGTCTCTAACATATGCATTCCTGTGCTTGTCTGCCTAGTGGATTTGGGCCTTGCTGCCTTACCCATGGCGAGGAAAACACATGCTCCTGCCTGATGCATTCTGCATCTTGCCCCCACACATATCTGTATGTGTGTGTAAGTGAGTCTGGGAGGGCCTCTGAGGTACGAGATGTCTGCCTGCATCTTTCTCAGAGGATGACAGAGGAGTCAGCTGTCTTCCCTTGCTTCTCAGCTCATTAAATGAAATCCCATGGCCCGCATGGAGGAATTTAAATTAGAGCCTGCGTTTGATGTACCGGGCTTCCCCCTTCCTGGCCCACTGAATGCGGTACTGCCCACACTGAGGCTGGGTGGCAAACACCCTGTTTAAAGCACTGATGGGTGAAGGTCTCTTAAACTGACCTTGGGGAACTTAGCTGAAACTGTATATGTGTAAATCCACTGCAAATCCCTAGCACTCCCTTTTTTTTCCTTCTTCCTTTACAACTCCGCTCCCTGAAGAAAGTGGATCACTGGACTGTTTACAAGACCCTGTGATTCTTTAGGGATAAGGGCACTTGACAAGTCAGGCCTTGGGTCACTGTTTGAAAAGTTGGTAACCCGAGCTTAAGAAGAACAAAAAAAATAAAAAAGTACCACGTCTGAGTGCTTTAATGAGGATATGAGGTAAACAGCATGAAATAATTGGATTTTAGCCCCTTTATTTACCTCCTTTTTGACTAGGCTAGAGAGATGGAGAGGGGAGACAGAAGGGAGAGGAAGAGGGTGAGAGGGGAGATGGATGGTTGGCTGAAGTGATTTTTTCCGGTGTTTCTTCCAAAGGATGACAGAAGTGAAATAAATAAGGTGAAAATGTCCAAGTCCCAGAACTCTCCAAACCAACTATTAATAGTCTGGTAAACATTTTTGAGGAAGACATAAGCAACATTTTTTATAGAACATTGCTGTCTTATTACAGACAGATGTGGCATACAAATTTTGTTATAGATCATTTGTCAGGGAAGCACAACGAAGGTGCTGAACTACACCTCCCATCACCCCCCAGGAACCATATGCCCCTGATTACATGGTTTGGTTTGGAGTTGATCCTGATTTTGTACACCTGTATCTTGAAAAAGTTGTGTGTTCATTTGCCATTTTAGAGAGGGTCTCACTTGTGTCTTTCTCACTTGTTGTCTTTATTACATAACGTTCATGCAGAAGTTCATAGACGTTTTTTTTTTTTTTACTATTTGTTGTTCAAATTATTTAATACATCAAGTCTGTACCTTCAGCCAACAGTGCTCTTAATCCTGACAACTGACAAATCCTGGGGCAACGTTGGACCCTTTACAAACAACTTGGATGGATGGATGGATGGATGGATGGATGGATGGATAGATAGATAGATAGATAGATAGATAGATAGATAGATAGATAGATAGATAGATAGATAGATAGATAGATAGATAGATAGATACTTTATATTTCGTTCTTTCATTTCATGCTCATTCCCGAAGGAAATCTCCATTCGCAACAAGACTCTCCTAAAGATTTTTGTTTTAATAGGTGTTGGTGGGGGGATTTCTAATGACTATGTAAGACTAAGACTAGGACTAGGTTTTGCATGTCGGGAGCAACACCTTTTTTTTACATTGTGTTTTACATTGTGATTTGTGATTGTGTCTATTATTATTATTATTATTATTATTACTATTATTATTATTATTACTATTATTATTATTATTATTATTATTATTACTATTATTATTATTATTATTATTATTATTATTATTACTACTATTATTATTATTATTATTATTATTATTATCATTATTATTATTATAGATGTTACAGTATACAACTATATTTGTATGTGTTGTACTAGTAGTATCTCTCAAGAAATAATCACATACATGTCATTCTCTAAAAACTGATGAGTATTTATGTGTATCTCTGACAGTAAAGTCACTTAAAGATAAAATTTTTATCTGAGGAAATGCAAAAATGTGTCAGCTGTATATGTTAAATCATGACCAAAAGAGTGACTGTTCATGTTAACTCAATTCAAGTTATACTCTTTACTCTCCTCCCAGGGTTTTCAATCTTTGTATCAGGTTTTGTGAGGGATTTGTTTCCTGAATCCTTCAAATCAACAGTGGCTAAATGCCTATTTAGGCTTAATCAAAGCACTTCCTTCCCCATAATCCCTCAATTTGAACATGAAGAAAGGGGACATGTTAGGTAAAGCTTGAAGCCCATCGAGATACTATACAAGCTTTTTTTTTTTTTTTTTTAAATTTGTCGACAGCGTTCTGGAAGCTAGGGGTTTTATTTACCTGTTTTTATGCTGTTAAAATATTTGACATTAGTATATGTGAGCTCCTCATGTCATCTCCATACAGTTGGGGGAAAATAATTGACTTGTCAACTGCATAACCCTGATTATAGGTTTAAATCTAATAGATGCTGTTTGGCAGAGCTCATGCATATGGCTGCATTTCTACATCAATCAGATGAAATAAGTCACTCTGTTGTAATCCTGTACAGCCAAGGAATCAGTCCAATCCGCATGGACTCACACTCTTCACATTTTCTCCCACATTTCCTTATTTCAGAAAATACTTTCCACCTGCAAGTTAGTCAGTGTGTATATCTTCTGTCATCAGTGACGGAATACATATACATGATGAGCATTGTTGGGAACTGGGACTAATGGAAACAGGATTTCTTATGGTTCTATAAAGATCATCACTTCTATGCAGTGATTTCTCTACATAGAAATTGTGCTTTACTTTTAAATAAAGTCCTTTATGTATTTTACTGTTAATTTTGAATAAGATTATAGGGGCCTGGATGCACAGAGCACAAGGCTGGGGCAAACTGGGTAGTTAACCCAACACAGGGAATAAGAGCATCCAAACTCACGCACCCAATAATTACGTCAGGCAATTTTAGAAACACCAATGAGCCTACAAGACATGTTTTCAGACTATGGGGACAAAACAGAGTACCTGGAGGAAAAACACATAGGACAGGAAGATCATGTGAGATTTTAACTCCCAAGTGCTTATCAATGGCACAATATGTCATCCATATTACATATGATTTACCTAAAGTCAGTTCTGTTAAATTCAAGTAAATTTCAGTTATATATCACATTTAACAACAGGCTTCAAACCGTAACCCATGCACACTAGTGACACCAGATTATGAGTGATTACATTTATTATTTACCTTTGTTGGTAATTTAATCCACTATAAATCCACTATAATCCACTATAAACGGTAATGTTTACTACTGCTTAAAATAACAGGTTAATATCAACATTCAACAATATTTTAAATAACATGCTAAAAAAAAAAAAAAAAAACAATTACACTGAAAAATTTTATGAAGATTGGAAGTTGATCCCACATTGTGTAAATGTATTATATTTATAGTGATGATCAAAAGAAACAATTGCCCATTCATGCCAGTCCCTGAAATGAGCACTGAGAGCAGAGAAAGCCAGCACTAATTAATGGAGTTAAGTGTTAAATCCCGAGAGCTTCATTAAGGAGCTATAGAAAATCCAGCAGCAGCTGCTCTGTCTTCCCTTTCCTCTATTTTCCTCTTAGCCCGTTCAAAATATCTGGTTCTTTTAACATTCCAGTTAGTCCACTTAAATGTCTCCAATCAAGATTTAATATCAAAAGCTTATTTGTCACATGGACATTTTGTAGCAAGGTTAACTATAAATACAATATACAGTGGGTATAAGGTAGAATTGTAAGAGCGTGCAAATAATATGCTTCTAAAAAGCTTTCTATAGATGTGAAGTTTCCATATTGTAAAATAAATATGTATATAGACTAATGTGTCTAGTGCAGGTACAAGTGACATCCAAAAGCTTTATTGGCAGTTTTTAGGAGTTTAGCAGAGTGCTATGTTGGATGTTTAGTTGCTGACCAAATGACACATTCAATGTTTATCCAAATAGTGCCTTACATTATGTGTTTAGAAGTGTGACAGGAAGATTCCTCATTCTGATTGAAGAAGACAGATTATGATTTTTGTAATTTAACAGAGGTACATTTCTGATTAACTATGATTAGATCTGCTCAGAGTTAGTGGATAGTAATTGTGTAAAGGCTGTAAAGGGAACATCTTGTCAAGTCAAGCGGACCCCATCCACTTGTGTCATGGACCCCAATTATGTTACACTCTGAGCTTATAAAGTCTCAGTAAAGGAGGCACATATTTAAATGTTCAAAGAAAATGCTTTCAGTTATACAAGAAATCGTTACAGGGGATTTGGGGATTTACAGGGGACATATAACGTGTTAGGCAACCTAGTCTTTCTTTGGGGAAAGAGCTCCTTTAATGTTTCTGCATTCTTGAATCAGTCAAAATGTCTACATATTAAGTAAAAAGCAAGTGGTTTTGATAAAAAAAATAAAAAAAAGTTTTGTGACTTGCAATACCATTGCATAATGCTAGTGAGAGTCAAAGTCTGCAGAACGATGCAATTTCACACAAAGTTAAGGTTTAGTCTACAAAAGTAGAGCATACAGATTAACATACAAATTTTATAAGCAAAGGGTGTTTTTTAGTTTTCGTTTATTTTAAGTTTACATTCCACTTTGTTGTGGAGGCTCAACAACATATAACTTTTTTCACTATGCCATTATTTATTCAACAAAAATAAAGACAAAAAAAAGGATGTTGGAAATACTAAGTACTAGAGCTGTAATCGGGTCTTAAAGGTTAGGCCCGACAGGGCCCGAGCCCGACAGATTTCGACCCGAGCCCGACAAGTACATTTTGATTGACAGCCTTTTAATAGCCCGACTTTACAGCATTCAAAAGTGCGCAAACACACTGGCTTTTGCCTTTGGTCAAGAATGAGTCATTTATACTTGTTTTAACATAATTTATTTATGACTAGCGAATAAACTACAGGCAACTTGGAAGTTGGAACAAAAAATAATCAAGCCCTCTGGAACATCTCAGCACTCAAATAAGTCCAGGCATACACTTACCCTACAAATAGGCCAACAATAGTTACAAATTAAAATAAGGTAAATTCAAAATTAAGATGTGTTTTTGGCAATAACGAAATTAAAATAAAGGCTCCGCGGGATTTGCTTCGCCACTTCCCTCCACAATCCGGCCTCAATGCGATGGTGAACTGCAGCTGAAATTTAATACAAAAATAATGCCAACATTAGCCTACATGGTCAAAACTTTCCCACCCGCAGACTTTGCTTTAGTTGCTGGTGCCGCCAAAACGTAATCGCCAGTGGCAAGCCTCTGTTTAACCTCCTCAGCATCGCATTTCTCTTGCGCTAATCAAAACGCATCACATGACCACACAAGCCCGAGCCCAGCCCGAGCCCGTGTAAAATTATATTAATTAAGCCCGAACCCGACCGAACCCGTCGGGTCCTGTCGGGTCCCGTCGGGTTCGGGCTAAGATCTTCAGCTCTAATAAGTACCCCCTACTTTCAATAACTTGAAGTAATAATTTCCTGTATGACTTGATCAGTCTTTCATATCATTGTGGAGCAATTTTGGCCTATTCTTCTTTAAAACATTGCTTCAGTTCATTGAGGTTTTTGGATATTTGCACATGCACACCTCTCTTTAGGTCCCACCACAGCATTTCATTTGAGGTTTGGACTTTGACTAGGCCATTCCAAAACTTTTTTCTGCCATTCTAATTTATATTTACTGGTGTACTTCAGATCACTGGCCTTTTACCTGACAGAATTTCAACCGAGCTTTAGCTGTCAGATATGTTTGCCTTTAGAACACTCTGGTATATAGAGGAGTTCATGGTCAACTCAATGATTTTAAGGTGCCGCGGTCTATGGCGGCAAAATAAGCCCTCCACCACTATGATTCATAGTGGGTATCAGGGGTTTCTGCTAAAATTCTCTTCGTTTTTTCCCAAACAAGGCGTTGGGCATTTAAGCCAAACAACTCCACTTTGGTTTCAACTGTTTTGTTCCAGAAGCCTTGTGTTTTGTTCAGATTTGCAATCCTCAGTCATGCTTCCATGTTCTTTTTAGACAGAAGAGGCTTTTCCCCTGGCACCTTTCCGAACAAACCGTGCTTGTTCAGTCTTCTTCTAATTGTGCTGTCATGAATTTTAAGTGCCGCAACAATTACTTCTCTAATACCAATGCCTATATCTTTTGACTTCCTTTTTGTTATATACATAACTATATTTAAAATTTGTGGTATACCATGTACAATTTTACATTCAAAAGAAAATTATTGATCAAATTAGCATGATTAGTTGTCCATGCTTCTGGCATGATTATGTGATGATTGTGTGATATAGAAAAAAACACCACAGATTTATATATATATATATATATATATATATATTTCACTTGTAATAGACATACATAGGAAGTGCTCTTCTTGGTGGCATGGTGGGAAACTTACCATTTTTTCTTCTATTCTCTGTAGGCCCTGGAAATGGCCCAAACCCTTTCTCAGTCATTGGTTCCTAACCCAGATCAAATGTTGGGGTTTAAAAAGCTAAAGTTTGATGTGGATGAGCAACTGCCTATAAAACACTTTAATCCCTAATGCTCTAATGTATTTAATTTCACACTCTCTGATGGTGTTGCCCCCGCTTAGGATTATGTGTGTGTGTGTGCGTGTGTGTGTGTGTGTGTGTTTATAAAGAGGGGGAGGGCACTGGGGAGGAGAGCATGCTGTTCTAATGCTCTCTGCAGAGCTGGAGCCAAACAAAAAGGAAGAATGTGACTTTAGCATTCAGATGCCTATATGCAGATTGGAAGTGGGGACTTTAGAGGCAAGAAGAATGCAGTGATATCTGCACTGTCATAACCCTTGCCGGAGAGACCTAGGCAAATCCCATTGAGTGCTTGTGAATATAGAGCTTCATAAAGTTGAGGACCAATATAGTTCTGCCTTTATTAGATGAGGCTGTGCTCAGGCGGATGGGATATTGGATGCAATAATTCCTTGCTAGAAGTGCACACATAGCCCCTTTTATATCTTCCACACTAATATCCAATTTACGGGCACAAGGACTTCAGCCAGCCAAGCTCACTAAAGTTAAAAAGTCTTCAGCATGAGATGGAATTAAGGCCAACTTCTCTTTTGCCAAAAGTTTGGGGATTTACGAAATATGCATCTGGCCACCCACAAAACCAATTCAACCAATCCA
Source organism: Channallabes apus (assembly GCA_030522415.1). NCBI lineage: Eukaryota > Metazoa > Chordata > Actinopteri > Siluriformes > Clariidae > Channallabes > Channallabes apus. Next base: position 32,839,361 of record CM060118.1, read on the forward strand.
TGAAAAGCAACAACAAATTTTATTTGAAACGAACAACCTTAAGGTTTTGTTGAGTTCTGTCAGTTCTGGGGGAAAAAAGTCTTGTTTAGAATGATGGGTGTGAAAAAAGCCTTGTCTGTTTGTTAAGAAATTTATAAAATGATATTGCATATTTTACACGATTAAATCCAATTTAAAATATTTAAATATGAGAGGTACTTAAATATGTCTATTTCTTTTTAAAACAGTATGAAGCAGGTCTCATTGCTTACACAAATGCTTAGGAAGCATTGTATTTAAGGACTCTTGTTCCCCAGATCCTTTCTCCGAGGGGGTTATGCACACATGCACAAATGCACATGTTTACACACCCCCAACACACACACACACACACACACACACACAAACAAACAAACAAATGGCACACTTTCCACCATCTTTAGTCTTCCCTGAAGCCAGATGCAGTCACTGCTTCCGTAGTGATTTGATATATTTACTCATAACAAGGGCTTAGTCATAGTCCCCTAAAATAAGAATATATGGTGATTTATACGCTAAGCACCAGGGATTGTGTTGCCCTAGTGGCTTAAGCATTTTACACTTTGCTAAACTCTATTGAGGCTCACTGCCACTGTAGCAGCTAAAACCCCCTCATCTCAGCCCTTCTTCTCCTTATTAAAAAAATGAAATACATGCACTAACATGGCTGGGATAGCTAACAACGGCTTACATTTTTGTCCCTGACTAATGTTTATTTCTAATTTTATTTTTTACTGATGTTTATTTTTGTATGACATGATTTGCACAAGACTGCTGTTGTGTTGGTTGTTTTCAAAGTTTCCCCAGAGTATCATCATCAGTACATCTATGTTTGGTCTCACTATGAGTGGGTTGCAATCGTTGTCTTTACTATATATTTTGGTAAAGGTCAATGGTAGAGAGTGGAAGTCATAAATAGTTCCAGCATCTCATTATTTGATTGTTTGCGCTTTCTTGGTCCATCATGCAACGAAGGAAATGGAATGAAGTATCAGACCTGCTCAATAGTCGATCTATAATGCCTGTGTTGTCGGCCTTTCACTTTAGAATAATTTATATATGTTCTAATCAATAACTAATCTCGGGTATAGTCAGATGAGATGAAATAAAGTGGTAAATGATGAGAATGAAAAATGTGGACTGACACAAATCTAATGTTTCCCAGATAAAACATTTGTATAGTACTCTTAAATGAGAACCTTCAGGTTCAGCATTCTTTAACTTGCCTCTAATGCGTTTTTGTGTGTGTGTGTGTGTGTGTGTGTGTGTGTGTGGTAGACATATCTATTAATGAGCTGAAAGTTTACATGTTTTCTTTCTGCATTTAAAGAGCAGTATTAACATGCATTATTTTGGCTGATATGTCAACTGATACCTGGCCAAAGGATAAGAGAAAGGATGAGGGAAAGAGAAAGACAGAAAGGCGGAGGAGGCCAGTTGAGGGGGCACTGTTAATTCTTCCATATCTAAGCCTCTTTGCTGAAACTCCCTTTGTCTTCAAAGTCCAACTCATTGAAGAGTAATCCTATCACTCGGTCTAATCTGAAGTCGGGAAGCCAGAGTCCAGCTTTCTCTAAAATGGCCTTTTTGGTTCCGAATAGGTATGGCTAAGAGATCTCTTCTCATATGTTCTTAACCATTCTGCTGTTCAGGCCAGTAATAAAGAGCTATTAGTGAATATTCTTTTTAAGTCCTTATTTTCCCTGTCGGTTTTTCCTGTCATCCAACCTCCCAAAACCTGCGTAGTATTATGGTATCTATCATTATATTATATATATAATATATATAATTATATTAGTAAATTGTGACATTACAGCAGGCATTTCACAGACTAAAGCAACAAGGTACAGAACAATATTAAGGCTAGGTTAATTAAAATTCTTCAAAATTGTAAAAATCTAAATATATATATATATATGTATTCATTCATTCATTCATCTTCTATACCGCTTAATCCTGTGTTCAGGGTCGCGGGGGACCTGGAGCCTATCCCAGGAGACTTCGGGCACTAGGCAGGGTACACCCTGGACAGGGTGCCAATCCATCGTATGGCACACACACATACACACACTCACACACCCAATCACACACTACGGGCAATTTAGGAACGCCAATTAGCCTAACCTGCATGTCTTTGGACTGTGGGAGGAAACCGGAGTACCCGGAGGAAACCTACCAAGCACGGGGAGAACATGCAAACTCCATGCACACAGAGACGGGAATCGAGCCTGGCCGGGGAATCGAACCCAGACCCTGGAGGTGCAAGGCGACAGTGCTAACCACTACACCACCGCGCCGCCTATATATATATATATATATATATATATATATATGTATATATATTACAAATAAAATATACAACACTCCTTGTTTTAAATTTTTATTTGTTTAATAAAAATAATAATGCCTGTCCGCGGACACACAGCCCATGAAAAAGTATTTGCCCCTTCCTGATTTTAATTTTTTGTGCGTATTTGACACACTCATATTACTGCGGTCACCAAACAAATTTTAATATTACACAAAGATAACCTGAGTAAGTTCAATATAAAATGCAGTTTCTAAATGATAGTTCTATTTATTAATGGAAAAAAGCTCTCCAAATCTACCTGGCCCTATGTGAAAAAGTTACACATTTTTGGAAAGTTCAATTTCACTTGCCACACCCCATTACTGCCGGTCTTGTTGAATCAAGAAATCACTTAAATAGAACTCTGACAAAGTGAATCATGCTAAAGCAATGCAAGAACAAATGAAAAACAAAGGATTTGACATGTATCAATCTGGAAAGGGTTACCAAGCCAGTTCTAAGTCTTTGTGACTCCAGCAAAGTCCTTATCCACAAATGGACAAAAATTGGAACAGTTGTGGACACGAGTGACCAACCTTCCAAAATTACTTCAAGAGCACAGCACCGACTCATAAAAGAACCCAGAAAAACATCTAAATAACTGCAGGCCTCACTTGCCTCAGTTAAGATCAGAGTTCATGATTCAACAGAAAGAGAATTTCTCAATAAGAAAGAGAATGGGCAAAAATAGCATCCACAGGAGCGTTCCAAGACAAAAACCACTGATAACCTAAAAGAAAAGAAAGGCTTATTTTACATTTGCCAAAAAACGCATCTTGACTATCTTCAAGACATTTGGGCAAATATTCTTTGGATTGATGAGACATATGAGTTACAGTAGTAGTGTGATGGAAGCATGAATTCTGCTCTCTACCAGAAAATATTAAAGGACCCTAGGTCTGGCCATCAGGTTGTGATATCAAGTTCAAGCACACTTGGGTTATGCAGTAGGACAATTATATGAAACACACCAGCAAGTCCACCGCTAAATGTCTAAAAGAATAAGAATAAAAGTTTTGGAGTGGCCTAATCAAAGTCCAGACTTAAGTATGATTGGGAGGCCATTTAAGCTTGAAAACCCTAAATGTGGCAGAATTAAAACAAATCTTGAAAAGCAGAGTGGTCCAAAATTCCTCCACAGCAATGTGAAAGGCTCATTGTCAGTTCTCCCAAATACTTGATTGTAGTTGTTGCCACCAAGAGGGGCAGAACCAGTTGTTAGGTTTAGGGGCAAATACTTTTCAACATAGGGGCAAGAAGGTTTTTCCCTTAATAAATTAAATCTAAATTTAAAATTAATTTACTTGAGTTATCTTTGCATAATATTAATCATTACCTGAATCATTTAATTGTAACAAATAAGCAAAAAAATCAGAAAGGGGCAAATACTTTATCACAGCACTGTTAAACATTATGTCTTTTTTTTTTTGTTTTGTTTTTTTGCTATTGGATTCTTTTATTCCAGATGTGTATTTCACAGGAACACTGTGATTAACCTAGACACAGTTAAAATCATGCAACTCTGGTAAAGATGTAGAAGCAGACAATAGAATTAGGTGTAACATTTCAAATGAGTTAAAGTGGTTTATCATTAATTAAGTCTTAAGTAATCCCAAGATTGCTAAAGCAGACTCTGATTCTAAACTTAGCATTTTGTATGTTTTTTGTATTAGTTGATTGTGTGACTATGATTAATTAGTTTTAATTAATTTCACATTCTTTTATCTGTGATCAACCAAAGCACATAAGGGATATGCATGAGCAGACACTGTTACTGTGCAGTGACTAAAAGTACCACAAAACTTCACTTGAGCTAGATATCTTATGACAATGAAGTGTCATTATCATTTGATCAGTAATTATTTGACAAATGTCCTAAAGCTTGCACTAAATGTTTATCATAAAGTTTATACTGTTTGAGAACGGCATTTATTAATTATGTTCTGTACTTATTCTCTGTAACCTTGTCTATAATGATCAGCTTAATTTTACTACAATATTAGTTAACTTTGCAAATATATCATTTGGTTGTATCCTATCTGTAGATAGGATTAGCTTATCTTTTTTTAACATATGAATAATATGGACATATGTCTACCTGATTATATGTCATTGTACAGTAGGCTGTGGTTTTGTGAGCAATTTTTGGGCCTTTAGTCAGAATGTACTACAACTATGTAAATTGGACACAATTTAGTGCAGTTAAAATGTAATTTTCTCTTACAAAAAGTGCAAATGGGCAAAGACATTGTAAAGTATTTACTTTTCACTGCTGCTGTCCCATGAACTTTTTTTTGCCTCCTTGTGAATACTGACAAAGAAAACATTTAAATGAATCTTGTATTAAGTCTCAGTATGAATGCACTGATGTAATACTGCTATATAAATGATATAATAATATACTTCTACACACACACACATTTAATAGCATCTCTGACATGTACTCACCTCCAGAAACTCCTGAATGTAAACATAAGCCTATAACATGCCTTCACTTTCATGTTTGCTGGCCAGTCAAATGAAAAGCATGTGTGATTCATGTGCAATCATGTTGCGGTAAATTTGCAGAACAACAGAAGTGTAGTTAAACAGAAATTCAGGTAAGAATCTCAGATTGCACTGATGTTGACCTGCAGACCAACATAAAAAAAAAAACACACACCAAGCCTCTGACTCACCGTCCAATCTAGGCATTTTGCCAGTATTCACATGTTAAGGGTCAATCTCTAAAATGTTTATGCACCATCCATTGACATGAACCCCCCAACTATTTGGGGCTGAGCCATGGATTTCAAAACTACTCCAAATGTGTATTTTTGTTGTCAAGGCTTCAAGTCCAAGGGAGCGCCAGGGTGTGTTTATGAAACACTGTCTCTGATGGTCAAGATCAACTCCCGCTGCAGCTGCAGACAAGCAAGCAGTTATGACTCAATCACTTTACCTAATATGACTGAGAATATGGGCAGAAATGAGATCATTACAAAATCATAGATGACATTGTAGCATGAATAGCACTATTATATTAATAAGTTAGCTGTATTACCCATGATACTGTAGGTTCAGGTTCCTATAGATTGTGTAGTGTATTTGTTCTAGATGGTGACATTTTACATGTTACACAACTGTAAGTATGGATCATTTTGACTATAAATAATATAGCTGCTTTTCAGTTTCCTGCAATGCTTTCTATAAAACTAACAGTATACAAATGAACTTTTACATCATTTTGCTACGGAACAACATTCTAGATGTAAACATGGCCTTTTTGTAGTTTGTCATGCAGTTTTGACAGGGGTATAAAACCGTGATAGTCTTAAGACACACCCTAAATCAAGCCTGCCGCACTCTCAAATGTAAATCAGTGATGAGAACTAAGCAAGCAGTGAGAAACAGAGCTGCTTTTTGTTGCAGTGTGCAGATTAATATCTTAAACATGTACCATTGTTCAGAGTTATGTCACCAGTGGCCATAATGATATCTTAAATTAATGAAGTGGTGAAAGCATTGAGGGAGAAGGCCTGTGATTTACAGGATGGCTTTTAGCTGATGCGCATAACCATCCCTGCCGATAAATCAGCCACTGGGAGCCAGGGCCAAATGAACAGAGAGGCGTGCATGAGTTTACTGTTCAATTAGCCAAACGCAAGGACACCAGTGCATTGTGCTTCTGGAGACCAGGTGTTAGGATGAAAGCAGGAAATAAGCCACAGAGAAATGGCTTTTTTTTTTTAATGATGGCAGCCTGTTTGAGTAATGAGATTTACAAAAAACTGAATGTTGTTGATTTGTATGTGGAGGCATTTGTGTGTATCCTGAAACATACTGTGCGTATTTTCAGGAACTGTTGAATTTGATTTGTCACCAGATAGTCTGCTGTCAAAGATAGAAATCTGAGCCACAACATATATTCAACACAGAGTCCATTAAGAGAACTGATAATCCAGAGGTCTGTCCTGCACTGTGTTTATTACTGCCAAGAGAGGGATGGGGATCTACGTAATGCCAAATGACCTCTAGATGCCCTTAGCCTTTCCTGACTCTGCTGAGGAGATAAGCAGTGCCTGAGTAACCAATGCTACTTCTTGGAGCAACCAATAATTAAATTCAGTCATCCTTGCCCTTCAAATGAACTGCCACTGATTTACTCCCCCACGCACTTTTTCTCAAAAAGGTATACAGTGGATCACCTTATGTAACATCATATAACTTCATGCTTTAATGAATAAAGCACCAGCTGTTTAAATACCTGGAGATGCAAAGAACTGATGTGTGTTGCAAACTAAAGTAATGGTCTTTGCATTTGATGCTTAGCAAAAGATCTCAGCTTCTTTGCTGAGTGTGTTTGTGTGTTTTGGGGGTGGCATGACATTACCATGTCTTTGTTATCACCTTATCATGGCATTGTTAACTGATTTAACAAGGGTTCAAATGGTCGTTATGATGGCCTCTTTCAATGGCAACTGCTTAAGTGCAAATTATTGCTTCTGTGCCATGTAGCAGCCTTAAGCCTTTTGAACTAGTTGCTGCTCCCACTTTCACACAGAACAGAGTTTGTCATGTGGGAGTGTAAATTCCAGTGCTGTTAGGATTTTTTTTTTTTAATCCTTTTATATTATTTTGCAGTATTGTGATCTTCTGTACTTTAGAACAGTGGTCAGTGCTTTTCTGCTATATGTCATTTTTGCAACTAATAGCAAAAGAAAATGCTATTTCAGTATAATTTTTTAAAAACTATATACAAGGACTGTATTAGTTCTGAGATGAATGGAAGTTGATGCCTTACTAGGAATCAGGAAATGTGGGCCTGATTGTGGATGTAAGATCTAGCAGAGGTGAGTGAGAAGAGTCATGACTGAATGCATCCCGTTGGCCAACTTCTCAATTTGAAGCTTCTCTCTGTTCTTTTTGGGTTTGGTTTCCTTTAGGGACTGAAAGAGACCTTTTGCATCACCTCTCATTCAGACCATTGTTAGTCGAAAGGGTCTGCAATCAAGGTGTGGAGTGGTTGGGTCAGGAGCCTCTGTGAATGTGGCCTACCTCAGGGCAGGAGTGTGGCCCTAAGGGACTTTGGCACTTGTGGCTGCTTGAACATTACACTCAAAGAACTTTTGTATTAAAAAAGATAATAATCTTTATTTATATGACACTTTTCATTTTGAGTTCAAAATCTTAAAATACACTTCACATAAAGGATTAAAAAACAAACAATAATACAACACACAGGTATGTACGTATAGGGATAAACAACTTGAAGATATAGATAGATAGATAGATAGATAGATAGATAGATAGATAGATAGATAGATAGATAGCATATACACATTAAAATAAACAAGAAATAATAAATATAAATGACAATTATTTTAATCTTTAAATTAATAGTGGAACAGCTCATGCATATAGTGTAGGCACAGCTACATAGACTTACCCTGTTGTTCTCACAGAGGTGGCAGAACTTCATTTGGGCAATGTATCCTCTATTTCTCACCTCATGGTGAATTGAGCAACACTCTCACAGCTTCATTAGCCCTCCCTTATCGTGTTTGTTTGGGGATGGAGAAAATAGGCTCAGCCTTTGGTGATAGAAATGGTGCATTCAGCCCCTGGCATGTCATTTGTTGTGTGAGCAGGTGTCAGTGGGAGCTGTGCGTTTGTTCTAAAATCAGTCTCTAATTCTGGAGTGTGTGGTGGTGGAAGAAGGAGGGGCAGAGGCCTTGATGGACAGGAGGTGTGATCCGTCAGGGATAGATGGTGTTATACCAGAAATCTGGGTGTGCAGACTGGGATCATTATAGCGGGCTGCTGCTGTCCTGAGCCCGGGCCTGGCTCCTCTTTGCGTCCTTGCAGGGAAATATGGATCTTCACACATTCTTTGCAAAAGCACTCCTTCGCTCCTTCGCTCCTTCGTTCTCGCACTCACTTGTTCTCTCTCCTTTTTTCCCCCGCTATCTCCCACTCCACCCTCCTCACCTTCTCTTCTCCTCTCCCGCTCTCTGAGGTGCTGATCAATTCACAGCCTCCTTGGGAGGTGTGAGACATGTCCCTGCACTTTGTGATTGGCCTAGGCTTTGCAGGGCCTCTGTAGCGCTGTCATGCTTTTTCTCTTTTCTTCTCCCTTTTCTTGGTGGTCTTTCTTATCCAGGGCAAGAGTCTCTTCTTCTCACTTTTTGCCAGCCTGTGCTTTACAAGCCCCATATGCAGACAGAATCTAAGTCATATGATCTCACACTAATCCAACATTTTCTGCCCCTCTCTTGCTCCTGCTCCCTCTCTTTCTGTCTCTTTTTCCTTCTCCTCTCTTGTGGCTGTGATCCCATTAGCACACCTGAAATAATACCTCAAGTGACAAATGTTTTGGCGCTTATAGCTGAGAGACAAGAAGGGAAGAGAGAAATGTAGAAAAGGCTAGACAATGTGGTCAGACATTTAAATTCTTTCAACTCACTTTTTACATTTAAAATCCTGCAAACCGTATTATATATCATTCAGAAGTTAAGGAAGATTGAACATTTATTTATTTATTTGGAAATGTAATTAGCTACACTATTATAAGGAAAATATGTGTATAGTTGCAGTTTATCTATATAATTGCTACTTTCCAAGTATTTCTAGTTATGGGCAAAATGTATTTTGTGTTTACAGCTATTTTGGTGTGAACAATTAATCCCCATTTCACCACATAACAACTAACAATACATATAAAACACCAAAGAAGCAAAGAAACCAATTGCTTAAAAAAGTATTCTACTGTCTCATTTATGCTAATTTCAAATCAGGGTTCAGTTTTAAGGTTTGTGCTTATATTTTAGTCCAAGCATTGGTTTCTGATTTAAAACATACTAATTAAAAATACTTTTTACAAATCTATCAATTTAATAAATATTAGAATATTAGAACACAGAATTTGAATTATTTGCGCCTGCAAAAATAAACAGACATAACTGAAAATCTCATTTGCCCGAATACAATATTATTATAAATTTGTAATTTTACATATAATAATCAGGTCTTATGCTTATGCTTCTGGTGCCTTACCTCACGTTCAAAAATAACAACAATCATAACATAGTGTAAATAAATGCATATTTTCATGCCTAGACTGCACGACAAGTTATTTCATGTTCGCGTTGTATTGATTACGCGTGTCGCTGCAAATTATGCTTTTATATAAAAAGTTTTTTTTGTGCTTTATTAAAAAAAAAGATGTTCCATATACAGCCAGTAGGAGGCGCGCATGATCCAGCTGAAGCTTTACAGCAACAGTTTGTCTTTGGGACCTTGTTTACTTTCTACTGCAAATTTAATAGCGCTCAAGTTTTTTGTAATATTTTAAACAAACGACCTCTCATCTGAAATCGTCAATTTCAGCTTGTTACATTTTTCGCTAATAATAAATGTATAATGTACTTTTTAAAAATTGTTTGCAAAAAGTTACCTATACAAATAGTCTAGTTTTCCTTCTTCTGTGGAGTTATTTCTCCATTAATAATAAATTAAATAATAATAAATTAAATACTCGGTCAAAACTGCAAATGAGTGTAATATGTGTTTTAATAGTTTATTCATTTAATAGCTGTCTGTTCTACTTTGGGTTTAGTTCCAATGCGTACTTTCGAAAATTCAGCTAAAACGCTTAGCTTACTGACTATAGGATTTTTAAATATCTGATATTATTGGGCTGCTCGTTTAATTTTATGATTATAATGCCTATGTTGCGCGACTTTGAATGTGATAATTTATAGAATATAACATTTTAATTTAGGCTAATGATATAGGATTCAATAATTTCATGTTGATTACATTTTAACTTGATATTTTCACTCACGTAACGCAGCTATCTTAATTTATATATAGCAGTGTCTTTGAATGTGAAGGAAAGCGAATCTGTCCAAATTAGATTTGTTATTTGAACGATTGGGATGTTGATGTACAAACAGTTTAATCACTCAGACATAGCCGCGTGTTCACTGTGGTCAAATTGTTTCCTAAACAACACGTAACACCTGCTCAGTAATGCGTATATTTCACCCGAAAACTTCTGATAAAAGTTTGCCGATATTTTCATACAATTTTAGTATCAAAGAATTGGACGACGCTGAATAATGTAAAAGCTTGACGACTGCAAAAAATGTCGAAAGGAAAAAAAAACGACGACTTCATATAAAACCTGTGCAAAATGTCAAGAAAATTTCGTTTCTCTCAGTGAACGCGTCTTATATTATTACCCCGTTTAAGCTTGTTAAAAAAGGAACTTCTCTATGAGTATTTAACTAATTGCAATGCAGTATCATTATATAGCAATATAATTATAATATAACACGTGTGTAGCAAAAAAAAAAAAAAAAAAAAAGATACATATGAATGGCTTTGAGTAAATTTCCTCGTAACCCAAATCGACTTAAATAATGGTATTTACTCACTGATGCGCGTCACAGACCGCTGAGCCTGTGTTAAACAAAAGTTAAAGCGAAAGTCCTTGCCGACGTAGTGCTCCTTTTATAGACGCTAATTGAGGCAACCTAATGACTTTATAATGCTGTTGGGGTGGCGTGACAGCAGTTAAGCGTTTGGCGAAGATGTCATCTTTAAACTGCGATACGCGTCCGAACTGAGCGCAGATTCGAAAACACAAGAAGCCTGCTTGCAAAATAAGAATGGTTCAGTAGGAGCAAATACCGTGAAATTTGTGGGGGGAAAAAGGCTAATAGCCGCACTCTCCGATCCAATTCAAAACTTCAACATCTCAGTTTTAAAGCCTCATAAACGGTAATACTTTGACATACTAAATCATCTCACTCAACACATTAAACAGTTCGTAAAAGGAAATTTACTCACGTCGCGAACTGATGTAATCTATTGAGTGTCGTTCAGTTTAGCGGTCACAGGAATCCTCATTTCTTACCCGAACGCCGTAAACACACTCTCACGCGCACGCGCACACACACACACACACACACACACACACAGAGAGAGAGAGAGAGGGAGAGAGAGAATGTCGCGCATTCTACGGCGGCGTCCAAAACCTCCCCTGTATTACTCTTTTCACTTACCATTTAATGTGCGGTTTGAAACGAAGTCTGTCACTTTGTCGGTGGGACTGGAGATTAATCATAATTCCGTAAAATTGAAGCAGCGACTGGCCTTTATTTTGTTCTTTCTATGAGAGTTCGCCTCTCTCCGGTGTGCAAACTTTCAATGCTGGTTTATACATTCTTTCAAGGTACAACCTGATGACAGATGCTCTTTGGATTATCTTTATCCACACCTTGTCACTGGTCATGGCTTTCACCCATGCACACCAATGCCTCCTATTAGAATTTGCAGGCACAATAGTAACGTAGGCACGTTATTGACATACGTGACCATAAACGTTAGGAGCCCTAACGCAAACAGTTCAAATAATATAGTTACACATGCTACGTTAATTGATTAAGTCTGCGTACTACTGAAATATATATTTCAAGTATCCAAAATATAGAGCATCAATAATATTTACAGTCTATCTAGTTATGCTATAAAGAATATTATTTAGCTAATAGATAATACATTGCTGTCAAATACTGCAGTGCTTATGTTTTATTTTTTTTATGGATTTATTTTTACGTGCAGATTTCAAATAACGTGTGTGTGTGTGTGTGTCTGTGTGTGCGCGCGCGTGGTGTTTGGGGGGGATTTGGATAATACTATTTAGAGTACGTGATCACAGTTTGCATTATATTTCAATTACCTTTCCATTGCATTTCCTTATATTTAGCCGCGAGTACACGGATCAATAGCATTGGGTCAGCTTTGGTAGATGACTTGTACCCCTGTCCTCAGTGCCACTGGTCACCACACCAAACTCTAATACCCCACAGGTCTGGGCCAGCCCACTTACAATCCCGGGGGTAGGGGGGGGGGGGGCGAAGGCCAGGCTGGATGCGGGGGTAGTTTTCAAATTTATAAGTGCACACTATTTACGGTTGTTAAAAAAATAAAATAAGTTATGACAACTAATTGATATAGGCTACTGTTAATTTAACTGAGCACAACAAATCAGTGTTTCGGTGAGAGAAGCTGTACAAACCCGCATAAGCTGATGTGGTCTATTGAGCTATAAACATGTCAGTACGTATTCAGATTAAAGCTCTTCTCACACTGTTGCCAATATAAACTACAGGCAGGAAATATTGTTATTTTGGTGTTTACGTAAATATAACAGTAGCAAACCAGCAATGCGAAATCGTAGATGTATTGTGCTTTACAATGAACCCGTCCCTGGACCTTACTGCATCTCTGTTTGGATGTACATTAGTAATGTGACTAGTCTTAAGTTATATTATAGCGTGCATTACAATGAATTATAACAGCATTCGGTGTTTTAAATAGATATGAATGAGATCATGTCGTGCTGTGCAAATAAACCCATTCTTACATAGCTCAATACTTCTCCCTGTTAACCATAGCAATGGATCGCGCTTTCGCATGTACAGGGTACGCGCGCGCGCTCTCTCTCTCTCTCTCTCTCTCACACACACACACACACATACACACACACCACCCCCTTCTCCGCGAGCCACTTGCTGTAGCCCACTGCGTTGTGGAAGGCGCGACCTGTTATGGCCACCACTACTTCCGGGTTTCGGCAGTCTGGTCCAGATTCAGCGGGCTGCCGCGTTTCACACACACACGAACACACACACATTAGCTGTGCACGAGCGGCGAAGGCGGCTCGCAGCATCGATCGTGGCTCCTTTAAGAAGAACTAAGCCAGAATCCTCACCCCACCTCCTCTCCAGCTTATTTAGAAGCTTTTGCATAAAAAATCAACTCGGGAGAAGCGAGCGACCAAAAGATACACACAAGAGCTTGATTTTTTTTGCGCGCGTTTTTACGAGCAGCGTTGTCGCGAGGTGTGCTAACCAGTGGAAGCGCGGTGGAGGATCATCATTCATTCGACACTTTGACAAGCTTTCCTCTGATTGACAGGCAAAAGCCATGGGACTAGCTAGCTGGGTCTGAGGGGTATATTTTCATGAAAGGTCTGGGAAAGAAGATTCTTTCTGTTTTTTTTCGCTGTCCGGCAGGGAAAGACTGAGGATCCTGTCGAGTTGGTCGTGTTTGGCTGAAGTTGATTTGAAGGACTGCTTGAAAGAAGCGTTTGGATTTTTGTTTTCGAAGAAAAAAAAAAACACCCAAATCCCCGCTTCCCTCGGAAATTGCGTTCTCATTCCTTCTTCAACCTGGCCTCTTAGGGAATATATTTTGCGTTGAACGAAGTGTGGAGGGCGATGGCGCAGCGGGTACGTACAGCTGATTCGCAAAAGTTTCTCCAACTTGGTAAACGCAGTCCGAGCGTTGAAACGTGGCCGATGACAGTGGCGCTCAGTCTAACTTTGGCTCTCTCGTGTCCTTCAGGCAACTTGCAGGTTTAGGTTTGTTGTCGTTGATGTATTTTTTTTTATTAGTCTAGGCTTTACATACTTTAGCTGTTTGTGTCTTTAGTGTTTTTAAATTAATGTAAGGCAGTGAACGACAAGACCAGTTCAGGCTTCCCCGTGTACTATATTCTGTAAATTCCCGACTGCAATCTGCCAGCTTTAGTTAGTAAGTCCACCCATCTTGGTTACATTTCATCCGAATAATTAAAGAGTCGATGAAAACCAGTAACAATTTAAGAATAAAATAGCCTAATTATATCCACATTTTAATCTTAATGGACCTTTGTCAACATAAGCTACAAAATGTTACTTTAAAGCGGTATCAAATTATACCAAGTCCCATTTGCGTTTGAAAATCAGCTTGTAAACAGTTTGAAAGCAGAACTCACACACGATTGAAACCTACTGACCTTTTGCTTGCAATGTGAATTTTAAGCGTGTTTACACCTTTACACGTTTATGCATGTGTTAATCCCCATTGTGAACACTTTTCGCTGCTATCATCCTGTCACTCTCTCTTATCACGATGAATAATTAACATTTGGCGTTCACATACAATCTTAAAAGTAACAGGCCAAAATTTTGGTTATTATTTGTGCCCCAGTACGTTTTATGCGTTTGAAATTTTTTAATTTAGAATAAAAAGCCTGAACTTGTTTACAGTGTTTATGTTTTAACAAGTAAGCCTATATGCGTTTAAACATGTAATTGAATATAAAACAAACATTATTCCCGTATAATAGTACCCGTAGCATACACAGTTTAACCTTTTATTTGCAATTGTGAAAATAAAAACACATGGTAGATAAAATACAACTGTATGTTGTTACTTGTTAAATGTTACTTTTCTTGTTTTTAAATAAGCTAAACACCAGTATTACTCCGGTCATAATGTCGCATCAAATGTAGTTATAAACCTGATGTTATTTATTATTTGAAACAACAAATTCTTATTTTGCTTTTCACAAACCACAAGTATTTGTTCATTAAAAAACATAATAATAATAATAAACTGTGCTTAACATCAGAGGTAGACAGCGCGCAATGACAAGACACTCTTGACTACTTTCTCTGTTTTGTGTCTATAAATGCGTTTGTTAAAAGCATGCTTTTTAATAAGTCATATTTTCGGCCTATTTTCGAATATGTTTATTTATGGTGCATAAGAGGGAGGAATACTGAGCGCACATGGTGGCCCAATCGCTAAATGTGTGTGTGTCATGTGCAGTACGAAGACTTGCCTCACTACGGCATGGACGGCGTCGGGATCCCGAGCACCATGTACGGGGACCCGCACGGCGGCGCGAGGCCCATGCAGGCGGTGCACCTGAACCACGCGCCTCCACTGCACGCACACCAGTACCCGCACACTGCGCACGCCAACGCCATGGCACCCGCAATGGGAGCGTCCGTCAACGATGCGCTCAAGAGAGACAAGGACGCCATTTACGGGTACGGCTATACGGCCCCCAAACACACACACACACACACACACACACATAAACACGCATTTCATTAACCGACCTGCCTATAGCACAAAAAGCACTTGCCACTCCATCATTATATTACGCCCGGAGGTTAAAAGGAGTTTGTGCATTTTACTAATACAACCTGAATAACTCTTTTCACGTCTTTTTCCACACGCTTCCTTCATTCGACTCGTTGTTTGTCTTGTGTCCTGGACCCTGTTATATTATATAGGCATGTAGTGCTTAATCTGCAATAGAATAGAGCAGAAGAAAAGAGAACAGAATAGAATAATCAGTTGTTATTTGTTGGATTAATCTTCGCCAAACATAGTTTACACGGTAGGGTCGACCAGTTGCAACTTATGTGCGTCGGTATTTAGCAAATAATTTTGGACATCCCAATACAACTATAACACAACAACAATATTGACAACAACAATAATAACAATCATACTTATTATTATTGTTGTTGTTGTTATGGTTATCATAGTTATTGATATTATGTATTACATGAACTGTAAAATATCATGAATACTATTTTATGTGACGATGTTCATTGTTATTTACCTTTTATATGTACAGTAATTTATATTAAATGAAACACTATCACGCCTTTACAAAATAGCCTAGTGTAATTATTAAGTTCTTAAATATTCAACTCGTCTCACATTTTATTATAATTGCGTGTCTACTGTAAATATGTTGCATTACACGCCATTTCTGATTTCAGTCTATGTGATTGCTCACTTATATCACACATATAATAACAATAAATAACAATGCTTGGCTTTGCGCTAAATTAAAGCGGTTAAGTTGCAATCATTAGCCTAACTATAACTTTTGTCTGTTGATTGCAAGCTTTTCTACTTGTGGTGACAATATGATTTGTATTTATTTAGGCACCCCCTTTTTCCACTACTAGCACTGATTTTTGAAAAGTGTGAGTTAGCGACATGCACGCCTCGGGAGCCCGGCGTGGCCGGGGGAGATGTGTGTTCTTCTGAGTCTTTCAACGAAGACATCGCCGTATTCGCCAAACAGGTTCGCAAAGTGACTTTCATTAATTAGCACAGTTTGCATAATTGATAATTCTGTGACTTTGACGAACATTAACCCACACATACTGTTTTTTTTCTCCAAATAGTAACATGCTTATTGATTTATTTTATCTTTGTTTTTACATATGCGTAATGTTTTAATTATAGATCAGAGCAGAAAAGCCATTATTTTCCTCAAATCCCGAGCTTGATAATTTGGTAAGTTCAAATAATTTTTATGTATATGAAAATGTATTTCACTGCTGTACAATATACCATCCTGCAATTTTCATGGTCGTTATGCATTGAATACATTTGACATATTTACTCTTGGATTGTAGACCTAATTCGCTTACGAATTTAATTTTAAATTATATAGGCTATTATTTTTTTGGACTGTAAATTGTATATATGCCAATAGCCCTTCCTTTTCAACGATTTTTTTTTGCCTTTTGTAATATTTCGCACGTCATAGTTTATTTGAATAAAAGTTTCTCTCCGTCTCTCTCACTTTCTTTAGATGATTCAAGCCATACAAGTTTTACGTTTTCATCTCTTGGAGCTGGAGAAGGTAATACCAAACAGAACTTACCAAGTCTCTACTTTATTCAGTTCTCTAGCACTTGACAACTAGAGGTTAAAATAAATACTGTTTATTTTCTCATATGACGTTAAGTGCAAAGCAGTACAACTAAAGGTGGATTTTCATTAAGATGCAGATATAATTGTTTTAAGTTGCAGAAAATACTACTTCGGTAAGTCTGATAGAAGTTGTCTAACTGCGTCGCGGAGAAAGGTCAAATTATTTATCAAACATTTCATTGCAAAGCCAATTATATTAAAGCGCGGTTTATGTATTTCTATGCTTCATATCCCTTGTTGTGAATATGCAGATTTTCTTGTGATGGCTCAGTAAGCAGAGAGGTGGTGTTCTAATGAAAGGAGGCAGTAATGAAATAACTAGACGCAATTAAAGTCTTCATCTTAAACGCATCTATACGTTCTTGTCCGTAATGATCACAAAGCAGGTAGCAGATGAATTTAATAGGGGTATTGGATATAGTGTACAGCTCTTGTCACTGTCAATTGCAATGTGATATCTCTATTCTGTCGGTTAAAATAAAGTTACATGAAACTGTGGATTTGCTCGGCTGACAGATTTCCCCCCATTTTCCTCTAGGTGCACGAGCTGTGTGACAACTTTTGCCACCGGTATATCAGCTGTCTGAAGGGCAAGATGCCCATAGACCTTGTAATAGACGAGAGAGAAGGAGGATCTAAGTCGGATAGCGAGGAAATCACGAGATCGTCGGGGCCGCTGGATCAGGTACAGTGGCGCCTCTCTGCGTTTCCTGGGGTCACTTTGCTTGCTCGCGCTGATTTGCATGCGATTAAGGCTTTTCGGAATGAAGAGAGAACATTTGAATAATGTAGCCATTATCGCTTCATTAGGGTTTGATCCCGGATCCGACCTGAGGGGATTAACTTGTGAAAGCATTGCCACAAACTTGACCTGCTTCGTGTCGATTTTAATTTAGCCCGCTCCCGTCGCGTTTTTTAATCTTTTCTCTCTCTCTCTTTTTTTTTAACGAACCCAAATAATATTCAGAGGTGCTGAATATTATCGCACAGCCCCATAGAGGGTGGGTAGTGTGAGATGGTAAAATTCTCCTGGGGGCACTGGTGCGAGTCAGTAAAGACTAGGTGCTTGGGATTTTGTGTCAGGGTTTAGCCTAAGCTTCATTAAGGGTCATGTCTGTATTTTTTCCAGAAGCAGCGCACTGTGCATTTCTCTAGTGTTCAGATCGGTGTTGCATGGACCGAGAGGTCATTTTCAGAAAGTTTAGTTGATGGAGGCTAGTAAATTTTATCTTGAGATACGGATCTTCTATTTAGTACTTACTGCTATACCAGCTTAGCATGGAAGCACATCATTTTGGACGTTTGCAGGAAATGGAGTGACATTTCCCAGACTCTGGCGATTGGGTATTATCTCTATAAAGTCTAACATACGGTACGTGCAATTTTAATAAGATGTACGCGTCCAGTGAGGGCTACTATAGATAAGGAAAGATAAGTGCTCCTATTAAAGGGAAGAGACAGATTCGCCAGCATAAAAAGTAACGAGGCGGTTAGGCTAAATCATTTAAATCCATATGGTCGAGTGATCGGATAAGGCCCTGACCAGTTGTAGCTGTGCGATGAGTGAAAACTCTGGCGTGCTGCTCTATTCATTACCAAATGAAATGGCCTCTGGCCGCCATCTCACTTCTATCAATGTTAATGAACAGATTCGCACACCGCCTTCATGAAACTCCATGTTTAAGTCCAGATTAAATATTGTGCTTTCCACTACTTTTTTTTTTTCTTTTCTTTTCTTTTTTCTTTTTTGTTACCCCAGTGGAGAGGTAACATTCGCAAGGATTTCCGTATCTTTCGCGCAGATGACTTTTAGTGATAGAAATAGCTGAGGCCCATAAGAACACCCAGGGGTATCTAGGTATATAACTTGACAAGAGCAATTTATGCAGTGCTTGAGGGCACGAATTCAAATCTTTAATTGACTTTAGAATTATAGATGTGGCCTATATTTTCCTTGATGGCGGTTTTGAACTAAATATCGAGGCGAGGATTATGTTTACACTTCTTTGTGAAAATGTCAAAGCTGACATCCATGCGCCAAACGTTAATTGACGCTCGACATGTTTTTTTTTTTTCTTTCTTCTTCTTCTTTTTTACGTTTAATAATTCCGAAATAAGGAGATGACTAATTATGTTTATGACTATATCCCCCGTATAGACCTAAAATAGGCTACTGATATCCCGTAGTGACATTGATTAAGTCGTATTAGTAAGTTATTAATGTGAAATTAGCGATGGAACTCAGTGTATTTGCAAATAAGAGTGTAAAACCTCTGGGAATTGTTCAACCTAAACTTTAGAAGTAATCGCAACGCATTTAAAGTGAGTCGAATTTCTTTCTTTTTTTATTCCCTATATATTCATTATATGTATATATGTTAGGCAGTGAAACTCCTCATACATTTGCATTGCGTGTGCATTCTCTCGCTCCGTATGTATTTTTTATATATGCCCTCTGGCACATAGTTGAGTTGGACTAGAGAAAATGTTCTTCGTGCAAATTCTGCACAAGAGGGAGCAAGGGTGCTCGTTTATTCATAAACCAATTTATTCCGGCAAGAAGACTCATGCACAAGGTGGAGTGTACACAGAATTGATGAGACTCTGGCTTTTCGCTCTCTGTGCCCAGGCATCGTGTCAGTAAAAGGCTGAGCTCTGGGTCGCCGTTGTTTTGCACGGACACTGAGCAATGAAAGAAGAAGTCAAAAGGAGCAGGAGGTGAAAATGTCAGCAGATCTCGACTGGCGCGTGAATGCGGTCGAGCCAGTTTGGAAAGTTTGGACGGTTTTGACGTTCAGAGCTTGTTGATAAACGCGAGGCTCTTTTCCTCCTCAGGTGCCTACTGTAGGAGAGACTCCTTAACTCTTTCCTCACACCGCTCCAGTCAGACAGGTCTGAGTTCAGAAAAGTTCCAAACAAATACAGCTTACACTTGTGCACTGCATGGGTTACTGTACTTACACGTCAACTCGTGTGAAAAAATTGACAGCTGAGCTTAAAACTTTGAATTGTCGTTTAATTAGCTTTATTCTGATGAAATGCAATCAAACGTGCTCTTAACAAAACCATTTACTGTGAAATGTATTCGACTTTATAAGTGAACACTTGTCAAAACAATACAGTGCGTAAACCTTGACCACTTACTCCAAAGTGTCTTAAGTGTATTTTTTTGTGTTATATCATGAAGCATTTTAATTGTGGAGAGATTTGGTGCCTCATTTGCATCACATCATGGCTTGATTTTATGTTTCATGCTCTTTCTGGAAGGTTGAACAAGGCGTATGAGGACATTTGCATAAGCAGCATTTGCACAGTTGCCTCTCATTTCACCTTGCACTGGGAGTGGCTGTACAATTTGCTAATGAATTTAGACTTTAAAAGCAGTCTCTTACCGCATTAGTGCTTACAACTTCAATAGCATCTCAAGGGTACTTTGAAATTTTTTTTCTTCAGAAAAGATGAAGAGCATTTCAAATCATTAAACTGCTCACTTATTCACTGATGTCCTTCTTTGAAGGAGTATGCTTTTATTTTTTTTAAATTGTGAGCACAACTTGCTGTATGATGTTGATTACATGCATAAGATAGGATATCTTTGGACACTTGTTGCATGTAATTGCAATGTGGTTTTCATTGTTGTTGTTATTTTTGGTCCATTTAAAACCGTGCACATGAATGGGTCTTATCTTGCGGTAATTATGCCCTTGGGTCCATGTTTAGAGACTTCCTTTGACTTCGTCTAACTCATGTACTTATGCAGCTGATACGTTTTAGCACAGGACCGATTGAAACCTATCTGTTCAGGACAGTCTTCTTCTCACAGTTGTTTTTCTCTTTGTTAGCGTCTGCTGTTTGATTCGTGTTAGGACCTTCCATGGACAATGAACAATGTTGGAAACACTACAGTAATTACGAATAACCTTCGGTAGAAATTATAGGATACAAATTCTCTCTCTTCTGCTAGGCAAATATAGGTTGCTGTTGACAGTTCAACTAGTAATAGATAGAGATGTCTTTTTTTTAAACTTTTAGTGGAATGCTGGTACTATCAAATGATCTAAGTAGTAAAGCACACATGGACATTTTATTAGAAATTATTGAACAATAGGAAATTCTTGTTTTTATTTATTTTTTTTAAATTGCGTAGCTTCAATATGAATGAGTTCAAATGAAAATTTACTGAACATTCTTACATCACACGGTCTGTGCTGGGCCTCATGTCTATGTAGTTTTTTATTTAAATTTTAAAAATATATATTTAAAATAGACTTTAAATATAGACTGACCCAGGTTAGAAATAATTTTTATGTAATTGTGTATAATGCATAATACAGCCTTTGCTGCTCCATGCTAAAACTTTTTCTTGATCCAAGCATATCGGTTTTAGGTAGATAATGTACCTTATTTCTAATCTATAGAGTTCCTTTAACATCTTCGTGTAAGTCTAGGGTTGAGCTGATGCATTTAATGTGGATACAATACACAGGCTCCATATACGACGACATTTGTTTATTTCGCCATTGTTGTTTGCTTTTTAGCTACTATCTCTTGTTTCATGATATTTAATAGATCACCATCTTTGCCTACATCTGCTAAACTCTTTTTATAGACTTTTTTATTGTGAATAAGTATATAAAGAAATTATAGGTACAGGTAGGCTTCAACAAGATCCTAAGAGTTTGATTGTGGGTTTTATTCACTTTCTGTGTAATTTTGAACATCAATCTTATATGCTTCATACAAACTGTTTTGCTTATATATAAATATAAACACAATAAATAAAATGGAAATAAGCAGAGTAAATAGGCAAAGTAAAACTTCCTATATTTAAATACTTTATACTGTATATACAAGTAATTGCTTTAGATTAATCAACATACAGATATTTTCATCTCATACAGTTTTCTGTTTTTAATTGAAAAAAATCATACAACACTTAAAGGAGTTAGCAATCTAGCATGTTGCAAATAAAACCCAAATGCGTCTGTTGAACGTGATGAAGTCATAATTGATGTAATTTTGACCAGCACTGAGGATAGAATGCTTATTTGGATGACAATTTGAATAACATGCTCATCTGATTTGACAAACCTGTACAAATTCAATATCTCTGAAGTGAAGATATTAAACTATTTTGCCGCAAGTCTTTAAAGATGTGCTGCCTGCTCCATTCATTTGAATTAACCGAGTTAGTTGAGAAAATGACAAAACTCCACAGCAATAGTTGCAAGATTGTATTCACACAGAGCAGAAAATGTCTCATACCGAGGTGTACAAATTTACACATGTGTGCACAAACCCAGACATTATGCCCCATACTGTGTAGGTTTATCTTGTGCCACCTGGGCATCTCTGACCCCCTGGTCGGGCGGTGTACAGTGGTGTCCGGCAACGAGATGTTAATCGCAGATCCTTTGGGTGCTTTGGGTTGAAGGGATGGGCTTCCATCAATCAGACTTGTTCTTCCAGCACATTCCATGGATGTTCGATCGGATTGAGATCTGAGGAATTTGGAGGACGAAGCAACAACCTTGAACTCTTTAAACCTTAAACACGTACATGGCAGACTGTGATGAACTGAATGTTCTTATATCTTTTCTGTCATGGGTTATTGGAGCAGATGGACTAGCCTTTGGTCCCCACAGGTATACATGAGCCTCGGGTGTCCATGACCGTATCACCATCAATATATAATTGATAATCAATGTTATTCAATACAACTGGTGCTGATGTTATGGCTAATGTGTTTATATATATATATATATATATATATATATATATATATATATATATATATATACATTTCTTCAGCAATTACCCCAAGTTTCCCCCTTTTTCCATTGCTCTTTTTTCACCTCTTTTCCTTTTTCTGCATTGTGCGATTTGGGATTGGAGTAGGTGCAGCGGGGGAGGGGATTGTTCTAGCTTTCTCTCGTTTTTTCCTTCTCATGCATACCATTTTATAAAAAATCTTTCATTTTCAAGAAGCATTTAATATTTCAGTATGGTGCGAGTTAATACTGGGTCTGAACTAAAAGCCCCGATTTTCCTGGCACCCAGGATCTCATGATTATCAACACCTACCAGTAAACATGTAAACAAATAAAGGAGCATCAGTAACAGATTTGCTTTTTGGTGTCTGCGTCCATTCTGCTAAACTCATGTGTGAATCCTTAGCTGCAGCACTGCCTCTCAGGGGAGTAGGAGGTAGTCAGTTTGCTCAAGTACCCTTGCAAATCTCGTTTTGGAGAGAAAAAAGAAGGCTCATTTGTTGCATCTGTTGTAATGTCTGGATAAAGGCTGGGGAAACAAAACAAAATAATGTGCAGTGACACTAGTGCTCCGAGGAAACGCTGTCAAGAATGCATGAAAATATAAACACATATTTGTGATTTTTTTTTTTTTTTTTAAATCTCTGAGTATCTAAAACTTAAGTATATAATCAAGGTAGGTTTTAGCATGAAAACTTTTTTAACGATAACAAATAGTTTAGGATTCAGCATTCTTTTCATGAGTGGCGGTGTAACGTGGGAGTGCTCTGTGAGAAAGGCCCAAACACAATGCAAATGCAATGGATTGGAATGCTTCACCGATCATAGCAGAATCAGAATTTCCAGCAAGGAAAATCTGTTCATGGCGAATTAAGTGGCGAAGGAAGAAAATGGTAATGAAAAAGAGAGAGAGAGAGAGAGGCATGCATAGACGACAAGCGCTGCTCCCTTGGCTGCGTGCTACATGTTTAAGAACTTTAGCTAAAGCTATGCAGAATAGAATGTGGAAAATTGAATTTACTAAACAATTAAGCATTGAATTAATCCGTCCTGCACGGGAGAGGACTGGGAGAGAAAAGAAGAGAGAGAGAGAGAGAGAGAGAGAGAAGAATGTAGGGGGAGGGGAAGGAAAAGAAAAAGACCGAAGAAAAATTCCAGCCAACACATAAGGAGGATAGTAAATCATATGGAATATGTTGTTTGTTTACATCCTGTAAATGTAAACAATCTTCTCACACTCACACACACATAGACACGCATTCACCAGCTCCTCTCTCTTTGATGTTTTAGTAGACTCCACCCTTTACCTCCAGATTGTGTGTGTTTGTTCTGGTCGGCTAGACGGAAGGATGAAGAGCTACTGTGCATTCGGCTGGTCTGTGATCTGGCCGTTTTCTATTAATTAGCTGTCAGATCTGCAGTATCCAGGAGCGGCCGGTTGGTTATAAATAGGCGTGTACGCTGGAAATGTCACTTACCCTCAGCTAAGACCCTCCCCCGTTCCCAGGGGCCTCTGCAGCAAACCTCCCACAAGCCTGCTCTTTTGTTCAATTACAGTTAATGCCAGAGTTTTCCCTTTTTCTCTTAATTATATTTTCATTTGGGATTTGTTGTATGTTAAACATGTTAGGACAGAGAGTTGGTGAGCCCGGCGTTCTCAGTTGGGAACTGCATAATTCCCATCTAAAAATACACAATTGACATCAATTTTTTACTCTTTCTTTTGTTCCTTTTCTCGTGTTTTTTTTTTTTTTTTGAATAGCTCGCTGACGTAACAGATTTCTGTCTTAGCATATGGTCTAAATTACCTCTTACAGCATGCACTTGGTATGCCGTTGAATACATTTCTGAATACTTTGATCATCATAGCATTTACTTTTCATGCTAATACATTGTACGCTTTGTGTGTGTGTGTGTTTTTTTTTTTTTTTTTTTTTTTTAATAGAGAACAATTACTTGTAGTGGAAGTATTACACGGAGTCAGATCAGTCTGCTCTCGCTTTGATTGTTCAGACGTTCTGTTATTGTGTTATTAGAAATGTTTTTCTTTAAATATTCATTATTAAACAAGCCTAACTCATTTGAAATGACAGCATGTGTAAAACTCAGAGGAACACGAGCTGTCCTGCATTTTAGGTTTTATTTTTGCTCAGACATTACTTTTTACCGAGACAACCACTGGTAAGATGCAACATCTGTTGTGTGTTGTACGACCCTGCATGGGTCTGAGGGTTCTCAGTCTGTAGTTCTCCATTGTTCATGCCTTTTCTCTTCATCCTCTTGTCTTTTCCATTTGCCCCATGCGACCGCCCAACAGCTGACACTCCTAAGCCGTTATACACCTAAGCGTCATTGTCTATGAGATTCCTCTGTCGTCTTTTTTTTTTGGCACTCTACAATGCGAGTCAGGCTCTTATTTGATTTTGTTCAGCTTGTACGGAAACATACACTTACACACCTTCTGCTTGGGATATAAGAGAGGTGGTCGAGCAGATCTGTCGATCACCGTCACTGTCACTGTCTATCATTATGTTATCACGTCTTCAGAACTATGAATCTCCTAGCTCTTGTTTTTATATAGGTTCAGTTTTTTTGCTGTACGTATGCGCTGTTGTATGCAATCGTCAGAAACGATTCTTGGTTATACTTGCAGAGAGTTCGCATTATGGTGTTAGCTTAAGTGATAAACAACTATATGAGTAATATCTGATAGCATTGGCTGTTTTTGTGATGTGGGAGATGTGTAGTAAGTTCTTATCTTTGTACTGTGTCCCTGTGGTCTGATGCCTGACTGTGTGCTCTTTCTGATTTCTCGCTGTGCAGACCTCATGGAACAGAGACCACGATGACACCGCTTCAACACGCTCCGGGGGCACACCAGGACCCTCCAGTGGAGGACACACATCACACAGCGGCGACAACAGCAGTGAACAGGGTAGGATTTCCCAAAAGCACTTCATGTATAAAAGAATGTTTGTATGTATGTAAATATATAAATATATGCACTAGGGCTGCACGATATTAGGAAAATATGCGATATTGTTGTTGAATATTGCGATAACGATATTTCTTGCGATATAACATTTCCCTAGAGAAATGCATTTTTAAATGATTATTTTTGGCTATTTTTAAAATTTTTAATTTACGTGTAACCATACACTCCTCGATTTCATTTATCGCAACTCTTTGCGATACAGATATTGCGTATACCATTATCGCGATAACGATAATTTTTCGATATATTGTGCAGCCCTAATATGCACACATATTTATTTATGTATATTTTTGATGTAGCTGTCTTACTGGCATAGACCTGAACATGAGCTAAACAGTGAGAGCTGAGAGGAGTTAAGAGAAAAGAAGCCACAGCAGATGGTACAAGGTTTTTTTTTTTTTTTCAGGGTGCAATGTTTAAGCCCATCAGCTGGTTGTGATAAGTGTGTACACACTAATGAGGCTTCTTTTGGCTGGACACAGCATTTGTAGAGCCGCTGGCGATGACAGTCCAGGGAAAGAGCATCTCGGTTTTATTTACTATTTTATTCCATCCAGGGGCTATGAAATGTCCCTTTCTGAGCAATGCCAGGAAGAAAAGCAGATAAATCCTGCACCACTTTATACTCCGGTGAAAAACTCAAGCTGAATGTTAAGGTTCCCTTTTTTAAGTCTATGTAGTAAATCTAAATCCATAACAAACAATGATCACATTTTTGTTACAAATGAGGACCAGAGTGAGGATCATACAGGCTGGTTACAAAAAACTGTAGGCAAAGAACATATTTATTTTGTTATTATTGAAGCCAGTGTCAGGAAGGCAATCCCAGGGCTTGGAAAGACAGTAAGCAGAAAAGTGCCATGTTATATTTCGGATGACTTGAGGACTGACCTCTATGTCCTAGGCTTTTCTTATTCGTTTTCCCCCTCTCCTGGATAGTGAAGTACAGCGATAAGCTGTGGCGGTCAGATGGCGGATGACTAATGGTCCAGACAGGCTGCCCTACTCTGATTGGACTGCTTAATGAGCACACATTGTGAGGGTTTTGGAGCTAGCATTTGCTGCTGACCTTTGCTCTTTATTGACCAAACTGACACTTCATTTTTCAAATATGTCCAATTATAAGCAGGCTTTTAATGTCGCCCACCCTTCCAGTCCCCAAAACTAGCTTCATTGTGTGGCTGTGTGTTTGTTATTATCTTTCTAAAGTTGGACAACTTGTCCATACGTCAGTTCCACACTGTTGTATTTGTGTGTGTTTTGTGGGACATCAAAGAAGGACAGTTTCTTTGGACAGTGACTCAGTGTCTTTTAGTAATTTTTGCTTCTCTACACCACCACAATGGATTTGAAATGTTATATTTAAATTGAACAAATGGGATGGAAGTTTAGATTTTCAGCTTTAATTCCATTGACGTCCCTCCATTTTGACTGATAAACATTTTCCTGGCTGGGTGTGGCTTGTTTCTTTATCGTGTCAACAAACCAAGGAGAGAAAATGTCTGGAGGTAATTTTGGTAACCGTATATAGGAATTCTCAATATTCTGTCCAAAGAAGTGTTGATGTACAGTGGCTTGCAAAAGTATTCGGCCCCCTTGAACTTTTCCACATTTGGTCACATTACAGCCACAAACATGAATCAATTTTATTGGAATTCCACATGAAAGACCAATACAAAGTGGTGTACACGTGAGAAGTGGAACGAAAATCATACATGATTCCAAACATTTTTTACAAATAAATAACTGCAAAGTGGGGTGTGCGTAATTATTCAGCCCCCTGAGTCAATACTTTGTAGAACCACCTTTTGCTGCAATTCCAGCTGCCAGTCTTTTAGGGTATGTCTCTACCAGCTCTGCACATCTAGAGACTGAAATCCTTGTCCATTCTTCTTTGCAAAACAGCTCCAGCTCAGTCAGATTACATGAACAGCAGTTTTCAGATCTTGCCACAGATTCTCGATTGGATTTAGATCTGGACTTTGACTGGACCATTCTAACACATAGATATGTTTTGTTTTAAACCATTCCATTGTTGCCCTGGCTTTATGTTTAGGGTCGTTGTCCTGCTGGAAGGTGAACCTCCGCCCCAGTCTCAAGTCTTTTGCAGACTCCAAGAGGTTTTCTTCCAAGATTGCCCTGTATTTGGCTCCATCCATCTTCCCATCAACTCTGACCAGCTTCCCTGTCCCTGCTGAAGAGAAGCACCCCCAGAGCATGATGCTGCCACCACCATATTTGACAGTGGGGATGGTGTGTTCAGAGTGATGTGCAGTGTTAGTTTTCCGCCACACATAGCGTTTTGCATTTTGGCCTAAAAGTTCAATTTTTGTCTCATCTGACCAGAGCACCTTCTTCCACATGTTTGCTGTGCAAACGGGACTTCTTATGGTTTTCTGTTAACAATGGCTTTCTTCTTGCCACACTTCCATAAAGGCCAACTTTGTGCAGTGCACGACTAATAGTTGTCCTATGGACAGATTCCCCCACCTGAGCTGTAGATCTCTGCAGCTCGTCCAGAGTCACCATGGGCCTCTTGGCTGCATTTCTGATCAGCGCTCTCCTTGTTCGGCCTGTGAGTTTAGGTGGACGGCCTTGTCTCGGTAGGTTTACAGTTGTGCCATTCTCCTTCCATTTCTGAATGATCGCTTGAACAGTGGCTCCGTGGGATGTTCAAGGCTTTGGAAATCTTTTTGTAGCCGAAGCCTGCTTTAAATTTCTCAATAACTTTATCCCTGACCTGTCTGGTGTGTTCTTTGGACTTCATGGTGTTGTTGCTCCCGATATTCTCTTAGACAACCTCTGAGGCCTTCACAGAGCAGCTGTATTTGTACTGACATTAGATTACACACAGGTGCACTCTATTTAGTCATTAGCACTCATCAGGCAATGTCTATGGGCAACTGACTGCACTCAGACCAAAGGGGGCTGAATAATTACACACCCCACTTTGCAGTTATTTATTTGTAAAAAATGTTTGGAATCATGTATGATTTTCATTCCACTTCTCACTTTGTATTGGTCTTTCACGTGGAATTCCAATAAAATTGATTCATGTTTGTGGCTGTAATGTGACAAAATGTGGAAAAACTCAAGGGGGCCGAATACTTTTGCAAGCCACTGTAAGTGATGAAAGAGGCTGTCGTTAGGCTGAAAAAAGCCTTTTCAGAGAGATTATAGAAACTTACATAGGAGTGGCCAAATCAATAATTTAAAATAAGAAGCAATACACTGGTGAACTCAGCAACACCAAAAGACCTGGAAAACCACGAAAGGCACCTAAAGTGGAAAATGATATAATTAATTAATAGAAGAGAAGAGTATGGTGAAGAAAAGGCAAGGCTCATCCAAAGCAGGCATCATCATCTGTCAAACATGGCGGAGGCAGTGTTATGGCATGAGCATGTACAGCTGCAAACAGAACTGGGTCACTGGTATTTTGATGATGTGACTGCTAAAAGAAGTAGCAACATGAGTGAAATTCAGCAATGCAGTAAGACTGGTAAGACAAGTGCTTCAGAGTATAGAAGAATAAAGACCCAATAGTCACCACTAAAGCAAATCACCATCTTCTTAAGGCAACAAAATGGAATGTTTGTCACCTGACCGCAACCCAACTAAGCATGCGCATTACTTACTGAAGACAAAACTGAAGGCAGATAGACCAACACACATGCAGCAAGTGAAGGTGACAGCAAAAAAAGGACCGGCGAAACATCTAAAGGGAGGAAACTTGTGTTGATGTCTATTGGACCCAGACATTGAGCTGGGTCCAATGAATTCATTCATTCATCTTCTATACCGCTTTATCCTGTATTTAGGGTCGCGGGGACCTGGAGCCTATCCCAGGAGACTCTGGGCAAGAGGCAGGGTACGCCCTGGACAGCGTGCCAATCCATCGCAGAGCACACACACACACACACACACACACACATTCACACACTATGGTCAATTTGGGAACGCCACTTAGCCTAATCTGCATATCTTTGGACTGTGGGAGGAAACCGGAGTACCCGGAGGAAACCCACCAAGCACGGGGAGAACATGCAAACTCCATGCACACAGAGACGGGAATCGAACCCGGACCCTGGAGGTGCAAGGCACCAGTGCTAACCACTACACCACCGCGCCGCCCATTGACCAGTCGATGACTGCAAAAGATTTGCATTAAAATATTGAAAATAAACCTGATATTATAAACCATTATCTTGGTTTATCTAGTTACTTTTGTGCCTGTGAAAATGGAAGGAGTTTGTAAAAATGGCTGTAATTCCTAAACTCTTTGTTAAACCCACTAAACTAACATTACAAGTCTTCTATTCAGTCACATCCTGACTGCTTTATTGTAAATCCAATGTGGTGGTGTACAGAGGCAAGATTATAAAAAATAGTTACTGGATATATAATTATGGACCTGACTGTAATTGTTGCTTAAAGCAATGTATATGATGTGGGAGGGCATTATGCTAATTCGAGTGAGTATCTGAATGTGGAAAGTAGCAGTATTAACCATATTAGCATTTGTAAGGAGTCACTTTATAATCCTAATAAGTGCATTATTATCCTTTTGGCTAAGACACTCATGACCACTTTCCCCTGTCCCAAGTGGCTTCCGCCCCCTCTCTCCCTCTCTCTCCCTCTCTCTCTCTCTCTCTCTCTCGCTCTCTCTCCCTCACTCTGAGATTGTATTCGTACTGACCTTTTCTGTCTTTCCATGCTCTACTACTTCCTTTCACTGCACACATGTTGACGAGTTCCTTTCCTCTCATCTATCTGCCAGCATGCACCTAATAAATATTTGTTGAAGGCCAGTGCACATGTTATGTACATGTTCATTATTAGCGAAGCACTTGTTAAAAATATCATAATCATGAAATAACCAAGAGAGATGGTTATTCTGTGGCTTTCAACAGATTTACGGACCAGATGGTAGTTATAGGGATAATATTTTTCGACGTGTGCCTTGTGCATATGGACGAGAGAGAGAGATTTTCGTATCTTCCCTAATGAAGGTCTCAGCTCCTTAAAGGAGTCCAACTGAGAACCAGTCTAGCCCTTCTTTAATTACAGCAGGTCTATTAGCGAGGTTGGCTCAGCACAGCATATACATACATGCCCGCCTTTGTTTGCCTGCTGCCATCCCAGAGGACTTGTTGTGGCATTGTATCTAGATCGCACTTATTCTCGTGAATGTCTTTAGCTTAAGAGGGCAAAAGAAAACAAATAATTATTTTTGAGCCTCTTCAGTTCCCTACCACAGAGCAGCAAGGATTCTAGGCAAGTGCAGATTAAAAGGAACACCCTTGGCCCACACAGAGGAGAGAAGGGATAAGAATTTTAACCCCACCACAAATGGGCAGGGCATAAAAAGAGGACACAAAAAGCATGCTGAGTGTTTTGAAAAGCTTAGGGTTTCGTTCGTGCCTACAAAGAGTCCACGGCCAATGCGATGACTAGTTTGATACGTATCAGCAATTACCAGGACCCATTTGCAGAAGAGCCCCGCCCCCCCCCCCCCTTCAACAAGTGTGCCAAGTCAAATAGTTCCTGGGAGGCTCTTGTTATTGTCTGCATGAATTTACATCCATATGGGCTGAGGATAGAATAAAAGCCAGCATAGTCAGCTCTCCACAAACCACCAAGTTCATAAACGCACACAAAACATAATCCTCAGGGATTGTCGCAAAGTGGTGTGCAAAAAAAAATAAATATGTTGTCCATTTGTCCAAGGAGATTTCAAACATTTCCAGACAAAATTCAAATGCTTGCTTTTTTTCAGCCGGTGCTATGCGGTGTAAAACGCCTCCCTGTTCCACATAGGAAGACGTTACATTTGATTTACACACGATAAAGGTGTTTTAAGCAGAATAAAGATCCTGATCATTATTGTAACGCATTGATCTGAGCCAGCGAGCGAGCGAGTGCTGTTCTCAACACCACATCGACTTATTTTGCCAGAGGCCTCTATGAAGGTCAGCTTGAGCCAGAGTTCTCGTTGTCTCATTGGCCTGTAGCTACCGCCTCTGTGCTGGGATTGGTCAGATTTCAGAGCAGGTCAGCAGACAGATTTCATGCCATTCAGCAGTGTGCTTTTAGTCTTGCCCACACAGCCCTTTCCGCTCACGCTCGTCAAACTCACTTGTTAATTGAAACAATTGTCCAACAGACCGGAAGAGCTTGCTTCCGTCTTTGTCTTTCTTTCCTCCTTTTCTCTCAGGGAGCGTGCGCTTGCTTTCTTTACTATGTAAAAATTTCCACATTCTTTTTTTATCTGGTCTTTTAGCTATGTTTCTGAACCATTAACAACTTGAATATTTGTCTCTATCATTTTTTTTCCCCCGCACTGTGTTGCTCATTTTATCTTGCCGTTGTCATTGAGATGAAGCTGGCTATGCTCTCTGTCTCACATGTAGATGTGCACAAGGCTGGATGTAATCTGGTAAAATCAGAGACCTAATGGCTGATAAAAAAAATAGAAAAAGAAAAGCTATGGGATTTTTTTTGTTATGTATCTAAGGGTAGGCACGAGGACACGAAAACGCTGAACAGAAAAGCTGTGAGAAATTGAACAGGGAAGCGAGTGCTGATGGTTAAGGCTTTATTGTTTGGGAATAAACGCATAAACCGAAATGACATAAACAGGAACATCAAAGAGCAGTGTGTGTTTCTCACAGCATGCAGAGAGGAGCACAACCTCCTCTAGGCTGCATGTCTTCTGATGATTTTATGAATCTTCCCTGAAAAAAAGGGTTAAGCGTAACTTCAGTAGCTCAGTGATGGATGATGCAAGGTGATATCAGGCAGCAGCACTGAACTCGCTGTGTATTTAGTGGTTTTCACAGAGACACCTTGAACCAACACTCTTCCAGCATGCTTGTTTTATTACCTGGATAAGGAATGGCACATCCAATCTCAACCTCATACTCATGGTTAAATTACATCACGCCTGGTGAATTGCAGTAGCAGTGCGTCAACTGCCAAGCTCTGCTGAGAGTTACTGCTGTTAATTGCTTTATGACCATGTCACTGATAAAACCAGGGGCAGCGTCAGTGTTCACATGCTAGAAAAAGGGGAAACAGCCGTGGGTTCCCACAGTGCTCCGCAGTGTGACTTTGGGATTAAGGCTGGGTTCTCTGCTGTGTGGGAACAAAAAAAGAGAAAGGGAAAAGTGCAAAGAAGAAAAGCAAACAAACCCCTCCCTCTTTTACTCTCCATATATCAAACCTCTTTCGTGCTTTTTGCTCTGTTTAACTGGCAATTATAGGGCTGCTTAAGCACCTTGTCTCACAGTAGATAATGATCATAAAGCTGCAATGATACACTGTCAGTGTGGCGTTTGCGCTGGGATTTAGCGGTCGCTGGGGCACTTCCTTCTGCTCTGTTTGCCCTGAGTTTGACATGTGAACCCTGGCCATGGAGTTTAGAGAGCGCCCTTTATTCTCCTTTCTCTAACTTTGTTTCCCACTCGTCACAGAGTTTTTTATTTTCTTTGATTGCTCACTGATTCTGCATATCTATTTGAGATCTTTTGCCACACCTTAATGCGTTACGAATGTTTTGACTTCTGCATAGAGGAAATTCGCTATGGGATATTTCGAACAAGGTTGTAACTGTAGTTGTTAATGATGCAGACACATTGCTCTAAGTATATTCCAAGTGCAAATTACTGGTATTTGTAAAACCCTGATTAACCAGTGGGTCCACTTGATCAACTGATGGTCATTTAGGCCTGGTTAAGCCCCCAAAACTTTGCTTACTGGAATAAAATAAAAGCATTGTACCTGGAAAATCGAAGCATACATTAGATGCATGCCTTCCAGCTCTTCAGGAAAAACACAGATAAAACCAAAGAGATAGACTACCTGGTGGACGGAGAGATGAACAAAACAATAAAGAAAGTGAAGAAAAGACAACAAGCCGAGAGAGGACCACAGACAAGCATTAACACTAGGGATGTAACGGTATTGTAAATACCGTCGTACCGCAATAACAATTTATTTCGATAATCCCGTGGTCGCACGACGGTAAAACGATAGGTCTTCTGAGAAAAGTTTGCTCAGGCGAATGGAGCGAACGGGAGGTAGCGGGAACTACAATTCCCATCAGTCCAGGTGCGGCCATCGTCCTTTGCGGTCTGTTGTCGCTACAGTTTTCAAGAATACAAAATTGAAACTTTTTTTTTTTTTTACATGGTTTAATAATTTTTTGTTATTAAAATTGAAAAATTGAAGATTCTGTTTCAAAGTTTACAGATAGATGGCTAATTTGTATGCCATTGATATGTTCAGTGTTCATGTATACTGTTTAATAAACACTTCTGGCACTTTTTGTTTTGTTTTTCCTGTAAATGATTCAATAAATACCGTACCGTGCCATTCATACCGAGGTATTACCGTATCGTGAAGTTTTGATCCCTAATTAACACCCTTCTTCTTTTTTTTTGGTCTTTTTTTGAGTAGCAAATGTAGTTTATTTTAAGTCTTTGATAAAGCGATTAGCAAAGACCTTGTCTGCCAAAGAGAGATTTCTCTTTTCCAATCTACTGGTTTTTGCATATACACTGACCTGCATGCAGGCTGAGCGTTTGAGAAGTTGCTTCCAAATAAAACAAGATTCAAATGTATTCGTCTCTCAGCAGACATGCAGGGGGGAAATATGTTTATCTAATGGCTAATTCTGCTATGATCAGACCTTGAATAGTACCTCGTTCTCGTTCCCTCTCATTCTCTCTCTTTCCCTCGCTCTATTTTTGAGACAGAGGTCATCTGGCTTTTTATATTAGCAGTATCACAGTGGTTAAAGCTACAGTATCCAGCTGAAAGCCACAAACAGCATTGTGCTAATTTTAGCTTCCAAAGAGGATGAGAATGAATGGCCTGCTGTTAGTTTGCCATATGCTGCCCTGCCGATAGTGCTGTGTGAGGAATATTTTCCTGTAGATAGTGGCTGAGGCGTGAGTTGTATACAAGGTTGTATTCTGGGCCTGTTTGAATTGACATGCACATTTGGCTGGGATGTTTGAAGTATGTCTAAAATCTTGCATATCGGTTTTATTTTTCTTTAGAGTTTCAACATCCTGTAGCTTAATCTCGATTATACTCCGTTCGATTTAGCCCCAATACATTTAGAAAACATGTGAAACCAGCTTAACCAATGTATGTAGGTTTTATGCTGCTTTTTTTTTTCGAGAAAGAATAATCCCCAAATTCCCTTTTGTATAAACAAATGACTTTAAGAATCAAAACTCATATTTATGGTATTTTGTGTGTGTGTGTGTGTGTGTGTGTGTGTGTGTGTGTGTGTGTACATACCGCAGGAAGCCACTTGGAATAATGGAAATATTTGCTGTGTCTAGTTGGGGGGAAATGGAGGCATGAGATGGTGGACTGAGCTGAAGAAAAGCTGAAGGTTGGCAGAATAGGACTTTCTTTGAGGGGGGTAGGAGGGCTGTTTTAACAATTGGGCAAAAGCTTGACCTGGGACTGACCCTTCCTTAATTCTTGCCCCCTCCGGAGCTGAGGGCTGGCCTTTTGACATGGATACCTGTTGAGGGATTTAGTGGGAAGAGTGAAAAAAAAAGGGCTCTTCTAGGCTTTTTCTAAAGAATTAGGGAGTGAATGAAAAATAACAAACAAACAGAAAAGGGTGTGTGATTGGAGGCGGTGTGTTTATCTTAATGCGCGTTTGTGAAAGAGAGAGTCGGGGCTTTTAGTTGGCTGTGTTTACGAAACACACACTACGAGTAGTAACTCGATCGCTGGCTGGTGCTTGGAGTGTGAATGAGTCAAAGAAAGACAGGAGTGGGACAGATTCCCAAGTCGATAACCTAAATGTAAAGGTTGTGACCAATAGAGGCGCACTGGCCCCTGGAGCTCCCTTTGCTCTTTGTGCCAAGCATGTGTATACGTGTGCATGTATGTGTGTGTTGCATGGTGGATGTGTGCATGCTTTAATGGTATCACTAGTGTCCAGCCGTCCTGTGCTGCTGTAATCAGGAAGTAGACACTCAGACCGGGTCTTTCTTTTCCAGCGTAGGGCTTTATCTCCTCAGCTCACCCCCAACTGATAGGACTACAATTCCCTCATATCCCCTCTACACCACTTCCTGTAACTTCAGAAAGCATATGCTGTGACACTACGGATAGGACTGAGGTTAATATGACTTTCACAGGACTAACAAACAGGCTCTTTGACATGGCAATTTTTACCCCCCCTCCAGTTTGTCCATGCTCCCTCCACATAATTCTTTGTAATGTATCCTAGTAGGATACTGGCACCTTTCATGTTCACGTCATTTAGCAAAAGCAGACGGAATATTATTGGCAGTGAAATGTTCCTTATTATCAAAGATACTCCACAAAGGGGAAAATATCCCTGCCTATTAAAACATTTATCTTTTCCTGCACTATGTAGATCGCCACAAGGTAGAACATGATCTGCCACCACAGGGCATTCAGTTGTTCAGTAACAATGCCAAAAAAGCATTGTGTACTAGTGGATGCAGTTAAAGCCTTGTTTTCATCCGATAGTCCTTTGTCTGGTTCTAATATTGCAAGAGTTACCGGCTTGAACTGAAGACTAAAAGATCCACTGCAGACATTTTCATTTATTATCCACTAAACTTAGAGATGGGCTTTCTGGGTTTTATTGCACCATGTGCGTATTTCTGAACATGCAACACTTGATAATGTGTTTCAGAACTTGCTTTCAGAAGATTAGGCTGATTTGGGCCAGATTGTTCCAGTATTGTTGTTGTGCAAGGAAGCAGTTAAGGGTCCTTTTTGTCATGAGCCATGTTTTTAAAGCACTCTGTTCCTGGTCAGTTGGCCTGGAATTTTATCGAACAAAGCTAGCCTGAATAAGGTGTCAAAAGCTGTCTGAGACAGAAGGCGAGAAAAAAAAGAATGTATAAGGTGTGTGTGAGTGTATGAGAGTCTCAGTGGACTCTGAATGTGTTCCCATTTGAACCTCGGTGCCCTGCCTTTTCTCCTGTCTTATATCTTCAGATAAAAATAAAAAAAACATTACAAAGGAGGAAAAAAAAAATCAATAGTTGCACAGTAAAAGTGCTCAACATGAAAGGGTAAACTCACGGGTCTGCACCACCATTCGTCAGTTTTCTTCCCCCTCACCACGAGGAGAAAAGAAAGGAAAGAGAGGAGGACCAGGCGGTGGGCACGAGAAGCAGGAAGAAAAAGGGTGAGACAGGATAATGTGAGAGAGACAGAAAGAAAGAGAGAGCGCGAGAGAGTGGCTTACTGAGTTAATGCTGTGTTTTCTGCCCTTGGGCCCTGGCGCGTTTTTCCAATGTGTCGAGGGCTTCAGTGGAAGTGACCCTTACACAGACACAGTCGAGAGGGAGCCGTAGCATTTGCAATGACATTTTTGCCATTACCTATGGGTATGTCAAGCGCCTGATCCCAGAGACCTGGGAAAATGCATGAAGGGCTCACAGCAAGGCCTTGGCATGGGCACCAGCGTGTAATGAGAGATGGAACAATGCTAAATATGGAATACATTAAACACACATTACAGCCTGGGTTCCAGCACAGTAAAGGTGGGCAAAGAGACATGAGCGATGATAAAAGGGTTTGTAATTACATTTGTTTTCATGTATCGAATTATGGTTTTACCAAGCCGGCGTCTGTCAGCATTATTCAAGGCTCTTCAGTTCTTTAAACTGTCATCGTTTGCCTCGTTATTTGAAATGAATCACCTTTAATTGCGGATCCTAATCACGAGGCCCTGGAGATTAGTGTTTACACTGGCGTTCTTTCTTTGTAATTATAAAAAGCAAAGAAGAAAACGTTGCATGTTTACCTATTTTCAGCAACCGTATGTTTTTCGAATGCATACACAAATATTCGCACAACTAGACAGGCGCAGTATCACATCGCGCATCCACATACTGTACTGTAGGTTCTTGATAAAACACAACATCATAAGCGGAAATTATACATACAGTGAATCATATGTTAATTCTTTAAAATGTAAACATTGCAACATTCGCTTTACTTTTTCGCAAAAGTGTTTTCTTTACTTCCTTTTTTTTCCCCCCCAGTATGTCGATGATATAACAGGAAGTGAACAATAAATAATAAAACGGTGCGTCTTGAAAATGTCCTATAGCTCTAATGAAATTATCCGGGAATTTAACGTACACATGATTAGGTGTGATTACTGTTTATCAAAATACACGAAAAGCATTGCTTCTGAACTACAGTACAATAAAGTGTAAACAGGGTTATGAATAATCACGAATAAAGTCTTCACAGCCTGTGATACCACTTTCTCTATCTTAGTCTTAGTGGGATAGGAGGTTTGGTGAAGAGGAATAGAGGAATCGGTGATGAGGCGCTGGGAGTGCAGCAGCCCCTTGTTGAGAATTCTGCAGGAGGAATTCCTGCATGTTCTGAATACTTTTAGACGGGAGGTGCTTGTGAACCATGCAAAGGCCACAAACACCCCCCACACACACACACTACCATCACCACCAACAACCCTAACTGCCTTCCCCCTAAGCCCCCCCCCCCCATTATTGCTTAGCCCATTCTGACCATATGAATGGGCTGAATAAAATAAATGCTGCTTTGTCTTGTCTAACAACACTCCTACCCTTCTGTCTGTCTGTCTCTCTCTCTCTGTCTCTCTCTCTCTCTCTCTCTCTCTCTCTGAGTGTGTATGAGTTTGAGAGAAAGGCAGGGGTGTGTGAATGTGTCTGAAAGGATGTGGAAAGTGACCCACAGGCCTGGATTTTGTAGCACTGGGAAATCCTGAGCTACATTTGTTTGCATGTGTGTGTGTGTGTGCGTGTGTGTTTAGGAGCGGACATGTCAAGGGCCAGAGGTTATCCAGAAACCCTCCTTTGAATTAAATGTATGTTAAAGTAATAAGAAAACTCCAAAACAAAAAAGTCCCCGTGACTTGTCCCAGTGCAGCAAACCATGACCAATGAAATAAAAAAATGTCAATTGAGATTGAAATTGAAAGGGTCAAGCACTTGTTTTCTGTTCTTTGCCACATTGACTTAAGTCGTGGCTTGCAGATTTTCTTTGTTCGACGAAACACTGCTTTGTGGGGAAAAAGAAGTACGCATGTTCCTCGTATCTGCTCAAGCGCATGTCTTATATGAAGTTAATGCGCCATCACATTGCTAATGCTAATTTGTAAACCATGAGAAAAATGTCTGACACCTTAAGGTTGTGAGCAAGCCAACAAAGGAACAGGTAGTGCCAATTAAAGTGTCCTTTTGAGTAATCAGATCATAACAGATTACCCTAGATTCCTCTGATAATGTCAGGAAATGCCTTGAGTGGGTAAGAGGGTAATAGAGAGAGAGAGAGAGAGCGAGAGAGGGTGTGTGTGTGTGTGTGGGGGGGGGGGGTGCTCAATGCTGAGAGAGAGAGAGAGAGAAAGAGGTTGAGGGAGAGTGGTAAGAGGCGAGCAGAAACAGGGAGTGAGCCATCCAGGAGAGCTGGCTGACAAAAGCGTGGAGAGGGGGAAGTGTTAACCTGATTTGTGTGGCAGGCAGGCAGGCAGGCAGAGCGATGTCAGTCGCGTGAGTGTGTATGTGTGCGAGAGAGCAGATCATAAAAAATTCTCTCCCGGTTTGCCGTGGGGCATCCTCCTCAGCCTCTGGCCTGCTCCAGTCACCGGCCTGCTCCCTAATTGCCACACAGACTCCAGCTTACATGGGCAGATGAGATGACATTTTCCCCCTCACTGTCAGTGGCAGGCCGGCCTGCACACCACCCCCACACACCCCTCCGCTAGCTGCTAAGACGCTGTCATAACCCATTAGCAGTTGGCCAAAGTTAGCCTATGGCATTTCCTCACAGCATCAGCGAAAAGGCGAATAAATCTGCCACTGGGGCCTGCTGCTGGTCTAATGAGGCTGTGAGCTTGTTTATGGACCGGCATCATTTTTATGATTATTTCCACCTTTTCGGTCTTGCC
This sequence comes from Channallabes apus, assembly GCA_030522415.1. Lineage (NCBI taxonomy): Eukaryota > Metazoa > Chordata > Actinopteri > Siluriformes > Clariidae > Channallabes > Channallabes apus. Next base: position 32,879,020 of record CM060118.1, read on the forward strand.
ACCATTTGCGCACCTTTCTTTGGCTGGGGAGGAAGAAGCTACGGCTCGGTGTGGCCAATGATGACATTTTGTGCAAATGTGGCTCTTAGCCACCGCCATATGGCTGGCTTCTGTTGACGCCGATGAGAAAAGGTTTGAAATTAGCCCCAGACCTTGCCAAGGTGCATCAGTATCAAATTGCAGTGAAAATGAAAACGCCAATAAAATCGACGGCTTCAGCTACTTTCTTTTCCTCCGTTCTGCCTCGAAGGCACTGGTCCTTGGAGGTCAGGGTTAAGTAAAAATACTGGGGGAAAAGAGGTTAAACAATTCATAGTACAGGGAATAGGAGGAGGAGAAAGAGCGGCTCAAGAGAACAGAAACAACCGAGTTACTTCGGAGATCACACGATCTGTTTCCCACTCGCACCATCCCCCTTCTTTTTTCTCACATTTTCTCCTCAGTCTTACTTTTCGTCTTTCTTCCCTTTCACTTTCCATCTTCTATCCTGATGTCTAGCCTTCGCTTCTGTTTTGCTTAGTCGCATGGGACAAGCCCTGGGTTTATTATTTTAAGCTTTGCTGAACATGAACTGGTCTTTACGCCGATTTGAGAGCATTTGCTTCCAATGAAAATCTGGTCTTAGATTACAAACCAGCGGTGCCGCTTCCCCTTGCAGGCGGGAGCGAGGAAGTCTTATTTGCCTAAAAACAGTAGGGAGGACAAACTGCTGTTTAAGCCCAACTGTTTTTGGCATCAGTTAATGATGTAATCAAAGCTCACATTCTGTGCGTGCGATGTGACTGAGTGAGTGTCTGATAGAGTGTTTTTGCTCAGTGGGGGTGGCCTGAGAGCCCTGGTGTCTAAAGGGGGGAAATGGGCTCTTCTGTAAAGCAGCACCATTGTATCTACATAAGTCTTCACTTAAGAAATTGCAGCCTTTTCTGGAGCTGCTCTCATGTAACAGGGCCATGCGGTTAATAAGGAACACAGAAAGCCTCCACTCTCCTAATGGTGTATATAATTTAGATGCCTGCAAGGCATGCTTTCAGGAATTCTTTAGCCTGAGGTAATAGGGAGCAAAGGCCATTTTTAGGCCCTTCATTATTTCACTGAAGCTAGAAAGAAAACTATCTCCAGCCAGATTACCACAGACATTTTCATTAATTATCAACGAGTAAGCCTCATACAAGAACGTAAAGGTGCTGGCGGAGAAAGAGTTACGCTGTAGCATCTCAAAATGTTTTAGTACAGAATGACGGGAAGACTTCTGAAGTAATTAGGGGTAGCTCAGTGGTTAAGGCATTGGACTACGGTTCGGAAGATCCCAAGATCCCAGGTTCAAACCCCACAACCACCAAGTTGCCACTGTTGGGCCCTTGAGCAAGGCCCTTAACCCTCAACTGCTCAGATGTGTAATGAGAGAAAAAAATGTAAGTCGCTCTGGATAAGAGCGTCTGCCAAATGCCTAAATGTAAAATGTAAATGTAATTAATAAAGAACTTCTTCTAACTTCTTCTTCTAGGACAATGCACCAAAGAGAGCATTCAAATTAAAACATCTGAATCAACTGCTTTTCCTCTTGAATAATTATCCTAACTAGGGCTGCACGATATATCGAAAAAATATCGTTATCGCGATAAAGAGTTGCGATAAATACTTTATGTGCCAAGCATTTGTGTGTCCAAATTTGACCAATCAGATGGGCCCTTACTATGTTTATACCCGCTTATATATATATATATAATTTATATATTTATACTTAATTCTGTCGCGAACTAACCCGGGATGATCAGAAGACTTAGCGATTAGCCGTTAGCCCTTTGTAGCCGGGACGGTAAACTCAAACGCGGAAGCAAGCGAGTAGGCAGGATAACCACGCGAATTAGTCACAGGACTCTCACAGAAAGGGGAGCACGGAAAAAACACACATTTAACCCGTGTCCTATAAACACACACTCGAATCAGAAAGTAAACAATCTGAACCGACATGCACGAACTCAGTGACTAAGCTGTATGCGGTGGTTTTGTTTACTCCTCTTATACTTCCTGGTTCGCGACCGCATTACTTCCGGGTACTAGTGCCGGTCCCGGAGCGCGCGCGAGTGTGTGTGTGTGTGTGCGTGTGACAAATAGTATTTTTTTATTTCATTTTTGTTTAATAATATTTATTTTTATAAAAAAAATTTAAAAAAAACAGGCAAGCCAAAGACAATATTTAGTTTAAAAGATGCTCTTGTTTTAAGACACTATTGATGAGTGTACGGTTACACGTAAATAAAAAGTCATGTTTGAAAGTAATTCATATTGTGTTGGCAGGTTTATAGTAACAGCAAACCAGAAGTCAGAATATCTGCTGAGGGGTTTAAGTCATTCATAGTGTTTTGAAGTCTAAATATTTGCAACTTCCTTGACATATAGTTTCTTTTTAGCCTGAATTAGATTTAATTACATCAGACGAATATCTATTACCTGTTTATTTTAGTATCATCATTACATATAAATAAATAATAAAAAATGCATTTCTCTAGGGAAATGTTATATCGCAAGAAATATCGTTATCGCAATATTCAACAACATCATCGCATATTTTCTTAATATCGTGCAGCCCTAATCCTAACCATTATAAAATGACAGAGGTGGGAGAGAGTCTCTCTCTGTAAGTCAGAAATCACACAATGATTGCGTCTGGGAAAAGAGGTGGGTGCTCACACAAGCCCTCATATTCATCATTTGCAGAGCACTGCCTTGCTGTAGCCTAAGTCCTCTTCTGTGTTTCCACCCGGGTCTGGCTGCTGTGTATCTCTCCTTAATGGAGCCTTATCGAAAACCCACAGGTTGCTGTTGGTACTCATGGGGCATTGTTATTAAAATTGGGTGCGTTGAAAAGCCACTGTCTGTGCAGAAGATTCATATTTCTGTGCCCTTCTTTTGTGCTGCAATGTAACTCCTCCACCTAAGGTAAAAAAAAGAAAAGAAAAAAAGCTCTGGGTAAATATTTCCCTACTTCCCCTGATAAAGACTAAATCTCTTTGTCAATGCAGATCCTTCTCAGACTCTGATGGAATAAACAAATGCGACAGTACAAGTCCTTTGAGTGACTGTGTTTACTCTCTCCCTTTCTCGCTGTTTGTACTGAGGTTCTCTTCTGTTGGAGAAAGGACGGTTATTTCTAAAAGCATTTTCAAAATCTCGCTGCATTTAGAGCCTGAAAGCTCTACTAGTGCAAATTGTTGGCCTATACTTTTGTTTGTGTCACCTGACACGAACAATGTTGCTGACGATGCACGCGTATCCCTGTGTCCGATTTCACAGGTGACGGATTGGATAACAGCGTGGCTTCCCCGAGTACCGGTGATGACGATGACCCTGACAAGGAGAAGAAGAGAAATAAAAAACGAGGCATCTTTCCCAAAGTAGCAACCAACATCATGCGGGCATGGCTCTTCCAGCACTTAACAGTGAGTAAAAAGAAGTGGTTTGTCTATTCTTTTCTTTTTTTTCTTTTCAGGCATTGTCTGTCTGCTGAAACACTTCAATGCAAACTGTATCCATCAAACCGCATCCTGCCTGGATATGTTTTAAAGCTAAGGAAGAAAACAACCTTGACCTACAGTATAGATGGGAGAGATAAGCATTATTAAGAGAGAACTCTTTTTTTTTCTTTCTTCTCCACAATTTACCCTTATTGGTGCGGCATGAGCAAGTTAATAGGGCCAGGGGTAGCTCAGTGGTTAAGGCATTGGACTACGGTTCGGAAGATCCCAGGTTCAAACCCCACAACCACCAAGTTGCCACTGTTGGGCCCTTGAGCAAGGCCCTTAACCCTCAACTGCTCAGATGTATAATGAGATAAAAATGTAAGTCGCTCTGGATAAGTCTGCCAAATGCCTAGATGTAAATGTAATAGCAGGTAACAGGAGTTGCTCTGCTTACTAATTGGTGTGTGTGTGTGTGTGAGACACAGCGGTTAACTGTCTCCGGGTGCCCCCACCTGCAATAGGAAAGCACAATGTGTTGATGTGGTCTTCTCTCACACTTGATGAACTTTAGTTCCTCTATTTTGTTCAATCTGAGCATGGCAAAGACACTGCTTGTCTTATAAACCAACACCACTGACTTGACAAACTGTTAAGTCGCACACAGCATTCACAGGCCTGCTGGCTACTTTTGCACAACCCCAGGTCTCAATTAACCACAGTGAAGTGGTTCCCTGTATGAACATAAATGCTAAACAGATGACTTTATGATTTGCAGACTACTCACCTATTATGGCCACGAGTCATTGTTTTGAAGTGTTGAAAGGCAATGTGTTTCCAACCAGAGAACGCATTTGATCGTTTCCAAAGCCTGCCCACGTGGTCACCCTCCATTCCCACATCTGTGCCACAGAAAACTACCTCAGGGGCCCCTGAAACCTTCATCTGCTCCCCCCCCCCCTTTACCCCTTTACCCTGACACACACACACACACATGAAAACACATAGAGTCACTCCTGCTAACCATCACCTTTAGGGGCCCCAGGAGAAAGGTGTGTGAAAAGAAAGCCATTTGCTAGTTCACACACAGTGCACTCACTTGCACTAGAGCCACGAGTGATTGGTGAGAGCACACTGTCTGCTTTGACCTGGTTTACTGGCCGTGTGGAAAGCACGGGGTTATTGCTGTGTGTGTGTGTGAAAGAGAGAGAGAGAGAGAGCGCTCTTTGGCGGACCGGCAGTGTAGCTAAATGTGGAGCCGCTGGCGGGGAGGCTGAGCTTCTGCCAACAGTGGCCCCCCTCAACCACAGGAGGCCTCCAGAGCACCCAGTACTGAAAGAGTGAAAAAGAAAGAAAGAAAAAGAGTGGGAGCAGTGGAGGAAAAAAAAGAAGAAAGAAAGAAAAAGAACACAATAAGTTGGAACATCATGCCTGCCAAAATGGTGACTATGCAGCGAGAATGAGGGATAGTGTTGGGGCTTGCAGGAAGAAGAACCAACAATATTCTGCTGTACACTCCACATGGCACACCATGCACTGCCCACACCATGCACTGCCCACACCATGCACTGCACACACCATGCACTGCACACACCATGCACTGCACACACCATGCACTGCAAGAAGAAAGCTCGGCATTTTTGCGTCAAGCGTCAAAATGTGTACAATTGTTGACCGACCAGGAAAAACAGCAGTCCACTTGCCTTTTGTCCGTGCCTGCTTCCTTTAAAAGACACCGATAGTCTCTCCATGGGTAAAAAAAAAAACGAGAAGAGGAAATCAAAAGAAGGAGAACAGTTAGATAAATGCAAGCCTCAGTTGAGCGGGTGTCCACTCTTCCCCCAGTTCAGTTCCATAGAACCATAGATCTGGTTCTTAGAGATAGCTGCCGGTGGACATTAACAGGCCTCCGAAACAATGCAACCTTATGAAAGCTGTAATTTATTGTGTAAGATTTGGCTGTTGTACAGTAACGGGAGACATCTTCAATCTGGCACTGTAGATACCCACAAGTCAAGAGAAATGAGGCGGCATCTATCTATGTTACATGAGCCTACCAGAGGAACCATTGTACAGAACCGGAAACATGAGGTGGGTGGTTCGACAAGATTACTCTGCCAGGCTGTGGAGTCAGGGAAATGAGGAGGTTGAAGAGAAAGTGCAGAAATAATGGCGAGGGATACAGTAAGCACACAGAAGTGATTGCATATGTTCTTTTGGAGTATTTGGTTGAGTTTATAATGCTCCGTAGATTTATATACTGCGATCAACTAATAAGGCTGTACTTATCACTAGTGTTTTACTCCGCTATAAAGCCGCAGTGTAAACACATTCCAGTGAACTTTGCAGCTCATAAAGTAAGGAAAATCCCGAGTTCTTTGCTGTTCTTACTGCAGTTGTTTCTTCTCTAAACTTTCTTTGCTCTGTTTAGTGAATGTTCCAGACATTCTGTGAAGAAATGCAAGACATTACATCCTGCCTTTTTTTTTTTTTTTTGTGTGTAACTCTTTTTCTCCTTCTCATTAAAGCTTGTTACCATGTTACTTACCTTCTTTTGCAGACTGTACATTCTTCTTTAATAGGCACGAAAAAAAAAAAAAAAAAAAATGTCCAGCAAATAGATGCCTCTGGCTCAGCATGCCTGTGGTTTTGCACTCAGTTCTCCAATGAAAAGGCAATTTGCAGAATTATGTGATAGAGTAATTAGATCAAATTCAAGCTTCAGATGGTTGCAACCCAGCCGAAGCAAAGCCATGGTGTGGAACAGCAGTGTTCAGCCTCCACACGTAGTTCAGCGTTTCCGTTTATTTGTACGCAGAGCTGTAGTGTGGAGGGTGCTCCATCACAGACCGTAAAAATCCAAACCACAGCACAACATGATGTCCGTTTTTTTTTTGTTTTATTATCACTTGCTTGTGTTTGAAGAAAAGCTGCAAAGCACCATTCTTTACCTGCTAATGCAGTTAGGCCCTAAATTAGCACATTTTGAACACGCACGATTCTAGTAACACTTGTAGTAGCATTTTTTTTTTTTAAATCTTGGTTGAAGCATGCTGTCACTACTGTCAACAGTGCTGCGATTTTTTTTCCTTCTTTTTTTTTTCTTCTTCACCAAAACCAGGTGTGAAAATTGCTATAATTCATCTCTGCAGTGGTTCCTTGGGCTTAGCAGGGGGTATAGGGGCTATGCCCTCTTCAGGAAGTTTGAGGGTGAATTTGTTCCCCACAGTTTGAGGTTGAGTATGGGGGTGCAAAGCCGTGGGGTTTTTGCGTCCTGCCCTTGTGATGATTTCCTACATTGACTGGGCAGAATTACAGATGTTCAGCATATGACCTGCCTTAAAATAATGCCTTGGAATGCACAGTAGGGTTTTTTGAAAGGCTGGTCTTCTCTATTTTGACTGAGAATAACAGGTTTTTAATCAAATCATCTAAAACATAGAATCATTGTGAAAAATAAATTACACATGTGCTATGTTTTTAAATAACTACTGCATAGAAACGAGTGCTCGGTCTATTGTTCTTTCTCAGGGTTTCTCTGCATGTTAAAACACTCAATCCAAACTAAACCATCAAACCGCATCATGCCTGGATTTGTTCTATGTCCTTATTAAGAACATACTCTGTTGTAGTATAGAGTAGGGCAGCACAATTAATCGAAAAGAAGAAAAAAAAAATCACAATCTCGTTTCATATATATGCGCAATCACGTTTCTGATTGACGGCGATTCAATTTCCCTGCATTTAAATCACGCTGCATTCACATGTTCACTTATTTTCTGTTGTTGCACTTAGTGGCAAGTACTGAAATATACTATATACATTTATTTATATAAAACTAAAATATATATACTACTATCTGAACAGAGACAGGCATGCACAATGCAAATTGGGAAATAATTTCCTGTATATTCCTGTAATTAAACCTGAATTCTAGCTGTTATACAGAACTTATAAGATCAAAAGCTACAATTATACTAGAAATATAAGCAACCAAACAAACATTGAATTATATACTACAAAATATGAACTTAATTACAGTCTACTTAACAAACTGTGTGACATTTATCTTATGATAATAATAATAATAATAATAATAATATTGATGCAAACAAATGCATGCAATGATAAAGTATTGTAGATGGATGAGTGTCCAAACAGAACAGGAGATTATATTGTCTATCACTGTTAACATTCTATGCAGCCCGAGTGTGGAGCTATGGGTCAAGTCTTATCAAACATAGATGGGATATAAAAATCAGAGTTAAGGTTTTTTTTTTTATTAACTACCTATACTAAAACAGCCTACATTAAGTTAGTGAGTGAATATTTCACTCAGTATGTTTACATCCACGGGAAATCAAGCAAGGTTAAAGCTCGATTATGGCAATTAATTGGACTACTGTCCATAATTCATCCACGGCAGGGGAATCGATTTATTGACCGAAATATGTCCGGTAGGGCTGCACGATATATCGAAAAAAATATCGTTATCGCGATAATGGCATGCGCGATAACCATATCGCAAGGAGTTGCGATAAATACTTTATTTGCCAAGCATTTGTGTGTCCAAATTTGACCAATCAGATGGGCCCTTACTACAGTATGTGTATACCCGCTTATATCTTTATATATATATATTATTTATATCTTTATACTTCATTCTGTCGCGAACTAACCCCGGATGATCAGAAGACTTAGCGATTAGCCGTTAGCCTTTTGTAGCGTGGACGGTAAACCCAAACGCGGAAGCAAGCGAGTAGGCAGGATAACCACGCGAATTAGTTTAAGGACTCTCACAGAAGGGGAGCGAGGGAAAAACACACATTTAACCCGCGTCCTATAAACACACACTCGAATCAGAAAGTAAACAATCTGAACCGACATGCGCGAACTCAGTGACTAAGCTGTATGCAATGCTTTGTTTACTCCTCTTATACTTCCGGGTTCGCGACCGCATTACTTCCGGGTCCTAGTGCCGGTCGCGGAGCGAGTGTGTGTGTGTGTGTGTGACAAATAGTCTTTTTTATTTAATTTTTGTTTAATAATATTTATTTTTATTAAAAAAAAAAAAAAAAAACAGGCAAGCCAAAGAGAATATTTAGTTTAAAAGATGCTCTTGTTTTAAGACACTATTGATGAGTGTTTGGTTACATGTAAATATAAAGTAATGTTTGAAAGTAATTCATATTGTTTTGGCAGGTTTATAGTAACAGCAAACCAGAAGTCAGAATATCTGCTGAGGGGTTTAAGTCATTCATAGTGTTTTGAAGTCAAAATATTTGCAACTTCCTTGACATATAGTTTCTTTTTAGCCTGAATTAGATTTAATTACATCAGACGAATATCTATTACCTGTTTATTTTAGTATGATCATTACATATAAATAAATAAAATTTAAAAATAGGCAATAATAATAATAATAATAATAATAATAATAAATGCATTTCTCTAGGGAAATGTTATATCGCAAGAAATATCGTTATTGCAGTATTCAACAACAATATCGCATATCGCATATTTTCCTAATATCGTGCAGCCCTGATGTCCGGTGCCGCCACTATAGGTGGCGATATGCTTCGTTTCAGCTTAAAATCATATTCTTGTTCGACCTATTATGTCACAGACTAAAACAATGACAAACAAGTTAGCTAGCAGCAAACTGGTAGCATGTCAAGCGATGAGGACATGGACAACTTTTCAGCGCTGTAATTTCATACATTCTGTACGTTTTACTTTTTGTACAAATTTCAACTGTTTAAAACAACTCGCAGCTGATATAAGAAGCATTTCATGCCATCCCCTACCATGTGCAGTAGTTTATTTATGGTACCTACTCTGTATCTAAATTTGGTTGCTTACATTTTGTATCAAGACTAGTACTAATGTCGAAAAGAAAAGTGTGGAACTTGCCTAGTCAGGAGGAGGGTAAGCCAGTGTATTTGGGGACTGCTACTAGTGGCCTCACCAACAAAAACCCAAAACAAAAAAAAAATGATCCTGGTCATTAAAGTTCAGGGTTCAACCAGGCCCCAGATGCCATTAGTCATCGTTTGTTTATTGCTGGAGCCTGAGGATGTCAGCATGCTGATCACCCACGGCAACCATAGGCATGTTGTGTGGCCTCTAACCTGGCAGTGAGACCTTGCAGAAAGTCCTCTTCTCCTAGTAGCTTCATTATTATGTCTGCACTGGACCGCCCAAGGGAGATTTAAATCATGCCTTGTACAACAAGCAAAAAATAAATTAAAATCCATTCATAGTAATATTTGTAAATTGAATTCAGTGTCCTAAATCTCTGATTATTTATTCATTTCATCTAAACTCCACTTAGTTCTAAAGATGGTGCGTAAATTAAAGGATTTAACCATAATATAAGACATCAATATAACATATAACGATGTAAGACCTCATCAGGTACCATTTAAAAAATATTGCCTCATTAAATGTGTAGACCAAAATGTTAGGTTTGAATATTATAACACATTTCCGGAAATTAGCTGTGGTTGTGTGGCTTGCGTGATCACACATGCAAATGACTCATGACAGCTTAGTTTTCTTTAACATTATTGGCTTATATTTCTTTGTTGGCCCTGAGGAGTTATTCCGGTTACTTTTGCCAGATTTGGGAACCTTGCTACTGAAGAAAGACAACGTCAAGTGGTCCAATACCAAGTCTGAACAGGCCCTGGCTGTTTTTTTTTTCATCTAAATCTCTATAGCACTTTGCCCTAAATTCTTTAGCTTGTGTTTTAACTGTGCTGTCAAATAAACATCTATCCTCAGCTGCTTTCACCACTTCTTAGGGTTTTATCTGGTTTTCGTTTTTTTTGTTGGTTCTGAGAAAGCTTATGCGTATGTGAAGCAATGACTTGAGACTTGTTACTTGAAGTTAATAGCAAAGTAGAAGCCGCCAAGTCAATCAGTGCAAGGGCTATCTATTGAGCAATGGTGTACCCCCACCCGTCACCCACCTCCCACACCTTGTAATGAAAACATCATCAATTACTCCAGTGACAGGCCCCTGGGATGTGGGGCAGGCAACTCTTTGGACCTTGTCTTTGTGGAATGGACACCCTAGCCACCCCCATGTCCCCTGGAGAGGGACAGAGCGAGAAAACCACATGTATCCATCATTTGCAAGCCTTCCCGGCTGACAAGGTAAAGACACTGGTGTGTCGTTTGAAGAATGGGTTGAATTGGCAGACCCCGCATGGGCCGCCAGTGGCCGATGGACGCCTCCCTGTCACTGATGATGCTGGCTTTTCTCTGGCCATCTGTGCCATGATTGATGAGTAGGACACTGCAGAGGCTTTCTCTTCTCCAACTGCAGTGTCCCAAACATCGGCTGTGCCTAAACATTAAACATCATTATGCGGTTAATGAAAAACCATCTCACAATGACCTCTTTCCTCATCAATTGCTGCTTTTTTTTTTTTTTTGCCTTTTACCTTCTTCTCCAGCATACTAGATTTGGCCACTATCTCTGTGTGTAACATCCCTTAAGGGCACTCTTAATTCATACAGCCTCTGAACTGTGGAGAACTGGCATCCACCATCACTGCAGACCTAAATTGGCATTTTTCCAAACCTATATAATGTTAAATCACTTTTCATCTATTTGTCATGCACCTGCTTCCACGTGGATCTCATTTGATCCAATACTCTCAGCTTATTAAGAGCTTCTGTTGGTGTCTGCACTTTTACTGTGTTGTCTGCTAGGCCTGACTTGGGTTTCATTATCAGAAGTGTGTAAAGAGTTCGCTTGCCAAGAAGGGCAGCCGATGGCTTTTGTGTGTGATTGCAACCTCAATTGGCTTCTTCTCTGCATAGCAAGCAGGCCAGGTTGGGTGGTGCAGACCACACTGGCTTGCTTAATCCTGGTAAGTTCTGGTTTCCTTGCAGTACTCAATGAAAGGCCTAGTCATCACTGCCTCTCAAAGGGTGGCTCTTGTGTGGAGTTCCCCGCCGCAGCTTTGCTTCTTACTGGGGCCAGCATAGTACATCCTGCTGAGACAGCAAGTAGAAGTCCTGAGGCCTGCCATGTTCCATTTGTCTGTGTGCTGTGATTTTAAACAAGATATATGCAACCACTGCACAGAAGCATGTTGACATTGAGTCTTATGAGACATTGGTAATCAAGGATTATGGGAGGTGATTGAGTCCACTAGGGCAAATAAGTACACTGTAAAAAAATTTCATGTAAAATTACAGTAAATTACTGGCCGCAGTTTTGCCAGTAAAATGCTGTTTTATTACAGTATTTGTACTGTAGAAATAGACTACAGTAAATTGCTGTATTACTGTGATTTTGTACTGTTTACTGTATTTTAGTGGTAAATCATTATTCAGACAACTTGTATTTTTAACAGCATTTTTAATATATATATATATATATATATATATATTTTTTTAGTCCTGCCCAATTGAACATCACTCGGGGTTAGAATCTGCGATCTCCAGATGATCGGGCGAGCTCTTTAAACTACTGCGCCACAAAATCAGCAAAAGTACTTGCACTTACTGAAGTTTTCATTAAAGTGTGTTGATTATCTAATTTACAGTTAAATACTGTATACTGTAGTGTATTAAACTGTAAATACACAGTAAATCACAGTAATGCTGTTTCTTTTACAGTAATGTGCAGTACCTGTATTTCGAAAAAACTGTCGGAAACTGTAAAAAAAAAAAAAGTCCTGTAAATTTACATCAATTTGTTACAGTGTACATTTAGAGGCAAAACATGTGAATGGATGTAGAAAAAAAAAAGTGTTTACTCTCTTTGGTTCAGACTTTTGGAGTTGCCTTGCATAAACCTTTCGAGTAAGTGCCACTACTTTGGCATGTAATGTGTCTGAATCTGGCCATGATGATCGGTTTGGTTTAAGGCTAGTGCAAGCCTGGATAATCTTCCATGTGGGCCTTTTGTCTATTGTCTATTCTATGTTGCAATCTACAGGGCTTGTGAAAATTTGCACATTCACATTCCAATCCCATCAGAACTCCACAAGATACCCTGCTTTCTCTCTCTCTCTCTCTCTCTCTCTCTCTCTCTCGCTGTCTGTTATATGGGAGCAGGGGTACATTGCTGAATTAATTTATCAATTCAATACCTTCTTTTTGTAATATCAGCCATGGCTTTATGCTGCTGTGAACTGTTTGTGCATCTCATTAAGGAATTCTTTAGGAAAAACCACAGGAGACATTGCCACCCTTTATTTTCACTTAAAGATAAGCAACGGTAAAATTGGTTAAATACGCATCCTCCTAAGGGTATCAGGCACATTTAAAGCAGTTGTGTCCGGTGTTTGTTTGAAATCAATTGAATAGAAAACCTTAAGTCATTTTAACTTGACTGGAAGATCATTTTAATGCATTTCTGCTATTGGCTGTACTTGCAGAAATAGAGTAATGGACCCTGACTGGATATAGACAAAATAAAAAAAAAAGAATTTTTAAGCCTTGTATAGAAGAGAATTATGCGAGAGTGTTTAAGAGACTGCTAACTGTAAGAGTTATCCAATTTTATTCTAGCTTTTATCCAAGGGTTGGCAGATGATGAGGTTCGACTGTTCATGCCAGTGCAATAAGAGATGCATGGCTGTATGGGTGTTGCATTCAGAGTGCCTGCTGATCCCTGTCATCCCCTTGGAGATTCAGCAGCAGCTCAGCAATCCATCCATGCTTTGTCTTTGAGATGGAATATGTTGTACGTCGAGCCAGATGTGATTCCATTTCATCTGATTAAATCCCTAGACCAGCTAACAGTACACATTAAAAGACTAGCAGGTAGTGTGTGTGCGTGCGTGTGTACTGCTCCTCACTGGTAAAATGAGAGCATTTTTGTATTTATGCATAAGGTAGCGCACAGAACCAAGGTTGTTTGTTACAAGAGATTAATTCATGGATTTGTAAATGTTGTGTACCGATGGAGAAAGTTTTTTGCTGTAGCATAGAGAAATAATTAGAGAGGGGGAATCCGGAGTGGGTTTTGGAAAAAGGAAGACTCGGGGAAGAGCGGGGTGATGTTCACCATCTCCCACTATGTCCTTGTTTTTGTTTTGTTTTCCATTTCTCCATGCTTGAAATGGGCATACAGGAGCAATTGTAGGAGCAAATACCCTTGCCTAGTTCTAAATCTTCTTCAACTGTGACTAGGCATCCCCCTCCCCAGCAGTGTGATCATTAATTAAAACAGTGAGGCCAAAAGGGTAATTATGATAATAACATAATAATATAGCGTGCATTATTATAATTTAGGTTCCCACATCACCATTTAAAAATACTTCCTTTTAGTATTAAATTTCAGTGCCATTAGCAAACGATCTTTTTTTTTTTTTTTTTTTTAAGTACAGGCACAGGAATGGTCAAGGAGCAATATCGTAATCTGATTCTGTTCCCATTTACCGCACCACGAGTTTCCATACCGTGGGGGCCTCCCCTGATCTCTGTACTGAGCTTGATTTTGGCTGAGAGAGCAGAGGAGGAGAGCAGCTGCTGTGTAACCAACTGTGCCTTTATAGACGTCGGTCGCTGTTTGGATTTCACTCTTTGTCCTCTTGACACTTTTTAACACAACAGTTTGTTTTCTTCGGCATAAGAGAGACAAGTCTAGCTGGTGCAGCTTTTCATACTTATGCAAAATGCTTAGTGGCTGATTCTCTCTCAGTAGAGAGTTTGGGTGGTAATGTGTGGTACCGGACTGCTGCTGCTGGTTATTCCTACCTGGTTTGCTGTCTCCTGCTGTGTGCCTTCCAGCTGTGGTTTGGCATGCCATGTGGCCTGCATCGTTTGCTTTTCAATGTTCCCCCTACTCAAATAGGCTGTAATTACAAGCTTTAAGAGGTTTAGTGGTCCAGTAAACTACGTAATCACCACCACCTCCACTTGCCTGAATTAACCCTGAGTCATCAGATTTAGTCCAGCAAACTCACTCAGGGCGGCGCGGTGGTGTAGTGGTTAGCACTGTCGCCTTGCACCTCCAGGGTCTGGGTTCGATTCCCGTCTCTGTGTGCATGGAGTTTGCATGTTCTCCCCGTGCTTGGTGGGTTTCCTCCGGGTACTCCGGTTTCCTCCCACAGTCCAAAGATATGCAGGTTAGGGCTACGGGCTAATTGGCGTTCCTAAATTGCCCGTAGTGTGTGATTGGGTGTGTGAGTGTGTGTATGTGTGTGTGCCCTGCGATGGATTGGCACCCTGTCCAGGGTGTACCCCGCCTAGTGCCCGAAGTCTCCTGGGATAGGCTCCAGGTCCCCCGCGACCCTGAACACAGGATTAAGCGGTATAGAAAATGAATGAATGAATGAATGAATGAACTCACTCAGTAACCCTAAAGCATGTGCAACTCTCTCTTTTAACCTGTTAACTGTGAAGCAGCAGGTGTGTGGCGACATGCATCACCTTTAAACAATCCCGGCTTTTGGGCCTCTTTCACTGGAGTCTGTAAAATAACAGGTTCAGCACCTCCCTATTGCTTAACCTTCTCCCAGGTAAGTGAGAGCTTTTAGCCACCGACTGTCTTCATTCATCAAATGTAACAAGATTGCGCCTGGACAAAACGGATCAAGAACTATTCGAAAATCCAAATTAAGACCAATTTTTCAATTAAGAAGTATCATCATAGTCTAACTCTGTTAATTCCAGTTGTATACTGTATAATTCACACCTTGTGTGGGTCTGTCTCTGTGTGTGTGTGTGTGTGTGTGTGTGTGTGTGTGTGTGTGTGTGTGTGTGTGTGTGTGTGTGTGCGTGTCAGCGGTAGAATTCCCAGATCTACTGACCGTGCAAAATATACATTTGTGCTGCAATATGTAAAGCCATTCAAATGCTTTCACCTACGCCTCCAAATGAAGTGGTCTTCAGCTCTCCTCATGCCCTAAACTTTTGTTAATCTCTGCCCATCAGATTTTGCATGTCATGCTGTGGATCATTACTGCAGGTCTCGATTTAATGATGTAGCAGCATCTCATCCAGCTAGAGAAAGCTTAGTGGTTTACTTTGAATATGATCTGTAATCCAGACCATTTACCCACTTTAATTGTAGACACATTTCCCCCAAGTGCAACCAAATCAAGTGGATTTGTTTCCTCCCCGCAGGCGCTGCTGCAGCACACCCTCACCTCTAAACCCAACAAAAATATGTTTGGAACATGGAGCGACTAATTAGTGTGCTAAAGATGAGTTTTGGCACACTGCCTTTCCTTTTTTATTATTTTTATTTTTTTAATCTCCAGGACAGTTTAAATGACAAAACGGCTTCTGCGGGGAGAAATGTCTTCAGCTTTTCCTGGTTGTAGAATAAGTCTTTCTAAAAACAGGGCTGTGAATTATTCATGTGCTGGCTTTTGTTCATTTAGTTGGTTGTGAACTTCGCATCGCTGCCCGATGAAAGAGGTTCTTCAGCATTCCCAACCCCTATACGCCAGTCAGTCAGTGGGCATCCTAAACCCTGGCCTCCAGTTGTTTTCCAAATGTGTGAGATCCTTCTGTCCCTTCCGCCACAGAATTTGACCACACATACGCTTATTATTTTGTTATTCATACTAGGATCTTAGGATGAGATGAGGCTGAAAAACGCTCTTTCCCCCCCCCCCTCTACCGCTCTCTCATTCTCCCCCTTCAAAGCCTGTTTGTTGCTCCCTAACAAGGACCACTGCTGTAAATGTATGCCACCTACACAAAAAGGAATTTGCTGTGGCTTTTGTCTCTGAGGGATATACAGTATCGGGAAGATTTGAGAGTAACATCTCCAGAAATTGCACCTCTCATTTGATATTGAAAGAAAAGGTTCATAGTGCCATTCCATTCTGTCTCCATGACTAAGGCTGCAATAACCACTTGATTCCCCTTTGGAAACACTGAGTATATATGCAGATGTTAAAGATAATCTTGGCGTTTGCGAGCCTGGCAAGCCCAACGATAACACTGGCTAAACTGCTGGCAAAGGAACAGTAAACGCTGGCCCAGATCTGTTTATTCAGAAGCCCATGGAGAGAGGTGGAAGCCTAGGCCTTTTCCTAGATAGGGAGCGCCTCTGAGATGGACCGTTGATGTGATACTCTAAGGACACCTCAGCCAAAAAGGCCCCCGGATGCAGCCCCAGGCATTCCTGAGGGGCAGCTCAGTTTCCATGGGGATTAAGTCCATCGAACACAGAGGTGAGACAGCAGAAAACAAAAAAAATCCAGCTGTAAAAGACCCATGCACCTGGAAACAGTTCCCTGGTGATTTTGGCTGTGTAAAAAGTGCCTGACAGGAAAACGATTCTGTAGTGCCTGCGATGCAGTTTTCTCGGCAGAGTGGACAGTTAATGGAGGTTGTGACATCAATGCGTAATGTTAAGCAAGAAGATATTTAGCTTATGTTCCTATTGCAGTGCATTAAGAGTTGCACCTCTGGGCCTGAGGAATCATAGGCTATTATTTCACACCAGCCTCAATACTATTAAATTAATATTGTGTCGATGGCAACTAATATGAATCACACAAGAAGACTAGAACTGGGCTTTAAATATAAAAAAATATATAATAAGACTAATGTGGGTAATGAACACCAATCAGGGTAGGGGAATGAGCTGGATGTTTGTGGCCGGGTATTTAGGGTTGATGGGTCACAAAAACACATCAACTCTAAGGAGGATGTGTTCGTTCCACTAATCCCAGCCAGCGCCAAATGTTGTCTAATGGAAAAATATGTCCAAAAGTAAGGCTTGATTTGGAGAACAAGGGAAATCACAAAGATGAAAGCAACTTCTGAAATAAATCTCCATAATGAACTGAATGATTGCATTTGCTTGTGTGATATAATGCATTGTTGCATCCATGCTTGGGCAGAGGTGGCCACAGAGGAAACAGGCTTTGAGAGTCCTGCTGGTGCTCTAATACTCTCTTTCTCTGTCTCTGATAAGATTCATGACGGCACAAAAATGCATAGGGAGGACACAGCTCTCCTGGCATGCATGGGTTCAGACAGGCGGGAAATGTTGATGAAAGGAGTAGTATATTTGGACAAGACATATCATTAAGATAGGCGTAGGAAAGGGAGGGAGGATGTGTCGATATTTTCCATCTGTTTTCTTCGAATGCTCTTTTTGCATTTTTTGGAAAACGAAAAACAGCAGTCTTGCCTGAGAACACTAATGGCGCTTTTCCACTGCATAGTACGGCACGACACGGTTCAGTTCAGCTCATTTTTGGGGGGTTTTCCACTGGGAACAGTACCTGGTACCTGGTCCTTTTTTTAGTACCACCTCAGCCGAGGTTCCGAGCGCGCCGAACCGTTACCAAAACGTGACGTGTAAACTCCACTGGTCACTGATTGGCCGGAGAAAATCATCATTACTGCGTCACTGAACTTACGACACGAGACACAACAGAACCGCTATATTTAGAAACAGCCAGAGAAGGATCGCACGCACCTTTTTGTATTAACCAAAAATGTTCTTTGGCTGCCATCAGCCTCTTTTGAAACAAACTCCTTCGTCTCGCTGTTAAAAACATCCACATGCCGAGAATGAAGAACACCATGCCGTCGATATGCTCCATTGTTGTGTGTTTGTTTGTGGCGCGTTTACGATGATGTCACGGCAGTAGCGGCGCCGCGACTATAACGACACGTGAATAATCCCGCCCACACTAAAGCGTTACTAACCTGCAGTGGAAGCGCAAACCGAGCCGAAGTGAGCCGAACCCAAGTGAGCTGTACTGAACCGTGCTGTGCCGTACTATGCAATGGAAAAGAGGCATTACAGTTCCCGGGCCAACTCATGGAGAACTACACATTTTTCGGAACGTATAAAAACATATTTATACATGCTTTAGCATATACACATGCCTGTTCATGCAGTTATCTAATTATCCAATTATATGGTAGTGATGCAATGCAAAAATCAGTTAATCAATTAATGTTTCTATAAAATATCTGAATGAAGAAAATCGTGATCTCTCTGACATTGTCATGTGGCATAAATATTGGTAGAAATGGGACCCGGTGGAGAACTGTGGTTTCATACACAATGGTTTTTAGACATTATACAGCATGGTGCGAAAAAAAAAAACATTGCATAGGAAGTATATAGTAACTTCTTTATGATCTCGGTGAACATCTCAGCATGCACCAAACATCTTTAACTGAGGTTTGAACAAAACATCAAACTTTGAGTTGGTGTGGCCACAACAGCAGACGACCCCATTGCGTTCCACTCCTGTTAGCCAAGTGTGATGGATTGGCCTCCCATCAGGGTGCCTCAAGCCCAGTGTACCAGTATTGTGTCCAGATCCCACACAACTACAAAGTCATTCCAAGATGAATGACTGTGTGAAAAGTGCAAAATAATGTATGCACACCTTATTATTTTCTAAGCTTTTTTTTTTTTTAATCTCTGAACCACGTGAAATAGAAATAAATCGTACTTTATGGCTTTTTTTAGGCTTCTGCACTCATACTACTGGAATGCTTTGATAAAATGAAATATGTCAGCAGACAGTGGTCATGTCAAATGTGTTGGCAATATGAGGTAGTAACTGTCAATGAAGAGGGAAATCTAATAGAGGAATGAATAATAGAGGAAGGAGAAACTGTCAAAACAGACATTAAGCACCATGGGCAGCATGGCTAATCCGGCCCTAATGAGCACTGTTACTGAGCTGTGTAATACGGATCTCCGCTTCCTTCAACGTCACTTCCTCTGAACCTTTTTCTATTGGAAGAAATGATTTTACAGGAGTCTTTGGAACCACAAAAGTGAAGCACTTGTAATTCGTAGAAGGCAAAGTTCTGTTAGGGAAAAGAAGTAGTGTACTGGAGGTAGTGTTCACGCTTAGTTTATCTCGCTATAAATATTTCCTTAATGGTTCTGTCGGCCGTGCTGTCCAATTAAATGGCATAATATTACCATTGAGGTAGCGTCTATACTCATGGGTAGGAATAATAATGCAAAAAAGAAGCCGACAACCTGCATTACATTCATCCTTTAGCACTCCTTTGCACCCTACATAGTTGACCAACACGACATGGCAGAATTTCAGCCAAGCCATTTTTGCCTAGGGTTCGTATTGGTATTAACAGGATCTGCTGATGATAGAAAGATATAAAGATGAATCCAAGGCTCCCCAGAAGGCAGCATGTCGTCTCTCAGTCTACAATCTGGGCCATCCAGAGCCATCTCTGAAGTGGGAGTGCGTGTGGGCCAGCCAGCTGTAGAACAGGCCACGTTTGTGTTGTCTTGTAGCCTCTGGCATGGCTTTTCCTGAGTTCAGTCACAAGGCCTGCGTTCCCATGGCGGTCCCACAGCCTACAATATGGTTCATGCATATCCTCACCCACATCGTGATGCATTCATCTTTTACTTACTACAAATCCTATTTAAACGGTGATGGTATGTAATGTATATAATAATAATGATAATAATGTAATGTCATACCATAATTGTAATATGTTAGTGTTAAATTGTTTGTCAGAATGTCAGAATATAGTAAAAAAAATAAAAAGTAAAAAAATAAAAAAAAGAATAAGAATAAGAAGAACAATACACGTAGCTTGTTGTTATGACCACATAGGATTATCCAGAATGTAATCATAACTCTGGGCAAAAGTGGCCAATAAGACAGAGAAGAAAACAAGGAAGAAAACATCCTTTAAAAAAAAAAAGTGGCTGGAGGCACCGTTGCAATTTTCAATTTCTGCATGAAATTATCCACAGTTTGTTCCAATGACAAACAATTAGATCACATGGGGTGCCTGCATATTATAAAAACATCCCCCTTTGTCTGGGAATCACAGTTACAAAACATGAACAGAGTGACAAAAAACATTTTATATCTTTACAAAATAGATGGCAAGGTATTGTGCCAAAGTTCCTGTATTTCTTTTAAAAATTTTGTTTTCAGTTTCTCTGCTGTGAATTTTCTTTCTTGCAGTTTGCTATATTATCATATATTTAGGCGGCGCGGTGGTGTAGTGGTTAGCACTGTCGCCTTGCACCTCCAGGGTCTGGGTTCGATTCCCGTCTCTGTGTGCATGGAGTTTGCATGTTCTCCTCGTGCTTGGTGGGTTTCCTCCGGGTACTCCGGTTTCCTCCCACAGTCCAAAGACATGCAGATTAGGCTAATTGGCGTTCCCAAATTGCCCGTAGTGTGTGTATGTGTGTGTGCCCTGCGATGGATTGGCACCCTGTCCAGGGTGTACCCCACCTCGTGCCCTAAGCCTCCTGGGATAGGCTCCAGGTCCCCCGCGACCCTGAATAGAGGATAAAGCGGTATAGAAGATGACTATATACAGTTGGTTCAGTTTGTATATTGACCTTTTTGTCTTTATCCTTGTCTTTAACCAGTTATTAAGATGACCTATACAGTATATCTCAGATGTGTTGTACAATAAAAGCAAGTACTGTTTCACAGGGCATTCTGGAGTGTTCATCTTTATTCTAGAGCCTCCATGTTGTGTTGATGAATCCACACCTTCCGGCCCAGTTTAAGCATTTGAAATGGTTTAATCTATGGCAAGCCAGGAGACCTGGTAATGAGTTCAGAGGCGCTGATCTGCCAGTGACGCATGAGGCCACTCACTGACCCAAATGCTGTCATGATAGCAAAGTGTGAGAACGGAAACTAACTCGCTGTTTCTTACGATGCTAGTCTTTGAATGGTCTACAAGACACCTTTCTAAGGTATTGTGTTGACTATAAGGGCCAGGTGTAGCTCAGTGGTTAAGGCATTGGACCACGGTTCGGTAGATCCCAGGTTCAAACCCCACAACCACCAAGTTGCCACTGTTCAACCCTCAACAGCTCAGATGTATAATGAGATAAAAATTGGATAAGAGTTCTCTGGATAAGAGCGTCTGCCAAATGCCTAAGGAGTAAGAGGCACATGAATGTAGGAGAAGGTGTTTTTAGGGTTGTTCCTCTTGCTGTCTCTGTAGTATAACTGTGCTGTGAACAATATTCTCTCCTGTCGACTCCTACAGACATTGTCTGGTCTTTTGAGTTAAATATCGATTAGTGCTGCTTATCAGGTTCCGCTCAGAGTTTTGCTTTGTGAATTTTCTCCAACTAGTTAACTCCTCTTTCACACGACATCTAACACACTTGAAGGAAAACTCTATCTGCCATATATTCTATATTCTACATGCATTATTTCACAGACACCTGTGATTGGCTAATGTTACTGTAGCAGAGGTGAGAATATGCATTGCCTATATCACACATGGCTGTGGCATTGACTGCTCTCTCCGGATAATGCGTGAACATTTTTTTCGTTTGACTTTATATAAGAACCATCAGCACATCATATCTGGCAATAGTGAAACAGTGAGAACAGTAAGAAATGGTTACCCTCTATTCCATGGGGAAGATCTCCAGAAATCTTTTTTTTTTTTTTTTTTTTTTAAATAAAAAGATTCTATTCTAAGATCTCTATTTCATATTCTGTATTCATGGCAGAGGAGCCATGGGGCACTGCACTGAAATAAATTGGAGTGGGGTTGTACTGTACAACACGGCACTCCTAATTAATGTTTCCGTGTCTACACTTCACTAAACTTTATAATTGACTTGCCGTTTTTTCACTGCCATTAATTACATTATTTCATATTCCATTAATGGCTGTAGGAGACACACCTTGCTTTCTCGCACCAATTAACAACTGCTTTGCCAACTGTGCTCTTAATGTGTGAGCCGTGTCTGCCTCCTGCAATGCTGCAGCCCACTTGCACTAGCAAAGCCTTTCATCGATTGAGTTATTTACACACTCTGCGTTTGTGTGTTTTTGCAGCATCCCTATCCCTCAGAAGAACAGAAAAAACAACTGGCCCAAGACACGGGCCTTACCATACTACAAGTGAACAACTGGTAAGTCGATTTTTTTTTCTTCCTCTTACTAATTCATCTGCCGTTACATCAGTCCACTCAATAAGATGCTCGGATTTCTCAAGACGTCAGTAATAACAATTTCCCATGAGAAGTGAGCCCCTCATGTCTCATCCAAAACCTAGCCTGCACACCTGCTTTAATTCCATGGTCACCACTGCTGGAGTCCCAATAGATTTTGAGCAAGATTTCATCCCAGGTCGCATTTCATTGGAGATGGCCATCAGCACGTACTTACTGTTATTGGCCGTGTATAACGGATGGGCTAAGAGAGGCGGAGCAGTCCGCTGAAACCAAGTGGCACTTTTGTTAGCAGTGTTGTAAAAACCAATGCCACATTTATTTTCCACAAGGTTGCCAGTTCACAACATGAAAGTCTCACCCAGCCTTTGTGAAAGCTTTTATTACATATTCTATAAAGTGAACAGATTAATATGCTCTAATCTGTTTTGTTGAATCAATTCGCCTTGATGTAAGCAGAGCCCATGTTTAACAGACAATCTTTGGATGTGGACCTCAGCCTAGACTGGAAATATGGGAGACATATTAAAGCCCATTATAGCAAATGTAATTTCTGACAACATAATCCGTGCCATTGTTCAATTTGGTACCTTGGAGACAACAGCCTACTCACAATATATGCCTTCAGAGGATTAATTTTCACAAATCTAGTATCGCTGATGCACAGTCTGAATAAAACCAGAGAATATTGTAGAGGTTATCAATTTCTGTGACCTCACAGTGACCCATGGGAAATCGGCTACACTATGCCCTGGAGAGCAGGTCATCACATGATTATGCTGCTCATTTAACCAGTTTTTATATACCAGGATAATAGTGAAATCATAGCAGTACAGTCTGGTACGTAAGTATTTGTACTAGGGCTGCACGATATTTGGAAAATATGCGATATTTGATATTGTTGTTGAATATTGCGATAACGATATTTCTTGCGATATAACATTTCCCTAGAGAAATGCATTTTTTTATTATTATTATTGCCTATTTTTTTAATTATTTATTTATTTATATGTAATGATCATACTAAAATAAACAGGTAATAGATATTCGTCTGATGTAATTAAATCTAATTCAGGCTAAAAAGAAACTATATGTCAAGGAAGTTGCAAATATTTAGACTTCAAAACACTATGAATGACTTAAACCCCTCAGCAGATATTCTGACTTCTGGTTTGCTGTTACTATAAACCTGCCAACACAATATGAATTACTTTCAAACATGACTTTTTATTTACATGTAACCGTACACTCATCAATAGTGTCTTAAAACAAGAGCATCTTTTAACCTAAATATTCTCTTTGGCTTGCCTGTTTTTTTTAATATAAAAATAAATATTATTAAACAAAAAACAAACAAAAAAAAAAATACTATTTGTCTCACACACACACGCACGCACCACGCACGCACACACACACACACACGCACACACACACACGCTCCGCGACCGGCACTAGGACCCAGAAGTAATGCGGGCGCAAACCCGGAAGTATAAGAGGAGTAAACAAACTAGTGCATACAGCTTAGTCACTGAGTTCACCATGTCAGTTCAGATTCGAGTGTGTGTTTATAGGACGCGGGTTAAATGTGTGTTTTTCCCTTGCTCCCCTTCTGTGAGAGTCCTTAAACTAATTCGCGCGGTTATCCTGCCTACTCGCTTGCTTCCGCGTTTGGGTTTACCGTCTATAAAGGGCTAACGGCTAATCACGGCTAACGGCTAATCGCTAAATCTTCTGATCATCCGGGGTTAGTTCGTGACAGAATGAAGTATAAAGATATAAATAATATATATATATAAAGATATAAGCGGGTATACACATAGTAAGGGCTCATCTGATTGGTCAAATTTGGACACACAAATGCTTGGCAAATAAAGTATTTATCGCAACTCCTTGCGATATGGTTATCGCGCATGCCATTATCGCGATAACGATATTTTTTCTATATATTGTGCAGCCCTAATTTGTACAAATGTACAGACTTACAAATATTTGTAGCACGATGGATTGAAAATGAAGCAATCAAAGCGGCATTGAAGTGTAGACTATCAGCTTCAATTTAAGGGATTTCGCTTTTGTTCGGAAAGTCCTTTCAGTTTCACAGATTCAAAAGTAATCGGACAGCTGCCTGATAAGCAGTTTGATGGCCAATTGTTGATGTGTTGTTTCTTAGATAAAAAGGTCTGCTGTTAATTCAATGTGTTTGATTAGGTTTGTTAAGGCATTAGATAGCTGTGAATCGGAAATCTCCATCTGTAGTCCAAATAAGTGCCAGTTTCATCATTAGGCTATAAAACTAAACAGACCTACCGGAGAGATCGCATAAATTTTAGGATTGGCCAAATCAGCAATTTGGTACATTCTTAAAAAAAAATTAATGCCCTTTTGAGTTCTGCAACACCAAAAGGCGTAAAAGACAACTAAAGTGAATGATACCAGAATCATGTCCCCTGTGAAGAAAAACCACCTCACATTTAGGCATTTGGCAGACGCTCTTATCCAGAGCGACTTACATTTTTATCTCATTACACATCTGAGCAGTTGAGGGTTAAAGGCCTTGCTCAAGGGCCCAACAGTGGCAACTTGGTGGTTGTGGGGTTTGAACCTGAGATCTTCTGAACCGTAGTCGTAATGCTTTAACCACTGAGCTACCCTTGGCCCTACACCACATAACATCTAAGAGCAGTCTGGAGGAGGTAGGTGTATCATTGTCAAAGTCTCTAGTCAGGAAATGCCATAATCAATAATCAATGTAAAAACAGAGGGTTTATTTTAAGAAATATCATCTTAAACTTTTCATTAGAAACTAAAAAAAGCCTTTAGAGGTCTGACACGAGGTAAACTTGTACCAGATTGATTAATTAAAAAAGAAGGCAGTAGAATAGAAAAGGAACGCTTCTTGTTACAAAACATACCATATTGAACCAATCCTGGTAGCTCAGTGGTCGGCGATTCGCCTTCCATGCAGGAGACCCGGGTTCGATTCCCAGCCAGGGAATCGCTATCAAATATGGGGCAGTGGTGGCTCAATCGGTTAAGGCTGTGGGTTACTGGGTTACTGATCGGAAGGTCGGGGGTTCGAACCCCAGCATCGCCAAGTTGCCACTGTTGAGTCCTTGAACAAGGCCCTTAACCCTATCTGCTCCAGGGGCGCTGTACGCTGGCTGACCCTGTGCTCTGACCCTAGTTTCCTAATTGGGATATGCGAAAAATTGAGCAATTTCCCTCTGGGATTAATAAAGTTCTCTAAAATAAAAAAAACATCATCAACAAATGTGATGGAGTCTTATGCTAAATCATGCACACACTGTACCGTTGAGTACAGAATAGTCAGTTCGAAAAGCATGTGTAACAAGAAAGGCACGTGTGTGGAGTTGCGTCACATTTGTCTTATTAATGATGAGTTGCAGGTGGATATAGACTCGGGTTTAATGCTAAATCCGGCATGCTAAGATCTTTGTGTCCCACAGACATTGTGAACTCTATGCTGAGTTTGTGTGTTTTTGTGTGTTTATTTGTGTCTAAGGGAACTGTGGAAGCATGGAAAAGTATCTTAGGAGAAAGAGAGGAGGGAGGAGAAGGAAAAGGAGATACACACACACACGCACACACACACTCCATGGGGTAGTATGCGAATCTGGAGCTCTATAGGCCTGTAGTGCATGGTAGGAATCTCACCATTGGGTGTCTCCATGGCAACCCCTGGTGATGTTACCTTCTGACCCACTGATTTTAAAGGCAACATCCTGAACTGGGATCCTATTTATCAGGCAAGTCAAAACACAGGGCCGACGCTACGCTGCGCAGTCCAAAACCGTGGTGATGAAATGCGTCAAACAGAGCAAGCAACAGCAGCCGCTCGAGATTAAACCAACATTAAACCATCATCTCCCTTCGCAAGCATGCACTTTATAATGTTTCGGCTTGTCTCGTTTGAAAATATCCAGGTGCGATCAGTGTAATCTTCATATTCAAACGAATCGAGACGATATGAGGGTAAAGAAGAGATCATGTATGCTGCAGTAGACTTGTTAACACACATGTAGTGCTTCATTATTGATGAGGGCCCCATGGATCAGCAGGCTGGGGAATAAATAAAAATGCTGAAGCAGGGGGTATTCACTCAGGAATCACTGGATCAAATATGGCTTTCAGAAAAAAATTTTCCAAACCAGATATTTAAATTTCGAGAAAAAAAATTTCGCACAAAGACACTTGACGAAAAAAAAAAACAGCATGGGAATTAAAACACATGGCGATGTAATTTTATTCACACCCATTCACATAGTGTTATGCTCATATGAGCACTGAGTCAGAAACACATGCGTGAGCACACATTGTTAAGCTGAAACAGGCAAGCAGTGGGTGGAGAATGTGGACTGACTAGAAGGTCTATTTTTGGCAACTTTGCTAAGGTTGATTTACCTTAAAACATTGTGTTTTGTTACAGAAAGTACAAAAGTGAAAAAGACCTGTAGATCCACTACATTAACAAGAGCGAGAGAGCGAGAGAGAAGGAGGGAAAGAAGGAAAGGAGTTTTAGTCTCTGATGATAACAGAGCAAGTGTGTGTTCTCAGAATGCTCCATAAAGAGCGCTGATGTGAAATCGATGGGTGGGTCATCGGGTTTCACATGTCCAGTCCTCCCTTCCTGGCGGAATTTAATAATGCCCTTAAAGATGGTGTTTAAACCTCAGGGATGGATTGTTTTGTCAATAAGACGGCTTTTATGAAAGTCTTAAAAGCATGGCGAGAAGTGTGGCGGCGCTACTTTGGAGAAATAGTGTCATGGGATCCGGTTTCTCAGCCTGACAGACAGAGAGAGAGAGAGAGAGAGAGAGAGAGGGAGGGAGGATGGATAGATAGATGATTAGCATGCTTCACCTTGCTAACAGCCAAGCCTGCTTATGATAAAAGCAGTTGAAACTTGTTCAGAGTCACTGATTGCTCCATGCTTAGAATGTGGATTCACCGGCAGTGCTCTTGAGCCTTGGAGGGAAGACGTGACCTCTGACCTTTTGTGCATTTCTAAGCATTGTTAGATTGTTGTGCTGGTTGTTTATATGGGTTTTGAGTTTTCAGGAGGTCGTAGACGAGGAGTTCGAACATGCTAGACGCTGTTTCTGCACGCGTTGCATGTCTGTGTGACCCACGGGAGAATTCGCAAGGCGTACATACTGTAGCGTCACACTGTAAAGCTGCTTTACCATCAATGTCTGTCTTTTCAGTGAAACACCAGCTCAACCCGGGGTCACGCTGCTGAACAAAGGCCATATTTACCCCGTTTTACCAAACTTACACACCTCTTTTTTTCTTTTTTTTTTCCTGCCTCACACCATGAACTGTACGGCAGAGCAGATTGATGAGGCTCTATATTATATTTCTCGGTCCTTTTTCGCATTTGGATTGAATCTGTTCATAAGTGTTTGCTAACAATGGTGCCATACTGGAATTTCTGTACTTGCTCAGACCTGATCTCTATCTGTGTTATGTCAACAAAAGACTTGTTGGAGTGGTTCTGTGTGTATGAGATTGTTTTTGGGTGGACATGTATAAAAGAATGTTTGAGTTTTGCATGTCTGTGTTCTTACACTGTAAGAAAGTGTTTATGAAGCTATATTTGATTGTGTATTTGCGCACTGTTGCTGTTTCTTTGTTTCTGGGGATGTGCAGTATATGGCAGCTCTGTGGCAGTGTGTGTGTGTGTGTGTGTGTGTGTGTGTGTTTCAACAGAGTCTGTGAACCATACAATGGTTCGAACCTCCCTCCCCCATCATATATTACAGTGAACCCTAGGGACAGCCTATATTTTTTTCCATTATTTCTCTCTTTCTCGATTAATCGCTTTCCTCTGCATATGAAAGTTTTTACTTCTGTTTTTGTGTCCAGATTTCCCAAAATTAACACAGGTATGCAGTTTCACTTTCATGAAATGTTTGTTTCGCAGTCTCTCACGCCTTATATTAGTCTCTCATGTCTTTGTTATTTAAGTATTTTTAAGAGCTGCCTTATTTTTATATCTTCCAAACTTGAAAAAAACTACATACATGGAAATCATAAGTTTACATTTTTATCTGGCTGCTAGCAAACAGATAAGTTTGAGAATATTATCTCGGATGACGAGAAGAGGCCAGGGGTAGCTCAGTGGTTAAGGCGTTGGACTACGGCTGGGAAGATCCCAGGTTCAAACCCCACAACCACCAAGTTGGGCCCTTGAGCAAGGCCCTTAACTCTCAACTGCTCAGATGTATAATGAGATAAAAATGTAAGTCACTCTGGATAAGAGCGTCTGCCAAATGCCTAGATGTAGATGTAGATGTAAGAAGAGATGGCACCTTCAGTGCTAAAGGATCTGATGGAAAACATGGTGATAATGCGTGAAATGTCCTGCCATGCAGTCCTAGCTTCTCCCTTACACTCAAATGTAATAAACTCTGCACTACCACACACACTCCAGCCATCCTATATCGCTGATCTCTACGTGTGTTTTGTTCTGATAGAGAGTACATGCTACTTGGCCCAATTGCTGACTCGACAGCACCAGAGACATGGTGGCCTTCAAAGCCAGAGACAAACAAACACAGCACAAAATTTCTTAAACACTGCCAGGTCCATAGACTTTGGAGTTTGCCTTGGTAAACCACCACATTGAATTTGAAATGAAACGCTCAGGATGTGAGCAATGTCAGGAAATCCAGCTTTAATTTAACGGGTGTGGAATTAACCATGCAGGAATTACAGACATTTTCATACACACACTGCATTTCGAGGGATATTTTGTGACATGAGCAAATGCAAAAGTTTCTTCCGCTGAGATGATTTGCCAGATCTTTACTGCAGCTTCCTTCCACTGCTGTTTGGTGTGTTTCTGCTTTTATAAGTGAAAGCCATACACTATTAGGCTGAGACCAGATGACTAACTTGGCCATTTCTTTGCATTGGGTAGCTTCCATTGTATGTTTTGGGTCATTATCTATCTGCAGTATGTACTGTAGCAGCTTTATAGCAGCTTTGCAGCGATTGGCTGGATCTGAGCAGAGGGTATAGCCATATACACTTTTGAATTTATCCTGCTATCAGGACATAAACAAATTGGACTACGGTTCGGAAGATCCCAGGTTCAAACCCCACAACCACCAAGTTGCCACCAAGTTGGGCCCTTGAGCAAGGCCCTTAACCCTCAACTGCTCAGATGTATAATGCAAAAAAAAAAAAAATGTAAGTCGCTCTGGATAAGAGCGTCTGCCAAATGCTTAAATGTAAATGTAAACACCAGAGGCAACAATATCGCCTTATGCCATAACACTTCCTCCATCATGTTTAACAGATGATTTCTTTTGGATGTTCCTCTCTTTCTCCATACTTTTCTTTGCCTGTCACTCTGGTAAGTTAACTTTGATTTCTGGGATGTTTTCTGGCCTTTATGTTTTTAAGCGCCTGTGGTCGTCAACTTTAAGTGTCTTTGAAGACCTTCCAGACTTCTTGCTGTTGCTGAGCTTGCCTTTTTGGACCTTATGTTGAGAGTTTGAGTGAACTGCTACCAAATGCAAATGTAACACTCAGAACCACCTCAAGTAGCCTCCTTATCTGTTACCCACTTGATTATTCATGAAATAATGAGGGAACAGGCCACACCTGGCCATGCAACTGCTTGTCGGCCATTTGTTCCATTAATTATGAGCCACCAAACAATCCTGCTATAAGTGGCTGTAATTCCTGAATGGCTAATTCCGGTTGACTTTTTTTTGGACACACCTTTTCTCACCTAAATAACAACCATGCAACAGCTTTTTAATAGCTCAGAGCATTAATAGCAAGCTTCATATAGGATAATGAGTGAGTTGGCTACTGAAATGAAAGATAAGCATTCCTGACTGCACTATTAGTTTGCCTTTGCATCTCTCTTTGTCTCTCAGCTTCTCCTTCTCTTTTTTCCATCTTCCTGACCGGCCGTGTGTTTATAAAGTAAGTCCCAGGGGCCCCTTGTGCCATAAAAGCCAACTTCTGTTAATGGAAAGGTTTTAACTCTGTTTGGTGAGAAAAGTTGGGCCTGTGCAGCGTGTACTGGAAAATGGCGGGATGGGAGGGGGTAGTTGATGGCATAATACCAACTGAGCCACTTGGGCGCTGGAGGATTAGGTCGACCCCTTCCCTGAAAACCCCTTCCACATCACCACTGTTTTCTTTGGACAGGGGAGACCTGCAGCAGAGCAGAGCCAGGTAATCCCTGTATTGTTTGTGGGAATTAGTGCTGAGTTAAATGGTGTTCCCTAAGGTGCAGTGGAGCAGGGCTCTCCGATCAGGAACTTGCTTCCACGGACAAGAAACATGCAAGAGCTTGTGAAATCCATGGATGTCAAATATAGACCTGATATATGAATATCACATATATTACATCAGTGCATTATATCAATAACAGGATATCGTAGGTCTTGTTGTTTTTTCAACTGCAGGTATTTGGGAGTATTCAGTGAGTTTTTCCTTGCCACCGTCACCTTCAGCTTACACATCAGGAACTATCTAATAATTTTAAGTAATACGCATTATTCACATTTCATATACATTTTTATCTTTTTTTTTTTTATTGTGTAAAGCTGCTTTGCGACAATGGCAATTGTTAAAAGCGCTATAGAAATAAAATAGCATTTAATTAAATTGAATTGAATTTGATAGAGTTACAGAAACTTAATCGGCTCATTTCCATCGGCATTAATTCATGGCACAAAAAAAAATAACACAGAATAAAAAAGTGACTCTTTGTGACAATTTGTGATAATGAAAAAAATGTTTACATGGTTTAAACCCTGCAAAGGACTATCCGCCGCGATGTTACGGCCTTATTTCCAGGGTGAGATTGTTAACATTCTCTTCTGTTTAAAGTTGTGAATTAAAACGTGACATTGATTGAGTGTATAAGGTTATATACATGCGCTGAGAAGACAAGCCTAAGTGAGACTAAGCAAGAAAGGGAGAGAGGCTAAAGTGTCAGAATTGTAAATGAAATGTGTGCGGCAAACAGCTGGATGGGTTTATTTAAACTGAGTGACTGACCCCTGTTTGACACACATTGGGGGAGGAGCAAACATAGAATTATATGACTCTTAGCTGGGGACTGAAACGAAAGAAGTGATGCCCTTATTACCACTCAGCATGCCAACATGTGACTGAAGACTAATGTTACTAATTACTTAAGTAAATGTATCTCTGATTGAGACTTGGATAAGACATGAATAGCAAATGAACGGGTACAATACACTGTTCTTTGTGCATGAGATCAAATGCCAGTGTGATCATGGCATGGGCTCATTAGGACATCTTCATCTTTGGGTCAATAAAAGATCGAACTGATGATAATTACAGTCCATATGCAAACGCATTTGTTTCAGTGCAGGTTTTTTGCTGTGATAACAAATGTACTGTATGGAAGATTCACTATTCCTCTTTTCCGGCATAACCGATGTGCCCTTGTGTGGAATTTTAATATACATGTAAATGTAGCTGAGTGGGGTGAAATGTGATTTCATGAGTGAATTTGGTTTGACTCGGGCTATGCACACACACTTTCACTGTGCTCAGGTTAGATTCGGATAGGGGAGAGAGAAGCAGGCTGAATAACGACGCCCTGCTGAGGAAAATGGCCCTACTTCATATGCATTTAGATAGACACGTTGTGATATAACCTTTTGTATCTCCAATCTGGATCTTTCCCCTAATTGGTCACGCAACAAAGGCAGCTGATGAAAAAGACAATTTCTTGCTTTTAATTGGCCATTTCACGTGCCGATTGGGCTACACCTGGGCATTTGTAATGAGGATGGGATATTATAAGGGCCCTTGCAGATGAGGCAGCAATCAGTTCCACTCGATCTATGGACGAGGCTCCAAAAAGTATGAACAAACACACTTTTGGAGAAGTGATAGGGGAAATGACAGACCTTTTTTTTTTACATGATTTGACTCAAAATTTCAGTCATTTTTCAAAGTTCTGTCTTTTCCTTTTGTCCTCTACTTATTACCCTTTACTTCAGACACATTGTCTACCGCTGGGTCGAATAGCTGCTTTCATTGTGTGACTATGGGGAATTGACACTAAACAGGCGGTAAATGTGTCCCTATACATATCGGTTGGTTTATGTAGAGGTGCACCTTTTACTCATAATCAAGGCGAAGCCAGCTTTCTGCACCGACTTTCTCTTTTTCGCTCTCTTTCCACCAACTTCTTTAAATGTCTGACTGGCGCACAGCGCAATGCATGACCATTCATTCTTTTTCTGCACTTCTGCAGCTCCCCCGTCCCTCCCTACTCATTCCCGCCCTCAATATCTTCCTCTGTCTATCTTTTTCTCTCTCCCTCCCACCCACCCTCCCTTCTTGCCTGGTATTGTGTAGCACTTGTCCTTTGTCCCAGTCTCCTAGTGCATCTGGCCCTAGATATGGTGAGGTCTGGGAGAGGACGCTTGAGATACTTTTAGAAAAAGACAACTAGAAAATGAACAACAGAAGTCAAGTTGTTGTTTTTATTTTTCCTTCTTCAGTTTGAGGGAAAATAAAGAGTGAGAGAAAATCGAGTGAGAGTGGGAGAGACAGGAAACGCATGAAGGGCAGAACTCAGCAGATAGTCGAGCATGACCTGCGTCCGACCCTGGAGCCAGAGATGGAGGCAGAGACGAGAAGGCAATAAATGGAATGCCTAGGCTAAGACTCCCCTTGCTCCACACACTGCTGGTGATAAAACTCCAGACGCTCCCTCATTTGATGGTGTACTGCCATGTAGCTACATTCTTTTCCTGCTCGCTTGTTTCATAGGCTGTCAGGTGATGTTTGATCTGGGAGAGCGATACTGGTGATAACTAAAAATGACGAAAACTCATAATTCATAGACACTAGCAGATGATTAAAAAAGTTTTCTAAATAAGGGCTATTAGAAAATGAGGAAGTGAATAGCTCTTTGTTTGTGAATTCTTTTTGCTTTTTTCCTCGTCCCCTTTTCCCTGTACTTTTCACCCTCCTGAAAAGAGTGGACTGGCTATTGTTTCCTTTAAAGTCTACTAATTCCCCCTCAAAGGATGAAATGGAAGTGTCCAACTGTGGCAACAGCAGGGGCACATAAATCAAGTCAGAACCCCTGAGCTTGTTCTCCCAGAGGTCACTCAGGTCACAGGGTCAGCAGAGAAGCTTTAGGCCAAGCTGGGTACAGAGTGACAGGCACTTTTTACTTTTTTTAAAACTCTTGTAGGAACACTACAAATATACCCGAATAAGCCAACGAGTGCATTTCTTTTCTACTACGCCTGTCCTGCGACATGTATGCCTGCTATTGACATTAGTTTAGTTTAGCATTTTTATACTTGTGACCAAATGTGCATTGAAAACATCCATGGCCTGAATGTAAGAACCACTTCCACTGTAATGCCTCTTTTCCACTGCATAGTACGGCACAGCACGGTTCCGTACAGCTCACTTCGGTTCGGCTCACTTCGGCTCGGTTTGCGCTTCCACTGCAGTTCAGTAACGCTTTAGAGTGGGCGGGATTACTCACGTGTCGTTATAGTCGCGGCGCCGCTACTGCCGTGACGTCATCGTAAACGCGCCACAAACAAACACACAACAATGGAGCATATCGACGGCATGGTGTTCTTCATTCTCGGCATGTGGATGTTTTTAACAGCGAGACGAAGGAGTTTGTTTCAAAAGAGGCCAAAGAAAATTTTTCGTTTAATACAAAAAGGTGCGTGCGATCCTTCTCTGGCTGTTTCTAAATATAGCGGTTCTGTTGCGTCTCATGTCGCAAGTTCAGTGACGCAGTAATGACGATTTTCTCCGGCCAATCAGTGACCAGCAGAGTTTACACGTCACGTTTTGGTAACGGTTCGGCGCGCTTGGAACCTCGGCTGAGGTGGTACTAAAAAAAGGACCAGGTACCAGGTACTGTTCCCAGTGGAAAACCCCCCAAAAGTGAGCTGAACTGAACCGTGTCGTGCCGTACTATGCAGTGAAAAAGCGCCATAAGATAGTAGCAGAAATGGGGATTAGAATCACCATGACATGTCTCTCAAGCATCCAGAGAGAAAGAGCAAAGTGCCATTTGTTGGCTTAGCTGTATTTGCTTGAGGTGGTGTATGTTGAAGCTGTGCAAGTTTGTACAAGCTTTTAAGCTTTGTGAATTCAGTATACATTTCTATGTCTGTGGTGATTTCACGGTGACACTCCCTTCTCTCCCACATAAGGTCTTAAGGGAAAAGGAAAATAATCCCTCCTTCTTTGCCTCCCTGATTAGCTGCCTGGGCAGGTCTGGTCTGTTTTAGGCTGGGCCTCTGACAGTATGTTTGTGGGTGTCATAAGCGCAAACGAAATTTGCTGATCCCACTGCACACTTTGCACCATAACAGTGATGCTACTCTGAATGGAAGGAAGACTAACCCTGAACTGTGTGATTGTTTATCTCTTCACCAGGTTCATCAATGCACGAAGGAGAATAGTCCAGCCAATGATCGACCAGTCCAACCGAGCAGGCAAGTTCCCTCTGTGTTAAAGTCATGCAAACAAAAGTCTTTCTTCTAGGTACAGTAAACACATGACCTGGCTTGAATGTCAGGAGTGATTGACCACTAAAATCCATTTAATTAACTTAAAGCACTGATCATGCCGATTCTATTCCCCTATACTACTGTTAGAAAAGAAAGAGTGAATAGTCATTGTAGTTGAAGTGTTTAAACTGTTACAGTGGCTGATGTCAGATGCTAAAATACAATGGCTCTTGTCCAATCGAAAATTGATTTGAGTCAAACAGAAAAAACTCAACGAGTAAAATTAAACGAGGAGAATGATATCAATGTTTGAGGTTTTTTCTTTTTTTTGGAAATTTGTTTGGCCACCTAGCTTTTCTTCGTTCCTCTTTGGAATGAGTCTCCCTGGTGGCTTGTTGTGGACTGTTTTAAAGTTTATGAGCTTTAATGCGGTTCAGAGGGCAAAGTTGCTGTAGAGGACTCAGGAAAGTTCAAAGCCATTAACTGAGGTTGAGCTTCTGTTTTTGATGAAAAGACAAAAACCACCTATCATAGATCACAGGTACATGGGGGGGGGGGGGGGGGGGAACCTTCTTTTTTAGCGTTTTTAAGAAATAGTTGATAAAATGATCATTAGTTTAGAAGCATCATTGCTTATGAGCAACTAATACTTATTTAAATATTTATGTCTTACTATGGTTTTTGTCTTGTATTCATGGCACATAATCGTACATGTGGTATAGAAGATCGTATATTAACTACATATATTTGAGTGAGAAGTAAAACTGGGCTAACAACCATTAACCTGTGTGTCCGTCAGCAGATGATGTGTTCTCAGTAATGGAAACTTAATTAAAAACACTAATAGACCACTGTCTTGTGCCCTCCCCTGTTCTCCAACAGTAAGTCAGGGAGCCCCCTACAACCCAGATGGTCAGCCCATGGGAGGCTTTGTGATGGACGGCCAGCAGCACATGGGAATCAGACCACCTGGTAAGATCCTGGCATATTTTGTGCTCGCCTGCAATTTCCCACCTTCCCACTGATTTTGATTCTCTTTCTTCGCTTGGCTTTTTAGTATAACCACTTTTCCAGTCTCGCAGAGAAACACAGGTGTAGCCCATTGTTATGCTCCTCTCATTCGCTCAATCTTATCATGCATTTTTTTCATTGCTAAGTGCTGGTGATCAGATTGTACATTCTTGGTTTCCTTATTTTTTTCCAAAATATTATCTGCTCTGATTTCCCCTTGTTTTTAAGATAACCATTTCCGGCTTCCTACTACATTTAAGCTACAGGATTTGCTGAAAGCCAGACTGTTTACATCTTGCTGTTTGCTTATTTTGTTTGTGGATTCTTTCTTCAACCACCTTTCCACAAATGTGGCGTAATCTCGATCCTTATCCTGCTAGCTTTCTGGAGCTTATTCTTCTTATTTTTTTTTATTTTTATACTATGGCTATTCTCCTACTATTGTTTTCTCTCCTTCTAGGGCCTATGAGTGGGATGGGCATGAACATGGGCATGGAGGGACAGTGGCACTACATGTAACCTTCTAGTTAACCAATCGCAAAGCAGTGGGGGAAGTAAGTACAAAAACAGAGCATTAATCTCTCTCCAGCGCTCTAGCTATTCTTCCTTACAATTTTTTTTTTTTATTGGTGTTTCATCTATAATTTTATCAAAAGGGAGAAAAACATCACAAACTAGCTCCTTTCCTCTTTTTACAAGTGTTTTTGCTGTTCTAATAAATCTTGCGGTAATTAGCAGACCAGGTGTGGTATAACTGTGTTCTTTCTTGTCTACGCCTCCTGTATAATGCCTTGGTCACATAAATAAATGGTGCATAGAATCACATCGGAGGGAAAAATTAGTATCTAAGGGCAAAGGGTAGGAGTGAGAGGGAGGGAAACTCGTTTAGGGAATGGTGAGTTGAGGATTGGGGGATTGAGGTTGAGGTTTTGGATGAAGGGGGAATACTGGGTGCTAGTGGGACGTTACCATAGCAACAGACTGATTGGCAAAATGTAGGCAGCCAGCAACAGTGGAGCAGGAGAAATGTGCACACCCCAACGTGCCATAAAGCTGCCTCTGTCTGGCTGACGTATGAGTTCCATTAATACGCAAACTGGTGCACCTTCAGTTACTCTTGCACCCCTTGGTCAAAACCCATAGGCAGGCTTTTCGAAATTAAGAATCTCTTCTTAGTGTGAGACTTTTTAAGGTGGCGGTATTTCCATCAATCTTGACCTGGTCCACCATTTTCCTGTCTGGCTGCCCTAATAGGATTACTTATGGCAAAGGGAGAGGAAGTGAAGGAGTGCAAAATGGAGGTGTGCTCAGCAGGGTATGCAGCTTATCCCAGCCTAATTGACTATATCCAAATTAAATATGCCATCACAAGCACTGTGACCAATGGATTTGACTTATTCAGTATGCAAAAATAGAGACCATTAATGCAGCCATGAACAGAATGCTTCTGTTGTCAAAAAAAATACTTCTTCTTAGACTATGCTGTTCCGAACCAAGAGAAACATTATGATAATGCAACCCTTGCTATTTAAAGCCTCCCATCCATCTTGGCTTGTTATCAGTGTGTGTGTGTGTGTGAGAGAGAGAGAGAGAGAGAGAGAGAGAGAGAGAGAGAGAAGGAGTATGTGTGTCTAAACAGGGAGAGTGTATCCTCTTATACAAATTCTGGCATTTCAGCAACTGCCATAGTTCCCAGAAGACTGGAGAGCAACCTGCTTTAAACAGCCTCAATTTGCTTGCTGAATTCTGTAATTGGGCCATGTGTGGAATCTCAGATGAGATAGGTTAGAAGGAGAGAAGGTGAGTGTGTGTGTGTGTGTGTGTGTGTGTGAGAGAGAGAGAGAGAGAGAGAGAGAGAGAGAGAGAGAGAACAGAGCGTGACAGAAATATGTCGATGTGGTTGAGAATGGCTGGTCTTTATGGCTTCATCACCAAAATTTCCTAGCTTATCTAATTTAAATATTGTTACTTTAGTTTCTAGGTCAATTAAATGTAAGTGATGTGTTTTATACTTCATGACCAATTAAATTAATAGGTTATTACAGAAAAAAAATGTTATCTTATTTGATTAAGAGACGAAGGGTTCATTATATTTTATAAGCAATTTTCATTAGTTGGGGATTTTTCCTTAAGGCAAGATTAAGCAGTTATTTGCCAGGGAGTCCCAAGACCTGAAATTAAGGTGTTCCTAGCAGTCACATTGCAACCTTACTTAAAACCAAAGCCAATTAACCCATCTTAGCAAGAGCATTATTCTTTCTACCCATGTTGATTACAGAGCTTATGGATCTTGGAAACAATGCACCTGTCAGTTTAGATTCAGTGTACTCAAGCAGAAGGGGGTGAGTGTGTGGGGGGGGGGGCGCTTTGGGTCTTTGATTGCCAAGCACATCGCTGTTTTATGTCCATTCCCCCATAAACCTTCTTTTGTTATCCTTTAGCATAATTACTTTTAGTATTCCTACATAAATTTTGCAATTAAATTTTCAAAACTCCCTGATTTTTCCACTTTCCATTTTCAAGCCCAAATGCTGCTGGTATGTTCTGGTGAGCTTCGCTGGAAACACTGTGTCTTCAGGAAATTCTTTTGTCTGCAATTACTTTCCTGACAACTATTAAGAAGAAGTTTGTTAACCTTCCACAAGGTCAAGATCCCCTGACCTCTTTCACTGCTCTATACTTTCATTTCACAAAAACATACAAACGTCTTCGGGGATTTGGTTCTTAAATGGTCACGAAATGATTCGGCCCTGTTGTGGTCCAGAAAACCCAACAGCAAGCCACTTAATGTATTGACTAGCTTATTAAGAGGTAAACATGCAATTTGAGACAGTTGACCTTTATAGAGCCTGGAAGTTCTCCATCCACAATTTCCTCAAAGGTATATGTTTATAGATTGGAATCAAATATGACTGATGACCCCAAAAGAGCTCAGGTCATTATTACAAGCAGAAATAGCACTGCCTAACATACGCATTTAGAAATCAGGCCAAACACGTGGTCATCTGAAAGCTGTTAAGTGAGCAGTGCTGGTTAATGAAATGATCGCCATACTCCTGTGGGTTTTACAGAGCTGCTAAGGGGCCAGTGGCCTTTTGTGCTTGTGGCACACTTGTGCACATTCAGAATCATCTCAAGTGACTCTCATTGTCAATTTTCACTTTTCTTCTTTCATTTTAACACAATGGCATAAAGGAAGCTTTAGACTGAATTGCAGACCTTGAAGAGAGATAAATGGAGGTGGTGACGAGCATAAACACATGACATATTTTAACTGCTGTGAACGCTTCCACTGAAAACAGAAAATGGATGTTTCAGTAAAGCTGTTTTCCATAAACCTCCTGCTTATATGCTCCGTAGTCTCAGAAATTATTTACGCTAATTCTAAATAATAATGCAATAATATACCACACTATTCATAAAATGGTCTCACCTATATTCCTGCACAAATATGTCTTTACTTTTAACTTTAAAAAAATTTTTATGATTAAGCCATAAATATGTGAATTTAGCTGTGAACATGTGATGTATTTGTGAACATGTGATGTAAACATGTCATTTTCAGTAATGTTTAATGAAAACGCCTAATGATACATGTGGTCCTTTTAGTTGAACTTAGGGTAGCCTTCTAGTTCACTAGACTAATGTGATTGTGAACAGGCTGGAGAAATATTGTGTTTGGGATAGCTCCCTGAGTGATGCGCTATGTCCCGTAAGCTAGTCCCTGGAGACAGATGCACAATGCATGAACTCTCTCATTTTTCTGTCCTCATTTGTGTAAAAAGTTAACAAGTTCCTTAACGTTTTTGGGGGACCCATTATACAATAACAAACACATGTGTGAGATATCAAAATAGCGTACTTTTATTGTTAAGGACTGCTTATTCTAGTTTTTATTCTTAGACAGCTACTTATTTAAAATACTATAGTGACTCATTATTTTCAATTCAAAATACAGGTATATGTTTGCTTCAAATGTTTAACCATGATGCTGTGCCAAACTGCCAGTCTAAAATCGAGTTTTGCCAAGCAGTTCTTATGTGCTTCCCTACACAGGATTGCAGGGCATGCCAGTGGACTACCTGCCTCATAGCAGTCCGATGGCCATGGGCATGTGCCAGCCTGCCTACAGTGGCCCACAGCTCCCCCTCCAGCTGCGGCCTGGGCCTCCAATGTGTTCCTACATTCCTGGACATCCTCAGCACTCAGCGATGTTGATGCATGGAGGACCAGTCCACCCTGCCGTGCCCATGTCAGCCTCCAGCCCTTCTATATTTCCCCCAGGAGACCCCACCATGGGCAGACAAGTCTTGGACATCCACACCAAGTAGTTACAAAAAATTGCTACAAAAAAATGGATCCTTGAAAACAGCTATGATCAGGACAGGGATCTGCGATTGGTTTGCTTATGGGGTTTACCCAGCAAATATTACTTGCTGGCTTGCTGCAAAAACTGAAGCGTTCCTTCTTAGCTGCAGACTGGATGTTAGAAAGATGCCAGCATCTGCACTCCACGGGACACATGTGCTCTTTTGCAAAGAATCAAACTGAGACAAAGAGAAAGTTTGAAATCATTGCTATATTAGCTCCTAATGGAGAGGGAGGAAAAGATACTGTATACTGTTGTAAAATTACAATTGGACTTGTGCAAGAACTGGGAATTAAGTATTTTAAATGCAATGGTAATGTTCTGCATATTATGTTGTTTCTAATAGATTTTTTTTAAAAAAAGGATGTGAACTTTTTTCTTTCCACACTATGTGTGTGCCATCTTCATAGACTTTTGACCTCTTCCTTAAATCACCTGCGTTTAAAGAAATAAGTATGTGAATAAAACAAAAGCTGGTTGCATTGATGATTTACTTGGCCCTTTCTTCTGTTTCTTCTACAGAAACGTTCTTAATCAACTTGGAAGTAATACTGCAAAGTTCTCAAACCTAAAATATATCTACAGGATCTGTAACATATACATGTTTGCCACAGTCCATCATTTGGACATGTTTTCCTGTGATTAAAAAAAGCTTAAAATCTACTGATTAGAAACTCATTTTTAGTGGAAGTAAGTAATGCAAGTATGATTATTTATACTTTTGTAATGTCCATGTGCAGTCAGTTTAACTGACTGAGGCAGTTCAGTTGTTTAAGCTACAATGTCTGCAATGGTAAACACAAATGATTTTATTGGGGGGAAAACTGTCTGGCAAATAGCAAAGTTTTAAGCAAATAATGGAGAGTAAAGATCTCATGTTATGATATTCTATGTTTAAAGGTTTGACTACCCTTAGCCTTACATTATAACGATATGTAGAAGTGTACATTTTCCCTTAAATAGTTAATAATAATTCTCTCTCTCTCTCTCTTTCTCTCTCTTATCTTTGGAGCATTGCGTTGTCTTATTAATTTAATGAATCAGTTAATTAAATTGATTATTTCTGTACTTGAGGAAAGTCCGTAACATAACAGCCTGTACCGTTGGGGTTATTATGCACAGCATTTATTCTGTTGATGTTAGGGTCACCCGTTTCGCTGATAATGGACTGAAATAACTGTTTCTGTTTAACCTTTACGTTTTATGGTTTTAGGCTATCAGCTAGGATTTGTACTTCAGCCAGAACAGTCACTCTAGCAATAGCCAAAAGACAGACGTGACCATATGGGCCATTAGTAGCATACATGTGTGAAGCATTTTAGCTATGTTTTGGTAGTTTTTCTTCCTTTCCTAACTAAACTTTTTATTTTATTTTGAGATGACAATTTACATCTTTCCCTTTCCGTCCCTTTTGTGTTTTTAAATCAAATTACATGGTTAGTTCAAGTAGGGTTTGTATATTTTAATTGATGCTCAATTTCTATCAGCAACTTTCGATCTTAAACAGTGCTTTTGTGCCTCATAGTCCATCGGATAATACACAATAAATGCATAGCGTAAATTCATATGCTGGAATTAATTTGTGAAGAGACGAAGGGATCGGATTAGCTGGGTGGATATATAAAGAAGCAATTATCCCCCGTTTAGCATTAAAATTCATTTAGAAAAATTCACAACAAACACCTAAACAGAAAGATTAATTTCCTCCTCACGCCTTACTGCACACGTTCAATGGCCGTGTAACAGCGTCTCAAACTCGGCATTACAGGGCGGCTGTTTTTTGTCCGGATACATTAGCCTACATTTCAGTTCTCCAAACTAAAGAGTGTCAGAATAAACGCGTGTTTAACATTCAACCAAAACAAAGTGAAAACCAGCGTATAATGTTGCAGAAACAAAATGCCCACCTGGTGTACGGGCTGTTTTAAACCATTTATCATACTCACTCGGTGCGTTATTTTTGCCTCTCTGATAAAACCTAGAGTGTATTCTGAGTTTTTAACTGCTTTTGCCAAGATTTACTTTTTTTGCGTTTTATTGTTTGGAAGCTCTTTGTACAGAATTCAATGGGCGTTTTTAATTACAGCGGCTCAGATTTGCTTGGCTCCGAATTCCTGAGCTGTTCGCCATTGGCAGCTCCGGAGACGAGAAAGATAAATCCCATGTTTGACTGCCCTCTTTAGGGGAGCTGGAAAACTGTCCTTTAGGGGGACACGCTTAATGCATCGAAAGCGCTTGTTACCTTAAATCATTAATGGCGCTTTCGCACACAGAGAATAGAGAATTAAAATATATAATGGAAATGTTCCAGTGTTGTTCAACCTAATATCAAAATATAATTATAAAGATTGAAACACGAATAATATGAGTCTTTAGTCAAAAATATTCATAATTATTTGTGTAAGACATTGTAATTTACCTACTTAAAAAACGTGATGTTTTTTCTAGTGGTAGAATATGTTTACTATTGTAGTCTCTGTTACACAAAAGTACAGAAGTGCCTCAGTCAGTTGATCTATTTAT
Source organism: Channallabes apus (assembly GCA_030522415.1). Taxonomy (NCBI): domain Eukaryota; kingdom Metazoa; phylum Chordata; class Actinopteri; order Siluriformes; family Clariidae; genus Channallabes; species Channallabes apus. The sequence continues at coordinate 32,921,791 of CM060118.1, forward strand.
ACAGGGTTAATGCACAGTTATAAGTAATCAGATTTTTTTACTGTATCGCCAAGACGTTTTGTAATGTTTATCATATCCTAAGATCATTACTTCCAGTCAATAGATTTAAGGCTTTTTTAAGCACAGGAAGAAGTGTCTAAATTAAATTACTGACGGTGTCAACAATTATGTAAATGATACACATAGAGAAAGGTTAGCAAACTAAATAATAATAATAATAATAATAATAATAATATTATTATTATTATTATTATTATTATTATTATTATTATTATTACTACTACTACTACCACTACTACTCTATATACCTATATAACGTTATACCAAACCAAATTATACAAAAATATACTGTGGATAAAATGAGCATCCAGGCGCACAGGGTAATTTAATTTATCTGAAACCGAGCCTATATGTGATCCAGTCTGTGAAAACCCAGTTCAAATCTGTGTATGTGTGTGTGTGTGTCTGTGTGTGTGTGTGAGAGAGAGAGAGTGAGAGAGAGAGAGATTATGTTTTCTACATTCTACATTTGATTTTATGTAGAAAACATTTGTTATTTTATGTGAATAACAAAAAACAGTAAATACAATAATTGCAAAGATATGGTTTTAATGTTTATAAGTGTCCATGTTTTGGTCTATTTATTATATTACTGAGTTCTGTGGCACATATACCAATTCAGCAGTCAAACCTAAGTGAGCATTCAGCTTTGGTACCTTCTTGTACATTCAGTTCAGTTTGGTTGGGCAGCGTAGTGATTGGGAAAAGGACCTCGTTTGTGCAGTGTCGAATCTATTTTACTAGCACTATTTTACTGTTAAAATAGACCTGTTAAAACGCAATTAAACCAGTCATGAAACCGACATTCATCGCAACACCGAGGAAACATTTTCTGCTTATTTTTATATTGAATAAACGTCTGCAAAGCAAAACTGGGTGTAATTATAATTTTGTTTTAGAATTTAAGTTGCAAAACCTTAGATATGGTTAAATCAATCGTGTCAAATGCATTTTCCATACCAGCCTAATATTTGTATGTAGTTTTAATATTTTACCTAATTATTTATCAATAATGGTGCATCCCAAATTGACCACGTCCAAAAAAAAAAAATGTGCGTACTAAATAGTACTATTATTGTAAAAAAAAAAAAATATGCCTCTGACACATGATTACTTTCCGTTTGAATCAACGAGCAGAGGACACTCTTGTTCTTTTTCCTTTCAGTTGCATTTATACATGAGCTAAACGAAATGGTCTAATAACTTATATTTTTAAATATGTTTTAATAGGAAAACTATTATTTCGTACCTTTGTGACTTTGGCATAGTGTTCCATACAGACAACCGTAACATTAACGCAATATGTTCTATAATATTTAAACACATTACCATTATTAGCAATGTTATTAAGGATAGTTTGGGATTTGGGACAAACTTCACCTGTGGGACCCCCGACACACCTGATTCTGAAGTCCTCCAAGAATGAATCAGGTGTGCTGGGCGTAAGGAAAAGTGCAAAACGTCTAGAACACTTGGTTCGCACAACTGGGTGGAGAGTTCCTGGATTGCTGCCACATTTGGGTTTGGATGTCATCTTTGGTGACCATGTGTCCTACTCATCGAGCCCCAGAGGAGAGGGACGTGCATCCCCCCTTTTGAATCAGGTGTGTTGGGCGTAAGCAAAAGTGCAAAACGTCTAGAACACTTGGTTCGCACAACTGCGTGGACAGTTCCTGGATTGCTGCCACATTTGGGTTAGTTTGGATGTCATCTTTGGTGACCATGTGCCCTACTCATCGAGCCCCAGAGGAGAGGGGCGTGCAATTTTCTTTGCTGCCATTTATCACTGTCACCACTTAATGATTCTCCTCGCAGCACCTTATTGATGTTTGTAATTGCATTATCTCATAAGGCCGGTAATCAATGATACCATGGCGCTGCATCAGGGGGTCAGGAGTCGCCCTATTACTATTTGCCCGTTTAATACCATTTTATTCCGTCACTATCGTTCGCTAAACCTCTTTTCCTATTATTAAATATTAAATATCTAACCATCATTATTGATAGACAACAACAGAATAAATATAATAAAATGCATTGGGTCAAAATATATTTTAAATGAAATAATAATAACAATAATAATAATAATAATAATAATAATAATAATAATAATAATAATAATGTAGCCTAAATGACTTTGACGAGGTCTGAAAATTACAAGTATTTTTAAAATTATAGTATTATGTAATTGTATTTTATTTTATTTTCTCGAGGTATGTGAAATGTTGCGCATTTCTGTTATATCTAGGATGTAATCTTCACACACACGGCGGCGCTAAGCCCAAAAATTCCAGCACACTACTGTGGTGTGTGCGTGTGTGTGTAAGAGAGAGACTGGGCTTCATCTAACGTTTCATTCCTGGTAGTTTGTACATGCATGTGAAAAATTTAAGGAAAAGGAAAATCCTTATCTGTAACCTTATTGGGACGGCAATCACGACACGGCAGATCAATAAGTTTTCCCAACGCGTTAGACTTTCCATCAAAGACGTCAAAAACCAACATAGTGAATGTCTGTTGAAAGAATAGTGTTCTCCCACCAGCATTTGCAGACACATGCAGAATATATGATATTGGACATGTTATGGTGGTTATACGCCACCGTGGGTAGAAATCCACAAGATCCGTGTCAGGCTCATATTTCTTTCGTGTTATTCACCCCCCCTTTTTCTAATAATCAGAAATTTGTTAAACTAGGCATATAATTATAACAATCCTAAATTTATAATCTGAGACTAGATCTTTAGGGAATAATAACAGTTGTATTTATTGATAAATTAAACGCCAACCCCAGGACCGCAGTGTGTGCTCATTTATAGACGCAACTAAACACATTCCTGAGTATACCTGTTGTCATGTGTCTCCATATTCACAGTAGTCGGTTTTATCAGTTTTTTTTTCCTTTTCCGTGGTTCTCGGTTACAACGTGAGCCCGTAAGCGTATAAATAAAAGACGAGCGGTCACGTGGTTGTGGGTCACAGGTTTATCACCGCGCTGCTATGCGCGCGGAATTCGGGCTGCCTGTCTTGTCTCAGCTTGCAACTCACATATTTACCTTGAAGAGTCACGACCTTTTCACCTAATGTTCTAACTAAACAGCGGCATGTAATGTAGCCGAGCGTGTTTAGTTTGCAATAGCTCCAATGGCCTTTCATTTCAACGCGCCGTGAATTAACTGATCATTTATAGCGAATAAAATGAAGTAAAGTCGAACGTCGATTAATTAATCAGCGTGGTGATTTTTGTTTTATTTGGTTTATGTACTTCGTTATTAATTGGGGAAAATGATTAATTAAATTTTTTACATTAATTAATTTATTAATTGTAACTTGTTAAACTTTACATTTTTATATAGAATAAATCATTATTTAGTTGAATGTACAGTTGAATGTGCTTCGAAAGAATATGTGTAATGTTTGTGTGTTGTGCGCTTAAAAGCGTCCACGGACACGAAGCACGCCCTGCAAGCTCTTTACCCCCAGATAACAGTTATGCATCCAGTGCTTTCTCCGATCAAAGCCGGGCGGTTACATGAGGGGTTATTGTCTCACCGAAACATAATATAGCCTACTTCATACCGTACGAAAGGATGGGAGGGAGACGGTGAGTGCGTTTTTGGCTGGTATTATCATGGAGAGCAGGTGCTCATTAAAGGCTACGAGTGGATCGGATCTCAGCACGGTGACATCCGAAGCTGCTTTACCCGCCGCGAGAGCGCAAGATGACCTTCAGAGAGAGAGAGAGAGAGAGAGAGAGAGGCAGAGAGATGAAATACAGTAGAAGTGCCTTAGTTTTGCTCTTAGACTATATACGTAGTGTAATAGATACATTTTATTGACTGGTTTATACGCAAATTTGACCACCCTTGCAAGACACCGACGTCTGTTTGTTATAAACAAAATAATTATAATTTCGAATAAAATCTTCAATTAATTGAGTTTGTAATTACGATGCAATCCAATTCACTGATGGCAAAAAATAGTTAGTCTTCTGCCTGTACACAGTTTGAATAAAAACTGGTAGCCCAGCTCATGTCCTAACCCCAATAACACTGGATAGCGCGCAGGTCTCAACTGTCTCACTGCATGACAATATCAACATCTCTAACTGTTGACAAGGTCACTTCTGTCGTTCCTTTGATTCAGAATACAGAGATGGGTGACAACTTTATCCCGCTATCCGGGTGCGTGTGTGTGTGTGTGTGTGTGTGTGCCTCTCGCCTTGTCAGGTTCCCGAGTCGCGTTTTCGGTTTCACACCCCAAGTGGAAGCTTGTTAATCAAGTGACTTTATTTCTCTGTCTTTGTTGTTGTTTACCGTTGCTCATTAGCGTTACAAACGTAAACGCACCAAAATAGGCGCAGAAATCATACTTTTTTTTAACAGCTTATTATTTAAACGTAGAAAGTTTGTTTCGAACTTTCAATTAACACACGCAATTAACACGTGAAGTCTTTTCTTGAAGTCTGTGAACAGTTTGTGCTGTTTGTGTCTAATGAGATATCTACTTTAGATCCTACCGCCTGCCTGAAATATGCGATACTGAGTCTTTATCAACATTGAAAGAAAAGAACCACATCTGGCATGACGTAACGGCTAATATATCTCTTTCATTCAGGCACCCAGTTAGTCGTTTTGCGTTCAGATCATTTGTGAAAGAGAGTTCATCTGAGATGTATCTTCCCATAAATATAAACTGGTATAGAACTCATTTGGAAGCTACAGAAAATGTTTGCGTTCTCTATCCAACTTCCGTACATTTAGAGATATTTTCTAGAAAGACATTTAAACAATGCTGTGGTGGTGAGTGGGTTATTAATTCGGATCTACATTCCGGATTTACCCTTTACTTGAATAGTAAATCAGTTTATACGCTATTATTCTATTATTTACTCTTTCCTCTATTCAAGTTAATTCTGATGACATTGAACAATGAAATACAATTATATCAAACATTTTACACTATAAGACAGCCTCACCATAATAAAACACACATCCCAAATTCTCTGATCTAATTTCTTTTACCTTATAACATTTCTCAAACTGCCAATTTCTGCACTGCTGTCCTCAACACAAATTTTGAGATTTATTTTATACCAGAAAGGCCCCAGTGGTGTCTTGCATGAACCTCAAGAGAGGCCTTTAATTAATTAAAGTCTTTAATACCCACATTTGTACATGAACCCATTTTTATCACTTTCAGTCTGTCTTGATTTATCTGCCTAGTATGTGAAGATTGTAGTAGTAATATTTTCCCTACACACAAACCCTGGCAAAATAAAATAATCACTATTCTGGATATTTGAAAAAGCTTGAAACAGAGTGTCCAAATGTTTTAGGCCATTTAAAGATGTGCCATATCTCTTCCTGCACTCTCTTACCATTACCGTCCTCTAAGGTATCACAAAAACATCTATCTAATAAACCAGACACATGCCCCCTTTCCACTTCACATGAAACACCATTAGCTAGCATGAGTCCAGGCTCAGAGGGGAATTGTTAGTTCCACATGATGGATTAAGTTCAAGAATGTTTTTATAACACATTTACATTTTTTAGAGTTTGTATAAGCAGAGTCACTGCTACTAAATGACTGAAACAAAACTTTAAGGTAAATAATATGCTCTTGAACAAGTGAGAAACCTAAGTAGACCTTAAAGGTCCAAGATGAAGTACAGTCATGGAGTATGATCTACTCTATTTCTGTGTTCTTGTAAAACTTGGATTTTATGTCCACATTTGATTTATTTCAACTCTCATGTATAACTTTTGTCAATCCACTGCTCAGTATGTCCAAGATCTGTGAATCATGTGCTCAGTGTATACACAATATATAAAATATACTATGTGATTCAATTATTTTGCCCTATAAATAAACTGCAATAACAGAAAGACTAAAAAATAGTCTTAAATGGCTATTTGTGGTTGAAATTCCTTTAGCCTTTACCTACGAACACATCTCAAATTCCAAATTTCTCAAGCAATAATTTATCTCCAACAGTTTGTCCCCCCCCCCCCCCCCAACATAATTAAACAAATGGTCTTGCGAAATAGCATCATACTAAGTAAATGCTACTCTAATCATGTTAATTAGAGCAGCATTTACTTCTAATAATTGTTTCTTTCCTCTTCTATATGTTGACTAACTTATTTGGTATTTAGTTCTGATATAGAAGTTTATAAATTTGAGATGACAGGCTATGCACCAAAGCATAGACCATGAAAGTCTGCACTGGTCAGTTGTATTGATGTACTGCTCAAGGCTATGCTCCTCCTGGAACACCAGACATGGACTTTTTCTCTCTCGTAGAACAGCAGTTCAGTTTACAGATGAATTGTAGCTGGGTGTTAAACTGCGTCTAAGCCACCATCAATATTTATGTCTACCAATCAACTACAATGTGCTTATGTTATATAATATTATGGGCATGGCAACCTTAAGACACACCAAGCCTGTTCAGAAGGCCAGATTTATGGCATGTAAAAAAAAAAAAAAAAAAAAAACCTGGAGGCCTATGTGACTGCTAGTGTATGTATTTCTGTAATACATGTACTGTTTATTGTTTGTTTGTCCAGCTTTTGGCCAAGTTGTACATCAAGCATATATTGTGTCATTAATTTTTATTTAGCTTGTGGAAACATTCTCACTTTTTTTTACTATTTGTTCAGAGGTCACATACCATATATATATATATATATATATATATATATATATATATATATATATATATATGCGTGTGTGTGTGTGTGTGTGTGTGTGTGTGTGTGTGTGTGTGTGTGTGTGTAGGGTAACACTAGGAACACAATCAGAAGTATTTAGGAAAGGAGATGAGAGGAAAGAAACAAAGGATTGTAGCTCAATGCAGTAGATAAAAGAGAAAGTACACCCTCAGCCAGGAAAAAAGCTGCTGAAACTGGCCATTCGATGGTGTCTGTGTAAAGATGACCAGCAAAGGCCTAATTCAGCCATGTCTTTAATAGACAAGGCAAAGTGTGCTGAATTAAAGGAGCCCCCCCACCACCACCACCCCCACACCCAGATTAAAGTGTGCTTTCCATCTTTTTTTTTTTATTATTATTATTATTTTTTTTTTTACATGGGCAAGATGCTTTGTCAAGGAAGTGTAATGACCCTAACTGCCCTAACGGCTCTAGCCACATGTGAACAGAAAGCAAATAGACACTTAATCTTGACAGACAGCACAACTTGACATCCATTTGTCCCTGGGGGAGAGGACATGGCGTATTCTTGGATTGGCTCATACCTCGAGTCTCCTCCTCTCCATGAATGCATTGACACATACATAAACAGACACATACACATGCACAAAGCCCACTTCCCCAATTCATTCAAAACATTCCTTAGTGATAAATTCAGAGTCAGGCAGGTGTGCAGCTTGTTGTAATTTATGGATCTGCCAAGATAAAATCCAAGGAAGACTGAATGCACATACATTGTTTCAGGCCATTTTATTTTCGATGTTTGAACATATTGACAGTGCATTTGCTCCGTATGAGAAATACTGATTGCATAAATATCTTTGTCATGAAAATTTAGGTATTTGGACTCTTAGGTCAGCGTGCCAGCAGGGAGACACAGGGAGTTACCTGTTCCTGGACCCCAACTCACTGAACTGTTGTTTCTCAAAAAGGGAGGCCACAAGGTTGTTGGATGTGGAGGAGTGTGTCTGAAAGGGGCCCATGAATCCCCCCTTTCCCTAGGTAGAAAAAACATGCAATGCATTTTTTTGGTGGAGCATGGGGGTGACTCAGAGGACACAATGTCTTGTAAAACACATGCACTTAATATTAAAGCCATAAAACTTGTAAAAAAAATTAAAAGCTATTTTGGAAAATAGAAAGGGGAATATTTATGTGTCTGGTTCATAATAGAGTTCATTTTATTCTTCACAAGAATGCTGAACAGGTAACTGTCAGCAAGTCAGTAAACCTATGGCCTTATGTATGGCAAGGTTTTTTTTTTTTAAAGCATGAATGTGTAATTTAGTACATTAAAGAAAGTACCAGAAGTATAAAAGCACATTTAAGATTTTGTTAATGATCACAGAGAAAACCACAGCCACCACCTCTATGTGCATCAGTTTTTGGAACAAAACAACAGAGACATTTAGTGACTGAAGAGCTGCAAAAAAAATATTACAGTATGCTGCTAAAAATATGCAGACCCCTGTTTTAGCTGGGACAAGCATCATAAATTGAGAATTTGGCTCTGTTTACACAGTGCTATGCCTAGCCTGAGTCTTCTACATCCACATGCCAGAATCATATAAACTTACTTCTACTACATGCTCATGATTCAGCTATCTCAGTCAAACATAAAATGAGCTGTTATCATAATATTTCCATTACCATGAGCTAAAACAGTGTTATTTGGGACCAGAACATTTTTGGATGATGAATAATTTGTGTTGATATTTGCAAAAGAAAGAAAAAGAAGTTTATATTTCATGGGAGACTTGTCATTAAATTTACTTAATGAATTTGCAAACATACAGACATGCCAGGCTTTTCTGTACTTGCATCAGTCACTATTTTGTAAAAATGTAAATGCTATTACCTATTTTACTGGATATAATGGCAATTGTCTGGAACCTCATTTGCTCTGTACCATGCTTTAATCAAAACCAGCTAATGTGGGAAAGTAAGCTAAGAATATTTATTGCGCATTTAAGGCTGAAAGGATATATATATATATATATATATATATATATATATATACGCGCACACACACACACACACACACTAATACGAATAATAAAAACACAGACTTGCACACGTTTCAGCACGCATGCACACACCAAGACACATGCACAGACATGCATTTACCCAAAACACATAGCCAAAATGCACTTAAAATTTATGACTTGAGCATTCCTTCAGGGTCAAGCTATTTATCAAATCCTCCACATTCTGGTTTCAATTACCCGGCCTATTGTGGAAAGCGGCTATTTTAGCAGGTTCATTTGGCTCGGTAGGGAATGTGAAGGCTTTCGGTCTCTGACAGCATCTTGTTGTTAGGTTGGTAGTGGAGTTGGGTGAGTGTAATGGACAGTGGCCTCCTTCTATCAGAAAAGGAACATTTTATCAGAGCAGGGTCTAGAAAGGGCAATAAATCCCAGTTTATTGCTAAAGAATTCCACTCTCTCCACAGGCCTGACAGCTCCCTGCGTTCTCCGAGCCTTTTGGACAATTTCGACACCATGTCCATCTGGTGCTGATTAAGATCCTGACTGTTGAGAGAGAGAGAGAGAGAGAGAGAGAGAGAGAGATGGGGGTGCAGGTCAAGAGCAGAAAAAAAGATAGGGTGAGAAGGAAGGATAGCAGGATTAGAAAGACAAAAAATAAATTAACCTGGAAAGAGAGAGCAGGCATATGAAGGAAAAGCAAAGAAATATTCATTAAATTGATGGAGAATTTTGAGACCCATGTCCTAACCATGGCCAAAAGACATTAGTTGGAGCGAGTAGCCATCTTGTTGTCTGTATCCTGTTTATTATCCTCTCTGCTGGCACCTGCTCCCACATGGGGCTTGCCAACATTGTCACTACCCCCGCCTTCCCTTTCAGCTTCTATTCCTCTCCCACTAAACCTATTGTCGCTCTTGATTTTCTGTGCAGGGGTCAATGAAAGGCATGAGTTGTTCATTTGGATATCTATTGCAGCTTTATGATATCATGAAACAAGTGTTTCTGAGTGCAACGGCTCATCTGGAGCACCTGGGTAGCTTTCTCTGGGCAAGCCTTCCCCCTCCTTTCATTCTGACAACACAGAGAAAACTACAGATTGTCCCAAACTTATCTCACCACACTGATCACTGTTATTAAATGGGAAAGACTTAATGGTGAGGCCAAAAAGTCATTTTAGAATGCATTCTCTAACATGGCAGTGGAAGAACCTGCCATACATTAAGGCCTTGTTCCACAGGTTAATGCCTGTAGCTGCGGGTGTACTGCGGGTGTGTGCGTGGGCGTGTGTGGGAGTATGAGAGAGAGAGAGAGAGAGAGAGAGCAGTAAACACACAGGGGGCTCGAGCATAAGATGAATATGTGGAGCATATACTGTATCTTTTATAATGCATATATGTATGTGCTTCCGTGCTTTGTACTATGACGATGAATAGCCTCATCAGGAGATCAGCTTCCGACTCATAATTCCTATAGTGCCCCTCTTAAGCCATTTATTCATATATGAAGCACACACAATATCCTTACTAAAATGAAAATAAAACATATTTAAAGTTTTAATCAGACGCTGTAAAAGAATCTTAATGGCCCAATGGTTGATTTACTTGTACATATGCAGAAAATAAAAGTAGACCACTACCGTCAACATATAGCATTCTCTACTAAAGCAATTAAACAGTAGTTTCCCTCTTCATATTTTATTATATTTTATTTAACACTTCCATGTACAGTACTTTCCAAGGTTAATGCCCCACAGGTAAAATCAATTACTTTTTTTTTTTAAATCTCTTAAATCTAGAAGTGCATGGCATATAAAGTGGACAGCGCAATAATAATTTTACAAATCATTTCACCGCCTGGAGATCAAAAAGTCTAATGTACATGAGCGTTTATTTTTGCTGCACGGGGCTCGTGAGGAGGCACATAACTCCATGGAATAACAATATCATTAAAGCGCAGGCCAGAAAAATAAATCATCTTTGCCATTAATGTCTGTTAACCTATTCAAATGAGCCTCTCCTTCCTAATGTCCACCCATCTGTGTAGTTTTGTTTTATATTCAAATCACCATAATCAACTTTGCTGCATGCTGGAAACGATAATTAATGGCATCTACTTTTTCATCCATGATAAATGAATATACAGCTAATGGTATTATTTGAATAAAACTGAAAGCAGAAATTGATTGATATGATTAAAGGGATGGGGTGCTATTTTTCTTTGTACTGCTCTGGGTACAATATCCTCGCTGGCTGCTGTGCAAATAAGACTTTAACCCGAAAGATTTAAAATGGAGTATAATCATAATCATACAACTCACAGAGACGCTTGTAGGCAATTATAATGAGTCTTCTCTAACTTTACGTCAATTTACACACTTCTAAAAGTATATCTCAGATTCAGGTAATTGCATTTGAATTACACCCTAGTCTACAGTCTACTATAAATGCATACTGTGTTTACACTTACATGTAATTTAATTCATCCAAATCATTTAATATCCGCAGTTTTGCCATGAGCTGTAAAATCTGACATTACATTTGAATCAAAGTTGTCTCAGGTTATAGAGTGCATTTATTTAACGAAATATCAAATAAACAGAAAACAGGTGCTCACACGCGTATTTTGCTTGTTTGTAGATAAAGATCACAAGTCAGTTACCCATGCAAAACGATTTATATCTCCCCTGAAGCTTAATAGCTACAGTTAATGTATACATGATATTGTTTATTTTTTATTTGATTTTTTAAAAACATGATTGCACGTAATCTTTCTTGGACAAACGCTACACACGCAAAGTGTAAACTATCTCAATGAAAATGTGTAACGAATTTGTAATGACAGTGTTTGTACGTTTTAGAGAATGTTTTTTTTTAGTTCTGTAAACGAGTGTGTGTACTGAACGCCGAGATCAATGGACAGACAATTCGCAATTTACGAATCAGATAAAAATATGAAAGCGATATGTCTTTATTTTGGTAACACTCCCCCTCTGTTGGTCTATCTATACATCTCTTTATCTTCTCATCTCACCTGCTCGCAAGTTATATCGTCTAAACTGATCTCAATGTTTTTTGGTCGTCATCAATGAGATAAGAGTGGCATTGCATGTGGCATTGACAAGCGCATTATGGGGCGGCGACTCTCATTACGCAGCGAAGGAGGCCGAACAGCGGGGAAAGCGCGCCAGAATCTCCGCTGTCACTTTCCTGACAGGCAATTTCAACAATAACAATTACTCCTATTACTTGTAAACAATTCACCCGAGGCAGCGCAAGAACAAAGCTTTATATTACAAGCCCAAGATAAATAAATGCCAGGATATAAAAAGTAATTTTAAAAAGTCCGTGACTACTCGTAAAAGGAAGGAAGATATTCAGCGTTGAAACAGACTGCACTGAACACCTGAACAGAGAGCGTAACGGAGTGTATATACAGTCTCTCTCTCTCTCTCTCTCTCTCTCTCTCTCTCTCTCTCTCTCTCTCACACACACACACACACACACACACACATACACACTCTCGCAAAGTTATACTTACATTTAGAATGTGTAATGTATGAAATTATAAGACTTTTCGTTATCTCCAGCCATTTTTGATAGCCATTCAAGTATACAATGAAGCTAATAAAAAAAATTACAAATAAATCTAACTTAAGTAAGAAAATTAATAGCGCAATAATGATTTTATACAATACGTTTATACAATACATAAATAAATAAAAGAAAACCATATATATATATATATATATATATATATATATATATATATATATATATATATATATAGCCTATATATATATATATATATATATATATATATATATATATATATAGCCTATATATATATATATATACACACACACACACACACACACACACACACACACAAATGGGAATAAACATATAATAGAAAACACAGGCCTAGCTGAATAATAAATTAATAAATATGTTTTTGTATAAATGATCTGTTGATGCTTAACATCTCGATATCAGCTTATGGACGACTTGCGTGCAGCGCCAGTGTGTTTCAGGGCAGTAACCCAAACAGCGCTTTATCTGCCCTGCAGCAGCAGCACAACCTGAAAATCCCTAATTAGGAGAGCTGCGGAGCAATTAACACATGTCACAGTCGACATCATCAGGTGCCACTCTAATTTCATCAGCAAAAGAGGATTTTTTTTTCTTCCTCTCTTTCTTTTTCCGTTGCTCTGAGACCCGCGGGCTGGGGTTTCAGTGAGAGCCGCACGCGCGCGCTTTGTTACCGACAGACGAATCAACCGAAACCAGTAAACAGAGCAGAGTAACAACCGAGGCGACATCTCTCTCTCTCTCTCTCTCTCTCTCACACACACACACACACATATACACGGATGTATCTAAGAACTACCCCGCAGTACAGGAAAAATTCTTGTTAGATGACATGATGACAATTCTGCTTATTTGTTAAAAAAAAACGTGATATTTTGTATAATTTTAATTTTGTCCCTTTAATTAAAGAGCGTCCAGACAAACACGCAGAAAATTACTGACAGTGGAAATTTCGAAGGATTCATCAATATTCAAAACGTGCCAAAATGAAATTCAATTACTACAACAAACAAAAGCATCCAACCTCCAAAAGCATCACTACCATCACCAACAACGACAACAATAATAATAGGCCTTAAAATACTTATATCAATACTAATATATAATGTTATTATATATTTGAAGGTCTGAATGTATATTTTAGGGTTTATATTTTAAATGCTTTTCGTCATATTTATTTAACCAATAAAAAAACATACTTTAACAACAATTTTCTACAAATGGTTGTGCAAATTGTATTTAAAATAAATTACCCTGATTAACGCTAATAATTCACTGTAATTTTCTAAGAAAACAAAAATAGACGTTGACCTAAATAATTACACGTTTATTCTTGACTTTGTTAAACATATAAAACAAACGATCTCTTCAACTGTTTTGTTTGCTTCACCTTTAGCTCATTTACGTTTATTGGTGTTTAAATATGGTTGCCTCACACACTATAACGATTAAAAGCAGGCATTTTGTCATCATTTTGTAAATTATATCAGCCTTGCGTAAAAAAAACAAATCTCAGTAAATTCTGTGGGCAGTGAAATGCATGTGCAAAATTGTGCTTGGTATCTTTTTTTTTTTTTATATCATCATAACAATAACTAAAGTAGCACTGACGTTTCGGTTCTTCCCATTAAAAAAAAAAATTAATGAATAATAAAATAATAATAATAATAATAATAATAATAACAACCACATATTAGTAGACTTAACTCCAGGTAAACGTGCATAGTTAAGTATAACTCCCAGTGGGTAGAGGAGAACAATAGCCGCTTAGTGTGTTTTGCCGGTGGTGTAAGGTGAGAGAGAGAGACAGAGAGAGAGACAGCTAGGGAGAGAGCGAGAGAGGCTCGTGGCACTGGGCGTGGCTTCTTTCTGTCAATCAGCCACTGCGACCCGCATTCCTTGTTTCTGGCTTGTGCATCATATTTGCATCTCATTAGTCACCGGCTGAGAAGGCCTTCAGCTCGTTTACGACAGCCTCCAACGAGCTCCCATAATTCCAAGCTCCTTTCGAAAAGAGGAGGGAAAAAAAAAAAAGATGCTCGGGCGTGAGAAGGGCAACGTTATACCCAATGGCAAAACAAAAGCTCCAGGAGGGACAGAGACAGAGAGAGGAAATGGAAAGGTGGCACGAAGAGTCCGCTGTTCTCTGTGTTTTGTGTCTAGTTCTCTCTTTTTCATCGCTCTCCTGGATTCAGGCACCATTTTGTTGTTAATCAGCCTCCTGTCATGACGGATACCTCAGCAGGTCACAGGCCAAAGTTGAACAGGAGGTCAGAAATAACACTGCCTGGGAGTCGAGCTCCAAAGCTGGACGATTGTTTGGCTCCAAAGCTGGACACTTGTGCGCTAAGGGGCAGCAGGGTTAGGTTCTCTTTACATTTCTCCAGTATGAAACACATAGCAGGAGGTGTTAAAAGTCTATATGCACAAATCTTTGTACCACCAACCCACAGAGAAGGAAGAAAAAAAAAAAGAAAAACAACAACAAAAAAACTACAAAGCGAGCTTACAGCTTTACATTCAGCAATAAATAGTATATTAAACCCCACAGAAAATATAATGCTGATTTTGGTTGAAGTTTTGGAAATGCAGGGTGGGGGTGGGGGTGGGGGTGGGTGGGCTTCATTAAAGCGTGATGACCCCTGACCAAAACCTGGTTCAGTGGAGAGATGAATAAAAGTTTTAATAGCTCATAAAACACAGTGATTCCTCTCAGCAAAGTTTTTGTGACTGCATTATTCCTAGAGACCCATTTTTTTTTTTGATGAGTGAAAAGCCATTCACAGAGGCCTCTGCTGGAACTCCATCAGGACCAGAGAGAGGAGTAGAGAATGGGGAGCGCCATGAATGCAACTGCATGATTGGTGAGCAGAGAGAGAGGCTCTCTTTTTTACACACCCTCAGATACTCTCTCTCTCTCTCTCTCTCTCTCTCTCTCACACACACACACACACACACACACACTGTAAAAAAATTCTCACTCCAAGCCTTTCACATGCAAAGCACATAGTCATAAGCCCTGCATGAATGGGAAGGGGGTTTGGATAAAAGGTCCTGCATTGTCTCTTGATTAAAACCCTCTCAGCCATATTCTTGTTTGCTCCACCCATGACATGCGCCATTTGCTCTGGTGAAAATGGCCCTGATGTTGATTCACTCACCAGTCGAGCTTGGCCTCGGGGCTAGATAAATAAACAGGCATCTGTTGTTTTATTTAATGCTAACTTCATCTCATCGTTCCCTTTCTTGCGTGGTGGGCCGGGGTCGCAAGGCCTCATGAGAGAAGTCCGTTTAGTATTACATCCGCACACTCTGTCATTTAGAAAGGGAGGTGTAACATGGCATTTAACTGGATCCCTAAACAATTTCTTTGTTAAATTGTCTTCTGTGGTGGATCATGGAGCCACATTGTTACAAGTAACTTCATATTTGAACTCATGGTCAGTTCCAATTTAGTTAAATCAATTCTAAAAACAGATTCTAACTATATTTAAAGATAAGGATTAATCAGTATTTTACATCATTATGATACTCTGAAACATTTTGTGATGTCCAGAAGCTTTTCTCTTAAACCATGGGTGCTGTCCTCAGGTCATGAGATTGTAAATATACAAAGCAAAGACCCAAAGCGATAAATCTCCCTGAGCAGATCCTGCCATCCCAACACACACTGCCCTTACTACCTGCACAACACACACTTTCTCTTAGACCACAGATCATGGTCTACTCTTCATTCAAACACTGTTTTACTTGTCCTCTTTTAACAGAGAAATCAGTCATGCCTGGAATGACATGTGAGTTTGCAAACAACACCAGTCTCTGGTTTCTCTGTATTTCAGATAAACCAGAAGCTATTGAGTTACACTGTGTCCCTACATAGATCATACTACCTAATATCTTTGTTTTTGTAGGGTGAGAAATTTATTGTGCTGTAGTCGCAAGCTATTTTCCATCCACAATGAATTTCCAAAGTACTTTCAGCCAGCTCTTTGTACTTAGTTTTTTACATGTTTATCTGTCAGGCAAACCCCCCACAACTCTGCGTTTTCTCAAAGGCACATGTGCTGGTTTAAATAGATGGAAAACCATTTTGTCATAATTATTAATGCGCTCAGAGAGGTTTCGGCAGCTAGAACGACCTGAGGTTTTATCAAATCCAGTCTGATTGTAGGCTTTAGTTTGTTATTTCATATGATTGCCAAATGTATGTGTCCGTGTAATTCTCAAAATAAATATAATTTGCTAGAATATGGTCAAGCTGAAATTATCTAACGATTTAGTTGAAAATTATGTAGTTTCATTTAGTAAAAGTATAGGCTTTGTGCATTAAGAAGTCCACATGTTATAATTGGTTATATTATTTCATTTACTCTTTAGAATGATTAGCTCAATGTTTAAAACATTCAAAATGTATTGACATATAACTTTTTATTATTAGTTATTCTTTTATTT
This sequence comes from Channallabes apus, assembly GCA_030522415.1. Taxonomy (NCBI): domain Eukaryota; kingdom Metazoa; phylum Chordata; class Actinopteri; order Siluriformes; family Clariidae; genus Channallabes; species Channallabes apus. The sequence goes on from CM060118.1 coordinate 32,938,597, forward strand.
TTGGAAAATATAAAATAGTATCTTAAATGTATGTGATGTATATGTTCTATCAAGAAGTCATACTTCTCATGAGCAGTCTTGAGCCATCATTCTTTTCAACATCAATCTTATAACCTTTTTTTGTGTACAGTATATTACAAAATCTGTGAATTCCCTTTTTCTGCACGTGGTTGCTATTTTTTTTAGTCCTTCTCCCTGAATATTCAATGTTCAAGATGTCCTTAGAGCACAAACTCTTATGAAATAAGAAGTCTTCTTAGAAATGAGACCAGACTCCTGCTGCCCCCTACAGAATCCCAACCAGCAGCTCACTGGATGATATGTTGTTGTGTGTGTCATAGAAAACTATACAATTAGGTTTGATAGAACAAAAAAACCACCAAAAACCCAAAGACATTAAATGAGCATTAATTAGAGCTATATCACATAGCAACATAAATAAAAGCACACTAAGTTGTTTTCACTGCACTTTGTATCGTGCAACATTTTATCTATTTAGAGATTTAAAAAGATCCATAAACACACACCTTATTAAAAGCCTAGGTACGTTTAATGATTTGTATTCAGATAATTAGTGAAATCACTGACTGGTATTGAGTGTACGGAAGGGAGTGTGAAAAAGTGAAACACATTTGAAAAGTAATTGCTTAGACTGTGTCAAGCATAGGCCATGAACTTGTACCTTTAATTTGTTAAATCTCATTGTTTTTACAAAGAAGCCTGATTTATGAGCATCTTCAGTTTTATTCAGATCATCGGTGTTTGTCAAGTCTACTTGCTATTTTTCAGGAAAAACTAATGTCCTCAAGCTACAGAAGATCTTAATTGATTGTTATTTTCAGAAGGGTAAAGCTTTTATAGTGTAAAATAATCCACAAGCACTTGGAATAGTGGACAAACTATACAAATAAGCCACTTATAACTATGTTAAGTAGGACAAAAGGAAGAGTTAGTAGAGCTTAATGTTTTAGGTGCCCCTGAACTCAAAGCACAGTTCAAAGGATTTGCATGTAATTGTAGATTTAAATATCCCCTTTTTTTTTCCAGAGGGCCTGGTGTCACATTCAGAGTTCAAGTCTGCTCCTGTCTGGGAGACAGAAGGTATGCGCATCCAAGCTGCAGCCATTGTCTGCTCAGTGAAATAAAACAGCACTGAGTGGATCACTTTCCCCTGGGCTCTTCACTGCCTGCTATGAACCCACTCCCACCAAATCTTTCTTACCTTTCCATGCAGGAGGCTTCTATTATTTAATGACAGTGTACATGTAGACGGATACATTGAAGTTAATGCCATTGTGTGACTCTGAATTTTTAGCAACTGCACTTCACGTTATCGCTGAGGTGATGCTGGTATGTATGTATGTATGTACAGTATTTATGTATCTGTCCATATAGATATAGATATTCTTATATGCAGCAGCTTGATACATACATTTGGAGGCTTCTACAGCTTGCTGTATCATTTACTTGTATACTGTATACTAAATGAAATATTCATACATTTAAGTTACACCACATTTAATTTTTTTAAAAACAATTTACATTATGCAAATGAGATGACGTTTATACCAAAATGCAAAATGGGAAGTAGTAGTGAATTTTTACAAGTAAAATACATTTCATGTTATGTAATATAGTGTGTTTCATGGACGAAGCATAAAACATGTCTAATGTAAATGTAAGGTTCTAATAACACAAATGAAAGATTTCATTGCTAAAGTTCATATAATAGCGAATAATAAGTAAAAAATGAATAATAATTTTTATTCTTATAATTACTAATAATAATTAGTAATGAATTAGAAACATTTATCATTGTTTTTCTATTGGTTATGTATATGAATTATATTCATAAAATATTTATAAAAAAAACATAAATATCTCCCAAAAAAGCTCCCATTCAGGACAGTCCTGAGGTAAAAACTGCTATCGTTTTTTTTTTCAGCAGCACTTCCCGTGGAATAAATTGTACTGGATGTGTGTGACAGAGCCGAGAGGCCATTTCTCAGGCTGGGTCCTGCTCTGAGAGTTGGAGGAGTTGTTGCTTCCGCAGAGGAAAGACCCAGCAACGGTCACAACACACCACAGCTCCACTCTATGACAGCCCATACATCCGCATGTGGCAACACACACACACACACACACACACATTCCACACTGCTGACATCCCACACTGCTGTACCCTGACAATTGCCCTGTGCACCACCAGCTACCAAGTCACAAGAGAGATTTAGTAGCGTAAGTCAGGCATTGATTGATTAATTACAAGGAGTGCTGCATCTGTTCTGTTATTTGCATCCGATACTGAACCAAAAGAGCCTTATTATGCATCCATATGCATGCATCCAGATTAGAAAATGGGAATAAAAATCTAACAAATCTATCTATCTATCTATCTATCTATCTATCTATCTATCTATCTATCTATCTATCTATCTATCTATCTATCTATCTATCTATCTACATGCATGTTTTATATGACTTGTATGGTGGATGCTTACGATGATATATGCTTAAAATAATAATAATAGAAAATGTCATTGACATTTTCAGGAGATGGTCCTTTCTCCTGTTTGGTTTCCATAACATGACACGATGCACTTTTTAAGAGAGAAAAAAAAAGAGAAGCTGATGCTGGGAATAAAATAGGGATGAATTAATAGCACTAACTAACTCTAACTAACTTTTTCACACCAATGAATGTAAATATAAGCATATAAACTGTCATTAATTAGGCAAATGAATCAAATATTTTTGGATGTGTAATTATTGGATATAATTCAGCAATTCAATGCCGATTTTAATTTGCTAAACAATGCCACATCAAACCATTTATCAATGAGGATTTTTCTATAACAATATGCCTAGTTATGTTTTGTTACTCGTCATTTAGATTTTGTTACATAATTTATAATCAAGTATAAAATCTAATACATATGAGTAACAAAGATTTATGAAAATTGTGCCCATACTACATTAATATTTGATATTTAAACGGATAAACTCACCACCTACACACACCCACACACCCTACATGAATTCTCATTACACTTACATGCAGGCCAGCCTGGATTATTTTTATGCAGTGGGCTGAAGAACCGAGAGTGTAGTGGTGTGAATCGGCACCCAGTGTGCTTTTGCACTTCTGCAGGTTTACAGCAAAGCTATTACAAGTGACCTTTGACCCTGCTGCCACCCTGGGGTAAAATGGCAGCCTGGTCTCATTCCCCTCTTTCAGACGTCAAAGAAAAGAGGAAGGAAGAAGAGGAGAAAGGAGGCGTTATCTAGTGACCCATCCTTTATCGGCGATGCAAACGTGCAGCCCCTCATGGCTCCAGGGTCCTCCTGTGGCTATGCAGATGAGAGTGGAGGCTTAAAAACAAATTTTAATCACTTTGGGAATCTCCAATTACCAAGCTGCTACCCGCCGTGAATCTGTCTGCCCAGGACTCATTCCAGAAATGACAAAGTGGCTTCAGTGAAGCCAAACTCTCTCATGTACACACACGAACACACACACAAACACACACACATGCACACATACACACAAGTTTTTTGTTGTTGTTGTTGTTTTGCAGTTTTTGCCAAACAAAATTTTTTTTTCATTTTTTTAAGTTTGCTATATGTAAACTTCTTGTACTATGAAATGTACAATGTTGATGTCTTTTAACATTAAAGCAAAGTATTTTTCTTCGTACTGATTAATGTGCTGGCATTTCACTTTTAATAAATGGTACCCCAATTCTTAATACGAATAAATGGTACTGTGGTATAAAAACAACATGAAGTCTCCTTCTCCCCTCTCCACCAAAAGGTAAAAAGAAGATGATTTTCTTACAGATGCATAAAGCCTTAATATGGAAGTATTGCATCTAGGCTAATATTAAAATGTAAATATTAAACAAGGCGAATCAGAGCGTCATGCCAAGCCCTTTTGTTCAGAAGCACTGGGAAAGCAGTCACCCTGAAACAATGGCCAAAATTAGCATGCAGCAGCCCTGGAGCGCTGTGTCGCCTTGCAGTGACAAATGCTCCCCTCCTGCTGCGAGGGTCAGTGCAGAAGATTCTTCTCACATACTGGCAGCATGGCACACTACTCTAAAAACAGAAAATCTCATAGAGCCTGCACCTTCATTTATTCTTCTCTTTCTGGCTAAATGACGTTTAGGGTTGGAAGATCATTTAAAAGTAGAATGTATTAGTTTGTGATATTTATTATTACAGCATTTGTGAAATGTATTGAAGAAACACACACACACACACACACACACAAATATTTGTTCTTAGATAAGGCAAACACTGAAAAAAGAAGATGGATTTATTAAATTAGTGTTAATATAATAATGTTATTTATATATAATTATATGTGTAATATATAATTCAGTTCAATTCAATTTCTACATAAATAGCTAATTCCAGATATAAATGTAAAATGATACATTTATGTCTAATAAGAATAATAAGAATTGATGGTGAAAAGTAAAATGTCTAATGTATTAATTATTGATGTATATATTTTTATTACAAAATGTAATTACTCAATTAAAATAAAAAAAATAATATTTTTTTTATTTTTATATTTTGTTTATTTTTTTTTTAAAGATCCACAGGCAATTTAGAAAAGACAGACAAGGATGCAGGCTCATGGTGATGAATGCTGGCCTCCTGCTGTGAGGGTCACCCCAGAAGATCCTTCTCACACACCGGCAGCATGTCAAACTTTCAGAGTCAGAGCCACTCGTCCGTGTGTCCTCTGGGTACAAGGAGCCCCTATTAGCATGAAAAGCAGCCATCTTGGAAGAGCAAGGAAGGAAAACAATAGCAGGGCAGGACGGAGGGGGTGATTAATTTGAGGACTACCTGGCATGTGAATGAGAGAGGAACTTGCTGGACAGCTGATGTATGGCAATGCAGTGTGGCAATATAATTACCAGGCAGCCTCTGGGAGTTAGTGACAAAATGCAGTCACTGCTTTTACAGATACTGTTTTCTAATCTCCCAGCCTTAGGATAGCAGGACTGCTTAAGCACTAAAGCTTTATATTTAAGCATGGACTCGAGTTTGACCACTGATATGCTGTAGGATGGAAATATTATTATGCATTTTGAAAAGAAGGTAAAAATGGCAAAAAGTTATTATGTAAACATAAACATGCATACATTTGCTGATAAATTGGAACGCTCTTTCTCCAAAACACTCCTCACATAAAGAATTATTACATAACGTAATAATTATACTATGTTTATTTGTAATTCTGACCCGACAAGCTGAGATTAATGAATGTTCACTGGAGAAAGTACATCTGTAAATGGACATGTTCATAAAAATCATCATCTTCTTCTTTTTACTGTTTTCTTTGATAATGACTCCCTATAATAATAATGAGAAGGAGAATTTGAGAAAATGCCACATCATTCATTGGTGTGTGTTTGTGTGCGTGTGTGTGTGTGTTTTAGTAAAGGTGGGAAATGGTTAGGGGGGCTTAATTGTCTCCACATGAAAAATGAGAAATAAAAAATGAAATAGGTTTTGCTGAACAAATATCTAACCCTTTATGTCCTTGTGGGAAAAATGGAGTATAAGCACTGGCCAGTGCTGTATAACAGAGATGTGAATGAAAATATGAGATTTTGGCAGGGAGACGAGTGAAGAACTGCCGAGCGTTAAATGAGCCTGCTACCATGACCTCTCTCTCTTCACACACGGACTCACAGACAGGCAGGCAGGTCTACACAAACATGCCCATACTTTGAAGAAGGCTTTTCTTTTCTTTTCACATCTCCCACACATCTGTAGAGTCTCATATTATTGGGCCATAGTATGTGCAGCAAGTTGGACATACAAATAGCAAACGTGAAATACGACACAGAGGGAAAAGGTCACTGAAATAGCCTTCATCATGTGGATTGTAGTAATCATGGTTTGTTATTGTGGTTGTGAGGACTGCTCTGGCAGTGAAAATTTGTCCACGGTTGTCTTGATGTGCTTACACCAAACTCCCCATTCATCTCTCAACTGTTATCAACATTTCACTGAATTAAATTCACAAAGGCATGAAAGGTTAGAGCCTTGCACTTTTCTGTCATTTTTTTTCTGGCTAGTTTGGCAATGTCCCCTACCAGCAATAGAGCTACATACGTCTTGCCAGCTCTACAGATTCCTAATCGAAGTCCAAAGGAAACCTAACTGACGGGATCCTTGCATTCTTGGCTGTGAAGGATGAGACCTTCTGGCAAGGGGTCACCCTGCTCACATTGGCTCAATAGAAAAGAATGTTAAAGACACAAAAAAATGATAAAACTCACACACATGCGCATACACGCTAGTGATTGGTCATTCATTAACAATTAGTTTTTTTCAACAAGTTTTTAATGTTAGTCAGAAGAACGAGTAGCCTCTACTGGGCGCATTTTATTTCTGATTTAAAGAACGAAATGAACTACAGTAAATGACTCAAAAAAAGATTTGTTCATTTTGATGAACAAGATTCAAAGAGCCGAGTCACTAAAATGAATCAAACTTCTCATCACTAATACACGCGCACACACACACACAATTAACAAAATGATATTTTGTGTGGCCACTCTTTTATTAAGCAAAGAATCTTGAAAAGCTGTATTTTTTGTACCAAAGCATAAACATTGTTTCTTCATCCAATTATCCAAATGGGATAATTATATCCTTTCATTCATTCATTCATTCATTAATTTTCTATACCGCTTAATCCTGTGTTCAGGGTCGCGGGGGACCTGGAGCCTATCCCAGGAGACTTCGGGCACTAGGCGGGGTACACCCTGGACAGGGTGCCAATCCATCGCAGGGCACACACACATACACACACTCACCCACCCAATCACACACTACAGGCAATTTGGGAACGCCAATTAGCCTAACCTGCATGTCTTTGGACTGTGGGAGGAAACCGGAGTACCCGGAGGAAACCCACCAAGCACGGGGAGAACATGCAAACTCCATGCACACAGAGACGGGAATCGAGCCTGGCCGGGGAATCGAACCCGGACCCTGGAGGTGCAAGGCGACAGTGCTAACCACTACACCACCGTGCTGCCTCAAATGGGAATATCATTAATACATAATACTCAATTAATACTTAATACTAATACAGTCAAAAGTTTGGACACAAGTTTGGATTTCTTTTTCTATATTTTAGAACAATACTGGAGATGTAAAAACTATAAAATAATACATATGACATTAAGTAATTAAGTAACAACAGCAATAACAAAGGTCAGTTGTTATTTTAAGACGTGCTGTGCTGGAATAAAACTTACCTCTGTTGCAGTGTAGAAGTTCAGTTAGCGTTACCAGCCTAAAAAAAAAAAACCACCAATTTGCAGCACCTTAGATTAGAGTGGTTATAACAGGCTTTATAGAGCATAAGAAGGAGACACATCTCAATATCAGCTGATCAAAAACATCTGGAAATTAGTAGGTGGAATTATACATGGAATTAGAAGGTGTTTCCAAACATTTGACTGGAAAAAAAATAATTTTTACATAATATCATCCCTTTATTCTTTATTATTAACACCTTTTTTGGAAAATGCATTTTAGACTTTTCATGTGACATGAATATGGAGGCTATATGTGTTTACACTTATTAAAGAATTTTACACAATACTGTATATTCAGTATTGTGTAAAATTGGAAACGAATGTGCAACACACACACACACACTAGGGCTGCACGATATATAGAAAAAATATCGTTATCGCGATAATGGCATGCGCGATAACCATATCGCAAAGAGTTGCGATAAATACTTTATTTGCCAAACATTTGTGTGTCCAAATTTGACCAATCAGATGGGCCCTTACTATGTTTATACCCGCTTATATCTTTATAACGATTAGCCGTTAGCCCTTTGTAGCGTGGACGGTAAACACAAACGCGGAAGCGAGCGAGTAGGCAGGATAACCACGCGAATTAGTTTAAGGACTCTCACAGAAGGGGAGCAAGGGAAAAACACACATTTAACCCGCGTCCTACAAACACACACTCGAATCAGAAAGTAAACAATCTGCACCGACATGCGCGAACTCGGTGACTAAGCTCTATGCGGTGGTTTGTTTACTCCTCTTATACTTCCGGGTTCGCGCCCGCATTACTTCCGGGTCCTCGTGCCGGTCGCGGAGCGAGAGTGTGTGTGCGTGCGTGTGTGTGTTTGACAAATAGTATTTTTTTAATTAAATTTTTGTTTAACAATATTTAATTTTATTTAAAAAAAAACAGGCAAGCCAAAGAGAATATTTAGTTTAAAAGATGCTCTTGTTTTAAGACACTATTGATGAGTGTATGGTTACACGTAAATAAACAGTAATGTTAGAAAGTAATTCATATTGTGTTGGCAGGTTTATAGTAACAGCAAACCAGAAGTCAGAATATCTGCTGAGGGGTTTAAGTCATTCATAGTGTTTTGAAGTCTAAATATTTGCAACTTCCTTGACATATAGTTTCTTTTTAGCCTGAATTAGATTTAATTACATCAGACCAATATCTATTACCTGTTTATTTTAGTATGCTCATTACATATAAATAAATAAATAAAAAAATTGGCAATAATAATAATTAAAAAATGCATTTCTCTAGGGAAATGTTATATCGCAAGAAATATCGTTATCGCAATATTCAACAATATCGCATATCGCATATTTTCCTAATATCGTGCAGCCCTAACACACACACACACACACACACCAAGAATCGATGCACTGCAAGAACTCATTTTGAAGTCTCAGTGGCACAGCAGAACAATACTGGCAATGTTTATAGCTGAACCTCTGCTGCAGGGCTGTGAAACCACTGCTGCCACTTTCATGCAAGGTTAGGGATGCAGCAGCATAGATTAACTAGATACAGGTAACACTTTGAACTATTTGCAGATCAAAAGTACACAGAACCAAAGCCTACCAAGCACCTTGCCCACATTTGGCTATTACAGTAGCAGCGAGTGGCTAATACTATATATTCATTTCATATTAGTGAATGGACCCAGAAGCAAAGGTTAACAAACATGGTGGATGTCAGAAAAAAGGAGTGAAATTAGTGTATTTAATGGGTTGCCGCACCTGTACACACAATCATTCACAAGCACCAGGTGCACATTTCAAGAACTCGTCTGGAAGTTACTGCTACACCCCCTTTACTCTTGCCCAACACCTTTGCACATGTTTGAGTCATTAAAGGAGTTCCTGGGAGGCAAGCACTACCTTGAGAACTTTCTATTCAAGAGCTAGTGAAATCCTGGGACGAATGCATTACTGTAGCAGGGAATTATATGCAGTACACAGGGTGCATGCAAGCCTGGTTAGACAAATGAGAGGGTTGTGTCAAGAAGGGCATCTGAAAAAGTTTAGCTTAAAAATATTTAGCTTGGAGCTAAACTTCTGCACAAAACCAAACAAGAAAAGGGGATTTATTTACTTAAAAAGTATTTAGTGGTAGTGTTGCCATTATATTACTGACACATGGAGATATATGCTATAGGTTGAGCAGATAAAGAGAGAAGGCAAAGGCAATGTCACTGTACTGGCATTTCCATGTTTCTATAGACCTGCTGTGGCATGCCGAACAACACAATTACCCATTCATTTATTCTGGCAGCAAGTGTGCAAGGTATCTTAAACATGCACAGCTAAAACACAGATTTAAGGTGTTTTGTGCACTTATTTTTTTATTTTTTTTTTGCTGTGAAGCTTTCTCAGCCTAGGCTGTATTAAAATGTGGCTGTTAATGATTTATGGTTGTGGGGTGTGTGAAGAATGGGTGCTGGATGAAGGGTGTGTGCACTTTCTCCTTCTGTGCTGTGAAGCAGGTTGCTAAAACAGGAAGATGGTGTGTCCTCACCGCTGACACAACAAGCGGCAGGTCTGTCTGCAGTTAACGCATGACAGATTCACTTGCCCACACCAGCCTACATGTGTCGCGCGCGCACACGCACACACACACACACACAGTATAAATAGTAAGTCTTACCTTACAACCTTGTCCCTAGACGCGGCAATTGGGTTCTGTATGTTTTCCAAGCAATCTCAGAAAACCCTTTTTAGGCTGTGAGAATCTCCGCACATAAGTAGGATGCAGAGACCCTCAGCTGTCCACAATTTTATATACTGTATGGCTACACAGTAAAACTAACTGGTCATTCACTTGACTAGATTTAGCTTCTTCGGTGTAGGTTGCTTATGAAACATCTCTACAAAATAAATATGATGGTATGAATGTGGTATAGCACTGTCGCCTTGCACCTCCAGGGTCCGGGTTCGATTCCCCAGCCAGGCTCGATTCCCGTCTCTGTGTGCATGGAGTTTGCATGTTCTCCCCGTGCTTGGTGGGTTTCCTCCGGGTACTCCGGTTTCCTCCCACAGTCCAAAGATATGCAGGTTAGGCTAATTGGCGTTCCCAAATTGACCATAGTGTGTCAATGTGTGTGTGTGTGTGTGTGTGCTCTGCGATGGATTGGCACGCTGTCCAGTGTGTACCCTGCCTCGTGCCCAGAGTCTCCTGGGATAGGCTCCAGGTCCCCGCGACCCTAAATACAGGATAAAGCGGTATAGAAGATGAATGAATGAATGAATGTGGTATGAACAAGGGGTGTTCAAGTCAAAGCGGTACTTTTGATTGTGTAGTATAAAAGAATACAGTTACAAGAGTAAAAACTACCTTAATTTCTCCATATAATTTTCTGCTACAGTAATGCACTTATCCCAGGATTTCACTAGCTCTTGGATAGCATAGTGTTTAGGTAGTGCTTGCCTCCCAGGAACTCCTTTAATGAGTCAAACATGTTCAAATGGACAAAGGGCAGGAGTAAAGGGCAAATAGCAGTAACTTCCAGACGAGTTCATGTGCACCTGATGCTTGTGAATTATTGTGCGTACAGGTCCGACAGTGACCAGTTATCTGCTGATTTTCAAGGATCAGATGTTCCATCTGCTGAATGTTCTCAGGAATATCACTGCTCTCTGCAGTGAGCTCTGAGCCACCTTGAATGGGATTGTCATTCATGGCCTTCTTTAAAATGTTTGCACAATTCAAATGTTTTACTGCAGCTAAAAGTCTCATCACCGTGCTGTGTTTTCTGTAAGTAGTTTCATACTTTCATTCATGAAAAATTTTCATTGCAAGTCCCGGTTTGACTTGAACACCCCTCAAATTAAAATTTTTACTGTGATTATAAAATAAATCTGATATCCTAATGGCTAATATGCCTTTATGAGTAATGAAGTAATTAAGCTTTTTATATATTAAATAATTTAATAAAAATTTAGTAGCTGCTATAAAACAAATAATATTTGATATCTAATATATGTGATATTGAGAATGGCCACATTTTTATTCTAAAATTGTTAATTCTCAGTGTCAATTAATCTATTTAGGCATCCAATAATTGGCTAAAGAGTTACAGCTCTGCAAAAATAAGTTATGTTAAAAATAAGTCTTATGTTTTTTGTTATAGGTGCATGTATTGATGTGAAGTGTTGACAATATTTCCTAATAATTTTTCCTAAATTTTCAAAATAGAACTATCATTATTTAGATTGTATATATAAATGACAACATCACAACACATAAGATCATAACCCAAGATCATGCAGTATCATGCAGCCTCTTGATGACATTCCAGACGTTTTCTAAATTGCAGTGGTCTCTTATTATTTTTTTCCAGAGCTGTATTTCAAACATCTTCAAATCATCAGCATCAGCATTGACAATGCATATTTTTAATCCAAAAATATTGATCACTACTTAATAAAGAAATAATAATAATAATAATAATAATAATAAGAAGAAGAAGAAGAATATGCAGCACCGATTTTGTATTCATTCATTCATTCATCTTCTATACCGCTTTATCCTTATACACAGGGTCGCGGGGGGCCTGGAGCCTATCCCAGGAGGCTTAGGGCACAAGGCAGGGTACACCCTGGACAGGGTGCCAATCCATCGCAGGGCACACACATGTACGCACATTCACACACTCATTCACACACTACAGGCAATTTAGGAACGCCAATTAGCCTAACCTGCATATCTTTGGACTGTGGGAGGAAACCGGAGTACCCGGAGGAAACCCACCAAGCACGGGGAGAACATGCAAACTCCATGCACACAGAGACGGGAATCGAGCCTGGCCGGGGAATCGAACCCAGACCCTGGAGGTGCAAGGCGACAGTGCTAACCACTACACCACCGTGCCGCCGATCCGATTTTGTATAATATCATCAAATGAAAACATTTCCATTTTTTGGATAATACATTTGACATTTTTTTCATACTTATAAATATGAAGAACATACTTTACAAAGAATTCAGGCTTACAGTATACAGTATACACCATTGATTATGGTGTTGGTGGTGTGAAAAAAATGAACAATAATTAGTGGAGACAGAATAGTTTGGCTGTGTGAGTTTTGTAATAGATGTCCTGCTGCACCACATCTCAGACTGACAGACCAATCTCAATGACTTTGATGGATGACTCTGAATTCCATTATCCTGATATTGTGCAAAAAGACAATCATCACTTATAATTAATACGTGAAAGACCAAATGTAAAGAACAAATGATATTTAATTCAGAAATATTGCAATGAATAAAATGTCTGTATTTTGTGTGTTTTTTTAAAAACAAATATAGCCATTATAATGGCAAAGCTTTCATATGCTCATACACACACAAGTAGGTTTACTAAGACAGAAATATAACCTGCCTATATAACCAAACCTAGCAAGTACTTAAGACAGCCTTGAGGTATTTTTACATAACTGCTCACAAAGAGTGATTTAACATCCCTTAGATGACGTTATAGCCCAAACCACCACAGGCTATAATGTCAGGGTCTCGAAAAGTTAATTAGAGATGAATAAAACATGGCAGCACTATCAGATGCTGCGTTGAGGATCAGGTGGCCGTCATGGTGATCCAGAGGTTGGGAGATTTTCAGTACAAGGTTAGTCTAAAGCACTCAGGTTACTATGTACTAGACAGGAAAATAGCCTAAAGTAAGACACTGTCGTGAATGAGGAAACAGTGGGTTTGCACAGACAAAAAGAGGGAATTCACTAATAAGAAACATCTGTAATTTTATAGTAATAAACTGAAAGACACAATCAAAATATGGTAAAATACAGACACCTAGGCACACAGTCTATACTAGTTTACTAAACATAATTCATAGGTTTATATCTCTACTTAAAATAAATGTTTTCTGTCATTCTGTATTATTCTTGTAAAGAATTAAAGAATTATGAGAAGATTTAGTGTTAAACATTAGGCAACCTCAATCTTAAATATACAGACGCTGCAGGATTTATTTATTTATTTATTTATTTGGCAAAATAGTAGCCTAGTAGCCTCTTCATAAAAAAAAAAAAGTGATGTATGTATGTGATTTTAATGTTAATTGGAGACAAAATGTTGACAATATGGACCATGGTGATCATTATGTAATATGTAATTAACAAAAAAATTATATTAATTATTATATAATTAATATTATATTATATTATATTAATTATAAGAAATAAAAATTATATATATATATATATATATATATATATATATATATATATATATATATATTGTGCATATATAATTACAAGTAAATTACAAAATTTGATATATATATATATATACATAATTTTGTAATTTACTTGTAATTATATATGCACAATAAATTATTTAAATAATTTTAAGACATGAAGGAAAATATAAAATGTAAAAATAGCTAACTTTAAAAAGCATATTCACCTTTTTTTTTTTTTTTTTAATTAAAACACATCTCACCAAAACACATAGCTGGTTTTGTAGATGGAGGTACATATGGCAGCTCATGACAAGGAGGTAACTTGGTAAATTGTTTTTCTTTCTCACATTGTATTTGTTTCATCACCTGACAGAGCATTGCTTCGTCTGTGCTATGAAAATACAGATTTTGTAATTAAAAAGGTGCCATGGCTGAGCTCTCTCTGGGCTGTGACATTAAATTGGGTGTGGTTTCATACCCTCCCTTGCCTCAGGTCCTTGCCTGTGAGAAATATGAACACACACTCCAAGCATAGCTCCAACCATATGTCACATGCAAAGTGAAAAGTTTATCACCTTAGAAACACTTGCTTGAGCACCGAGTCTAGCATATTAAGTACACATGTTAAATATATGCACCAAATAGTAATATATCACTGCAAAGACTTGAACTGACCCACTTAATTCTATTAATGTAGGATGTTACAGAGAAAAGTAATCAAACGGAGGTCAATTAATAACAAGGGTTACAGGTACCATGTGAAAACCTTTTTTAGTTCTGCATCTGCATGAATTAAGCATATACATAACCATCAGTCTTTCATTCATGGTCATAGTACAAGTGCAGATGTGTATTTGTTTTTGCAGATTTTATACAAATCCGAAAAAACAAGACAATACAGGATGAATGAGGCCATAAACCAACTCAGGAATCATGGAATGAGTGAAACCTAAGAATCATCTTTGGCTTTGATGTTCATTTGGTTCCAGAGGTTCCCACTGTTGTACATCTGTGTCTATCTCAACAAGTGTTGGCTTTCTCCCCTGGCATGTGCCCCAGTCCGTGTGGCACTAACCCAAAGTTCAGCAAATAGATGCTCCTCTTCTCTCCCAAAGTTTTGCAGGCAATTCACCCAGTAGCCCTTTGTTGGAACACAATTTGTCCTTTGTAATTTATTATATTTAGATTAAATTTGGTGAAACTTTATATTTTAATTGAATGTTTAGAGTCGACCCCCTTTCTCTGGCGCCCTGCATCTCGCTTTCATCTTTAATTACATTTACAAAAATTATGTTATGTGGAATTAATTCAGTTTGAACGTTGTCCAAAGTAAAAACAGAAAACACATGGACTGATTCTTTGACAATCAAACCTACTGCTGTGTTGATCTGCAATGTGATTTTGAGGCCCCTGCTGCTTTCCATGTTTTAAACATCTATCATGATTAATTATGCCTGCAGAGATGCTCAAGTTTATTTTAGCAATTTTGTATAAAGGTACCCAAAGATCAGGTCAATATCCCAGCTTTTGTAAATTAGATCTCAGCAGTTTGGGTTTGATCAAATACATTTTCCCGCAAAGAAATGTCAATATAATATGTGTTATCCAGAATCACAAAGCCAAACAGGCAGAAGCTCAGAAAAAGGCAGTGGAAATAAGGCTACTGTCTCAATAAGGCTCATGCCCTTGACAGCAGCAGTAGTTATACCAGAGAGATAAAAAAAAAAAAAAAAACAAGCTGATCTACCTGTTGCAGGTGAACTCTCCATATGTAGTAACTTACAACACTCCAGCACTCCAAATATAGTTCTCATTAATGGCAGTGTGATTGAATCAGTGCGGGTTTTTGCAGCATTGACTCTTGCGTGTCAAGGGTCAGAGATCCAGTTATAACAGGGGCAATGCAATTAATGCTACATTCATTTTCTCTGGCAGTTTATCCTACATTTAAATATCAGCCTAATCTCCTGTCTCTGTGGCATGCATAATTACCAAACTATTTCTGTTCACCTGAATATAATTCATCTGACTATGATAAGCCACATCCAGGAGCTGCATCAACATGCCACTCAAGCTCTGGCAAAGGCTGCGCGTTGATGTGAAGTCACTCCGTCAAATTTATAACTAATGTGAACTGGTGTAAGATGATATGCTATAACATTAATACCAATTATGCCACATGTGCGCACTACTTTAAAGATCTCAAGCGGATAACAATCACTGACGTCTGCTGGGTAAGACAACAGTATGTTTTTCAGGAAGAGTGGACCTAAAGGATCGCTGTCTAAGTCCTCTGGGATGCTGAACATTTGACCGCTTTCTCTGAGCTATTTTTCACTCTAGAGAGTATCAAAGTGACAAGAAGACATATCATCTGAAGAGAACTGAGGAGAATAGCGAGATACAGATAAATACAGACAAAGTTTTTACGGTCTCCTCTTTCATCCATAAATATATATATATTCATCAGAGGGACAACCCATGTGAGATGTTTTGGAGATAAAGTCAGAGAGGTCAGATTGAGGTGGTTTGGACATGTTCAGAGGAGAGATGGTGAATATATCGGTAGAAGGATGCTGAGGTTGGAACTGCCAGGCAGGAGGTCTAGAGGAAGACCAAAAAGAGAGTTATGGATGCAGTGAGAGAGGACATGAAGTTAGTTAGTGTGAGAGAAGAGAATGCAGAAGATACTGGAGGGTTAGATGGAGACAAATGATTCGCTTTGGTGACTCCTGAAATGAAACAGATGAAAGACAAAGAAGAAGAATAGGTGTTTGACTTTTGTTACCCAATCAAGTTCACAATTTTTTTTGTAACCCTTAAACAACGGCTTAATGATGACCTGAACTCCTGCCGATTTCTGCCCAGTACACAGCAAGGTACCAACTTACTTACTGTAACCTGCTTCAGAATATTGCCTTTTGTACACTGTTTGCTTGCATTCTTCATTTAAATATCTTATTCCTTCCTCTGCATCCATTTCATCTCCATATATATGACAATAGTAATGTTTTCTAAATTACAAAGATTACACAGAAAATTACAAAGGATGCAAGAATAATGGCATTGTGCCAAATATGTACAAGGCTAAAATGTTTTCTCCTCGTGATCACCACTTATATACTTATTTATTACAATGTTCTGCTTCATTTAAACACCCTGACTGCACTTTAGTCCTTGAAAAAAAAAAAAAAAAAAAAAAACAAGTAGTGTGCTTAAGGTCTCTGTGCTCCAAGATGCTATTGAGAACTACCTTGAAAGAGCTTTTCGCCCATTGCTCTCAGGAAATGTCTGCCGTAATGTCTTTCCCTCACTGTTTTGGAATGCTACTAGACTTCCATGCTGGGAAAAAAAGGGAGAAAGAGAAAAAAAATGATTAAATCTGTATCAGGACGTGTGTGTGTGTGTGTGTGTGTGTGTGTGTGTGTGTGTGTGTGTGTGTGTGTGTGTGTGTGTTGGGGGGGTATTTGTAAAAACAACATGGTTACATTGTCAAAGGGCAATTCAGCACTAGAATTACACTGATTCACTTACTTCCAGGTAACCTAGCAAAAAGCAGAGCATGTGAAAGGCAGCTAAATTATTATAGTGCTGGAATGCACTCTTACAGTGATTGAGCACTACTCCCTACTGCAAGTGGCAAACACAGGGTTATGCAGGGGGGAGAATTTGCAGTGCACTTCTCCAGTGTGGGCATTAAGCTTCTCTTCTTGACTCACAGCCCAGGATGGAATCACCTCATTTTGTTTTTTTCCAGTTCTAGCTTAAGAACACAAATCTCAAATTAGCAATATCCTGCTATTGTTATAATTAAGGGCACAATGCCATAATTGCTGTAAAACATAAACAAACTGCTATATGATTTCAAGACAAAGGGACTGCCACCCGGATCTCAGGATCCACACTTCAGCTGTTGTGTCAAAAGGCTTGTTTCCCCGCTTTTTCCATGCTCTTTGAAATACTGATGCAAGGAACAAATGAATAATGAACAAGTTCTCAAAGAGTCCAAGTTAAAGAGCAGAAATATTACACTTTGATGTCACATTTGAGCCAATAACCAGATTGTTTATTTAGCATTTTTTTCCCCCTTTCTTGTTCAGGGTGTTCTGAAAACCAGGTCAATGCCTTCGATTATAGAAAATGTACCACCAAGTACTTTATACGAGTGCTGCTGAATGCTCAAAGCTAATTGGTCAGGCACTTTTACAACAGCATGGTTCATGGCTGCAAGTGTTATATTAATGCATTCATTCTTATAAGTTTTTGTTTATACAGCGTAATAACAACTCTTGGTGAAGGTGAAGTGTTTTGACTCTTGGCTTCTAGCTCAAATCCTCCCTCCCTTTCCAGATCCAGACTCACATGCTGCACTCTTCCTCTCCTTCTTTCTGCCATTCTCACGGCTATGATCCGTTTCCACACAGACTCTGTTAGGAATTCCTACCTGATTCCTACTTTGAATCGAAATATAGCTCTTAAAAGATATACCAAATAACAGGTACATACACATGCATGTTGTGGTGTATAACAGGAGGATTAAAACACCTTGGGATGTGCTATTATTTAAAAAGAATTAGCAACTAATCAACTCCTCTTCATTTGCACCGCAATATACTGAAAATACTTCTCAGAATTTAGCTATATGTGAGAGACAGTGTGAGAAGTGCAGTCCACAGTGAAGTGTGTTTGAGCAAAAGCGGCATGTGGTAAAGTGGGCTGCCAAGACCGTGAGTCACCCGTGGAGAGAGAGTAGCTTTGCAGAGGGCCAAACACAAACACACATAAACATACATGTGGCCAGGTCTCTTTCCCTCACTCTACTCAGCCCAATCGTTGCTGTCATGGTCTATTAAAATCAGTTTACATGTGCATGTCCAATTTGATGAATATGTATGTGACCTCCTTCTTTGGCGGCTGTCCATTCTGCACATGGCCCTGAGGCAGCAAACAGCACCTCTCAATGATCACAACGTGCCTAAGGGCACCATGTTAATACTGCTGAAAAGCTGCTTGGTCCACACATTGCCTCACCTTTAACTATGAGGATTTAACTCGCGAGCATAAGGAATCTGAAATGTCGAAAGTGCCGATTAGGAATTTTGTTTTTGATTGCCTTAAGTGAAATAATCACTGACACGCCTCATAAATCTATCAGAGGACCAATGGCATGTGACAACCACAGGGCATATAAGGAATTGTGTCTTTAAATAGTGCCGGTTAGCAGTGGTTCAAGTAGTAAATACTTGATTAAAGTTCTCTTAGAGGCGGCGCGGTGGTGTAGTGGTTAGCACTGTCGCCTTGCACCTCCAGGGTCTGGGTTCGATTCCCGTCTCTGTGTGCATGGAGTTTGCATGTTCTCCCCGTGCTTGGTGGGTTTCCTCCGGGTACTCCGGTTTCCTCCCACAGTCCAAAGATATGCAGGTTAGGCTAATTGGCGTTCCTAAATTGCCCGTAGTGTGTGATTGGGTGTGTGTGTGCCCTGCGATGGATTGGCACCCTGTCCAGGGTGTACCCCGCCTAGTGCCCGAAGTCTCCTGGGATAGGCTCCAGGTCCCCCGCGACCCTGAACACAGGATTAAGCGGTATAGAAACACACTCACACACCCAATCACACCATCATTCACACACTACGGGCAATTTAGGAACGCCAATTAGCCTAATCTGCATGTCTTTGGACTGTGGGAGGAAACCGGAGTACCCGGAGGAAACCCACCAAGCACGGGGAGAACATGCAAACTCCATGCACACAGAGACGGGAATCGAGCCTGGCTGGGGAATCGAACCCGGACCCTGGAGGTGCAAGGCGACAGTGCTAACCACTACACCACCGCGCCGCCTTCATATATTAGTATTTATTTTTATTTTTTTCTCATCATACTTTACAAACTAATGTAAAGGGGTTGTGTAAGGGAGGTTTTGTGATGTGAGTCTTTGTTTTATTCAGTTCTGTTTTTACTATCTTTCTTTTCCATTTTAATTGTATTCTTTGTACATGTAATAGAAACAAAGGATGTGAGATTGTAAATTAATCTTCAAAATTTTGGTTTCTCAATAAAACTTATTAGCCAAAAAAAAAAATATTCATGATTCAGCATTATTTCTTCCTATTTTTTAAAAATAGAAATAAATTTGGGATATAAACATTGTCCGCTGCTTATTGCAAAAAAAAAATCTGATTTAATTCCTGAACATGTGATACTCCAAAGGATTGGATTTTGAATTTCCCAAACTTTTGGAGTCCACACTAGCTTGAGTGCACATAAAAAGCACAAAGGGACATCTGAAAGTTCAGAGGTATCTCTGAAGATCACAATTTTTTTTTTACTTAAGTTGAGGCCAGTAATATAATTTGTAATGGAAATCGCTGAAGTATATTAGAAAACAATGCAAAATAGAAGGATTTTCAGCAGCGCTCTCAGACTTTTGGATCCTATTGTATATAGTGAGATATTACTTGCCGTGTTAATTGGAACCCTTAATAACGAGCTCTTTAAAAGCTAATTGAAACAATAGCCAAGGTTAGCATGGCTGTGGTAATTAACAAGAAAAGAGAGGAGAGAACTGAAGTTAATGATTTTTCAACACTACACTGGCACGTACCATGTCAGGGTGCATGTGCCTATATGTGTGTGTGTCTGTGTGATGGGATGGTAGGTGGGGGTGGGGATGAATATTCTGTCCAACAGCCACTGTTACCATGTGACTGTATGTTAGTGTATATGTGTGTCTAGAAAGCCTCAGTTCTGGCGACACCCAACCATGTGAAAGAGAAACAAGCAGACTCATTTACACCCCCACCTACTTGTGCGGATCGTGAAAGGATATCAACCCCACCATCTGTCTCCCTGTGTGTGTGTGTGTGTGTGTGTGTGTATGTGACAGAGAGACAAATTGAGAGAAAAACTGAGTGCTACTCCTTGTGATATAAAAACTCATTTTACAGATACCAAAAAGGCCACTTGCACTTTTTAATATAACATATCCTAAAACACGCATTACCCAATCATTGAGAAAGTTTAAACCACATTTGAGAATTGAAAAAAATAGCTGCTTTGTTTATACAAGCTTAATCAAGGATCTTTCCAGGTAACAGATCATGTAATGTGTGCACTCTCAGTGCCAGCAATACCTTCCATACAGTGCCAACTACATAGAATTATGTTTGTAGATGATTTCTCTTTGCATTTTTTATTTTATTTTATCCTGTTCACATACATAAGACTGGAGCAGAACCTATTCTCTAACAAGAATTTTTTGCTTTCTTTGATACTCTCTGTTAAACTGTGGGGCTTTGCATTTTGCATTTCAGGGATTTTAAGTAAATCCATCATGACTGTAATTTAAATAACATTTCAATAAACAAACTTAAATAGCCAAATTGAAACAAAAGTGCTTGAATAACAAGTAGAGGCACATGAACTCTCAAATAGAGCCAGAATAAAGGCCACTGTGTGTTCCACAACATGGCTTCCTTCCAGTCCCAGCCGGGAAAGCCACCAGACGAGTGTTACCTGCCTGCCGTTGCTCCGATTTGAGCTGGGAGGAGCTGGTTCAGCCAATCAAGAGAATTGCCAGTCAAGGAAACTCACAGGAGCTGCTGCCCACACATGTCCACTCTACCACTCTGCCCACCGCCATCATTCACCAGCCTGTGCCCACATGCAAGCAGGACACTGCCCGCAGACCTGCATGTGCATCCTTTCCTTCCCTTTTCCCGTCCTCCCTCATTTTTGCCATTTCCTTCCCCCTTTTTCTCCCGTGTCCATATTTGTTGCATCAAACCCGTTACACTGGTGGAGACTGCGGCACGGGGGCACCTGGCACGGACCTTGGGTCAAGTCCCTAGTGAGGCTGAGGTCTTACTTGGCAGTGGTAGCAGCGATCGTGAGCTTGGAGCTGAGGGATGGGACTAGGTAGGTGGCCTCCCCTGGAGGTATATGAAGAAGCGGGGCCGTGGGAATGGACATGGGCTGGTGACTAATCTGCACTGATGGATCTTGGGTTTCTCCCTGTCCTATAAAACACAGCGGAGAGTGTAGCTCAGGGCTGTTCTTCTGTGGGTCCGTTTGTTCGGACCTGGAAAGCGACAGAGAACCAACAAGCTGAGTTGTGCAGCAGATGCAAAAAGCCTGAGGAGTGGCATGCGAGAGGAACGTTGCTATGTGCCTGGGACTTCAAAGACATGAAGCAAATTATGCCTTTGATTGCTGCACTGATGACAGGTGTGAGCTCACTGCTGAAGCTCCCGTATCACGTGAACCCTCAAATTGAGCTGGATTTCGAGACGCTGCTGCCATAAAATAAATAAAGGCCACTGTGTGTTCCATGACTAGGTTTCCGGTCCCAGCCGGGAAAGCTGACCAGGCGAGGAGTGTCGGGGAGATACCCAAGGAATCAAAGAAAATCACAGGAGATGCTGCCCATGCGGGCCCACTCTGCCCACTGCCATTGTTCCCTAGCCTGTGCCCTTGTGCCAGCGGAGCACTGCCCACAGACCTGCACGTGCATCCTTTCCTTCCCTTTTTTCCTTCCTCGCTCCTTTTAACCCTTTCCTTCCCTGTTTTTCTCAATAAAATTACCCCTTTTTCGTAGGACCTCATCTCATGTCTGTGTTTGTGGTGCCCATTACAACTAATATAAAGTACCTCAGCTCATACCAGAATATATTTGAGTGACTGCACATTGCTTGATATAGCTTAATGAACTCGATGATAAAATTATATTTGTTTATTGACTGTGATAGTGAACTGAGATTCATTGGATTTCCATTTGGCTTGTTGGTAGTTACATCATCTTTTTCCCCCAAAGTTTCAAAAGGAAATGGGAAAGAAGCAAATGATACTTGTTGCTATAAATGTCCCCTAGCAGATCTTTCCCAAGCCATGACAGACAATAAGCTTTCTGTGGCTATTCAAGACACTGAGAGAGAACACTTTGTTTTCTGTGGCACCAACACAGAAAAGATGACCACCAGATTGAACTGCATGGGGTGAGTCATCAGCCAAGCATGCTAGACTTATCTCTGACCATATACTGTATACACAAATAAATTCAGAGCGTTTAGACACAGGATGTTTCAAACTGACAAGGCCAAGTTGGTCATCATGAGAGCTGTTACTGTACCATTATCTGTTCAGCTTGGAAACACGTTTTACTTTGTAACATTATGTCATGCTTTTAGCGGAACAGCACACTAAAGGCTAAAGTAATTTTTTTTCTGGACTAGATTTGTTTTCTTTTCCAGTGATCAGCAACAGACACAGCCTGATTCACAGCAAAAGTCAAATACTTCAGATGTTTTATTTTTTTATTTTTATAGTTTGGCCATTGCACACATTTGTCCATTTGTCAGAGACAAAGCAGAAAATATGAGGCTAGGAGTCAAGGATAAGTCCAAATAAACAGAACAAACATTCTGGCTATGGCTGTGTGGTGTGAGCTGGGGGAAATAAAGCTCAGGGCAAAAAAGCAACAGAAGCACTGACTGTGGTGACAATCATGGCCAGAGGAGGCTTGTTGATTGATCCATACATAGCTGCAGGTTTCAGGTTTTTATGTGTCCTTGCTTATGCTGCTTGTCCCATTTTTTTCCCCTTCGCAAGTGTTTTTTTTCTTCACATTTTTGTTCCACCCATGTCCCTTTAGGGGCTCTGTACAATGGTTATTGTCACAAAACAGTGATACAAAACCTAAGGAAAATTTGTGAAATGAGTATGGTTGTGTAGTGGTTAGCCCTGTCGCCTTGCACCGCCAGGGTCCGGGTTCGATTCCCCGGCCAGGCTCGATTCCCGTCTCTATGTGCATGGAGTTTGCATGTTCTCCCCGTGCTTGGTGGGTTTCCTCCGGGTACTCCGGTTTCCTCCCACAATCCAAAGACATGTAGGTTAGGTTAATTGACATTCCAAATTGCCCGTAGTGTGTGAATGAGTGTATATATGTGATTATGTGTGTGTGCCCTGCGATGGATTGGCACCCTGTCTAGGGTGTACCCCACCTTGTGCCCTAAGTTTCCTGGGATAGGCTCCAGGCCCCCGCGACCCTGTATATAAGGATAAAGCGGTACAGAAAATTTATGAATGAATGAGTATGAAATGTGTGAGAAAATATGTAAGAATGAAAATGATCAGATTGTCCATGATGACCAAGCTGAGGGCGACGGTGGCAAGGAAAAACTCTGTGAAAAAGATGGCAATAAGAAGAAACATTAAGAGGAACCACAGTCAAAAGGGAACACAAGCTGGTGATAACGGATAGCAAGAAGTTGGCTGGAAGTTCAATAAAACAATGGTAGTGTTTAAGTTAATATAGTGTCCAGTTTTCTTATTGGTGGCTCAGATACAAAACTGCGGAAATTCCATTTCTGAAATATTGAGCAACTGCAGTCACAAGTCCTTAGAGACTGCATAAGTCCTCAGGACCATCTTCATGGTAAAGTGTAACCATCCCCAGTCACCACATGCATCCCAAGCAGACCACATGGGGCCTCCATGCGACGAGATTTACAATCAAAAGCTTGGCACTTGCATGAGTCAGAGGGGTCTGAATCACGGGGAGCTCAAAAACACCATGTGCACCTTTGACAGCGGCAGAGAGAGAGAGGGAGAGAAAGAGAGAAGAGAAGAGAAAGAGAGATAACAGTTAGATACAGTGGTGTGAAAAACTATTTGCCCCTTCCTGATTTCTTATTCTTTTGCATGTTTGTCACACTTAAATGTTTCTGATCGTCAAAAACCGTTAACTATTAGTCAAAGATAACATAATTGAACACAAAATGCAGTTTTTAAATGAAGGTTTACGTTATTAAGGGAGAAAAAAAACTCCAAATCTACATGGCCCTGTGTGAAAAAGTGATTGCCCCCCTTGTTAAAAAATAACTTAACTGTGGTTTATCACACCTGAGTTCAATTTCTGTAGTCACCCCCAGGCCTGATTACTGCCACACCTGTTTCAATCAAGAAATCACTTAAATAGGAGCTACCTGACACAAAAACATGGAACAGTGGTGAACCTTCCTAGGAGTGGCCGGCCCACCAAAATTACCCCAAGAGCGCAGAGACAACTCATCCGAGAGGCCACAAAAGACCCCAGGACAACATCTAAAGAACTGCAGGCCTCACTTGCCTCAATTAAGGTCAGTGTTCACGACTCCACCTTAAGAAAGAGACTGGGCAGAAATGGCCTGCATGGCAGATTTCCAAGGCGCAAACAACTTCTAAGCAAAAAGAACATTAAGGCTCGTCTCAATTTTGCTAAAAAACATCTCAATGATTGCCAAGACTTTTGGGAAAATATCTTGTGGACTGACGAGACAAAAGTTGAACTTTTTGGAAGCTGCGTGTCCCGTTACATCTGGCGTAAAAGTAACACAGCATTTCAGAAAAAGAACATCATACCAACAGTAAAATATGGTGGTGGTAGTGTGATGGTCTGGGGTTGTTTTGCTGCTTCAGGACCTGGAAGGCTTGCTGTGATAGATGGAACCATGAATTCTACTGTCTACCAAAAAATCCTGAAGGAGAATGTCCGGCCATCTGTTCGTCAACTCAAGCTGAAGCGATCTTGGGTGCTACAGCAGGACAATGACCCAAAACACACCAGCAAATCCACCTCTGAATGGCTGAAGAAAAACAAAATGAAGACTTTGGAGTGGCCTAGTCAAAGTCCTGACCTGAATCCTATTGAGATGTTGTGGCATGACCTTAAAAAGGCGGTTCATGCTAG
This sequence comes from Channallabes apus, assembly GCA_030522415.1. Taxonomy (NCBI): domain Eukaryota; kingdom Metazoa; phylum Chordata; class Actinopteri; order Siluriformes; family Clariidae; genus Channallabes; species Channallabes apus. Next base: position 32,963,867 of record CM060118.1, read on the forward strand.
AAAACCCTAAAATAAAGCTGAATTACAACAATTCTGCAAAGACGAGTGGGCCAAAATTCCTCCAGAGCGCTGTAAAAGACTCATTGCAAGTTATCACAAACGCTTGATTGCAGTTATTGCTGCTAAGGGTGGCCCAATCAGTTATTAGGTTCAGGGGGCAATTACTTTTTCACACAGGGCCATGTAGGTTTGGATTTTTTTTCTCCCTAAATAATAAAACCCCTCATTTAAAAACTGCATTTTGTGTTTACTTGTGTTATCTTTGACTAATAGTTAAATGTGTTTGATGATCAGAAACATTTTGTGTGACAAACATGCAAAAGAATAAGAAATCAGGAGGGGGGCAAATAGTTTTTCACACCACTGTATGGTCACAGTCACATAATGTATAAGGTGAATGTGTATTTAATGCAGAGTGCAATCGGGGACTCCAACAGGACTAACTATGACAGCATAATTCAATTCAATTCAATTTTATTTGTATAGCGCTTTTAACAATTGTCGCAAAGCAGCTTTACACAATCAAAAGAATTGATGTTTGGATAAACTTTGCATAATGAAAAGGGAGAGCCAGAAATAAACACAGACATGAGAGCTGGGAAGTGAAGTACTAGCAACCATAACTGAGTGACCAATGAGTGGGGAAGACAGCATCCAAATATACCAGTTCACCATCATACTTTACATCCATGAGTCTCCTAGATCTGCTCCTTTACCTAAGATAAATCTATTTACAAAAATGCTTGTCTATATAAATAGGTAGTATTTAAAAATCAATGCGAAATTTTACTGTGAGCCAATGCAGTGTGGATAAGATAGGGGTGATGTGATCATATCTTCTGGTTCTAGTGATGACTCTTGTTGCTGCAGTCTGGACTACCTGGAGCTTGTTTTATGCACCTAGTTGAACATTCAGACAGCAAGGCATTATAATAATCCAACCTAGACGTGACAAAAGCATAAACTATGCTTTCTGCCTCGTGTAATGACTATATTTTTGGCAATATTTGTAAGATTAAAGAATGCTTTCCTGTTAATATTATCTAGCTTAAGCTTCAAATAAAATATTGGAATCTATAATCACACCAAGGTCTTTTACTGTTGCACATGATGAAAGAAAGGCATCCAGAGTTACTGTGTGATCAGTACTTCTGTCTTGTCAGGATTAACCAGGAGGAAGTTAATTATCAACCAGTGTCTAATGTCCTTCACACATTGTTCAACTTTATTAAGTTATTTTTTATTATCTGGTTTGTTGAGACATATAACTATGTGTCATCAGCATAACTGTGGAAACTAATACCATGCTTTTTTTCAGGATACTTCCATTGACATAAAAAGCACTGAATGTTCTTGAGCCACAGTACCAGAGTCCGCCATGCCCACTTAAAGATGCAGGCTATTTGTTGGTACTTCACATAATAAAAACTACAGACACTGCAGCTTGTTACTTAGTTCTAAGTCCCACAGTTATGAAATAGCCTTCCAAATAGTCTAATTATGAACTCAGACACAATTAGACACAAGAGAAGAGAAAGATAACAGTTAGATATGGTCACAGTCACATAAAGGGATTAGGCACTATTGATTTGTACCGTTCCTACAGGTAGGTGCAATGCCCAGGTGCCATCTTTCACATTACCAATTCTGTTTTGTGCCTGAGTTCACGTGTGTATTTATACACACGTGCACTCAGTATTAGTTGGCAGTATGTACCATGTCGGTTTGGAATAAAATAATAAACCCAAGCTGAAGAAGGCAAAAACAGTTTGTTTAGTCAAGCATTTTGTGAATAGTTTTTCCTTAGGTAAATGCTACATGTATGTTTGACTGCATCTTTCCCCTTTCTTATGAGATCATTCAGGTTTGTTGATGGTAAATTGGCTAGTTACATAAAAACAGAGGTGGAAAGAGTAATACAATTTTGTACTCAAGTAAAAGTACTGTTACATTAGTGAACTTTTAATGAAGTACAAGTAAAGTTACCCTTATAAAAATCTACTCAAGTAACAGTAAAAAGTAGCTCATTAAAAATTGACTCAGAGTAAAAGTTACTGAGTTACTTTTTTTTTTAACAGAGGGGGTGGGATGGGGGATGGAACGCCCTTGCATAAATATGTTCCCTTTGTTGTGCTTGAAATCAAAGTGGTCTTTTAAATATGACATAAGAATTTGTTGGCGTTTCACTTTCAGCTGTGTCTGCATCACTGACATCTGTTTTGTCCGTCTCCATCGTTCTTGTGAATTTAGCGCGTTTGTTCTCCACGCCCAATCAATCAATCAGTGCGGTGGTTTCCGGGGTGCAATTTTTTCCCTTCCCTGTTGTATTATTTGTATTATTTTTCATTTTCATTCATTTCTTTTTTACTCAGAAGTGAATATGATTTAAAATGTAGTGAAATACAATACTTTAAACAACACATACTTAAGTAAAAGTAAAATTACAGATTTTAAAAACTACTGTAAAAAGTAGAGTACACAAAAAAATTTACTCAATTACTTTCCACCCCTGCATAAAAAGCCCTCAAGTTTATATTCCTTCTGGCTCTCGCTTTTCTTTATGTTCTCATAACTAGTCCTGTTGGATTTCCTGCTTGCACTCTGCATAAAATATACATTGGCTTAGTCACCACCTGACAGTGACCATATCTAATTATGTTTTTCTCTCTTTCTCTCTCACTCATTCTGTCTCTTTCTCTCAATGTCAAGCTACACATCCACCCATTCTGTTACCTGTGATCCTGCCTACTGTCCTCTGGAAGTACCTGACCCATTCATCCAGGTGTCAACTTTTAACCTGGTCAATTCTTCGAGATCCTGAGGGATAACAAAGGATGCACAACACCAGGCTGCCAAACCTTTATCAGCACATCACCTGCCCACCAGGGGTGAAAGGAAACTGGACCACTACTAAACAACAATCGAAGACGGCTACAAGGCACAATCTTTCCCCCGATTTGGGAAATTCGACCACACCACAATTCGTTACTTCAGCAGAGTGAACACCAGGAAAGCAGCACGACCAGACAGCATCCTAGGTCGAGTCCCCAGAGCCTGTGAAGACCAGCAAGTACCCGTGTTCACAGAAATATTCAACCTCTCCTTATCCCAGTCTGTAATCCTCCCATGCTTAAAAAGTCCATTATTATTCCTGTCCCAAAGAAACCCCATCCTGTTTCAACAATTATCACTCTGTAGCCCTGACTTCAGTAGAGAAGAAGTACTTTCTTTACTACCTGACACACTGAATTCACTAAAGTTTGCATCCTGCCTGAACTGTTCAACAGATGATGCCAGTTCTCACCTTATATACACATCACTCACTCACCTGGACATTAGGAGAGGGAATTATGTTAAAATGCCCTACTGTATGTCGACTACAGTTCAGCATGCAATATCATTCAGCCTTCCTCACCCTCAACCAGGATTGTGTGTGCTTTAGTTTTCTATATTTGATTCTTCTCCACTGGTAGACTGGTAGGTCTCCACTGGTAGGTTTTTAACTTTTGTACTGTTTTTGAAACACAATTGGTTCTTACTGTATACTGTACCTAGTTTTTGCTGTTTGGTAGTGTTGACTGCAGTGTGATTGAAGTAGGTCTAAAGCAATTTGTTCTCAGGTAATTAATCATAAGTAGTTTCAGGCTTCCTTAAGGTGTGAATTGTGGGCAGGGCTTAGCTACATATATTGAAGTAGCGGTTAATAAGCATATCCTGCAACAAAATTAGTCAAGAATCTAGATAGCAAAAGCAGAGAATTGACTCAAACTCATGTTTACCAAGAAATTACAAGTTTTATAGACAATTACCTCAGTCTAGCATGTGTCTTCAACCTATCTCTGTCAGTTCTCACAGACCAAGATGCTTTTACTCACACAGCAGAGGCAGATCTCCCAGAAACCTCATCTACCCTCCAGTACTGTCTCATTGCCCTGCACTGGTGGTAGGTGGGCTCTGGAACTGCCAATCTGCTGTAAAGAAAGCTGATTTTATCTCTGCCCTAGCTACCCATTACTCTTTTGCCTTTCTGGCACTAACTGAGACCTGGATATTTCCTCAGAACTCGGCTACACCGGCTGGCCTATCCTCTGCCTTTGTATTCTCTCACTCTCCACGAGAAACTGGTAGAGGTGGTGGTATGGGTCTCCTGTTGTCCAAGAGATGGTCCTTCTCGCCAATCCCCCTGTCTCATCTCAGTTTTTCATCATTTGAATTTCATGCAGTTAAGGTAACCTCTCCAATTAACCTGCACATCTTAGTTATTTACCGTCCTCCTGGTTCTCTAGGAAACTTTCTAGATGAAATGGACATTCTTCTTAGTCTTTTTCCTTCTGCTAACACTCCTCTCACTGTTCTAGGAGATTTCAACCTTCCATGTGACAAACTCTAATCCTCTTTCCTTGTCCCTCTCCTTAACTCCTTCTCTTTAACTCTAAACAACATCCCTCCCCCACACAAGGCAGGGAATTCTCTCGATCTCGTTTTTTGCCGCCCTTGCCCAGTCACGGATGTCACTACTATTCCTCTTCATAAATCTGATCATTACCTGGTATCCTTCACCATAACCCTTCCTATTCTATGTAAACCTAACCACCAAAATGTCTCTTTTTCTCGCAGAAACCTTCACTCTGTCTCCCCCCCTCTGTGTCTTCATGCACCCTATCATCCCTCCCAGACCCAGACTCCTTCTCCTCTCTACCACTAGAGACTGCGACTGAAACTTTCCTCTCCTCTCTCTCCTCATCCATAGATCTCCTTTGCCTGCTGTTATCTAAACCAAGGAAGACATCTTGTCCTGCTCCTTGGCTATCTGATGTACTACGCAACAACAGGAGAGAATTAAGAACTGCAGAGAGAAGATGGAAGAAATCGCAACTTGATGCAGATCTCATCTCTTACCAGACACTTCTCTCCAAATTCTCATGTGACATGACTTCTGCCAAAATTACCTTCTTCAGAGAAAAGCTGGAAGCCTCTGCACATGATCCTGGCAAACTCCACAACATCTTCTCCTCACTACTCAACCCACCGACTCCTCCTGCCCCTTCCTCTCTGACTGCTGATGATTTTCCCACATTCTATGATGGGAAAATTGCAGCAATCCGCCAGTCTTCACTCCCAACCAAACTCCTACAGCAGAACCTCAGGACCTTCCCTTCCCTCCTTTAGCAGAATTATCCAACTTGTCATCTGATGAGATTCAGCAGATCATCTCATCATCTAATCCCACCACCTGTTCATTAGACCCCATCCCCTCCACAATGCTCCAGGCAATCTCACAAGACCTCCTTCCCTTCACCACAACCATCATCAACCATTCCATATCACCTGGTCATGTTCCTGCTGCTTTTAAGAAGGCAAGGGTTATTCCCATCCTCAAGAAACCCTGCCTGGACCCATCAGAAGTTAACAACTATCGCCCAGTATCACTTCTCTTTTTTTATTTCCAAAATTCTTGAAAGAACTGTTTATAACCAAATGTCTCTTTATCTCTCACAGAACAACCTTAATGATCCCAACCAATCTGGATTCAAAGTTGCACATTCCACAGAGACTACCCTTCTATCAGTCACTGAGAAGCTCCATGCTGCTAGATCTGCTAAACTGTCATCTGTTCTCATCCTCCTGGACCTGCCAGCTGCATTTGACACGGTGAACCACAAGATTCTATTATCTATTCTTACAAGCCTTGGAATTTGTGGAACAGCGTGGCAATGGTTTGCTTCTTACCTAGAAGATAGGTCATATGAGGTAACATGGAGGGGATATACATCTGCCCCACGTAGACTCTCTACTGGTGTCCCACAGGGCTCAGTACTTGGTCCTCTTCTGTTCTCCCTCTATACCCGGTAAAGTCTTGGTAAAGTCATATAATCGCATGGATTTTCATACCATTGTTATGCAGATGACACCCAACTTACTCTCTCCTTTCCTCCCTCTGACACTCAGGTTTCCACCCAGATCTCAGCATGTCGGGCAGACATCTCATCCTGGATGACTTGCACATCAGCTAAAGATCAATCTGAGTAAAACTGAACTGTTGTTCATTCCTTGTGACTCATCCCCAGGTCAAGACCTTGTGATATCCCTGGACAACAACCAAATCACTCCTTCAGCCACTGCCCGCAATCTTGGTGTAACCGTGGACAATCATCTGTCATTTTCCCCACACATCGCTAACCTTACTCGCTCTTGTAGATTTCTTCTTTACAATATCAGCAGAATTCGCCCATTTCTTTCTTCACAGGCTACTCAGGTGCTTGTTCAGTCCCTTCTTATTTCAAGACTGGACTACTGCAACTCACTCCTAGCAGGCCTGCCTCTGTCCACGATTCGTCCTCTGCAACTGATCCAGAATGCAGCAGCATGTCTCGTTTTTAACTTCCCCAAGTTCTCCCACACCACCCCACTCCTCCGCTCCCTGCACTGGCTTCCTGTAGCTGCCCGCATCAAATTCAAAAACGCTGATGCTTGCCTACAAAGCTAAAAATGGCCCAGCACCCACTTACCTCTCTGCTCTAATCACACCACGCACTGCACCACATTCCCTCTGATCCTCCAACACTGCTCGCCTCATCCCACCATCTCTCAGGGATCGAGGGCGGCATTCATCCAGGCTCTTTTCTGTTCTGGCACCTAGGTGGTGGAACGAACTTCCTCTAGATGTCCGTACAGCAGAGACTTTGACTAACTTTAAATGACGACTCAAGCTCTGTTTCTCCAGTACTTGGACTAATCCCCCATTGGACTAATGGCACTTAGTTATTAACCTAGTTAACCCAGTGTAAGTATGTATCCAGTGGTGTAAACTTTAAAGCACTTTTTGTAAGTTGCTCTGTATAAGAGCGTCTGCCAAATGCCTAAATGTAAATGTGTTCTCATCCCCCTTCTGTACTCACTATACACCTATGAATGAGTGGCCACTACCAACTCCACCACCATCATTAAGCCACCAACACCACTGTGGTAGGCCTGATATTTGGCAATGACGAGATGGCCTACCTAAAGGAGAGTAGAAAACTGGAGAACTGGTGCCAGAGGAACAACCTCCTCTTGAACACCAGCAAGACAACTGAGCTGAAAGTGGACTTTGCTACTAAGCAGGAGAGGAACTACCAGAACCCCATGATCAACGAAAACCTAGTGGAGTGGAACAGATACCTCACATCACACAGGACTTGTCATGGTTCTGTCAGATCAACCTGTCATGGTCAGATCAACACCCCAGACTTGAGAGACTTTCGACTGCCCTCTAAAGAGCTTAGGGACTTACTCCTTCACCCTAGAGATCATCCTGATGGGAAACATCACAACTTGGTTTGGGAACAGCACCATGTAGGACATACAGTATGAGCACTTCAGAGGGTGGTACGATAAGCTGAATGCATCATCTCAACCAAGCTCCCTGATCTGCACTCAATCTAAAACAAGCGGTGCTGCAACAAGGCCAGGAAGATCGTGAAATACCTCAGCCACCTCAACAATGGCCTGTTCTCTTTCTTCTGCTCCCTGAAGGCCAACACAGAGAGACTGAGGAGAAACTTCTTCCTGCAGGCTTCCTGCAGGCTATACGGACTCTCAATAAGCATCACGTGATCACAACTGAGCCAACGGTTTTTCTCTCTTTTGCACTGCAGAATTGTGGTTAATCGTCTCCCCTGCTGGTGCGCATTAGGATGCAGTTGCTATAATTTTTCACTCAAGTGTCCATTACTGAACAATTAACATCATAACAGTCGATTTCAAGGTTGCATTTTGACCACATAGTGTATACAAGTAACTGTGTCCCAGATAAGGATGTGTTTCCTTTCAGTCTAGTTTCCCTCAGTATTTCTTCAACATCTCATCTCAGATAGTTTTTCCTTGCCACCATTGCCTATGGCTTGCTCATTACGGGCACAAAGTTCTAAATGTATAAACTTTGTAAAATTTTACATATAAATATAATTTAGTTATATTTTTATTATATATTTCTGTAAAGCTGCTGCGTGGCAAAGGCATCTATTTATTTGTAAAATAAATGGACCAATGTTGGGGCTGAGAATCTGAAACCAATCAGTCTTTAACTATTTCATAATTATTCTTATAACAATGTCTACATGAGATTAGAAATTTACTCTTAGTAATTCAACTAGATGTAATTTCAGAAAGAAATAGAAGAAATGAACTGTCAGTGAACTTGTTTTTAAATAACTCTGTAAATCTGAAAATCTATAAATTTGTCGTTAAGCATTATTATTTTGGGTGCATACTTTACTATACAGCAACCCAAGATGAAAAAAAAAATCAATATAGGTTAGTTATCACTTAAAGTTTTATTAATTTCCATTGGCTATCTAGTTGTTTCAAAGCTCATCAGCTGATTGTCACCAATCTTACCTACTTTGGTGAAGAGAAATTCATATCAGCATTCACAAAACACCAAATCTTAAAGTGGATGTTCTACAACAGAAGATGATCACTCCTGTTAGTCAAGAACAAAAATATGAGGCTATGAGGTTCTTGGTTGACAAGAGTTGAACCTGATGTATTCTTCTGCTTATGTGTCCCTTTGAACGCAGAGCTTAATGTGTAGTGTGCTCTATGATGCTTTTTTGCTAACCATGGTTGCAAAGAGTGATTTTATGAGTTATATTATAAACTTCCTATCAGCTCACTCAGTCCAGTAATTCTTCTCCGTTTTCTCTCCTTATCAAGGTATTTCAGCCGGTAGAAGTCCTGCTCATAGAATTTTTTTTTCTAGAAATTCATTCATTCATTTTCTATACAGCTTTATCCTGTATTTAGGGTCACGGGGACCTGGAGCCTATCCCAGGAGACTCTGTGCACGAGGCAGGGTACACCCTGGACAGCGTGCCAATCCATCGCAGAGCACACACACACACACACTCATTCACACACTATGGTCAATTTGGGAACGCCAATTAGCCTATTGCATGTCTTTGGACTGTGGGAGGAAACCGGAGTACCCGGAGGAAACCCACCAAGCACGGGGAGAACATGCAAACTCCATGCACACAGAGACGGGAATCGAGCCTGGCCGGGAATCGAACCTGGACCCTGGAGGTGCAAGGCGACAGTGCTAACCACTACACCACCGTGCCGCCCGTTTCTAGAAATTATAATGTTTAAAAATCCAAGGAGACCAGCATCTAAATCTCATGTAAAAATGTTATGTAACTAAAGCTATTGTTTTGTTAGGCATTGTGCTGCTGCCACATGATTGGCTGCACAAATGTATAATGCCGGTGTATAGGTAATATATATTGGCCAACTACATTACTTCATCACTGCATGTATTAGTTTAGGTCAGTATTATATTTATTAGTATAAGGTTACAACCTTTCAAAGATATGAACATTAGAACATCACAGAAGTTAGATCACATGTGTGGCATTCATCCTCTGCTAGTGCACTACAAGCCCTGGTTGACTGGAAGCAAGTATAAGCTGGCGTCAAACAATAACACTGGAGATAAAAGTAAAATAATTGATAGAATGAAGCGAGGTGAAAAGGTGGCAGACATTGTTTGTTCTTTTAACATGAATCGTTCTACTCTCACCACGATTGTACACAACACTGTACTGTAATATACTGCGTATAGCCAATTGTGGTTGTATCCTAGTACCTAGACAATGCTTGTTGGATTTGAACAAATTTGAACAATGAACAAATTAGACTTATGAACCAGCTCTCAAAAGGCAACTTGTTCGTATATAGGGAACTTACTGTACATAGTTTATAGTATAGACTTTGTTGTTGTCTAAGATTTTATTGCTCAAGCAAGTATATTTCTAAGCAACAGCAATGTGAAAAACTGGTGAAGAGCATCCCAAAATTATGAAAAAATCTGTAGAAAAAAGCTGAAGAAAGCTGTAATTGTAAATCTTGGTTATTCCACCAAATTCGGGTTTCTTAATGTTATTTAGCCAAAGCATGAACACAATTTGTTTACCAATTATTATAATTTTGTTTTATTTGAATTATTAAAGCTCAGCAAATAATATTGTCATTATGTTGTCAATTCTAAATAATGTTGTAATTTCCTTTAAATATACAACCTAAATAACAATAGTTATATTATTAATAATAATATTGTCAGCATTTTTTTTCCAGAGCTGTATATACAGTAGATAACATACTACTCTCACTCCACCAAGTAAACTGATTAGCTTGTTTACTGTAGGTCTGCCTCCTTGCCTCCATGAGTGATAGCAGAGGAAGTGTCACGAACTAACCGGGATGACCAGAATGATGATCGCGCTATCTGTCACGAACTAACCGGGATGAACAGATAGCCTTAGCAGTTAGCCCTGTAGCGTGAATGGTAAACCCAAACGCGGATAAACACGAGCAGGCAGGATAATCACGCGATTTATTATAAGGACTCTCACACACAATGAGCACAGGAAAGACACAATCTAACCCTAGTCCTATAAATACACACTCAGTCTGAAAAGATAACCAAGAAAGTGAGTACTCACATATACTGGAACGATTCCGAACAGACATGGGCTTAACTCAATGACAGAGCGATGTGCGCCGCCATCTTGTTTCCTTTTATGCTTTCAGCTTCGCGACCGCCTTACTTCCGGGTCCTAGTGCCGGTCGCGGCTGAGTGTGCATGACAGTACCCCCCCGTCCAGGACCGACTCCGGACGGTCCAGGGGTGGAGGATACCCGGTGACGGTAGTCCCTAATGAGCCCGGAGTCGAGGATGAAGCGAGCCGGAATCCAGGACCGCTCCTCGGGGCCGTAGCCCTCCCAGTCGACCAGATACTGGGTGCCCCTGCCCCGAGGGCACGAGTCGAGGATCCGTCGCACGGTGTAGGCGGGACCGCCGTCAATGATTCGGGGAGGAGGAGCAGGGGGGGTGGGTGGAACCATGGGTGAGGTGGTGAATGGTTTCAACTGTGAGGTATGGAAGACGGGGTGGATCCGGAGCGCCGCAGGCAGCTGGAGCCGGTAGGTGACAGGGTTGATCCTGAGTGTTATGCGGTATGGCCCGATGAATCTTGGTGATAATTTTTTGGATTCGGTGTGCAGGTGGAGGTTCCTGGTTGATAGCCACACTTTGTCACCTACGTGGTACAATCGTCCCGGGGGGTGCCGGCGGCGGTGTTGGGCCACATAGTTGGCGTTGGTGCGTCGGATGGCGAGGTTGGCTTGGTGCCATAGCCGCCGGCACCGGCGAACCAACTGTTGGGCCGATGGTACGTCAACCTCCGGTTCCTGGTGGGTGAACATTGGAGGCTGGAAACCATAGCACACCTCAAATGGACTCAGGTTGGTGGCTGAGGAGACATGGAGGTTATGGGATAACTCGGCCCACTTGAGGTAGCGGGCCCAGGAGCGCTGGCGGTCCGACACAAAACATCTCAGGTAGCGCTCCAGCTGTTGGTTGGTTCGCTCCGTCTGACCGTTCGTCTGAGGGTGGTAGCCGGAAGACAAACTGCAGGACGAATCGATCAGACGGCAGAAGGCCTTCCAGAACCGGGCGGTGAACTGGGGACCTCTGTCCGAGACGATGTCCTTTGGGAACCCATGCAATCGGACTACGTGTTCCAGAATCAGCTCGGCTGTCTCCTTCGCTGACGGGAGTCCGGCGAGGGCCACCAGGTGCACTGCCTTGGAGAAGCGATCCACAATGGTCAGGATGACGTCTCTTCCATCTGAATCCGGCAGGCCCGTGATGAAATCCACGGCAATGTGGGACCAGGGTCGACGGGGAACTGGGAGTGGTTGGAGTTCCCCTGGAGTTGGTTGGTTAATGTCCTTCGCCCTGGCACACATTGGGCACGCCCGAACGAACTCTGTGATTTCCCTCCTCATGGAGGGCCACCAGAAGGCCCGGCCGATGAAGGTGGTGGTTCTCCGGCTTCCCTGGTGTCCTGCGACGGGTGACGAATGGCCCCACTGGAGGACCTCAGTTCGGAGTCGTTCGGGGACGAAGAGCCGTCCGGGCGGCACACCTGCCGGTGCTGGGTCCCTGGTCAGTGCCTGGCGGACCCTCGTCTCCAGGTTCCACTGCAGGGGTGCGATGATGCGGGTAGGTGGAAGGACAGGCACGGGGTCCGCCCGGGGCGTCTCTCGCTCGTGTTGCCGGGAGAGGGCGTCAGCCTTGGTGTTCTTCGACCCCGGGCGGTACGAGAGGTGGAAGTTGAATTGTTCAAAGAACAGTGCCCACCGTGCCTGTCGTGGGTTCAACTGCTTCAAACTGCGGATGGTGATCAGGTTTTGGTGGTCCGTCCAGACGATGAATGGCTCACTGGCGCCCTGGAGCCAGTGACGCCACTCCTCCAAGGCCCACTTTATGCCCAGCAGTTCGCGGTCCCCCACACCGTATCGCTGCTGAGTGGGGTTAAATTTTTTGGAGTAGAAGCCACATGGGTGCAGCTTCTGGTCTGGACCTCGTTGGGAGAGAACAGCGCCGGCGCCCACCTCCGACGCGTCCACCTCCACAACGAACGGTTGGCTGGCATCTGGATGAAGCAGGATGGGTGCGGTGGTGAACAGATGACAGAGTCGATGAAAAGCTGAGATGGCGGTAGGGTTGAGTCGAAAGGAACTGTTGGAGAGCCTGGTAAGTGCAGTGAGCGGTGCTGCAACTGTACTGTAGCCCCGGATAAAGCGACGATAAAAGTTCGCAAACCCGAGAAAGCGTTGGAGCTGTTTGAGTGTCCTGGGTAGGGGCCAGTGACGTACAACCTCCAGCTTCTGCGGGTCCATGGCCACACCCTGGGGCGAGATGACAAAACCCAGGAACGTGGTGGAGTGCTCGTGAAAAGCACACTTCTCCAGCTTACAGTACAGCTGGTGGGCGAGCAATCTCTTAAGGACAGCTCGAACGTGTTTGGTGTGTTCAGTGGGGGTGCGTGAATAAATTAAAATGTCATCCAGATAGACAAACACCCATCGGCCTAGCATGTCCCTGAGGACATCGTTGATGAAAGCTTGGAAGGCCGAGGGTGCGTTACAGAGACCAAATGGGATGACCAGGCTCTCATAGTGTCCGGTAGGGGTGATGAAGGCTGTCTTCCACTCATCACCCTCTCTGATGCGCACCAAGTTGTAGGCGCTCCGGAGGTCCAACTTAGTGAACATGGTGGCACCAGAGAGGGCGTCCAGGGCTGAGTTGGTGAGAGGCAGCGGGTGACGATTCCGAATGGTGATCTTATTTAGCCCCCGATAGTCGACACATGGACGAAGTTCGCCCCCTTTCTTCTTTACGAAGAAGAACCCCGCGGCAGCCGGCGAGGAGGAGGGCCTGATGGTGCCATTTCGCAGGGCGTTGGTGACATACTCCTCCATAGCCTGGGTCTCGTTGGTAGAGAGGGAGTAGAGATGGCCGCGGGGGGGGCTGGAGCCTGGCTGGAGCTCAATGGCTAGGTCGTAGGGTCGGTGAGGTGGAAGGTGGCTGGCCCGGCGTTTACAGAACACTTCAGCCAGGTCTCGATATGGTGGAGGAATGGCGTGGATGTCGACGTCGGGGGCCTCGGACTCCCTGGAACACGTCCCAGCCTGGGCCTGTAGGCATAAGTCGGTACAGGTCGGCCCCCATTGAAGGATCCGGTTCTGAGACCAGGAGATGAGTGGGTCGTGCTGTAAGAGCCAGGGATAGCCGAGGATGATGGGTGGAGATGATATGGGTGTGAGGTGAAATTGTATGGACTCCTGATGTTGGCCGAGGACGAGAGTGATGGGTAGAGTCTGCTGGGTGATAGGGCTGGATGAGAGGGGCCGCCCGTCGACTGAGATGATTCTCATTGGCTGGGATAACGCCTCAATCTTTACCCCCAATCCTCTGGCGTATGTTGAGTCAATGAAGTTACCCGCGGCACCGGAATCGATGAACGCGGCACTTCTGACCCGTTTGTGGCCAAGGTGGAGGGTTACCTGTACCGTGAGTCGAGTGGCGGTGTGATCGGTGGTGGCGGAGAGGTGTATGGTACCCGGGGAGTCTCTCCTATCTCTCACCGGGTCTGGGCGTTTCCCGGACGAGACGGGCAGGTGGCTCGGTGGTGCGCTGCTGAGCCGCAATAGGCGCACAGTCCCTCGCGGTAACGTCTCTGGCGTTCCGCCACGGTCAGGGAGGCGCGCCCTAGTTGCATGGGTTCCCCGGCTCCGGTGTCAACCACGGCAGGGGGTGGAGATCCGACACGTCCAGGAAAAGCTGTGGTGACGGTGGGTGGTGGTCTTGGTGCAGTGTGGGTATAAGTGGATGGTGGCGACAGGGTTCGAGGTGCTGGCTTCGGACGAGAGAGGAGGCGCTGATCGACCCGGAGGACTAGCTGGATTAGCCCTTCCAGTGTGGCTGGGAGCTCTCGTCCGGCTAGCTCGTCTTTGATACGATTAGCCAGCCCCTCGAAGTAGGACGTCCGGAGAGCTGCGTCTCCCCAGGAGGTCTGGATAGCGAGGGTCCGGAACTCGGCGGTATATCTACTCACGGACAGTCCTCCCTGTCGCAGGTGGTAGAGCTTTGTGTCGGTCTCCACCTCGCCCGCGGGATGTTCAAATGTTAGCTTGAGCTGACGGGTGAATTCATTATATGAGTGCGCAGTGTCTGTGTCAGCGCGCAAGACTGCCGTGGCCCACTCTGCTGCCTGCCCTGATAGCAACGAGACGAGGAGTGCAATGCGCAGCCGGTCGGTGGAGTACTTGGTGGCATTGAACTCAAACACCAGTTCCAGCGATGTTAAAAACACACTGCATTTCCCATCCGTGCCATCCCATTTATCTGGAAGAGCTAGAAAAACGTCAGAAGGGGGGGGGGGATGGTGCGGTGCCGCGACCGACGCGGCGGGCGGACCGCTAGCCAGCCCACTAACCGCCGCCCGAAGGCCCGCGTTCTCCTGCCTAAGCTCCGCGACCTCGCGGCGCAAGGCCGCGGTGTCTCGGACACTCCGGCGCAGAGAATCGAGCTCCGCGGTTAGCGCATTAATGAGCAAAGCATGCTGGTCAACCACACCGCGAAGGCGGGCGTAATCCGCTGGGTTTACTGCTGGCTCTGTCATTCTGTCACGAACTAACCGGGATGACCAGAATGATGATCGCGCTATCTGTCACGAACTAACCGGGATGAACAGATAGCCTTAGCAGTTAGCCCTGTAGCGTGAATGGTAAACCCAAACGCGGATAAACACGAGCAGGCAGGATAATCACGCGATTTATTATAAGGACTCTCACACACAATGAGCACAGGAAAGACACAATCTAACCCTAGTCCTATAAATACACACTCAGTCTGAAAAGATAACCAAGAAAGTGAGTACTCACATATACTGGAACGATTCCGAACAGACATGGGCTTAACTCAATGACAGAGCGATGTGCGCCGCCATCTTGTTTCCTTTTATGCTTTCAGCTTCGCGACCGCCTTACTTCCGGGTCCTAGTGCCGGTCGCGGCTGAGTGTGCATGACAGGAAGAGAGATGAGAGAAGCAATAAAGTTCTATGACTGAATCATTCTCTAATTTTTTGCGTGATTGGTGTTTTATTTTGTGTGAGTCTACCTGATATATAGCAACCTGGGATTATTGTCAAGATAATAAGTGACCACATGAATGCAGCATGATCTGAATGCATGGAAATACACGCAACTGAATCACTGCCGTTCAGAAATGAGATTGTGTGTATGCATTAATTAACATCATGATTTAAAAAAAAATTATTAATCTTGTAGACCTACTTTGAATGTAGTCTGATTTGTTGAACTTTCAGAATTAATAAGATAGTGTCCCTGCATGCATCGTACTTCCTGAACTACTCTTTCCGCTGTCCCAACACAACATTCAATAGATATTGTGGTCAGAAAACTTCTCATGTTTCCTTTTTATTGGTCAGAAACCAAACCCTCAGATGCATGGCGCCATTTACTGGACATATGCAGAAATCAATGCTGTATGGAAGAAAAATCCTCATATGGCCTACCTCTTAAACTCAAAATCTCATTCCAAACTGAAAGGGATCCTCTCATTTTCAATTTGGGGGTTTTCTAACCCATTGGTGTGCTAAACTAAAAGGGCCTTGCTACACCAACTTTGGCAGAGGTACATGCCATTCCAATGGTTTTTACAGGACAGGACCAGTCTCAGGAACTGCATTATGTCCACCGTAACTTAATTCTTATAGCTGAGTAAGGGAATAATTGAATCGTGTCTCTATAAGATGGATCCCTAAAAGTGGGCTGCTGCAATCAACTCTAGACACTATCTGGTTTAACTCAGAGGAAATTAGGGGCTAACAATGCTACGGTGCTGTCGTTGAGGCTGATTGATCCTCTGTCCCTCAGGGCATAATGGAGCACCCCTGGAGCCACTGTCCTAGATATTTCCACCGTCTCAAGAACACCCAAATTGCACTGACACATTCTTCATCTCTATGCAGTATAATCTGTGCATGATAGCCCTTGCTCGCTTTGGATTTTAGTCCTTTGACATTGGATTTACACCATATTACCAAAAGATGAAAGCCAACTTGGTTACTACAAATAAACAAATTCCATGTATTATAAATGAGACAGTGTCAAAAAAAACCAACCAACCAATAAATAAATAAGTAAATAAAACTTATATACTGTACTTTGTTCCAAATTACCACTCATATTTTTTGTATCAGAGTCATTTTAATATTGGTTCTTAATGCAATATTGATTGTTTTCAGCAGCCGACTACAGTACTACTACTCCTACTAATAATAACTAACATGATTACTGTGAATGAATGCAATAAATCTTGCTATAAATTTTGGTTCAGTGTTTGTAACAATGAATAATTCTCTAGTGGTGGTGGTGTAAATGTTGCACTGGTATTGCAGGTGTATGCAGTGGATCACTGAGGCATCATAGCTTTTTGTTTGGCCACTTTGCTAACGAAAGGAGCGTGAAATCAGTACTCATCCATGTAAGTGCTTCCTCAATTTTACTGCATCTCTGAGCCAGAGAGATGAGCACCATGATGTTCAGGCAATCACTAGTAGAGAGACTTTTTTACTGCCTGTTCCAACAGATAAATGACATCAATCTTTACCCTGCCACTGGAGGGCGGCTGCACTAAAATCACTTCATAACATTTGGGTCTCAGTGAGCACATAAATACAAAACACACGCTCACAAATCATGCATACACATATAAATCCACATACACAAAATCAGAGTATATAAGACGTTGAACTGAATTTATGAACAATTGAAAACAAATTAATTTTACACTGACGTTATTGATAAAGAAATACATACTACACACACCATACAAATATGGCAGACATCATAGACTACTTTATAGGTGTTTAAAAACCACCAGTATTCAAACAACATAGAATATGCTGATCATGATTAATTATTGAAAGGGACTTTTGGGTTTGACCGGTGTCATTGACTTCAACATTGACATTTGTGTACACGTGTGCATTAAAAACAAGCATGGACAACCTGGGCCTGGAATATGCAAATAAAAGTGGTTTTGCATTATATATTCGTCGCGTCAGTGACAAATTGAGGGAAAGAGTTTTCATAAATCAAATGCGGTGTTCTGCTGCCTAAAGAGGAATTGTCTGGCAAGCAGACATGATTTAAGAGTCTGTTTGGGCTACAGCTGAACTACTCTACTATTCCACCCCCTGGGAAAGTACTCCATCTGAATGCTACTTCCACATCCTGCTGTACAGAAAGGGAACACAATAAATAGGTTTTTTTTTTATTATTATTTATTAAACAGTATGTAGAGTACCTTATTACACTATGAAGTATGATAAAAAATATATATTCACATTAAATATAGTATGGGATGTGTTGTAAGGTACCAGCCACTGTCTAACCTAGTGGCTAAATCTCATGTATGTTCATATGTTGGATACATTATACAGTACATGCATGAGTATTAGTAGAGTCTTGAAAACATTGATAATATGTCATGACATTAATGCCTTTCTCCCTTTACTTTCAATCAAAAACTTTATACAAACACACATGCATCATCCCTTCAACAATAAAAACAAAATCAGTCACACATGCATAAATACATGTCAGGGTTGTATATTTAGAAGTGGGTCTGCTTTTGGCACACTCATGAAATATGCCAGATGCTGATGCTCTGTATTATACTATAAGAGAATGACCACATCCAGGTGCAGGACAAAAGTCAGTTATTCCCACCACACAGAATACTGATCTCAGACCTTCCTCCCATAAATTAGCTCTTCCCAAAGCTTCAATGTTTACCATGTAAATAAAAGCCAGAAGACAGACCATGTCACCAGGCCAGAGGCAATGTAAATGAGTACAGCTATCATCAAGACCTGTTAATAAGTAACTTCCTTCAACTTCTGTTTTAGTTCTTATATAACATGCACATCTTATATTACATGAACTTGTTAAAAAAAAAAAAAAAAAGGATTACTAATAAGAAGAGAGGTCAAACATGTGTATGAGGTCAAAAAACTGGCCATTTTGCCAGTGAGAACTCCTCTTAAATGTGTACTTAATTAGATCTAAGAGTCAATTATAATTTAAATATAATGTGCACAAATTAATATCTATGGCCTACAGTGCTGCTGGAGAAGGATGTTAAGCAAAAATTATTTTCTGAGGCATTTAGCTTGACACAGCTGGAATACCTGATTTTGCATCTGATGTGTGCTGTATGTACAGTATCCTCAATTCTAAAGCACATTAAGTTAGTTAGGATAGAAATTTAGCAATAATGACCAGGACCATCATAGTTTGCCAACAACTGCTGCAGTTAAGACCAACTCTCCCATTTCGCAGTGATAACATGCGACTATTGGGAATGTGAAAGAAAGTGGTGGGGGTTTCGGAGAGAATTGTTTTGTGCACTGAACCAACTGATGTTTTCAGATAAACAGTTGAATGCCAGAGTCAGCCTGGTTTCTTCTCTATAATGATACACGCCTAACCTCTCTGTCTAACACCTATAATGGATAATGGCACTGGACACAAAATGTGAAGTTTTTTAACTAAGATTTGCAGTTTTAAAGTATAAATAATGTTTTATTGATCAGGCCCATGATGGGAGAAGAACAAATCAGATGCTTTTCAAGTGAACAGATCTAATGGTATTAAGGTGAGTAATGGATGAACATCAGATTGGATACAAAATGGAAACTTTCCCACATAAGGAGAAAGAGAGGAACACTGATAGTCCACAGTCGATTGAGGTAAAAGCAGTATACAAAGAGAATGATAAAAGAAAGGAAATAATTGTTTTTCAGTTTTAATCATGGAAGTCTTTAAATCTATGTTTCCCCAAACACACATGGCAACATACAGTATATTAAGCTCTTGGACAAACAAAACAAAAATGATGTACACAAACAGAGGAAGAGTGTCGCCATGCAGTTGCCCACCCCACCCCTCCACTGATCATCAACGTGCAGAAGCCACAACAAAGAAGAAGGGCATTGGTGAAATGACCTTGGCTGTGACATCATGGGTTGGCTGAAAGAAATGAAGCCATTAGACTGAAGCAGCAGCAAGCCATAAATCAAACAATTTCCAATAAGCTGCCTTAATGGTCATCCATCATAGAAGCGTGCAAGGCAAAGCAAAGACAAGGCAAGGCAAGGCCCTGCCTATGTCGAGCAGGGAGCCCCTGCAGGCCAAAGCTGGCCACAGACATAAACAATAATAATCCCAAGCTGATGGTTCAGCCTGCAGGACATTTAGAAACATGCTGCATGCTTTTTGTTTGTCAGAGGTGATACTTACCAAGCAGGGAGGAATGGATTTCAATAATCAGTAAGCAAGTACAATGAAACAAATACATGCAGTGGCAGATGAATCAGTGGCAACAGCTAAGGGCAACATAAGGAAATGCAATCAAAGAAAGGATCTGATTTGTTTCACTGGTGATAAAGGATAAGACACAGGCTTATTACATTACTGAGTTTATGGGTGAAATGGAAATATCGGACTAGATGTGACAGCTGGACATCATTCATATGTGAATTAGCTTAGTGTGAACACATGGTTCACATGGATATATTACACAATATCTTAGTGCTACAGTCGTGTACGATTAGAATTACTGCTGTTGGGTTCATTGGTTTACTAATTTTCAGAAATATGCTGGAGAAATATGCTGGCATATCTTTAACCTGTATTACATGATTACAAGGATCATGTAATCAAGGATCACTAAAGGATTTTTAGGATTTAAAGCACTGAAAGTGCTGGAACCCTTTTGTTTTCCTTAGAATTTTGTTCCTTATTAATGGTCCTAGCAATTAGCAAAACTCTGTTGTGATCATCAAGATTTTAAAAAAAAATTATAATTAGGGTCTAAGTATGTATTACTCAAGAAGTCCAACCTGTCACAGTCAGTGATGGTGCTCTTCTACACCAAGTCACTGAGTATATCTTGACCTGCTCCATCACCATCTGGTATGCTGCCTCCACTCCCAAGGACAGGAAGCAGAGAGCAGAGTGCAGTGTATAATTCACTGTTGTAATATTGATTGGCTAAAGTTTGCCATCATTTCAAGACCTGCCTAACTGTAGGACCACAAAATGATTGAAGCGTATCCTGTGTGTGTATGTGTGTGTGTGTGTGTATATATAAAATTGAGTAACATCCAAATCTTAATCCCTAGGGTTTAATATGATTTCAGCCCACCCTTTGTTGCATCTACTGTATAACAACTTCAACTCTTCTGTGAAGACTGTGAAATTATGGGATTTTTTTTTTTACCATTCTTCAAGAAGCGCATGAGATCAGACATTGATGTTGGATTGACCCTGGTAGTGCAAGACCAAGTTTTTCAAATTTTCTTATGTTTTACATTCATCTTAAAATGGATTCAAATATTTTTTTCCTTCATCATTCTATGCATGATCCTCCACATTATTATAACATATAAAACATGATTTTATTTATTAAAAATAATAGATCCTATTTATTGTATTCAGACACTTTGTTTTGGTACACCCCATTTCTTGTCCTTGAGATGCATCTTGTCCTGGAGTCCACCTGTGCCTAACTGACTTCACTGGACATAATTAGTAAAAGCATGCACTTGTCTACAGTGCTGTGAAAAAGTATTTGTTACTCAAAAATTATTTACATCATCAAACAAATTGTAATAGTACAGAAAGATAACCTGAGTAAACATAAAATGCAGTTTTTAATTTATCAGTTAATTTAGTAAGGAAATAGTTATTAAGGAAAATATGTGAAAAAGAAACTCACCCTGATGCTAAATCACACCAGGGCCTGATTGCTGCCAGACCAGTTGACTCAATAAATCACTTAAATATAACCTGTCTAAAGTTAAGCATGCTAAAATATCTCAAAGAGTAACACACTATAAACAAATTCAAGAACAGATGAAAAACAAAGTAATTGACACATGTTAGTCTGGAGAGGGTTACAAAACCATTTTAAGGCTTTGGGACTTCAGCAAACCACAGTCAGAGCCATTATCCACAAATGGAGAAAATCTTACCATGAGTAGCCCTTCCAAAATTTCTCCAAGTGCACCATGATGACTGATCCAGGAGCTAATAAAAAAAAAACCCAGAACTATATTTAAAGAACTGTAGGTTTCACTTGCCTCAAATTCAGTGTTCATGATTCAACAATAAGAAATAGACTGAGCAAAAAATGGCAACCATGGGAAAAAGCAAGGATTCTGCACTCTACCAGAAAATCCTGAATAAGAATGTGCGGCCATCAGTTTGTGACCTCAAGCATTTGGGTTATGCAGCTGGACAATGATCTCGAATATGCGAGCAAGTTCACCTCTGAATGGCTCAAAATTAAGGTTTTGGAGTTGCCTAGTCAAAGTGTGAACTGAAATCCAATTTAAATGCTTTGGCATGACCTTAAACAGGCCATTCATGTTCAAATGAGAGGGTGGCTATACATTGGACAGCCACCCTCCATTATGTCTGTTCAGTTTACTTTTTCATATAATATTAAAATTAGTTTGATGACCTGAATCAGTGTTACAAATATGCAACATCAAAAAAATAATAAATAAATAAATAAATAAATAAATCAGAAAGAGGCAAATATTTTTTCACTACACTTGTACATGCATACTGTTAACACACGCACACAGTCCATATAATTGTATTTCTTGAGGCTGGTAACTCAAACTAAATGAACTTTCTGAAAGTTTTGTTCTTGCATTCCTGGGATGGTATTCATAATAGTCAGTTTATCATGGTGCTTGATTTTGGTGAAATGTACTTGACAAAACTGTTCAAGAACAGTTCCAGACCTTCTGTCCTTTGTATCTTAAAATAACTGACTGTTTTTGTTGTTATTACTTAATTAACTAATTCCATGTGTTATTTCTTAAATTAACAAACTTTTGACTGGTACTGGACACATCTTCTCTTTCAGTATTTTTTCTTTAGTCAGTAAACAAGACTGTTTAAAAACTTGTCTTCATGTATGCCAGGGCCCACTGCAACCGTGTCTCCTTGTGAGCATTGATTAGGGGTGGCCGAATAGTAGGTTTATGCACAACTGCAAGCCTTAAAAGGATCCTACACCTTGAGGTTCGCGGGACTCCTGAGGCACCAGCAGCTTCAAATACCTGTTTGCTGCTTTGTAATGGCATTTCAACAGCTGCTCTCTTAACACTAGAAGTGCCGCACCAGTGTCACCTACTTTTAAGGCGGTTCACTGGTCATTTTGACCGCCTATTGTTTTGAATGGGAAGCTGTTGCTGACACACAATGATCGCTAGATGGCGCTTTCACCCAAAGCAAATAAAGCTCCAAGATCAACTTGCACTTGGGCAATGCGCCATTCATTCCCGCGTTGATAATCAGCGGTATTTCCAACTGAGAAAACCTACTACAGAGTCTCTAAGGGGAGTCACTAAGTCTCTACTTAATTTTATAACGTCTTAAGAAAATTCATTAGTTCGTTCATTCTATTTGAAGCTTCTGAACTTCTTGGAAGTTTTTTTAGTGTGACAGTGCTTTAGATTAGTTCTGAACTCTCCTCCGTCAAATTATCGCTAAAACAGTGTAATGACCGCTCCTGAGGATTCATTCATTCATTCATCTTCTATACCGCTTTATCCTGTATGAGGGTCGCGGGGACCTGGAGCCTATCCCAGGAGACTCTGGGCACAAGGCAGGGTACACCCTGGACAGCATGCCAATCCATCGCAGAGCACACGCACACACACACACACACACACACACACACACACACACACACACACACACACACATTCACACACTATGGTCAATTTGGGAATGCCAATTAGCCTAATCTGTATGTCTTTAGACAGTGGGAGGAAACCGGAGTACCCGGAGGAAACCCACCAAGCACAGGGAGAACATGCAAACTCCATGCACACAGAGACGGGAAACGAATCCGGACCCTGGAGGTGCAAGGCGAAAGTGCTAACCACTACAACACCGTGCCGCTATCCTCCTATAAAATCAAATTCAAATTCATCAAATTCAAATTCAAATTTTATTTGTCACATACACAGTCATACACAGTATAATATGCAGTGAAATGCTTATACGACCGCCAGTGACCTTAAAAAGAAAATAAAAGCTTGTACGTAAAATAAATAATCAATAAAAAGGAAATACTAAAGAAATAATTTTAACTAGTAAAATTAACTGTACAATAAGGGCATAATAAAATATTGCAAAATATAGAAATATAGGGTAGATAGAGTATATATGTATATAGAATTAAAGTGTCAGTGGTTGTGCAAATATGCATGAAAGGTGACATGTGCAATTGTCCAGATGTATAAATATTTAGTGCAAGTGTGTATGAATGTGTCCATGATTGACCAGTCAGTGTTGTGAGCTTAAAAGATGTTATTAGTCCTGTGTGGAGGTGTGATTGAGACACCTTATCGCCTGCGGGAAGAAGCTCCTCCTCAGCCTCTCTGTGTTGGCCTTTAGGGAGCGGAATCGCTTCCCAGACGGCAACAAAGAGAACAGTCCATTACTGGGGTGACTGAGGTCTTTCATGATCTTCCTGGCCTTAGTTCAGCACCGCTTGCTGTAGATCGAGTGCAGGTCAGGGAGCTCAGTGCGGATGATGCGCTCGGCTGATCGCACCACCCTCTGTAGAGCTCGTCTGTCCTGCATGGTGCTGTTCCCGAACCAGGTCGTGATGTTTCCCGTCAGGATGCTCTCTATGGTGCAGGAGTAGAAGTTCCTGAGTACCTTGGAGGGCAGTCTAAAGTCTCTCAAGCGTCTGAGGTGGTAGAGACGCTGCCGGGCTTTTTTCACCACGGTGTTGATGTGACAGGACCATGACAGGTCCTGCGTGATGTGAACACCGAGGTATCTGAAGCTGTCCACTCTCTCCACTGGGCTCCTGTTGATGACGGGGGTCTGGTAGTTCCTCTCCTGCCTTGTACTAAAGTCCACTATCAGCTCCTTTGTCTTACTGACGTTCAGGAGGAGATTGTTCCTCTGGCACCAGTTCTCCAGATTTCCAATCTCCTCTAGGTAGTCCGACTCATCATTGTTGGTGATCAGTCCGACCACGACGGTGTCGTCAGCAAACTTGATGATGGAGCTGGAGTTGGTAGTGGCCACGCAGTCGTGGGTGTACAAAGAGTACAGCAGGGGGCGCAGAACACAACCCTGGGGGGCTCCAGTGCTGAGAGTGAGTGTAGCTGAGACATGTCCGCCCATCCTTACTGCCTGTGGTCTGCCGGTCAGAAAATTGGAGATCCACTGACATATAGATGAGCTGAGTCCCAGGTGCTCCAGCTTGGTGGTGAGTGTGGAGGGAATTATGGTATTAAAAGCAGAGCTGTAGTCAATGAAGAGCATTTTAACATAATTCCCTTTCCTAGTGTCCAGGTGAGTGAGTGATGTGTGGAGGAGATGAGAGATTGCATCGTCTGTGGAGCGGTTCTGACGGTATGCAAACTGTAGTGGGTCCAGTGTGTCGGGTAGTGAAGAAATGATGAAGTCTCTGCTAAGGCGTTCAAAGCACTTCATCCCTACTGAGGTGAGGACTACAGGGCGATAGTCATTGAGGGAAGCAGGATGTGGTTTCTTCGGGACAGGAACAATGATGGACTCTTTGAAGCATGTGGGGATCACGGACTGAGATAGAGAGATGTTGAATATCTCAGTGAACACAGGTGCTAGCTGGTCTGCGCAGGCTCTGAGGATACGGCCTGAGATGCCGTCTGGTCCTGCTGCTTTCCTGGTGTTCATTCTCTTGAAGGCTCTCCTCACGTCGTGCTCGGAGATGATGAGCGCGTTCCCGGTGCTGACAGTGTCTTCCTGTCTGCAGCCGTTAGCGCCGCTAGCATTAGCGCCGTTGGAATTAGCGCCGTTAGCATTAGCATCGCTAGCGTCTTTAGCTGCAGCCTCGAAGCGAGCATAGAAGGTGTTGAGCTCGTCTGCCAGAGTCGCGTCCGCGTTCGTCATACCGGATGTTGGTGCTTTATAATCCGTTATTGTTCTTAGTCCCTGCCACAGGCTCCTAGAGTCACTCTGTTGAAGCTGTGACTCTAGTTTTCTCCCGTAGCGCTGCTTCACCTCTTTCACTGCCTTCCGCACGTTGTATGACGCAGCATTGTACCGTTCCATGTCCCCCGACACAAGTCCCGTGTTGTAGGCAGCTGTGCGAGATCTCAGAGCTTCGCGGATGGTTTTATCCACCCACGTCTTCTGGTTGGGAAACGTTCTGATAGTCTTTTTCTCCACCGTATCGTCTACTAGCTTCCCAATAAATCCCACAACCGCTTCCGTAAATATGCTGACGTCATCATCGGAGCTGTTTCTGAACATGTTCCAGTCTGCGTCATCGAGTGCGTCCTGTAACGCGGCCACCGATTGGTCCGTCCAGCGCGCGACCTCCCTCTGAACCGGAACTTCCTGTTTCAGCCTTTGTTTATATTTTGGCATAAGGAAGATGGCGGCGTGGTCGGATTTACCAAACGCTGGACGAGGCACACGCCGCCTCCCCTTGACTTCCCCGAGTCCCGCGTCCTGTCCATGCGGTGAACCGAGAAGAACTCGGCTGGTTGTATGGCGTGGTCTGGCACCGCTGGGTTCAGCCATGTCTCGGTGAAGCAGAGGAGTTTGCAGTCCCGAATGTCTCTCTGGAACTTTATCCTGGCCCTGAAGTCATCGAGTTTGTTCTCCAGTGAATGGACGTTGGCGAGCAGGATACTAGGCAGAGGTGTGCGGTGTGCACGGGTTCTCAGCCGGTTCCTCACGCCAGCTCGTCTCCCTCGAGGCCTCCGCTTCGCGTCGCGTCCATTGTTCTCCCTCAGGATCTCACTCGGCCAGCTCGGATCCGGAGTTAAAAACGTCGAATTGTGAGTACATTGTATACCAATAGAAACAAGAGTGTCTCTATCATACCTAATGTACTCAATGGTGATGATTTTGCCGATTTTAAAACACTGAAAACTAACTTAAAGAACAAAAACAAAGAAAAGGTGGTCGGAGCAGTCGTGACGGCAGCCGACCTCACCGGCGCCACCTTGGATAAACCGCTTTATAAGGCTATAAAGCTTTATTATTGTGTTTGAATTAATCAGATCCACCAAAGCTGAACAACTTCACTTTTTTCCGTTATGGTAACATTAACACCTCGGATACCTGTCGCTGCTGCTGTGGAAATATTACACTACGGATATTAAATATTGAAACGTTTACAACTCATTGAAAATGGTGGCTCAGTGGTACAGTAGGTGTTTCGCCTGCCATGTGGAAGGCCCGGGTTCGATTCCCAGCTAGTGACCAACAACAATTAATACTAAGGGTTTCTAAATTAAGTTGAAATGTAAATTATTGTGTCCTATTTATATGTTATCCTCGATAATGATTATAATAAATATATAAATAATTTTTCAAGTTAAATTTTTTGACGCTCCAGCGATATGTAATGACTGATAATTTTTAATTCCCTTTTCCGCTAAAGTGAAGATCCATTGTTCACTAGTTCCCTACACCGCTCCGTTGATCACTAGTTCCCTACAGCGCTACAGTTCACTACTCTGTGCAATTGTGTGTGTACGGAGAGTTTGTGTGTATGTGCGCGCATTTCATATGTAGTTGTTTGAGCAGTTAGTAGTATATACAGTATGTATGTGTGACTGTTTCATTTATGTGTTTCATTAAGTGTTTCATGTGTGTGTGCATGAGTGAAGTTTGATTTAAGCCCTATACCGTGCCTCATAGAGTTTCAGGTAAATTTCAGGTAAAAAAAGATCTTTCATGATGAGTGTGCGTATGCATTTTAAATATACAGTAACCAATAAACACTGCCTTTTGCAAAGTGAAAGTGAGTGCCGTTGATCAAAAGGCTGATAAACGCACACGCAGATATGAGCAGATTTATCGATAAAACTGCAGACATACTCCCCCTGAAATACAACAAAAAAAATATATAGTCTATTCTCTGAATACAATGCGACAGCGCGCTCCGAGGCGATCACCCGCACCCCTCCAGTTACTGTAATGCTTTCATTCACAATAGGTGCGAATTTATCAAACCGGTTTTGCTGATGGGGGATTTGGCTGTATTGGGGGTTTTAAAACAAAATAAGACCGAGCTGACATCTCTGCCTAAAATGTATTTCGCCAGCAAAACATAAAATAAATAGAAAATAAAATGTTATATGGTACCAATTAAATCAGGCTTCATAGTTGGATTTGATACATTGAGTATAATTCATACATTTACTGAATATATTCAGATTTTGTAAAATAACTCCTGATTTCCTTCCACCTTCCATCTGTCCCCCTCACCATTCTTTCCTCGTATTCTTTCGTTTTTAATCTGTGTATTTAAGGGAAATATAGTTTGCATAAAGGTCTAAATATTCCTGGATAAAACTTCCTATTCGTGGACAGACTGAAATCTAATGCCACAAAAAGAAAATAAATTATATGATCAATAAAAAATATATTCTTAGAGATGACCATTTTGTCATATTTTTGTGTTCATTGGATTAAATTAAAACATAAGTATTTTTATTTCTGATATGTACATATATGTTACAATCATGGTCGTTAAGGAATTTAGTTTCTCCATTCAAGTTATTTATTTATTTATTTATTTATTTACATACAGTAAAGGCATTTAAAAATGACCATGTTCAATAAGCTTCATTCTCTAGACAACAGGACAATGAGGTCTGCTGGAAGTGCAAGTATCTTGCATGTGAACAGAGTGCTAAGAGTGGGGGCTGAGGTTGGGGGTTCCCTACTAAAGCCCTATCTAGGGAAAGATGACAGTAGGGCGGCTGGTAAACGAAAAAAAAAATGTATGCGTTCTGAGCACAATGCATCATGGCGAAAAGAAACTGGCTGAAACAATTTCCTACTACAAAAGCACGAAAGTTGGCGTTGATGTTATGGATCAAATGGCGCGACTGTATTCAGTAAAGGGAGGCACCCGGCGCTCGCCTATGGCTGTGTTTTACAACCTCCTGTAGACCTGGTGGCAATTAATGCACATATTCTATATAAACAGTGCATGAATGTGACCATATGCAGGAGGACCATTTATTCTGGAGTTGGTAAAGGAGAAACATATGAAAGATCTTTTTTTACCTGAAATTTGCCTGAAATTTACTCTCCGTACACACACAACTGCACCGAGTAGCGAACTGTAGCGCTGTAGGGAACTAGTGAACAATGAATCCGCACAATCACCATGGGTACTACACAGCTTCGTGCCCCCAGCGGACAAAGTTCAAGTTCACGGCCACCGGCAAGGCTCAGGAAAAGGGGGTGGGGCGCCACAAACAGACACAGCCGGTTTCCTATTCCCATTCATCAGCTGGGAAAGCGCGAGGAGAGATAAAAAGACGCCAGGAAACAGACAGTGGAGGTGAGATGTTAAAAAAGCATAAACTAAGATCAAGTGTATTTTTGTTTTCGGCAGACTCCACTAGTTCTGGAGAACCCACTCCCCAGAGGACCACGCGCTGGAGAAAAGCCTTCGGGTCCTCCAGCTCCGCCGGCCCCGCTCTATTGCCGCGCCGTGTTTGTCAGTGCGGTTGTGCCTCCTCGGAAGATGACGCTGCACAACACTGAAACACCTATGCCCCTCCACCTGCACACTGGTGGAGAATGTGGCTTGCAGACACAGGACAATAGACACCACCTGGCCCCGAACAGGTTATGTCCCATCTACTAGAGACGAGCATCCAACAACAAGCTGTGCTTGAGCAGATTGCACAGGGATTACAAGCCATGACCGCCGAACTTTCCCGGCTGCAGCAGCGAGGAGGTGAGAGGGCGCCGCTGCTCGATCCAGGAAAAGGAAGCACAGTGGATTTTGACAAAGCTATCACCGTATGACGATGTTGAAGCTTACCTTCAAACGTTCGAGCCTACGGCAGAACAAGAAGGGTGGATACCACAAGAATGGAGCGCTATATTAATTCCCTTGCTAACCGGAGAAGCACGCCTACTTCTCACTTACAGAGGAGGAGGCAGACCATTACGAAAGGTTGAAAATGGAAATTCTGGCAAGGTGTGGCCTGAGTTTTACCACTGGAACTATGACCTATCAACACCGCGCTGAACCGAGCTGGATCACTTGTATCAGATAGCCTGCCGCTGGCTCCAACCGGATAAAGTGAGTGCACGTGAACTGGTCGAAAAGGTAGTAGTAGATAAAATATTGCGCACCCTACCCTGAGTAGAACGGAAAGCGGTGGGCATGCGCGCCCTTGCCTCACTACGCGAGGCCGTCGACGCGCTGGAATGCGCGATATCCACCCTCTCGCTCCCCGTGGAAAGACGGAGGTTTCCAAACCGGAGTCCACTCCCCTACACGATGCCCCCACGACATGAGAGACCTGGTAAGGGTAGGACCACCCACTGACGAGCCCATGCCCACCGAACTGGAACTTTCCAAACTTTTTTCTGGCCCCGTATTCTGGGTGGGGTCCACAAAAGCGACCAAACCCGCCCGACCTGCTGGGTTCGCCTTGGGGTGGACCCCCATCCCTGCTCTCCTTGACACAGGCAGCGCCGTGACTCTCGCCCGCCCCTCGATCGTCCCATGGGATGCGGAACAGCGCGGCCCACTCCCGATCACCTGCATACACGGCGATCCCAGTGGCCAGCATCACAGTGGAAGATTGCGGGGGTAGACATACCATAACCGCAGACATAGTACTGAACCTCCCTGTTCCACTCCTTTTTGGTAGGGACTGGCCAGGATTGGGGGAAAAAGCTCCGCCAAAAGCAGGTGGCGCGCAAGGACAACATCTCGAGACTATAGAAGGAAGACAGCTGGCTGAAACACTGCTGGTTTCAGGTGTACAAGGTAGAAGGGGACTGCGAGAAAGGAGGGCAAACACGGCCCCCGGCGTACTGTAGTTTCTGGTAAAAGGTGGCCTTCTATATTATCACACCAACAGAAGAGGTGAGCCCCGCAACCTCCTGGTGGTACCCCAGGGAAAGGTCGACACCGTAATGCACCTAGCTCACTTGCATCCCCTCGGATGGTGGTCATCTCGGCACAAAGAAAACAATTAAAAAAATTCGTGGTCGTTTTCGCTGGCCGGGGTTAGACGCCGAAGTAAAATTTTTTTGTTAAAGGTGCCCTGAGTGTCAGAGAACGTCACCAAAGAAACCGGCACCTGCCCCCCTTATCCCATTAGGAGTACCATTCGAGCGTATCGGTATGGATCTCGTCGGTCCACTACCAAAATCATGAATATATCCTGGTAATCATGGATTATGCCACGAGATATTCAGAAGCCGTGCCCTTACGCAAAGCTACCTCAAAGAACATTGCTTGTGAACTGGTACTCCTTTTCAGCAGGGTTGGGCTACCAAAGGAGCTACTCACTGACCAAGGTACGCCATTTGTCTCTAAATTAATGTGTGATCTCTTTCGGTTGTTACAGGTGAAGCGGCTCCGCGCCTCAATATACCACCTGCAAACGGATCAAACACTCTAGAGGATGCTGCAACGAGTGGCGGATGAGAGCACGCGGAACTGGGACCAACTCCTCCCCTACATGCTCTTTGTAGTCAGGGAAACACCTCAAGCCTCCACCGGGTTCACCCCGCTTGAACTACTGTTCGGGAGGAGACCACGGGGTCTACTTGATGTGGCAAAGGAGGCATGGGAAGAACAGGCGTCCCCATTTCGCTCCATCATAGAGTATGTATGGGACGTGCAGGAAAAAATTCACAGAGTGCTGCCGATCATACGTCAGCATATGGAAAAAGCCCAGTCCTCACAACGGAAATCATACAACAGTCTGGCACAGACATGCAAGTTTGCACCTGGCGACCGAATTCTTCTTCCGGTGCCCAGTGCTAACTGCAAGTTCCTGGCACGCTGGCAGGGTCCATTCACAGTTATGGAGAAAGTCCGATAAACAGGCAAGGGAACTAGTGCAACGAGGAGAGGAACTAACGCCAACTGTTACAATGACAAGTATGTGTTGCATGCATACATTTACATTTAGGCATTTGGCAGACACTCTTATCCAGAGCGACTTACATTTTTATCTCATTACACATCCAGGGATCTTCCAAACGATAGTCCAATGCCTTAACCACTGAGCTACCCCTGGCCCAATGCATAGCTGCTTGTTGCAGCATGCGCGCGCTCTCTCTCTCTCTCTCTTGCTCTCCCTTCTTACAGGTGGCCCTGCCCTAATTGGACGTGCCACTACGTGGTTGGGTGACATTGGACCTGCGCGTCTTTAAAGAAGTGACGACGAGAGCCGGAAGCGCGCACGTGTTGTTGTTGCTGGTCTTATGTGCCGAGAAAGATTGAATTAAAAAAGATATACGGTTGTGTCGCGCCAGTGGTACTGTTGTTGTATGGTAATAATTTCCTTTTGATTGTTTTCTTTATGTTAGCGTGGCTGAAGGTTTTCGCCTGCTGTGGTGTTGTATATATATATATATTGTAAATATTGTAAATACATCTTTTTTGTGTGTATGTGTATGTTAAAGGAAGCTGTAGGGGTTATGCGCCAAACTCGTTTTCTCCTGTTTTGTTCGGTTAGTTAAGGAGTTAGTTTAGCCCCTGTGTTTTTGGTTTTGACTTTGTAATAGTTCTTGTTTATTATTTTGGCCTTAGCCCAACCCTGAAGCCTGAGAGTTTCCTGTGTTGAAAAGAAAAGAATATAATAAAAAAGAGAACAAAAGACCACATAAATCTGGTGTAAAGATTTATTATTTATGTTATGCTCCTGGACCCTAGACCTGGGAAGTGGGGGCTCATCTATAACATAAAGTGAGAGCTCATTTATAACAAAGTGGGGGCTCGTCTATAAACTGAGAGCTCGTCTTTAACATAAAGTGAGAGCTCATTTATAACCGACTACGCGAACATGGGCTCCACAAGAGTGAGATCGCATTTCTCGGCTATCGCTTAGGACCACAGGGGGTCGAGATGGACGCAGCCAAGGTAACGGCGGTGCAACAATGGCCGGATCCCAAGTCAGTTAAGGCGCTACAGAGCTTTCTTGGGTTCGCCAACTTCTAACGGCGTTTTATTATGGGCTTTAGCACGGTGGCTGCACCGCTCACTGGGTTGTTAAAGGGGAAACCACAACGACTATGCGCGTTTTCGCTGGAGGCGCGTACGGCCTTCCAGTGCCTAAAACAAGTTTTCACCTCAGCGCCTATCTTAAAACTACCTGATCCTGAAAAGTCCTTTCTAGTCAAGGTCGATGCGTCGGAGGTGGGACTGGGAGCAGTGCTGTCACAGTGTCACGGCCAACCAGAAAAGCTCTACCCCTGCGCTTTCTTCTCGTGAAAACTGACACCTGCCGAACGCAATTATGATATCGGTAATCGAGAACTGCTAGCAGTAAAGACGGCGTTAGAGGAGTGGAGGCATTGGTTGGAGGGAGCTAAACACTCCTTTGTGGTGCTCACAGATCACAGGAACCTGGAGTACCTCCAACAAGCAAAGAGACTAAACTCTCGTCAAACCCGATGGGCGCTGTTTTTCACGCGCTTCCACTTTGTTATCACGTACCGTCCCGGGTCTAAAAATAAGAAGGCGGATGCGTTATCTCACTGTTTTGCGATGCCGGTTCTGAATTCAGATCCTGAAACCATATTGCCCGCGTCACTCATGGTGGCTCCGGTGTTGTGGGACATCGATTCGGAAATAGCCCAGGCGACGCGGTGCCAACCCGCGCCACGGGACTGTCCACCAAACTGAACCTACGTCCCTGAGTCACTACGGGAGCGAGTGACGATAGAGGCTCCCTCCAGCTTATCATCAGGACACCCCGGCGCATTACGCACTTATCAACTCCTGAAAACAGTAGTTTCGTCTTGTACTGTTTGCGCAACAACTAAAACCCCTCGATGCTTGCCAGTTGGGCCCCTGCCGACACCGAACAGACCGTGGTCCCACATTGCCGTGGATTTTGTGACGGATCTGCCAGTGTCAAAAGGGTACACTACAGTTCTGGTTGTAGTAGATTGCTTCTCTAAGGGATGCTGATTTCTCTTGTTTAGCTCTCTTCCAACCGCCCTCCAGGTAGCAGAATCCCTATTCGACACAGTGTTTCGCTACTACGGTATTCCGAAGGACATTGTTTCTGATCGTGGTCCCCAATTTATTTCGAGAGTCTGGAAAGCGTTCTTCCAGAAATTGGGAACCACCGTTAGCCTCACATCGGGACAGGCAGAGCGGACTGTTCAAGATCTCGGGAGGTACCTTCGCGCATACTGTAGTAGTCGACAATATGAGTGGGCAGACTGTTTATTCTGGGCGGAATATGCACAAAACTCACTAAAACACTCCTCAACCGGCTTAACACCGTTTCAATGTGTGCTAGGACACCAACCACCACTTTGTCCCTGGGATTCCACTCCCACCGATATCCCCATGGTGGATCAGTGGTTTAAAAGAGCAGACAAAGTATGGGAGCATGCGCATACCACCATCTCCCAAGCAGTTCGCAGGTTTAAGAAATTCGTCGATAAACGGCGAAGTCCTCCACTCCAGGTATGCGATCGAGTGTGGCTCTTGACAAAGGATCTTTCCCTCAATCTACCCTGTCGCAAGCTCTCCCCTAAGTACATCGGTCCCTTTCCCATAGGAGCACAAATTAATCCTGTCGCATTTAAGTTACACCTGCCCTCTCACATGCGTATTAACCCTGTCTTTCATGTCTCACTTCTCAGGCCAGTAGTTCGGGGCCCCATGGACGGAGGCGTCACAGACCCATCGCTCCCCGGGGCTGTGGAAATATAGGGCGCTCCTGCGTTCAGAGTCTAAAAACTTCTAGACTCCTGGAGGAGAGGAGGCTCCCTGCAATACTTGGTCGACTGGGAGGGATACGGACCGGAGGAGCGCAGCTGGGTCCCGGGGCGTGATGTGCTAAGCCGGGAGCTCATTTCTGAATTCCATCAGACACGGCCAGATCGCCCAGCTCCACGCCCTCCGGGCCGCCCCACCCGACAGCAACCCCCTCCGGTAACGCAGAGAGCGCACTCACATCTCTCCCGGGAGGTCATGGGAGGGGGGGTACTGTAACATCCGAGCCACCTCAGCCCTGGGGAGTAAGATCTGGCTCACCGGACTACTGAGCCGTCACTTTGTCTCCCCCTAGTGTGTCTGCGTGCATATTGTTCCCCATTAACTATGTCTAGCACTAAATCAAGTTCACCTGTGTCTACCCCGTGTGTGTCACTATTTATTCCAGTCGAACCCGTAGCACCTCGTCTGTTCACTGTTATGCACCTTGATGTTTTCACATGTAACTCTGTGTGTTATTTATGTATAAAAGTCTTTTGTTTATCTTCCTCCCAGGACTGATCAGTGTCTGCAGGCGTGGGGATCATAGGTATGGACAAGAACGTCCAGCAAAGTCGAGTCGGAGATTGAAGGACAATCAGCTCTGTATTCATTTCAAGGAAAGAGTTACGTTATTTCACATGTGTTAAGGAGACCCCACCTGCAGACCCAGTCTGGCAAAGCGACCTGAGTTGAGTGATTTGGTTTTTTTTGTGTTTTTTTGTGCTGGACTTGAACTGAAAATAAATTGTTAAATTGCACCCTGCATCTGCGTTCATCTTATTATGGAAGACATGACACTTATACATTATGTGACTGTGACCACATCTAATTGTTATCTCTTCTCTTCTCTCTATGTGTCTTTCTCTCTCTGTCAATGTCTACAATGTGGAAATTGTAGTGCAACCGTCTGCCAGTGATCCAGATGGCAGAGGGTGTCTGGATCACTGGCAGCTCTGGAGCGGCATGTGTAACTATTTGCTTGGGATGCGTGTGGTGACTATGGATGGTTTCACTTTACCATGAAGATTGCCCTGGTCTGATGCAGACACCTGGTCTCTGAGGATTTGTGACTGCAGTCGCTCTCTATAATCAGGACTGGAATTTCCTACATTCTACCTGATTCTCCAATAACAAATTGGACTCCATATTTACTTAAAGACTTTCAGTCTCTTTCACACAGTATGACTGCAAAACAATTCCTGCTATTTTGAGTCTGGCTCCTCTCAAGGTTTCTTCCTATTGCCATCTCAGGGAGTTTTTCCTTGCCACCATCGCCCTCGGCTTGCTCACCAGGGACTTTCTAATCATTTTGATTCATGAACATTTTTCATTTTCATTTCTTACAAATTTCCATAATTTTTTTTGATTATGTAAAGCTGCAATGTGGCAATGACAATTGTTAAAAGTGATATACTTTTAAAATTGAATAGAATTGAAATATTTCTACAAATTTATCTTGTACAAACATGCTGGACCTACATCTATAAGCTAAAATTAATACATTTTCAATATTGGAGTAAAATGTATGGAGTAGAAAGAATTTAGAAACACTCGACACTGTGTATAGCAAAATATTAGTTTTATTGGTTAAGGTGCAAATTTAAACAGGCTTATGTAAAAATAAAAATAAAGCTTTCAAAATCATGCGCCATGAACCATTTACAAATAATCCCTGTTTGTCACCTCACACACAGCTTGTCTAAGCTGCTCACTGGAATAAAACAAAATATTGACCTCTCCAATTATTCTGCTACACATTTTTTGGGAGATTTTGCAATAAATCTCGGTCTGCCAAAAACCCACAGCATTGGTCAACTTGGCAGAAATTTATGTTCACATTAACTATCAGAAATAAAAAACAAAGCACAATATGGATGGTTCAGGGGAAATTCAGAAAAATTTAGAAGCAGTTAATAAGGAGACAAAGTCTTACAATTACAAAAGGCTTGCAATTGTATTTTCTTCCTGAAAGTTGTTTTGAATGTAGGTTTTGGCAGGCAGCTACTCTACTGTCTTTCCAGTACTGCACACCACTACTGAATGTTTCAGTTGTATGCAGTACTGGACCATACTGGCCTACTTTCAACTCACACCTTTTTTGTGTTGGAGTAGAATTTATGATCAAACAAAGAAATTTACCAGAACATGCAGTGGCTGTATGTCACCATGAAAAATTTGTGTGCTTGTGTGGGAATGGACCCAAAATCATGGCAGTATGTTCACACAGATTATCCTAAATCAATCCGTGCAGCAGTGGATGTACTGTTTCAATTTGGATCTACATATTTGTGTGAGCAGTATTTTTCCGCTGTTACATATATAAAAAATAAACACAGCTCACGTTATGATGTTGAAGATGATATGCGGGTAGCTGTATCCACCATCAGGCCACGAATGAAGCTTTTGTGCTGCCAAAAACAAGTACAGTACATCCTTCCCATTGAAAGGTACGCCAAAATTATTTAGATGTATAGTAAATGTAGTCAAAATACTGTGAACAGCTTGTTATGTTTATTGCTTGTTTTTGATAGTGGGGGTCGCTGGCTTGAAAGTTTGGGAACCACTGGCTTAGTGGATAGAATGTGCTTGAAGGGTTTCCTCTGACAGCCGAAATTTCCTGTGTGTGTGTGTGTGTGTGTGTGTGTGTGTTTGTGTGTGCGTGCGTGCATGCGTGTGTGTGTGTATGCGTGCACAGTATAGGTAAGGAGTGGATTTTTAACAACTGATTTTTTAGGGGTTTTTTTTTTGTTTTTTTAGTCAAAGTCCTTTATAACTTCCAGTAAATTAAATTATGGCTATTTCGCATTATTTCAGTTAAAGTAAAATTAAACCATTCTAAAGAGTTTAAACCAGTGAACACAATAACAAAGGGAAAAAAGCTTTTAATTCAGAGGTACAGTAGTTAGCATAAAAGATAACTTATCCCCTAGTAGCTAGCATAATAGTGTGAAAATGTGTACAATGTACCATGGACATTTCTATTGATGTAAACAATAGCTAGTGAACTGGAAATTACTACACTACATTTCTATTAATTATTTCCTAATTAATTATTTTCTAATGGCATTTTTTTTATCTTGCTCTGACCAGTTTTGACTGGCAAATTTATCATCTTATCATCAGAAAATATAAAACCTCTTCATGAGAACTTTTTAATTTAATTAACAAATTATTGATTTTATTTTGTTTACGTTATTATTACATTGTTATATTATTTACTTACATGAAATGTAGTAAATTCGAGATGTACGTTTACTCTATTTTCGTAATTTCTTGTTAAGACCTTGGACCTATTCTCATCAAAGTGGTTCCAAATGGTAATCTCTTAACGAAAAAGAGCCCTATTGGAAAAATTAAAGTGGCCAGTTTCTGGCAGTCAGGAAATTTGTCCAAATACACAGCGGGCTTCAACAGCTTTGGTGCAATGTCCTCAAAAGTACTTAAAAATAATGTCTTTCTTTCTAGCGCAGTTTCTTTGAAATCAGGTGGATTCTTACTGTGATTACTGTGATTCGGTATTGTTGCCGCGAAAGTTTCGCAACGCGCGAGTTTCCTCAACTAAACAACTAAAACTCCGACACAGAGGTACGTTATAATGTCTACCGTTCAGCTTGTTCAGTGTGTAGAGTGCAGGATGTTTAGACATTCTTCCTCCGTCATTAGTGATAATTTTATTTGTGATAGGTGTGTGTTAGTGAGCACTCTGACGGAGAAGATATCAGCATTAGAGGAGCGCATCCAGACTTTAGAGAGTGTTAGACAGTGTGAGAGCAGCGTTATTCCTGTAGCGGACAGTCTGGGTGCCACAGGCAGAGATAATCAGCCCCCGACTCCGGCATTAGAGCCCTCACAGCGGGGCGAGTGGGTGACGACTCGGCGGCATACTCGTTCAGCCAAAGCTAACGCTAAGGCTAGCCCACCGGAGCACACCTCCTCTGCGCGTCACGTGTCCAACAGGTTTGCTCTCCTCAGTGCTGCACCCGCTGAGAAACCTGAAAGAGCTCTGGTTATAGGAGACTCTATACTGAGGCACGTGACATTAGCTAGACCTTTAGGGGCGCCAGCGGCAGTGGTTAGGTGTATCCCGGGAGCCAGAGCACCGGACATAGCAGGTAATCTTAGGGCTCTAGGACAGCATAGGTTCTCTAAGATAGTGGTACATGCTGGAGCTAATGATATACGCCTTCGTCAGTCAGAGGTTAGTAAGAATAACTTTACAGAGGTGTTTAAATTAGCGAAGGCGATGTCCGATGAAGTAATATGCTCTGGTCCCATCCCAATGAGACGTGGCGACATAGCTTACAGCAGGTTATGGTCGCTGAACCGCTGGATGTCCAGGTGGTGCTCCGAAAATAATGTGGGCTACATAGATAATTGGAAGACCTTTGAGGGCAAAGCTGGCCTGTTAGGGCGGGACGGTGTCCATCCCACTCGGGAAGGTGCTGCTCTCATTTCCTGTAGTATAGCTCATAGTCTCAGTAGAGGTCTAGTTAATCGGTGACAATCCAGAGCCCAGGCCAGGGAGCAGACAGACAGGCTAAACCAACCGTCTGCTAGCTGCATAGAGTCGTCACTCAGGGTTCACCATATTGAGACTGTGTCTGTTCCCCGATCTAAGCAAAAATGTAGAAAGACCCAGAAAGTCTGTTTCAATAATCTAATTAACATAAAGACCACAAACTCAGATCATACTGAATGCGCAGCCGGCACCTCTGATCTGAAGCTAGGATTGTTAAATATTAGATCTCTCACATCAAAAGCAGTTATTGTTAATGAAATTATCACAGATCAGGCGTTTGATATACTCTGTTTAACTGAAACATGGGTTAAACAGGACGAGTATGTAGCTCTAAATGAAGCTAGTCCTCCTGGATACAGCTACATACACCAGCCTCGGTTAACTGGTAGAGGAGGAGGCGTCGCAGTTATTCATAATGATAATCTGTCTATCGTACAAAAACACAGACACAAATTTAACTCATTTGAAATTCTCTATAGTAACATAAGTGTATTTAAGTATATTAAATCAGCTCAGTCGATTCCACTAATTATAATTTACAGACCTCCAGGGCCGTATTCTGAATTTCTTAGTGAATTTGCAGATTTCATCTCAGACCTGGTCATTTCTGTAGACAAAGTGTTAATTGCTGGAGATTTTAACATTCATTTTGAGAATCCAGAAGACCCTCTGAGAACAGCATTTATATCCATACTGGACTCCGTAGGTGTAAATCAGTGTGTAGTAGGACCCACTCATGAAGCAGGTCACACTTTAGATTTAGTAATATTCTTCGGATTAATTATAAGAAATGTATTCACAATTCCACTGTCTGAAATTATCTCAGATCACTATCTTGTCTCCATTCAAGTGTGTCACAGTGATAATGTACGCACAGTACTGCGCTACCGTATTAAACGTACATTCACATCAACTACCACACAGAGTTTTATCAGTAATCTCCCAGAGTTACCAACTTCGATTAGGCCACCGTCTGACCCCACAGAACTTGATCAGGCGACTGAATATTTAGAGTCGACACTTCGTTGTACCTTAGATAATGTAGCTCCAGCTAAAAGAAAAATTATTAGAGATAAGAAACTCGCTCCTTGGTATAACGATCACACACGCACTTTAAAACAGACTGCTCGGAAATTAGAGCGTAAATGGCGTCAAACTAAATTGTTGGTATTTCAAATAGCATGGAAAGAGAGCATCCTGAACTATAGGAAAGCTCTTAGTGTAGCTAGATCAACGTATCTCTCCACTCTTATAGAAGAAAATAAAAATAATCCTAGATTTTTATTTAATACCGTAGCCAAATTAACCAGAAATAAGACCACTACAGAAATCTCCACAACAACATCATGCAATAGTGAGGACTTCATGAACTTTTTTAATAATAAAATTGTAAATATCAGGCATAAAATTGAGGCTTTGAAACCAAACAATGTAATTGATACTGATGTTAACCTAGCCATGTCAGATTCAAACCTAGAATACTTTACTCCTCTTGAAGAGAATGAACTAATTTCACTCATCTCTTCTGCAAATTCGTCAACCTGTATATTAGATCCTATACCGACACATTTTCTTAAACAGATAGTACCAGTAATAACAGAACCGATGTTGAGAATAATTAATTCCTCACTCAGCATTGGTTATGTTCCAAAATCTTTTAAAGTAGCAGTTATTAAACCAATAATTAAGAAACCTGACCTCGACCCCTGTCAGCTGTCCAATTACAGGCCAATATCAAACCTCCCCTTTATCTCTAAGATTCTGGAAAAGATAGTAGCGGAGCAGCTATGCTCATATCTACATAGAAATGGCATACATGAACTGTATCAGTCAGGATTTAGGCCTCATCACAGCACAGAAACAGCACTCGTTAAAGTAGTAAATGACCTCCTATTGGCCTCTGATCAGGGTTGTGTAACTATGCTTGTATTACTCGACCTCAGTGCAGCTTTTGACACTATTGATCATGCTATTCTTCTTCACAGATTAGAAAATTTAGTAGGAATTAAGGGTACAACCCTCTCCTGGCTCAGATCCTATTTGACCGATCGTTATCAGTATGTAGACTTAAATGGTGATTATTCTGCATGTTCTCTAGTGGAGTTTGGCGTTCCGCAGGGTTCAGTTTTAGGCCCACTGCTTTTTTCCCTTTACATGCTTCCTCTGGGCAACATAATCCGTAAGCATGGTATTAGTTTTCATTGTTATGCTGACGACACACAGCTATACGTCTCAACAAAACCTGATGAGAAAAACCATCTTACTAAAGTTGAGCAATGTGTTCATGACATAAGAAATTGGATGCTAATTAACTTCCTTCTGCTTAATCCGGATAAGACAGAAGTTCTAGTCATAGGACCGCATACAGCTAGAAGTAAAATCTTAGATCACACCGTAACTTTAGATGGCCTTTCCGTTCCGTCAAGTGCAACAGTAAAAGACCTCGGCGTGATTATAGATTCCAGCCTTTCATTTGAAGCTCATGTAGATAATATCACCAGGATAGGATTCTTTCACCTTAGAAATATCGCCAAAATAAGAAATATATTGTCGCTAAATGATGCAGAAAAACTAGTTCATGCTTTTATCACTTCTAGGTTGGACTATTGTAATGCCTTACTGTCTGGTTGTTCAGTTAGGTGCATAAACAAGCTTCAGCTAGTCCAAAATGCAGCAGCGAGAGTCCTCACTAGAACCAGAAGATATGAGCACATCACCCCTATCCTATCTTCACTGCATTGGCTCCCTGTGAAATTTCGCATTGATTTTAAAATACTACTCTTGACATATAAGGCATTAAATGGTCTCGCGCCGCAGTATCTGAGCGAACTGCTAGTGTCTTACGATCCGCCACGCCTACTTCGGTCAAAGGATGCAGGCTGCTTATCAGTACCGCGTATTATGAAAACTACAGCTGGGGGCAGAGCTTTTTCTTACAAAGCCCCAAAATTATGGAATAGTCTTCCAAATAGTGTTCGGGACTCAGACACAGTCTCAGTGTTTAAGTCTAGGCTAAAAACCTATTTATTTAACCAAGCATTTTATAAATAGATTTGCCATAAGGTAAAGGAGCAGATCTGGGGGACTCATGGACGTAGAGTATTATGGTGAACTGGTATGTTTAGATGCTGTCTTCCTCAGTCTCATTTGATCACTCAGGTTTGTTGACGGTGAGGTGATTGTTTGCTTTACATCTCAGGGAGCCCTCATGTTTGTGTTTCCTTCTGGCTCTCCCTTTTAGTTATGCTGTCATAGTTAGTCCTGCCGGAGTCCCTGCTTGCACTCTACAGTAAATATACATTCACATTAGACATTGTGACTGTGACCATACCTAATTGCAATCTCTCCTCCTCTTCTCTTCCTCCCCCTCTTTCTCTTTCCTCTCTCCCCCTGTCTCCCCCTTTCACTCTTTCTCTCTCTCTCTCTGTCGAGCTACACATGTGGTTCCTGAGCTGCCAGTGATCCAGACTCCCTCTGCCCTCCGGACCTGTCTGATCCATCCTGGTGCCCGGTTTCTGGTTGGAGGTCTCATCGCATGGATG
Source organism: Channallabes apus (assembly GCA_030522415.1). Classification (NCBI taxonomy): domain Eukaryota; kingdom Metazoa; phylum Chordata; class Actinopteri; order Siluriformes; family Clariidae; genus Channallabes; species Channallabes apus. The sequence goes on from CM060118.1 coordinate 33,006,160, forward strand.
CCCCGTGTGTCTCTTTAGGATGCGTCTGGTGTCTGGGGATGATTCTCTATACTTAGAAGATGGTTCTGGCCTCGACTGGTGTGGTCAGCTGTTTCTCTGAGGACTTGACAATTCGATAGTTCAGGACTGGAACTTTCTACAAGTCTATCTGAGTCTCGAATAACTACTGGACTCCATTTTACATCAAGTATTATAACATCAATTGACATCAACTATTATAGCTGAACCTAACACTTAACACTGTATAAATGCAGATCATTTCCTGCTATCTGTTTCACCCAGATGAGGATGGGTTCCCTGTCGAGTCTGGTTCCTCTCAAGGTTTCTTCCTATTACCGTCTCAGGGAGTTTTTCCTTGCCACTGTCGCCCTCGGGCTTGCTCGCCAGGGAATATCTGAACATTTTGATTCATACACATTCACATTCCATACAAACTTAAATAATTCTTTTGATTGTGTAAAGCTGTTTTGAGACAATGTCAATTGTTAAAAGCGATATACAAATAAAACTGAAAAATTTAATTCCAATGATCTAAATGATTTTTCCAGCATCAGCTCTGCAGACCTTAGCTGTGGTGATGACAAATAAACTAATATTTTGATCATTTGTATTGGTTTCTAACAACAACAACAATTTCCAAGGACATCTGTGAAGGCATACACATTTTGAATTCCGAGGCATCTGGGCATGAAATGTTTGTCAAATTTAGCAAAGACTGCTGTCAAAGTACTAAATATAGGTTAGGTGAAATCAATTAATTCAGATCAGTGAAACTTTGGGATCTTTGGCGACTTTTTCACTTTCTATTCACTTTTTCTCAATAATTCTGCAGTAGGTTATGAAGTGGGGCAGATTCAAGAGATAAGTGTACTGAGTTTTACTGACTAAATCTATGTCCATTGTCACACATTTCAATGCTTTAGTTCCATCTTGTTGTGCATTTTGATATATCCTTTTGACATTACATCCAATCAAATTGCTTATTGTAAAGCCATCCCACTACACCTTTGATTAAGGACATGAAACTTGGTCAATATGCAATATGTAGTACCCACAGTGCTACAGTGAAGCTCACATGTACAGTAACTGTCTCTCATGGACGGTCGATCATCCTGAAACTTCTCTATACTAATCTGCAAGCGTATGTTTGAGGATTATTTAAAAATAAACATGGCCCACCAGCCAATTAGTTTTTAAACCTCTATATTTATCAATAACACGTTTATGTTGTTTGCAAACAACACTGACCACATGTCAGTCAATTTATTTAAGTGGAGTATTGATAGTTGTTATATAAGATATTTCTTTATTCGTCCCACAGTGGGGAAATTTCTACATCTTCTCTGGGTTATCATTGTGTGTGTGTGTCTGTGTTGTGTGTGTGTGTGTGTGTGTGTGTGTGTGTGTGTGTGTGTGTGTGTGTGTGTGTGTGTGTGTGTGTGCATGTGCATCAGCACACTGGACATTGTTTTGTTCATGGTGGCTAATCCATGTTCTCTTAATCCCTCTGGCACAGACTGCCAAGGCACAAACCACTTGTCTCCTGTTATCTACTTCCCCTTTGGGGTGCTCCACTCCCACTCTGAGCTGTTATATGGACCATATGTTGTTATTGTTGTTGCCTTTGTTATTACTGTTGTTGGCATCAAATGTCAGTATAATTTGACATGAGGATCCATGACACTGCCTCGGCTACCATCCAGGATGTGTGGTGGTTGTGGGAGAGTTCTTCAATCAGGGGACCAACACACAGCCCACATTGACTGGGCAGCCACCCAAACACACACACACACACACACACACGCACACACACACACACACACACACACACACACACACACACACACACACACACACACACACACACACACACACACACACACACACAATGAATCTAAGAACAAGCAGTTGCGTAACACTTAACATTAGAATATTAAAATTATCTACAAGTATGGGACGCTGAAATAGCTGGTGCAATTTAACTTACGATTCACTACATAAAAGAAAAACAATGCCTGAGCTGGGGGTGGGGGTGGCAGAGATGTAAAGAGCATCCCTTATGGGTGTAAAGCTGGTGGTTAAAAAAAAAAATTGCTGCTTTAATCTAATGCAATTTCAAAGGCTAGAAAGGTGAAGCAAGATGCCGTTCTCTGTATCATCATCATTCATGCATTAAAAGAAGGCTTACCCAAGGTTATGAACAAAGGTAGTCATATATCAATCAGTGGGTCCTAATTTGTATTTAGGTACAAGAAATGGATATTGTTTTGCGAAATATAGTTCTAATCCCACTAATACTAACAACATAGCAGATCAAAGAGGCATGAATCAAAAAACAAATATGATTCGATAAACATTTAGTATTGACATGAATGATACGGTAAATATTGTGCTAAGCTTCTAAATTACTTCTAAAAGCAGCTTTCTTATACAAGATGCAAAAAAAAAAACATGTTTAAAGATACAGTATCAGTGTGATGCTCAATTTCCATCATTTAATGTGTTAGATTACATAATTACACTTCCAACAAAGATGTGCAGCTGTGATCATTGCAGCCTAATTACATTTGCTAGCACATTTCTTAAAGTTAAATAATTCTCCTAAATAACATATCTTATCTCTAGAGATACAGATGGCAATGATTCAATTACAGACAGGGAAGGAAAATACAGCCATGAATAATATGGCATGCTGCTTCCCCTGTTCCAATGTTTTAGCATAAGCCCCTTCATTCCAGATTTAACTCATAGTTTCATATCCCTATCCCTCTATGTTCTGGTTTGTCATAGGCTGGCAAAAATGGTGTGTGTGCGTGCGCGCGCGTGAGTGTGTGTGTGTGTGTGTGTGTGTGTGTGTGTGTGTGTGTAAAACCATTCAAACATCTAACTTTTTTCGCCTCAAACACTGCCCACTTTCAACTTTTACAGGACGTCATGCAAAGGTTTGCCATAAATTAAAAGGAGACGTAATCTGTACTGTCAGGAAAGCAAGACCAGAATGTGGTGTATAAATGCTACTGGTCCTCCATTGTCATTGTCAGCATGAGCTGCTTCAGAAAAAGGGGCTTGCATGCACCTGATAAAGCCCAGACTCAGAGTGAGTCATAATTCATGTGAACCAGTTGCTGGTGTGTTCTAGCTACTCAATACCAGAAAGAGGCAATGAAAGGGATTATAAAGGGGCAGTGGTGGCTCAGTCGGTTAAGGCTATGGGTTACTGGGTTACTGATCGGAAGGTCGGGGGTTCAAACCCCAGCATCGCCAAGTTGCCACTGTTGAGCCCTTGAGCAAGGCCCTTAACCCTATCTGCTCCAGGGGCGCTGCTCCGTAAGCTGGCTGACCCTGCGCTCTGACCCCAGTTTCCTAATTGGGATATGCGAAAATTGAGCAATTTCCCTCTGGGATTAATAAAGTTCTATAAAAAAAAAAATAAAAAAAAAAAAAAAAAAAAAAATAAAATGGGATGTCTGCAATTTGGCTCCTTATCTTTTCTGACAAGAGGTTTTTTAGTACAAAAGCCTGACCTGGCGAGTCATCACCTTAGTTTCACATATGGGAGGGGCAGTTTGTAAATACTATAAGCTTCTAGAAATACAAATAACACCCACTACTGTATCTTTCATGCTGGCTATTCATAAGTGTTAGAATTTCGGGACTCACTAATAGAAAAAAATGCATGTGTCTTCATGATGTCAGGGTAGTGCTCATCATGATGTTAGTTTAGAGGTCAACCACAATGGGTTTTTCTATGGCCAATGTCAATCTGTGGAAATCATGGCAGCCAATGGCCAATGTATGATGCTGATTTTTATTTATTTATTTTGGCTAAAATGTTTGGCTAATTGATTGGCACGCTGTCCAGGGTGTACCCCGCCTCGTGCCCTGAGTCTCCTGGGATAGGCTCCAGGTCCCCGCGACCCTAAATACAGGATAAAGCGGTATAGAAGAAGAAGATGTTTGGCTAATTTTCTTTTTTCTCTGCTATCTGATAAAAAAATAGATTAATCTAAAATATACAAGAAATTGCGAAGAGACCACTGCAAAATAATCAGTTTCTTATGTTTTTTTTTCCTTACAGGTGCATGTATTGGTGAGATGAACATTTTTTTTCTTGTTTCATTTTTTTGTGAACAGCTGACAATATTTCTCCTAAATTAAAAATATAACTATTGTTATTTAGTCTGTATATTTAAAGGAAATGACAACATCATAACACATTAAAATAACCCAAGACCATGCAGCATTTGCAGAGCTTTAATAGCTCAAATAAAACAAAACGCAAATCATTTGGAAACAAATTGTGTTAATGCTTTGGCTAAATAACATTAAGAAATCAGTACTTGGTGGAATAACCCCAATTTGCAATTACAGCATTCATGCATTTTGGCATGCTCTCCAGCAGTTTTTCACATTGCTGTTGGGTAACTTTTTACCAAACAGCTCACCTTTGCTTGATGGTTTGTGACCATCCATCTTGCTCTCAATGACATTACAGAAGTTTTCTGGAGTATATTGCAGTGGTCACTTATTTTCCAGAACTCTATATTTAAGGCTACAATTATTTAAAAAAATAATACAAGGTTAGTATTTTATTTTAAGTCACTTACTCTATAATTCCACAGTCCATGCAAATTACGATCTAATTCTATTCTGTCCTTGCTAGTGAATGAGGTAGGCTGATCCACGTCTGACATCCCTTCCGTAACCACCCGAGACGCAACTCTGATAGTTTTAGAAGTTTACTGAAAAAAGCACTGTAAAATTGTTCCCCTTTTTTATCTATATGGACATTTTCATGTTGCAACTGAAAAACATAAGCTACTGTAATAAGAGCATTTACCATTCACTAACAGTTAACATTCCCTAGTGTTTAATATATTGTAGACAGCAATTCACACTTTGCTTACATAACCTTATAAATCCCATAGACATGCTAGCGCAATTAATATTGTGCATTAAAATAAGCATTGAAATTATAATCATAATTAAATAACATCAAGTAATAATAATAATAATAATAAAAATTATAATAATAATAATAATAAAGGATTATAATAATGATATGACTTTTACTTACAGACATATGTTGTTTAGCAACTAAGGAAAAGAAGATGGGAACAGTGTGATTCTGTGGTTTTGCTTGTTGGTTAGCATGTACTGCATGTACTATCTTTGACATCCTTTTCCAGGTCTGGAAACCAGTGTTGGGGTAAATCCTTTTCATTGATAAATTGTAAACCTTTAATTTTTTACACCTAGAACACAATGGAAAATTCTGTTTTATATCTGTTATCTTAACCAGGCACATGTCATCGAAACGTATAAGCAGACTTAAAATAATATGCTTTATAGTATCACAGTAGTATTCATAGTATTCCTTTTAATATAAGATATAAGCCTATAAACGACAATTTTAGTTTGTATGCATTTGCAATTTGTATGCTGACAATCTCTCAAAAGCTTCTCCACATAGTATTGTTTGCTTTGTTTAACTTGGCCCAAGGTTGATCTGAGTCTATTTATATCCAGCTAGGTAACAGCGGCTGTGGTGGCATCTGCTTGTCTGGCCAAAATGTTCCTAACCCTCCTGATGTCTCTCTGGCTCAGGTGGTGGATGTGACACCCACAGCTTGGAGGAAAGTAGATACCCAGTGCCAGGTTTAACTCAGTAGGACTAAAGCCCAGAGAGAAGTCTTACAGCAGCACAGTGTCTGCCACTGACAGCTGCATTGGCCAACACAAGATAATGTTATTTAAAGAGATCTTATTTAAAAGAAATCATTTTAAGAAAAGTTTACTGCTGGGTATAATTTTGTTAACTTATAACATGATGACACGTCTTAATTTTCTCATGTTCTTCATGTTCCTAAATATGACTATGTTTGGTGATAACTAAACCAACTCATGGTTATTATTTTGTTATTGCCCTTTTGTTATGTCAATCTGCACTGGCATTTTATATCAAAATGACAGCTTTCTTTGCTATGAAATTAACTATAGACTGGACAACTGTCCACTGCTTATGGCTCTCCTGTTTAATTAATTTCACTTTTGCTTTAATTGATCCTTATTTCCCATGATTATGATTGTAATTAAACACCAGAAACTAATTCCAACTCTGTGCCATCTGTCTGGAAAGCCATACACCAGGAGGGCATATGGATTCTGGATTTCTTGGCATTCAGTGTCAGCAAAGGACTTTGTTTCAGCTTCCATTTGACTCATTAATTTTGTCACTATAAACACAAGGTGATATTTAAAGCATGACATGAAACTGATAATTACTCTAAAGAAAAGACACTACACAAAAAGACAAACCAGAAACGTCTACATGCATTCGAAATGTGATAAGGTGATAACATACAGTGGTGTGAAAAACTATTTGCCCCCCTCCTGATTTCTTATTCTTTTGCATGTTTGTCACACAAAATGTTTCTGATCATCAAACACATTTAACTATTAGTCAAAGATAACACAAGTAAACACAAAATGCAGTTTTTAAATGAGGGGTTTTATTATTTAGGGAGAAAAAAAAATCCAAACCTACATGGCCCTGTGTGAAAAAGTAATTGCCCCCTGAACCTAATAACTGGCTTGGCCACCCTTAGCAACAATAACTGCAATCAAGCGTTTGCGATAACTTGCAACGAGTCTTTTACAGCGCTCTGGAGGAATTTTGGCCCACTCAACTTTGCAGACTTGTTGTAATTCAGCTTTATTTGACGGTTTTCTAGCATGAACCGCTTTTTTAAGGTCATGCCACAACATCTCAATAGGATTCAGGTCAGGACTTTGACTAGGCCACTCCAAAGTCTTTATTTTGTTTTTCTTCAGCCATTCAGAGGTGGATTTGCTGGTGTGTTTTGGGTCATTGTCCTGCTGCAGCACCCAAGATCGCTTCAGCTTGAGTTGACGAACAGATGGCCGGACATTCTCCTTCAGGATTTTTTGGTAGACAGTAGAATTCATGGTTCCATCTATCACAGCAAGCCTTCCAGGTCCTGAAGCAGCAAAACAACCCCAGACCATCACACTACCACCACCATATTTTACTGTTGGTATGTTCTTTTTCTGAAATGCTGTGTTACTTTTACGCCAGATGTAACGGGACACGCAGCTTCCAAAAAGTTCAACTTTTGTCTCGTCGGTCCAAAAGATATTTTCCCAAAAGTCTTGGCAATCATTGAGATGTTTTTTAGCAAAATTGAGACGAGCCTTAATGTTCTTTTTGCTTAAAAGTGGTTTGCGCCTTGGAAATCTGCCATGCAGGCCGTTTTTGCCCAGTCTCTTTCTTATGGTGGAGTCGTGAACACTGACCTTAATTGAGGCAAGTGAGGCCTGCAGTTCTTTAGATGTTGTCCTGGGGTCTTTTGTGGCCTCTCGGATGAGTCGTCTCTGCGCTCTTGGGGTAATTTTGGTGGGCCGGCCACTCCTGGGAAGGGTCACCACTGTTCCATGTTTTTGCCATTTGTGGATAATGGCTCTCACTGTGGTTTGCTGGAGTCCCAAAGCATTAGAAATGGCTTTATAACCTTTACCAGACTGATAGATCTCAATTACTTTTGTTCTCATTTGTTCCTGAATTTCTTTGGATCTTGGCATGATGTCTAGCTTTTGAGGTGCTTTTGGTCTACTTCTCTGTGTCAGGTAGCTCCTATTTAAGTGATTTCTTGATTGAAACAGGTGTGGCAGTAATCAGGCCTGGGGGTGACTACAGAAATTGAACTCAGGTGTGATAAACCACAGTTAAGTTATTTTTTAACAAGGGGGGCAATCACTTTTTCACACAGGGCCATGTAGATTTGGAGTTTTTTTTCTCCCTTAATAACATAAACCTTCATTTAAAAACTGCATTTTGTGTTCAATTATGTTATCTTTGACCAATAGTTAACGGTTTTTGACGATCAGAAACATTTAAGTGTGACAAGCATTGCAAAAGAATAAGAAATCAGGAAGGGGGCAAATAGTTTTTCACACCACTGTATACTTCTACTCAAGTAATGAATGTGAATACTTTTGACACCACTGGTTGGAATGAGTGGGAAATTAAATATGCATTTTAAGAAGTCAATGTCCATTTAAGATCACTAAGCTCATGGTTATTCCATATATACCAAGAGGCTTCTAGTTGAATCATATAGTGGTACTGACTCTTCACGGTTGGTGATGAAACTAATTACAGTAATGTCATCACAGAGATGGATCGCTAGAAGCACAGTCATTTACAGTGCATTGTAAACATTAGTGGGGTTACAGGACACAACTTTATAGTGTGTCGGTGCTGAGTGCCTGGCATTTAAAGATCTTCTGGGTAATTCTTACAAACTACTGTTAGAAAAAAAAGTTTCTGCTCCCTGCCATGTGTTTGCTGGAAGCTTGATTAACCACAATCAATAGTTCTGTTGTTTCAAAGGGCAAACTGCAATAAATTCAGATGATCTTAAGCAATGTCTTTGACCACCAGCAGAATTTCAAAGGTCTTCATGATAACTCTTTTAGCCTAACCAGTTTTAAATCCTGGCAATATGTTAATTTGATTTAAAATATACCTACAGTATTTGCAACTGTTAGGAAAAATCATCAAAGTCATTTGGGAGCTAAGACGCACATCACAATAATATTTCTCAGTGACAATTAAACAGAGTGGTAACATTACAACAATAAAAGATAAGTGACGTGAGATACAGTACACCAACTGTGTGTGGAAAGTTGTCGTGTATATTCAAATCTCAATATTCAAGATCGGAATTCTAAATCTTGTTATAGACCCCAAATTTGATCAGACTTTGTTAGAAAAAAAGTCAATTAATTAGCATAAATGCTCCAACTAAGGGTTACAATTTTGTTCACGTTTGTGTTTACAGTGTTGTGTTTGGGTCATTCATTCAACATTATCTTAACATCATATTAACAGTTATTCTGTCCTGATGGTAGACCTCACTGAAATATACAGTATAGTCACTATAGCTATATGACCATAACCATCCAACAGGATAATCAAAAGTTCAATTCAATTCAATTCAATTTTATTTATATAGCGCTTTTAACAATGGTCATTGTCTCAAAGCAGCTTCACAAAAATTAAAGAAATTAAAAAAAAAATAATAATAATAATAAATAAATGAAATAATAATAATAATAATTATAGAAAAGAAAATAATTGGAAGTGTGGATGTGTGAGAAAAATGTGCAGATAATAATGAGACGAATGAATGAAATTTCTCTGATGAGCAAGCCAAGGGTGACGGCGACGGTGGCAAGGAAAAACTCCCTGAGGTGGCATTAGGAAGAAACCTTGAGAGGAACCAGACTCAACAGGGAACCCATCCTCATTTGGGCGATAACAGATAGAAATGATATAACATCTTGTGTGTTGTGCAGGTGAAAATTCAATATGACAGAAATTATTTAAATTGACATGAAGACCAGTTCAGCATAGGGACGAGTCAGTAGGTGCAGAGGGCAGATGAGGTCTGGATCACTGGAAGCACAGGAGCAGCATGTGTAGCTCCAACCATCATAAAGCTGAATCCAGCTGGAGCTGGTCCTTCTCTGGATGCCTCAGGAACCTCGCAGGGTCGGCCTTTGTCTACTGAAGCTGGCAAAATCTCCCGATGCCTCGGGATGGGTAGAGAAATACAGAACAGATGGGGAGAATTAGCGTAGTTGCCATTCGGTATAGGTGTACTGGAGTATGAGTACTGGGATGAGTTATGTGTATGCCAGATTAAAAAGATGCGTCTTGAGTCTACTTTTGAACTGAGATACTGTGTCTGCTCCCCGAACACTGTCTGGAAGGCTATTCCAAAGCTTTGGAGCTAAATATGAAAAAGCACTACCCCCTTTTGTAGATTTTGAAATTCTGGGAACTACCAGAAGTCCGGAGCTTTGTGATCTTAAGGCGCGTGGTGGATTGTAGCGCATCAGAAGACTGGTTAGGTATGTGGGAGCTAAACCATTTAAGGCCTTGTATGTAAGTAATACTATTTTGTAATTTATTCTAAACTGAACAGGTAGCCAGTGCAGGGATGATAATATTGGGGTTATATGATCATATTTTCTGGATCTAGTCAGAACCCTGGCAGCTGCATTTTGGATTAACTGAAGCTTGTTTATTGAGGATGCAGGACAACCACCTAGTAATGCATTACAATAGTCCAGTCTGGAGGTCATGAATGCATGAACTAGTTTTTCTGCATCAGATACGGATAAGATGTTCCTAAGTTTAGCAATATTTCGAAGATGGAAAAAGGCTGTTTTTGTGATATTTGAAATGTGATTTTCAAAAGACAAGTTACTGTCTAATATTACGCCCAGGTCTTTTACTGCTGAGCTGGTAATAACAGTACATCCTTCTAAGCGCAAGCTGAATTGTGAAAGCTGTTATGTGCTGGTTTTTGGGCCAATAAGTAATATCTCTGTCTTATCTGAATTTAATAAAAGAAAGTTATTGGTCATCCAATCTTTTATGTCCTGGACACACTCAGTTAATCTAGACAACTTAGGTATTTCGTCTGGTTTAGTTGAGATATATAATTGGGTATCATCAGCATAACAATGGAAACTAATCCCATGTCTTCTAATGATGTTACCCAAGGGAAGCATGTATATTGAGAACAACAGAGGTCCTAAAACTGACCCTTGTGGGACCCCATATTTCACTGGCATTACACCAGACGGTTCTCCATTTAGATCTACAAAATGGTAGCGATCAGACAGGTAAGATCTAAACCATTTTAATGCCTGTCCCTGAATACCTATATAATTTTGTAAGCGATCTATGAGAATATTATGATCTATAGTGTCGAATGCAGCACTAAGATCGAGCAGGACTAGCAATGAGATGCAGCCTTGGTCTGAAGTTAAAAACAAGTCATTTGTAATCTTAACTAGTGCAGTTTCTGTGCTATGATGGGGCCTGAAACCTGACTGAAATTCTTCAAGGATGTTGTTATCCTGCAAGAATGTGCAAATTTGAGCTGATACTACTTTTTCTAGTATTTTTGATATGAACGGGAGGTTTGAAATCGGTCTGTAATTTGTTATTTCATTCGCGTCCAAATTAGATTTTTTAAGAAGCGGCTTAATAACTGCTAACTTGAAAGGTTTAGGGACGTGACCTAGATGTAATGAAGAATTAATAATGTTTAGGAGTGGCTCTCCAACCGTAAGCATCACTTCTTTTAAAAATCTGGTTGGGATTGGGTCTAACAGGCACGTTGTTGATTTAGCCGAGGTGATGAGTTCATACAGCTCTTCCTGTCCTATACCTGTAAAGCAGTGAAAATCTAAATGTGAAGCTATAGGCTGAACTGGATCGTGAGATACTATTAGAGGTTGAACCTCCATTATTTTCTTCCTGATATTATTGATTTTTTCATTAAAGAAGACCATAAAGTCTTCACTTCTAAACTGTGATGGGATACTCTCAGCGGGCATCTTAGGTTTTGTTAGGCGAGCCACTGTACTAAATAAGAACCTGGGATTGTTTTGGTTTCTTGCTATCAGTTGGCTAAGATGCTCAGTCCTAGCAGTTTTTATAGCCTGTCTATAGCTGCACATACTGTCTTTATACGCAATTCGAAAAACTTCTAATTTAGTTTTCCTCCATTTTCGCTCGAGGTTACGGGTTGCTCTCTTTAGGGCGGGGGTATGACTGTTGTACCACGGTGCAAATGTTTTATCTCTGACTTTTTTTAATCTGATGGGAGCAACAGTGTCTAATGTACTGGTAAAAATAGTGCCCATGCTGCTAGTCACTTCATCTAGATCATCTGCATTTAGGGGTCTAATAAGAAATTGGGACAGATCCGGCAGATTACTTGTGAATCTGTCTTTAGTAGTGGGATTCATATTTCTAACAGATTGATAACGTGGGGAGACACAGCTAATCTGTTCTACGGGTAGAGTATATGTCAGGAGGTGATGATCTGTGATATCATCACTTTGAGGTATGATCTCTATATTAGAGACATCTATACCATGGGATATAATTAAATCTAGCGTATGATTAAAGCGGTGAGTTGCTCCAATTATATTTTGCTTAACCCCAAAGGAATTTAGTAAATCCATAAATGTGAGTGCTAAAGTGTCGTTAGCATCATCTACATGAATGTTAAAGTCTCCTACTATCAACACTTTGTCAGAGTTAACCAATAGGTCTGATAGCAGATGTCCAAATTCTTTAAGAAAATCGCCATATGGCCCCGGGGGTCTGTACACGGTGGCCAGGGTAAAATATAGCAAGGGTTTATTACGTATTTCATTTAGTGCAACATTAATGATAAGCACTTCAAATGAATTAAACCTGGGCCTTATTTTCTGGGTAACAGTGAGTACATCATTGTAGATAGTGGCAACACCACCACCGCGACCAATTAGACGGGGCTCGTGCTTATAGAAATATCCTGACGGAGTAGACTCATTCAGACCAAAATATTCATTTGGTTTAAGCCAGGTTTCAGTGAGACAGAGTGCGTCAAGGCAATAATCTGAGATAATTTCATTAACAATAAGTGCTTTAGGCGCAAGGGATCTAATGTTGAGTAGTCCAAACTTTAGAGGTGGATTTTGACTACTTATTTTGCCTTTTTCTGGTTTTATGGTTATCAGATTGTTTCGGGCAAATTTAACAAATTTATTCTTTTTTCTCAGTATTCGGGGAACAGACACAGTTTCTATAGGACAAGCTATGTGTGTGCGTCTATCACTACGGTGAGTTGTGATGTGGCTAATATGTTTGGAATCTACAGTATGACTTACCGCCAGTCAGATGGTTCGTAGTGTCCTGGAGATGTTGTCAGAGAGGACCGCTGCTCCAGCTCTGCTAGGGTGTAGGCCATCGGTGTGATAGAGCCTAGGACGCTCCCAGAAAACATTCCAGTTATCAACAAAGCGTAATTTCTGTTGTTGACACCAAGATTGTAACCATTCATTAAAAGCAAATAATCTACTGAACTTCTCGATTCCTCGCTGAAATGTGTCCAGATACGATGATCCTTGTCGTGGGTGATGTGCTGCGGACCTTCTCGACCAGGCTCCTGAAGTCCTTCTTTAGGATCTCCGTCTGCCTCAGCCTGGTGTCGTTCGTGCCGGCATGAAGGACCACAGCTCCAATGTTGTTCCTCAGGGCAGCAGGCACCTGTGCAGCAACATCAAGAACACGTGCACCAGGTAAACAGCGTGTGTGCACCTTACCTTTAGCCGTGGTAGCACGCACGTGACGAACGATGGAGTCTCCGATGACCAGGACGTCGTGTGCCGTCTCGCGGAGAGGAGCGAAGCGGTTTCGGGTCGAGATGTCGAAGACGGGTGGTGGCGGAGGGGGAGAGGTCCTCGCCCGGGGCTTGGCGTGCTTCTTCCGCTGCTGCTGTATCCAGGGTCCGTGGTATCCCGGCGCCGGGGTGTAGGAAAACTGGGCGGGCTGCGTCCTTGGTGTGTTGGACCTGGGCAGAGAAACACGCGGTGTTGAGGTTGTAGGAGAATTCTCACGCCGAGAATTTACCTGGGACAGGTGAGCGTCGGTCTGCGTCGATTCCAGCGTGGCTTTCCGCTGCTGTAGCCAGGCCAGCTTCACCTGTAGCTCACGGATCAGCTTCTCCACGGCCTCCACCTCCAAATCCACCGAGTGCAGCTCCAATGTCTCCTCACCTGCACTCAGAGGCAGAATCACAACCGACATGGTGTCTAAACACGGAAAATAATCGGTGTGAGGAAGCGAAAACAAACTTTACAAACAAACAAACAAACGTGATAGCCGGGCTAGCGATGCTAATGCTAATTAGCGATGCTAGTGCTAATTAGCGATGCTAATGCCGGCTAAAAGCGGTGTGCTGCAAAACAATTAAAACTTAACGATATAACACGCGTTTCGAGTAAATATATTATAAGATACTTATCCGTTTTATGTACACTCTTCGTAAGGGGACGAAAAAAGTTTAAAAGTTGGTCAGTATGGCGGAGCTCGGAAAAAAGCAGCGTCTCAGCGTCCTCGTACAAGTTGCAATTTATTACACGTAATATATTCCTAGTTGGAAATTTATTTAGAGTCTGACAATAATTTAAATATGTGCGTTTTTTTATAATATGTTTGAATAAAAATGGTTCATTTAATAGTTAGATATCTGAGTTTAAATTACAATCGCAATACTTGTCAAAATAATAACACTTTTTCTTCCTTTCCATATATGTGAAGATTAAGTGAAACTCTCGTGTTTCATGCATTGTGCTGCTGCCACATAATTGAATAACTGGATAACTGCATATATAAGGTCCAGGTGTTCCATTTAAAATAAATTTACAAAGAAGCAATAACTGTGTCATAGAAATGTCTTTTTAAAAAACTTGACTCTGGCATAAACGATACCAAAAATGTTTAAATGTATATATTAAATCTTTACAAACACCTACTTTACATTTTTATTTTCTAGGATTATGTTCACTGCATTAAATTTATATTTATTTCAATTTTTATTGTTCTCACTCTACGTGCCTGAAATCATGTTATGAACTTAATCAATTGGTGATCTTCCACAATGACTGGTTTATGATTGGCTAAGGTCAAGAATTGAACTGGTATTGCCTTGATAGCCCTTAATAAAAATTTATTTGTTCAGGAGTAGGAGAGATGAACAAAGATATGTAGAGCTGCACCTCAGTGTCTCTCTGAGCCACATTCCCAGTTAGATGGGTCATAATGAATAAGAAAAAATAATGAATATTTTTAATAAATTTTTCTAGCATGCCCTTCAGTTGTATACAGGAAGAGATTGACCATAAAGCCGCACCACACAGATACCTGGTCAAGGGAAAAGATAATAAGAAGAGGATGATGAATTGTGCAGGAATAAGTAGGAACTCTCCGAAAACTCTTCAAAGACTCTTCCTGTCATCTATGATAGGCAGAGGATACATTCATAACCTTTAAGATCAAGCAGGAACCCATTTACGTTCATGTAAAATGAAAACACATTGACAGGACAAAGGTCTTTATGATCTCAGACAACACCGAAGAATTAAAACATAAAATCACACTAATGTGTGGTGTGTGGAAATCAGACAATCACACATCATTAGCTCAAGAAGCCACTCTGTGGACTAAGGTGAATAAAGAGATAAAAATCCAGGCACAATCCAAAGAGTTAATGGTTTTTAGCTCCCAGCAGTTTGACACTCTGTGGGTTGGGTAATTATGAAAATTGCTCTTAAGTGAACTATTTTAGAAATGGTGCCCTTTACCCCAGCATGACAACTAAATTAGACAAAGCTACAATAAGATTTTTTTTCCCATTGACTCCACTTAGTGACACTCATACAGTCAATCTCGCAGTTTCATACAGTTCCCTTGTGTGACCACGTCTGCCACATTTGTAACATTATTATTATTATTATTTTACACTTTTGAGTGATCTATGTGGAACGTTGTATATCAAAGTAAATTTGTGTAACAAAGCCCTGTCAAATTCCTAAGCAACTAGAAGAGATGTCAACATGTGGCCCAAGCGAAAACAACAAACCAGCTGTAATCATCCTGACATCCTCCATCTTCTCCAAAAATTTAACTGAAAGCAGATGGAGTGACCCTGCATTGCCCATCTGGTCAGAGTCCAGGTCATGGTCCATTGACAGTTGGTTCATGTTAAGACTAAATGTGTAGACAGGGATGTGAGAAAAGATGTACAATTACAGGGAACCTCAAAAGTAAAATACCATTCCTATTGATGATATTGCTACTGTAATATCTTCCTAGGGAGAACAAGTATACTATGACTATGAGACTATCTGAAGTACCTTTAATTATTTTTATGTCTGTAAAAACAGAAAGTATGGCTTTGTTGGATGTTTGATAAATGTATTGTTATTGTGTAAAAATCACGTTTACAGGTTGATTGTCAGACATTAGGGGAATTTAACTGAGGTTTTATAATGATGTGTTTGTAAGCCATACTGGTTGAAGCAGTGAGAGATATGTCACCAAAAACACTGGCCCTGTTAGATATGTCTTATATATATGTCTCCACATAGTACACCCTGCTCCTCACTTCAAATGCTGTCACAGCTGCATGCATTCATGGAAAAGAAGTTCAAACATGGTCGGTGGGGTCAGTGAGAGGGGAGGTCTAGTGTGCATAAGCTGAAGAGATATGTGCTTCTCCAGTGTTTTCTGGTTAAACAGGCAAAGGTCTAATAATGGTAAGAGGAGCCCAATACACTTCCAATGCTGTCCAGTACACCTCACCCTCACCCTTCCCAAAAGGCTGCATGAGGTCATGTTTGGTGACCCACGAGACATTCCAACGCACCATTGAAATGGCTGATTTTTTTCTGTGTGTGTGTAGAATCCATCATGCTGTCAAAGCTTTCTTTAAAATAAGTCACATCCAATGCAAATCTCACTTATCAAATTACTCACTATTAATTCAAGAATACTAATACTGACCTTATTGAAAAAGTTAAGGTCTTTTGACCTTTCACAAAATGCATCAGTTTGGTGATGGTAGTTGGTCAACAGCTTGATGCAGTCATTGCAAGCAAGGTAAATGCAACCAAATAAGTGCTATTCACTTTAATTTACTTAAAGCCCTAAGTTTCTATACATAGGGGAAATTTGTAATTTAATTTTATTCACAAAATATTCTCTACATAGATGCTTAAATGTTACTTGTTTGTAAATACACAGTCCTTTCTCTCACTCATGCTAATTTGTGTTGATACATCTGATGCTATGCATCAGATAATCATTACATCAGATTACACCGAATATGTGGCTGGTATAAATACATCTGAGAACTTTTACTGGTTTTACTCAGCCTCTGTGTTAATGGCATCTGATGTAGAGTAGGTGGGGTTTAAATCAGCAGAAAATGAGAAAAGGTCAGAGATTTTTCATTTGCCCATTTCATGACTGTTAGTTAGCATGGCAGTAGCCAGTTTCAAAATTTACCAAGAATAAATCGTAAAAACAAAATTTAAAAAGATCAGAAATTTCTGTTGACTTAAGCTTTAAGCTAATCTCTTCTGTTGTTTTGCATTTCACTTCTCCAACTGCTTGTACTGTAAGTGGCAAACAACACGGACCTTCTGTATTATCACACCCACGCTTGAACTCTCATGCTGGGCAGGCAGACACAGCATAGGAGAGGGCTTACAAAAGGATTAAAGATTTCTGCATTTTGTTGTTGATAGTCACCACTATCAACTAGCTGGATAAAACTAGTTTTAATTGTGTATTGGCGACCATTTCTGTCACTATCTGGAGCCCTGCTTGTAATTAATAATGTTAATTTCCACTACTGTGTGGAACATTTTTGGACACCCAAGCTATTAAAAGCTACCTGCCTAATATTGCATAAATCCCACTTTAGCCGCATAAACATCTCTGACCCAGCGAAGCATAGGTCTGTATGTTCTGGTATCTGCACCATGACATTAGCAGTAGATCCTTTAAGTTGTGAGGATTTGGCCAAGTCAACTCTTTGCCATGTTGATCAGATTTTGCAGTGTGGCAGGCATTATGTGAAACATACCATTACAAAGGGGTGTACTTTGTCTGCACCAGTGTTTAAGTTGGTGGTACATTTACATTTAGACATTTGGCAGATGCCATTATCCATAGTGACTTATGTTTGTATCTTATTATACATCTGAGCGGTTAAGGGTTAAAGCCCTTGCTTAAGGCCCCAACAGTGACAACCTGGTGGTCGTGGCGTTTG
Source organism: Channallabes apus (assembly GCA_030522415.1). Taxonomy (NCBI): domain Eukaryota; kingdom Metazoa; phylum Chordata; class Actinopteri; order Siluriformes; family Clariidae; genus Channallabes; species Channallabes apus. The sequence continues at coordinate 33,023,871 of CM060118.1, forward strand.
AACCTGGCACCTTCTGAATGTAAATGTAACATCCACATGAAGCCCAGGGCACAAGGACACTCTGCTAGCTTGACTTTTTTCCTTAGTGCATTCTGATTCCATCTCTTCCCCAGGTAATAACCTCCAAGCCATCCATGCCATATAAAAGAAACTGTTATTCATCAGATCCAGCCACCTTCAACAGTCCAGTTCTGATGCTAATGTGCCCATTGTTGGCATATTTGACAATTGACTGGGTGAGCACGGGCTACCTAACTTGTCTGTAGCTGTGTAACCCCAAACATAACAAAATGTTATGAGATGTGTGTTCTGAGACCTATCTATCATTCGATTAACTTCAAGTCACATCAACGTTGGTGTTTCTCTGGAGAGATCCAGTTGATCAACATAGGTGATCCACTGGGTGGTGGAGGCATGGGATAGTGAGTTTACCTAGGCTGCTGTATGTCTATTCCACTGTCTGAGTTGCAATTGTGCACTGACGTGGCTGGTAAGGTTCATGAGTTTATTCAATCAATTGAACACCTTCATCATCTTGTCAGTGCAATGCTTAGGCATCCCACATGGCAGTACCCCACTCATATGCTTTCCCAGATAGAAGGGTAATGATGTAAGCCACCCTGGACCATTCAGTGGGGAACAGAGAGTCCTGTGATTCAATTACTAAGGAGCATTAAGAGATGAAGGAGTGGTAGGTGAGAGAATCCCTGTCATAAATCTGAGGGGCTGGGAGGTGGGGCTCTCGCTGCAATAGAAGAGCAGGAATTGATAAAATTGCTGTACTTGGGATTCTGCCATTTCTCCGAGGTTCAGGACAGCCAGATAAAGGAACCAGAAGATATAACTCTTGCTTTCCTCCTTGCAGGAAAGCTCAGAATAAAGTTCAAAGTCCAAGGAGTTTCTTACTATGATGATTATAAAGGATGCTGCTGAAGGAACGCAGGCAATCATGAAATCCACAAGTATAGCACAATAATTCACTCATGCTTTTGTAGCTTACAATTGTGATATCCAAAGGCAAAAAGCAGTGTCCAAATTTACTTATTTCGCTCACTGTTAACTTATTCTGCACACTCAAAAGTCTCAGTTTGATCTGAATGCCTCTCGTCAATTGATTTAATATATTTTAAAAAGGCACCACTAGGGTCAATAATGGTTTGCAATTTACATTGCATTGTCAAAGCAACAAGTTAAGAAATTAAACATTTTGCAATGTGTCAACTAACTTGAAGTTTGCTACAAGCCATGCTCACCAGGGACTATCTGAACATTTTGATTCATACACATTCACGTTCCATACAAACTTAAATAATTCTTTTGATTGTTTAAAGCTGTTTTGAGACAATGTCAATTGTTAAAAGCGGTATACAAATAAAATTGAATTGAATTGAATGTAAATGTCTTTTGCAGTATATGCAAAAAGATTCTCTGCTTTGATGGAATTAAATTAAACTCTTTAGGCAGAACAGCAACCACAATTTCAGGTGATAAACAGGCACTGCAAATAACCTGGCTAATACAATCTCCATAGTAAATCAAGGGGGGAAGCATCATGCTATAGTATTCTCAATGTCAGGCATTGGGATACTGTTCTCCGTCAGAATTCATACAAACTCTGTGACAGTTAAATTTTCATCAAGATGTTACTTTAAACATTGTCACTGCGTGTGCCTGTGATGGTTGTCACAGTCTGTTGTCGCTCCTCGCTCACTCCATAAGCTCCCTATGTAGGCGCCTCCCCCCATTCTGCAGATGCGTGAATGGACAGGCCCGCGAGTTCGCCGATCGCCGTTGGCGATCTTGGGCTTTCTCACCATTATATAAGCAAGGCACAGTGTTTAGTCCGAGGTCCGGGAAGAGAGCAAAGAGTCGTGCGGGGGAGCTACTAAAAGAGTGGCATGCAAGTGGGGTGATGTTATACTGGCACTGCCAACGGACCTGTAAATGCACACCTTCACAACCTTTCCTACACTAAAGAAAGATCAAACCCGTTACAACATCCAAAACAACACTACACAGACATATACTCAATTGAAAAGCTGCCAAAGGAACGAAAAGAAAGTTACCTTAATATGCGTCACGGGGCTACTGGAGACGGACCAGGAGACTAGCCCTTGTAGCGTGGATGGTAAACCCAAATGCGGAAGTAGCACGAACAGGCAGGATAACCACGTGAGTTTTATTAGAAATCTCTCACGGCTAGAGCAAGAGTTTACACACATAAAACCGTGTTCTAGCGACACACACTCAATCAGGAAGAAAACCCAAAATGGTGAGTACTCACGAGAATACCAGCGAAGCATCGGAAACAGCATGGGCAGACACAATGACTAAGCGATATGAGACGCCATCTTGCCTCCTTTTATGCTTCCTGAATCGCGACCCTACTACTTCCGGGTCCTAGTGCCGGCACTAGGTATGACAGTACCCCGGGGTCGAGGATGAACCAGGCCAGAATCCAAGACCGTTCATCAGTCTCGCCCGAGGGCGCAAAAACAAGGAGCCGACGTACGGTACAGATGATCCTATACGTACGATGGTCAATGATCCTAGGGGGGGTGAATGCTATTCAATTCAATTCAATTTTATTTGTATAGCGCTTTTAACAATTGTCAACCAAAAGAATTATTTAAATTTGTAGAGAATGTGAATGTGTATCTGCGGGCATGTTATTCCACAAGTTCTGACACGTATCTTTCTTGTTGCATGTGGTTAATCAAGTCACGAAAGTCCATTGAGTTCTTTGTCTCTTGTTTTATTTTCAGCAAGGTTCAACACTGTATAGTTTTCTTGCATAAATCCACTGCGGTTACAGCAACCTATTCGCTGTATCTCATTACGGTTTTCTTAAGTTTACAACAACCTAATTGCTGTATCTATAAATCACAATCTTGGATTATGGTTACAAGAACCTATTTGTTGTAACACAAAAGCTTGTGTTCTCCACAACTTCCGCATCTAAACTGACTTTTTACCCTGCAATAGTCATGCAACTACGTGCAATAGTGGAATGATATCACAGACCAACTTACGATTGTCATAAATTAATGCTTAACTAACAAACTTAATGCTTAGCTAATAAACTTAATGCTTAATACTTAACTAATAAAATAAAAATAAACACAACAACAGAGTTATAACATGAAATATGGCTCTTCCAGCGTATGAATCAAAATGGTCAGATAGTCCCTGATGAGCAAGCCGAGGGGGACAGTGGCAGGGAAAACTCCCTGAGATGGCAATAGGAAGAAACCTTGAGAGGAACCAGACTCAACTGGGAACCCATCCTCATCTGGGTGAAACAGAGAGCAGAAATTGATCTGCATTCATACTGTGTTTGTTACTGTAGGTGGCAGGCAGTTCAGCATATCAGTTGATATGATCCTCTTCACGCTGTTGACCCACGACTCCAACCTCTTTATCAAGTTTGCGGACGACACGACTGTGGTGGGTCTCATTAGCAACAACGATGAGACTAACTACAGGAGTGAGGTGAGCCGCCTGGCCAGGTGGTGCACAGACAACAATCTCTCCCTGAACGTGGAAAAGACAAAGGAGATTGTGGTCGATTACAGGAGAACATACAGTACACCCAACACTCTCCATTGTCCATCAATGGTGCGATTGTGGAGAGGTTAAGGAGCACCAAGTTTCTGGGTGTGCTCATTATGGAAGATCTCTCCTGGTCCACCAACACTGCAGCACTAGCCAAGAAAGCTAACAGCGTCTCTACTTTCTCCGAAAGCTGAGAAGAACCGGAGCCCCAACACCCATCATGCACACCTTCTACAGAGACACCATTGAGAACATACTGACCAGCTGCATCACTGTGTGGTTCGGCGCCTGCAATGCGTCTGCGGGAAAACACTCCAGCGCATAGTGAGAGCAGCTGAGAAGATCATTGGTGTCTCTCTCCCCTCCCTCCTAGTCATTTACAACACCCGCCTCACACGAAATGCTCTCAACATCACCCGTGACCCTACCCACCCAACCCAGAGTTTCTTTAGTCTGCTACCATCAGGGAGGAGACTAAGGAGTCTCCAAGCCAGGACAAACAGACTGAAGGACAGCTTCATCCATCAGGCGATCAGGAAGCTAAACTCCCTTCCAGCTCTGTCTTCCCTGTGCTCTTTGGCCTCTCCTACCGTCATACTCTGACTCCTTCATTTCTCACACACACATACACACACACACACACACACACACACACACACACACACTCATACTGACACACACACTCTCAGACACACAACACTCACACAAACTCACACATACACACAATCACACATACACTTGCACCTGTCACTTTGTGCTCCATGCACCATTGGTACTTTCATTACCTCAACCCGGGAAATAACATAAAAAAAATTATAAATAAATAAAATAAAAGGACATTCCTTGTTTACTGGTTTATATTGCTCATTATTTTGTCACTTGTCACTTTAATCAACTAAAATAAGCACATTTGCACTATTCCAATTGCACTGTACCATTTCTCTCCATATCTGCTGTTGCGATCATATTAACACACACGTTTTGACGCATCTCTTTAGTTTAATTGTTCACTCACAACAGAAGTCCGATGAAGTCTTTGTCTCTTATTTATTTTTCAAGCATCAAAGATTCAACACTTCGTACAGTTATCTTGAGTAAATCCAGGTTACAACAAGTTATTTGCTGCATCTTGTAGATTACGGTTTCTTACTTTTTGTCAGAACTAACCTCGGAAGACCAGAAGACGTAGCTTTAGCGGTTAGCCCTTTGTTGCGTGAATGGTAAACCCAAACGCGGAGAAAACACGAATAGGCAGGATAATCACGCTCTTTAATCTAAGGACTCTCACGATAGAGGAGTAAGGGAAAGACACAATCTAACCCGCGTCCTAGAAATACACACTCAATCAGGAAGCAGACCAAAAAGGGTGAGTACTCACGGTTTGGTGAACGATTCCGACAGGGCATCAGAAAAACTCAATGACTGAGCGTTGTACTATCGTTTGTTTACTCCTTTTATACTTCCTGGTTCATGACCGCATTACTTCCGGGTCCTAGTGCCGGCCACGGACCGAGTGTGCATGACAGTACCCCCCTGTCCAGGACCGGCTCCAGACGGTCCTGGGACGGAGGATACCCTGTGACGGTAGTCCCGAATGAGCTCGGGGTCGAGGATGAAACGTGCTGGGACCCAAGACCGCTCCTCGGGGCCGTAGCCCTCCCAATCGACGAGGTACTGGGTACCTCTGCCCCGAGGACGTGAATCGAGAATCCTTCGCACGGTGTAGGCGGGACCGCCGTCAATGATTCGGGGAGGAGGAGCAGGGGGGGTGGGTGGAATCATAGGTGAAGTGATGAAGGGTTTTAGCTGTGATGTATGGAAAACTGGGTGGATCCGGAGCGCCGCAGGCAGCTGGAGCCGGTAGGTGACAGGGTTAATCCGTAAAGTGATGCGGTATGGTCCGATGAATCTTGGGGATAACTTCTTTGACTCGGTGTGCAGATGAAGGTTTTTAGTAGATAGCCATACCTTGTCACCTACGTGGTACAATCGTCCCGGGGGGTGTCGACGGCGATGTTGGGTGGCGTAGCTGATGTTGGCACGTTGGATGGCGAGGTTGGCCTGGTGCCACAGCCGTCGACACCTACGGACCAACTGTTGGGCCGATGGCACATCAACCTCTGGTTCTTGATGATTGAACATCAGGGGTTGGAAGCCATGACAAACCTCAAATGGGCTTAGGTTGGTGGCTGAGGAGACGTGGAGATTGTGGGAGAGTTCGGCCCATTTGAGGTAGCGGGCCCAGGAGCGCTGACGATCCGAAACAAAGCACCTCAGGTAGCGCTCAAGCTGTTGGTTGGTCCGTTCCGTCTGACCATTAGTCTGGGGATGGTATCCTGATGAGAGACTACAGGTGGAATTGATCAGACGGCAGAAGGCCTTCCAGAACCGGGCGGTGAACTGGGGCCCTCTGTCCGAGACGATGTCCTTTGGGAACCCATGCAGTCGGACTACGTGTTCTAATATCAGCTCCACGGTGTTTTTTGCCGATGGGAGTCCGGTCAGGGCCACCAGGTGCACGGCCTTGGAGAACCGATCAACGATGGTTAGGATGGTGTTTTTCCCCTCTGATGCCGGCAGGCCCGTGATGAAGTCCAGGGCGATGTGCGTCCAGGGCCGACGGGGAACTGGGAGTGGTTGGAGTTCTCCGGGTGTAGGTTGGTTGGTGTCCTTGGCCCTGGCACACACCGGGCACGCCTGGACGAACTCGACGGTGTCTTTCCGCATGGAGGGCCACCAGAACGCCCGTCCGATGAACGAGAGGGTCCGTCGGACTCCGGGATGTCCGGCGATGGTGGATGAATGACCCCACTGGAGAACCTCCGTTCTTAGGCGTTGAGGCACATAGAGTCGTCCAGGTGGCACGCCTGCCGGTTCGGTCTCGGTAGCCTGTGCCTGGCGGACCCTAGTTTCCAAGTCCCAGTGGATGGGTGCGATGATGCGGGATGGAGAAATGACAGGCACGGGGTCCGCCCGGGGGAGGTCGTCCTCATGTTGTCGTGATAGGGCGTCGGCCTTGGTGTTCTTTGACCCCGGGCGATACGACAGATGGAAGTTATATTGTTCAAAAAAGAGAGCCCACCGTGCCTGTCGTGGGTTAAGTTGCTTGAGAGTCTTGATGGTGATCAGATTCTGGTGATCGGTCCAGACGATGAATGGCTCACTGGCGCCCTGGAGCCAGTGACGCCATTCCTCCAAAGCCCACTTTATGCCCAACAGCTCGCGGTCCCCTACCCCGTATCGCTGCTGAGTGGGATCAAATTTTTTGGAGAAGAAACTGCAGGGGTGCAGTTTCTGGTCTGGACCTCGCTGAGAGAGAACAGCGCCGGCGCCCACATCCGACGCGTCCACCTCCACAACGAAGGGTTTGTTGGCATCAGGGTGTAGAAGGATGGGGGCGGTGGTGAATCGGTGGCAGAGTTCTTCGAATGCAGAAATGGCAGCTGGAGTGAGTCGAAATTGGTGAGGTGAGGGCCTGGTCAATGTGGTTAGTGGAGCTGCAACTGTACTGTAGCCCCGGATAAAGCGACGATAGAAATTCGCAAACCCGAGAAACCGTTGAAGCTGTTTGAGTGTCCTGGGTAGGGGCCAGTGACGTACAACATCGAGCTTCTGCGGGTCCATGGCCACACCCTGGGGCGAGATGACAAAACCCAGGAACGTGGTGGAGTGCTTGTGAAAAGCACATTTTTCCAGCTTGCAGTACAGTTGGTGAGCGAGCAATCTCTTTAAAACAGCACGTACATGTTGGGTGTGTTCTTCGGCGTTGTGTGAGTAGATTAAGATGTCGTCCAGGTAGACGAACACCCAACGGCCCAGCATGTCTCTGAGGACGTCGTTTATAAATTGCTGGAAGGCCGAGGGTGCATTGCAGAGTCCGAATGGAATGACCAGGCTCTCATAGTGTCCCGTGGGTGTGATAAAAGCCGTCTTCCACTCATCACCCTCTCTGATGCGCACCAAGTTGTAGGCGCTCCGGAGGTCCAACTTCGTGAACACGGTGGCACCAGAGAGGGCGTCCAGGGCTGAGTTGGTGAGTGGTAATGGGTGTCGGTTTTTAATGGTGATGTTATTTAGCCCCCGATAGTCGACACATGGGCGAAGTTCACCCCCTTTTTTCTTAACGAAGAAAAACCCCGCGGCGGCAGGCGATGTGGAAGGCCGGATGGTTCCATGACGCAGGGCATTAGTGACGTATTCTTCCATCGCCTGCGTCTCCGAAGGGGATAATGAGTAGAGATGGCCGCGGGGAGGGACGGAGCCCGGCTGAAGTTCAATGGCCAGGTCATATGGGCGATGAGGTGGAAGGTGGGTGGCCCGTCTCTTGCAAAAAACTTCAGCCAGATCCCGATAATCGACGGGGATGGCGTTGGTGTCGACGTCGGGGGCCTCGGACTCCTTGGAACACGTCCCAGCCGGTGCCCGTAGGCAAAGTTCGTTGCAAGTCGGGCCCCACTGGAGGATCCGGTTCTGTGTCCATGAGATGAGGGGGTCGTGCCTGAGTAGCCATGGATAACCGAGGATGATGGGAGGTGAGGCGATGGGGGTGAGGTGCAACTGGAGCTGTTCTTGATGTTGGTCTATTTTGAGGGTGATAGACTGGGTCTGATGAGTGATGGGGCTGGATGACAGTGGGCGGCCGTCGACAGATGTAATACGAACCGGCTGGGATAACGCCTCGATCTTTACCCCCATTTCTTTGGCATAAGTGGAGTCAATGAAGTTACCTGCGGCACCGGAATCGATAAACGCAGTACTTCGGACCCGTTTGTGGCCAATCTGGAGGGTTACCTGAACCGTGAGTCGTGAGATGGTGGTATTGGTGGTAGAGGAGATCTGGAGAGGGCCCGGTGAGTCTCTCCTCCTGTTCACCGGGGTTGTGCGTTTCCCGGACGCAGTGGGCAGATCGCCCGATGGTGTGTTGCTGACCCACAATAGGCACACAGCCCTTCTCGGAACCGGCGTTCGCGTTCTGCCACGGTCAGGGAGGCGCGTCCTAATTGCATGGGTTCCCCGGCTCCCGTGTCAACCACGGCAGGGGGTGGAGATCCGACTGGTCCAGTACTAGTGTTGGTGAAGGCTGTAGGTGGTCGTGGGTTGGTGTAGGAGAGGGCTGGTGCGGACGGCAGGGTCCTCGGGGCTGGCTTCGGGCGAGAAAGAAGGCGCTGATCAATACGAAGAGCCAGTTGGATCAGCCCTTCGAGTGTGGCTGGGAGTTCTCGCCCGGCGAGCTCATCTTTAATGCGTGCAGCCAGTCCCTCGTAGAAGGATGTCCGGAGCGCAGCTTCTCCCCAGTTGGTCTGTACTGCGAGGGTTCGGAATTCTGCAGTGTACCGGCTCACGGACGATCCTCCCTGCCGCAGGTGATATAGTTTGGTGTCGGTCTCCACCTCGCCCGCTGGGTGTTCGAAAGTGAGCTGGAGTTGGCGGGTGAATTCGTGGTAAGAATGGGCGATGTCAGAATCCGATCTAATGACTGCCGTGGCCCACTCAGCTGCCTGCCCGGATAGCAACGAGACCAGGAGAGCGATGCGTAGCCGATCAGTGGAGTATTTGGTGGAGTTGAACTCAAACACAAGATTCAGCGCTGTCAAAAACACACTACACTTCCCGTCCGTGCCATCCCATTTCTCTGGAAGAGCAAGAAAAACATCAGAAGAAGGGGGGGGGGGTTGGTGCGGCGCCGCGGCCGCCGCGACGGGGGGCCGGCTAGCCGCGCCATCAACAGCCGCCCGCAGATCCGCGTTCTCCCGCCTGAGCTCCGCCACCTCGCGGCGCAAGGCCGCGACGTCTTGGACGCTCTGACGCAGAGTAGCGAGCTCCGCGGTTAGCTGGTCAATAAGCACGGCATGCTGGTTTACCACGTCGCATAGGCGCGCATGATCCGCTGGGTTTACCGCTTTTGGCTCAGTCATTCTGTCAGAACTAACCTCGGAAGACCAGAAGACGTAGCTTTAGCGGTTAGCCCTTTGTTGCGTGAATGGTAAACCCAAACGCGGAGAAAACACGAATAGGCAGGATAATCACGCTCTTTAATCTAAGGACTCTCACGATAGAGGAGTAAGGGAAAGACACAATCTAACCCGCGTCCTAGAAATACACACTCAATCAGGAAGCAGACCAAAAAGGGTGAGTACTCACGGTTTGGTGAACGATTCCGACAGGGCATCAGAAAAACTCAATGACTGAGCGTTGTACTATCGTTTGTTTACTCCTTTTATACTTCCTGGTTCATGACCGCATTACTTCCGGGTCCTAGTGCCGGCCACGGACCGAGTGTGCATGACACTTTTACAACAACCTATTTGCTGTATCTTACTATGATCTTGGATTATGGTCAAAAGCTTGTGTCTCCACAATTCCGTATCAAAAACTGAACTTTTTTACAGTGACATAGACATGCAGCTACGTGTAACAGTGGAATGACATCACAGACATCACACACAATACGGTTGTCAAAATGGATGCTTGGTGCTTAGTGCACAATCAACAAAATACAATAAAATGAAATAAACACAACAACAAATTCATAACAAATGCGATATGACTCTTACATCTGCCTTCTGTGTTGTTAACTGTCCCTTTTTGCAGGACAGTAACTAAATTACCTCACCTCTGTTGTCTTTCTAAGTTTGTGTTATTTAAGTTTTTTTTTTTTTTTACCCCTTCAGTGTTATTTGTAACTAGAATGAGAGAAACGTAATTTCGATTCTCTATATGTATGCACTGTACATGTAGCATGACAATAAAGTTGACTTTGACTTGATGTTGATTGATGTTAATATGAAGTCCAAGTAGTTATTGGAGACAGGTAGACTTGTAGGAAATTCTAGTCCTGAACTGTCGAGCAACTGCAGCCAAGTCAAGTCCTCAGAGAAACAGCTGTCAAAATCAGTCGAGGCCAGAACCCTCTCAAGACACCAGACGCACCTCAAGAGACACATGGGGCATCCATATGGCGAGAACTTCAACCAGAAGCGGGGCACCAGGACGAGTCCAGACGAATCTCTGGCAGCTCAGGAACGACATGTGTAGCTCGACAGAGACAGGGAAACAGAGAGGGGGGATAGAGGGACGAGAGAGAGGGGGAGAGAGAACATGAGAGGGGAGAGCAGAAGAGAAGGAGAGATAACAGTTAGGTATGGTCACGGTCACATAATGTGTAAGGTGAATATATATTTAGTGTAGAGTGCAAGCAGGGACTCCGGCAGGACTAATTATAGCAGCATAACTGAAAGGGATCCTTGTCTGAAGGAAACACAGACATGAGGGGTCCCTGAGATGTAAAGCAACCAATCACCTCACCGTCAACGAACCTGAGTGATCAATGAGAGTGGGGAAGACAGCATCTAAACATACCAGTTCACCATAATACTCTACGTTCCTTTAACTAAGGCAAATCTATTTACAAAAATGCTTGGCTAAATAAATACTGTAGGTTTTTAGCCTGGACTTAAACACTGAGACTGTGTCTGAGTCCCGAACATTAATTGGAAGACTATTCCATATCTTTGGGGCTTTGTAAGAAAAAGCTTTGCCCCCTGCTGTAGTTTTCATAATACGCAGTACTGACAAGCAGCCTGCATCCTTTGATCGAAGTAGGCGTGGTGGATCATGAGACACTAGCAGTTCACTCAGATACTGCGGCGCGAGACCATTTAATGCTTTATATGTCAAAAGTAGTATTTTAAAATCAATGCGGAATTTCACAGGGAGCCAATGAAGTGAAGATTAGATAGGGGTGATGTGCTCATATCTTCTCGTTCTAGTGAGGACTTTCGCTGCTGCATTCTGAAATAACTGAAGCTTGTATATGCACCTAGTTGAACAACCAGACAGTAAGGAGTTACAATAATCCAACATAGAGGTGATAAAAGCATGAACTAGTTTTTTTGCATCATTTAGTGACAATATATTCCTTACCTTGCCAATATTTCTAAGGTGAAAGAATGCTATCAAGGTAATATTATCTACATGAGCTTCAAATGAAAGACTAGAATCTACAGTATAATCACACCAAGGTCTTTCACTGTTGCACTTGATGGAACAGAAAGGCTATCTAAAGTTACAGTGTGATCTAAAATCTTGCTTCTAGCTGCATGCGGTCCTATGACTAGAACTTCTGTCTTATCAGGATTAAGCAAAATGAAGTTAATTAGCATCCAGTCTCTTATATCCTTTACGCATTGATAAATTTTAGCAAGCCGGTTTTCCTCATCTGGTTTTGCTGACACGTATAACTGTGTGTTGTCAGCATAACAATGAGAACTAATACCATGCTTACGGATTATGTTGCCCAAAGGAAGCATGTAAAAAGAGAAAAGCAGTGGCCCTAAAACCGAACCCTGTGGAACACCAAACTCCACCAAAGAACATGCTGAATAATCACCATTCAAATCTACATACTGATTACGATCGGTCAAATAGGATCTGAGCCAGGAGAGGGCTGTACCCTTAATTCCTACTACATTTTATAATCTGTGAAGGAGAATAGTATGATCAATGGTGTCAAAAGCTGCACTTAGGAGTGCACAAGCATGGTCAAGGGCCAATAGGAGTTCATTTACTACTTTAACGAGTGCTGTCTCTGTGCTGTGATGAGGCCTAAATCCTGACTGATACAGTTCATGTATGCTATTTCTATGTAGATATGTGCATAGCTGCTCCGCTACTATCTTTTCCAAAATCTTAGAGATAAAGGGGAGGTTTGATATCGGCCTATAATTGGACAGCTGACAGGGGTCGAGGTCATGTTTCTTAATTATCGGTTTAATAACTGCTAATTTTAAAAGATTTTGTAACATACCCAATGCTGAGGGAAGAATTAATTATTTTCAACAGGGATCCTGTTATTTCCGGCAGAATTTGCAGAAGAGTGAAATTAGTTCGTTCTTTTCAAGGGGAGTAAAGTATTTGAGGTTTCGATCTGACATGGTTAGTTTAACATCTGTATCAATTATATTGTCCGGTTTAAAAACCTCAATTTTATGTCTAATATTTCCAATTTTATTATTAAAAAAGTTCATGAAGTCCTCACTATTGCAAGAAGTTGTTGTGGAGATTTCTGCAGTGGTCTTATTTCCTGATTAATTTGGCCACGGTATAAAAATCTAGCATTATTTTTGTTATTTTCTATAAGAGTGGACAGATATGTTGAACTAGCTACACTAAGTGCTTCAGGATAGTTCAGGATGCTCTCCTTCCATGCTACTTGAAATACTAACAATTTAGTTTGACGCCATTTACGTTCTTATTTCCGAGCAGTCTGTTTTAAATTGCGCGTGTGATCGTTGTACCAGGGAGCCAGTTTCTTTTCTCGAATCATTTTTCTTTTAACTGGAGCTACATTATCACCGTAGGGGAAGTAGTGAAAGGTTTGAGCTGTGAGGTGTGGAATACCGGGTGGACTGAGCCGGTAGGTGACAGGGTTGATCCGGAGAGTGATGCGGTAAGGGCCGATGAATCTGAGTGAGAGTTTTTGAGATTCTGTGTGGAGGTGCAGATTTTTTGTTGACAGTCATACTTTGTCACCTACATTGTACAATCGTCCCGGGGGGTGTCGACGGCGATGCTGAGCAATGTAATGGGTGTTGGCGTGTTGGATGGCTGCATTTGCTTGGTCCCACAGCCGTCCACACCTGCAGACCATCTGTTGGGCCAACAGTACATCAACCTTAGTGGTCGAACATCGAAGGCTGGAAACCATGGCATACCTCAAAAGGGCTTAAGTAGGTGGCGGATGATACGTTTAGATTGTGGGACAGTTCCTCACAAATGAGGTCGTGAGCCCAGGAGCGCTGGCGATAGGCGACGAAGCACATCAGATAGCGCTCTAGTTGTTGGTTGGTCCGCTCCGTTTGACCATTAGTTTGAGGGTGGTATTCGGATAATAGGCTGCAGGTGGAATTGATCAGATGGCAGAAGGCCTTCCTGAACTGGGCAGTGAACTGTGGCTCCAAGACGATGTCCTTTGGGAACCCATGTACACAACGCGGACAACGTGTTCTAATATCAGCTCGGCTGTATTCTTACCTGACGGATCCTTCGGAGACTGGCAGGCCCGTGATGAAGTCAATGGCAATGTGCGTCCAATGGCCTGGACGAACTCGCCTACGTCCCTCACCATGGATGGCCACCCGATGGCGCTCTTGATAAATTGGAGGGTGCGACAAGTGCCGGGATGTCCAGAAATGGGGGCGGAAATGCCCCATTGAATAACCTCTGTTCTTACGGTGTGGGGTAGAGTCGTCCAGGCGGCACACCTGCAGGCATCTGTGCGGGCAGTGAAATTTCATTGTGATCTGAGTCGAATAACTTCATGTTTCAATACCTATTTGACTATGATTTGAGCAGACCTCACTGAGCATATATGAGAGACACTTCTAAATGTAAAGCCTTCTTTTCCCTGATTTGAAAAACAGGTAAGTATTTTCACCCTTCCTCCTTTCTTCTTTTTTTCTGACAGCACAGTGATGGATTAGATCTCAGTGCTCAGAAACACATTGTTTTCTTTAGCACAGCAGGGTATTCTATTTGTACGGTCTCCCTGTGAAATATTAGTCATATGTATCACTGGCTATGTGCTTCTGGTATGCAGTTTCAAAAGGAATTTGTGAAGGATTGCTACTCTGCTTCACTCTCTGCAGCACACAAATAAATACAAGGTGATGATCTCCTGTAGCTGATGCTAAATGGCACTCATAAAATGTTTAATGTTTAGAAAAGACATAGCTACGTTAAGATGTTAATTCAGGAGAATGATCAATGTATGCATCAGCTAATTCTGGCCAAAGAGACCACACACATGCCTGAGACACTTGTGTTTACTGACAGAATCAGTTACAGGTCACTGTGCCAGGATCTATGTAGAAAGCATTTCTTCAGCTAAGACAATGTATGTTTATATTTGATAGGTACTTTTTATGTACTTATCAGACATACAGTATACAAAACAAAAGTATAAATTTTAAGTATAATATGTTATATAATAGTATTTTGATACTTAAGTATTGTTTAAACATTTTGCCTTATAATTAAAGGTCATGTACTTGTTGTGTAGCTTGGGGTGGAATATATATAGGCTAACCCTAACCCTATTTCATGTACATGGGTACATGGGTCGAACTAAACCTGATCTTTTATGTAAACAGTGTTATGAAGCCACACATAAACATTTGGCAGATTTTAGAGGCAATTCTTCCAAGCTGAGAGAGGATTGTTACAGACTTCATTCATACAGGGTGATATTATAATTCATCACCATACACAATGGCGAAATTCCTCAGTCACACTTATCCACACATAAGATGACCAGAGTAGATTTTTTGCTTGTTTAAGGTTTTATTTAAGTCAATTAAATACTCTTAGTGTTGTTTGTGTACTACACTGTTCCATAAAGCTTACCTCAAACATGCTGAAAGTATTTTCTCTGTGACTGCATGCTGTTAGTAATAGTAAATGCTTGCTTATTTCATTTACACACACACACACGCATGCACACGCAAAGAAGTATTTTCCTTCATAACCCTACAGGAAAGTATATGTCAAAGGTCTGTTTTATGAAATCTTGAACCAGTCTGGCCATTCTCCTCTGATCCTCTGACCTCTGGCATCACCAAGACATTGTCATCCAGAGAAATGCTGCTCACTGTATTTTTTTTTTTCAGGTAACTGTCTGTGAAACCTGTAAGTTTTGGAAATACTCAGACAGGCCAACTGCCTCTACCAAATACGCCATGTCAAAAGTCACTTAAATCACCGTTCTTCCCCATTATAATGCTCAGCTTGAATTTCAGTAGTTCATTGTGTCCATGTCTACATGCCCACAGTACATTGAGTTGCTGCGATGTGATTCGGCGATTAGATGTTTGCATTAACAGGTGTACCTAATGTAGTGGCCAGGGAGTGTATATTATGGTCAATAGATTCAATCTTGCACTTCAAATAAAAAACTAATTAACGGCTTTTAAGTCTAAGTCTATAAACTGTAAGCCATAATCATTGAAATTAATATTTCACTTTATGTTTACTGAATCTAATATAGGAGTTTTACTTTTTGAAATAATTTATGAAAAACTCTATAATGTTTTCCATAGCATATAATACAATTTTATTTAATAAAATCTTTTTAATTGGGGTGTCTCAGTGGCTTAGTGGTTAGCACTGTCACGTTGCACCTCCAGGGTCCGTTTTCGATTCCTGACCAGGTTCGATTCCTGCCATGCTTGGTGAGTTTCCTTCGGGTACTCTGGTTTCCTCCCACAGTCCAAAGAAGATAAGGATGAAGATAAGGCTAATTGATGTTCCCAAATTTCTGTGTGTGTGAATGAGTCACAGACTGTTCGTATGTGTGTGTGCCTTGCAATGGATTGGCACCCTGTACACTACAGAGTGTGCCCCGCTTCGTCCCTAAGTCTCCTGGGATAGGCTCCAGGCACCTTGTAAACCTATATACAGGATTAAGAGGTATAGACGATGAGTGAGTGAGCGAATAATAAATTGGTAATCCTTTTTTTATCATTAAAAAAAAATCCAATATCTCAAAATATAAAAATATTTCATTTTGAGTTTGAGTAAAAGTCCTACAGTATAGACATCATGTATCTCTCAGTCTAGTTCAATACACACAACCACGATCATGGGGAAGACAGTTGACCGTTATCCAGAAGATGAACATTGACACCCTCCACAAGCCACAAAAAGTCATCCCTGAAAGGGCTGGTTGTTCAGTGCTGTATCAAAGCATGTTCATGGAAAGTTGACTGGAAGGAAAAATTTTTGTAGAAAAAGGTGTACAAGAAACAGGGTAAGCCCACAATCTTCAAAAGATTGTAAAAAAAAAAGCCAATTCAAGAACTTGGGATAGCTTCACAAAGAGTGGAGTGAGGAAGAAGTCAGTGCATCAAGAGCCACCCTGCACCGACATCGTCAGGAAATGGGATATACAGTAACTGATGAGTTTCTAGCACCAAGCCACTCCTGAACCAGACACAATGTCAAATGCATCTTACGTACTTGGGCTAAGGAGAAAAAGAAGTGCACTATTGCTCAGTGGTCCAAAGTCCTGTGTTCAGATGAAAGTAAATGTAGCATTTTTAATTGCAAATTATATTCCCAGAATCTAGAGGACTAGTGGAAAGGCGTCCAAGTTACTGGAAGTCAAGTATGAGGTTTTCACAGTTGGTGATGATTTGGGTTGCCAGATGAGCAGCAGGAGATGTTATGATAATGGGGTCTCACAAGAAAGGAAGAAGGAGGTAGCTTATCCTACTGTGTGTGTGTGTGTGTGTGTGTGTGTGTTTATGAATGCAGTGTGTATACAGTGAATGTGAAAAAAAATTGAATGGAATGGAATGTAAAAGTTTTTTTGCTCTTAATTTAATTGAAAAAGATGACATCTTACATTCATTCATTCATTTTCTATACCGCTTAATCCTATGTTCAGGGTCACGGGGGACCTGGAGCCTATCCTAGGAGACTTCGGGCACTAGGCGGGGTACACCCTGGACAGCGTGCCAATCCATCGCAGAGCACACACACACACACAAACACTCATTCACACACTATGGTCAATTTAGGAACGCCAATTAGCCTAATCTGCATGTCTTTGGACTGTGGGAGGAAACCGCAGTACCTGGAGGAAACCCACCAAGCACGGGGAGAACATGCAAACTCCATGCACACAGAGACGGGAATCGAGCCTGGCCGGGAATCAAACCTGGACCCTGGAGGTGCAAGCCGACGGTGCTAACCACTACACCACCTGTAGTGCCTGCTGAGACATTAGACCCCCTTTTATTCTTTTTTATTTTTACTTTTTATTTAAGTTTAATTGATTATTTATGCATGATTTCATTTGATTATTGTTTTATTAACTGTCACTAACTGATTTTTATAGTTATATTTAATTTTATTTGCTTTCATTTTATGCTGTTTAATTCTGGTCGTTTTATTTCTATCATTGTACAGCACTTTGGTCAACTTCGGTTGTTTTTAAATGTGCTATAAATAAATTTTACTTGACTTGCCTTGACTACCTGAATAGACTGAATGACCAGATTTTTCCATCAATTAATTTTTCCCCCTGATGGCATGGGCATATTCCAAGATGACAATGCCAGGATTCATTGGGTTAAAATTCTGAAAAAGTGGTTCAGGGAGCATGAGACACCATTTTCACACATGGATTGGCCACCACAGAGTTCAGACCTTACTCAATTGAAAATCTTGGGGATATGCTGGAGAAGGCTTTACTCGGTGGTCCAACTCTCCCATCATCAATCCAAGATTTTGGAGAGAAATTTGAGTGACTCTGGATGGAAATACTGTAAATGTTGTGACATTGCTAGATAGATAGATAGATAGATAGATAGATAGATAGATAGATAGATAGATAGATAGATAGATAGATAGATAGATAGATAGATAGATGGATGGATCTGATGTTTTACTCTCTTTCTGTTTACGTGTCTGTGTGTGTGTCTGTGTGCATGTGAAAGCAGGTGGCTGTACAGAAGGGTGTTCTGGCTCTGGTGTTCCGGTGTGAACACAACACTAGGGAACTGAACTTCTGACCTTTTCCTGAGGCAGGGGCCCAGCCAGGTCTGCTGTATAAGACTCATCAACTCCAGCCATCTCAACCTCCCCCTCCACCACTACCCCACACACACTAACATATACACAGCCAACACACATACACAGTTGTACACATTCTGTACGCTTTACTATACTTTTATTTATATTTGATCCAGTAGCTATGTGCTTTTCACCAGTATACACAAATAATATGAAAGCCCATTTTGGAAGCTCAACCTCCAGCTGTCAGCATCTAATCTGCCTGATTGTGACGAGAGATTCCAACTTGAGTGTTTATGTATACTCTGGTCCAATAGAATGATTGTTACATGATTAAAGAATTGAATCAAAATGTAACTTTTTTTTAATGTTCCATCCACTGTGAAGTATTTATTTTGTGACAAATATATAAAAATATATCTAAATTATAAATAAACATGACAAATAAAGGAGGGTTACGCTTCTCAGATTTTTTTCCTAACAAATCCTGCCTTCTGCATTATGATTGGTTACAAGAAGACAATCTTATCTATGAATGGTAGATGCTTAACTGCACATGGAATGCGAGCCAATCAGTGCTCCATCCTCCGAGAAAGAGAGCAGGAGCCAGTGGAAAAGAGTTTATTCATCAGGAGTAGAAATAAATATTTCTGACATTTAGAAAGAAATTATTAGATCAAGTAATTACATGGCTAAAATTGTCCTATTTAATGAGTTGTTAAAGGTTTACACCACCCCCCTCATTCCGATTAATTTTGATCAGGTCGGATTTGGCCAGTTTGTTCTGGTTGAGGCACATCTTTTTCTGATTTGGCTACAATTCTAATTGTTGGTGGAATATTAGGGACTAAGATTCACAAAATGTGATATCTAAATGTTCTGCAAAGACATTTAAAAAAAAGAATACTCTGATAACTCTTAGTAGAATAAAATAAAAAAAATTAATAAGCTCACATTTATGGTCTAAGATAATTGAATTTAATTAACCTGTAAAAAAAAATATGCTTAAATATTAAATCTAATAATTAATTAATCAATTTATTAACAAAATCATCAAAATCAACTGGATACTAAATTTTAACTGTATGCATAAATTGAGTGATTTATTATGCAAATTTATTTTATTTTAAATGACCATTAAAAGCTTTAGCAATAAGCATGATGTACTGAATATTGTAATACTAAGTTGTGCAGCTATCTTTTTCTTCACGCCACTCCATCCTCATACCTGATAAATGTGTTTATTATGTACATTTGGTCAGGGGGTTCATCTTTCATCATTATAGCTAATGCAATTTATTAAAATTTCGAATACAAAATTACATTGAATTCATTATTAAGAGGTGTGAGCGAGTGTGTGTGTGTATGAGAGAGAGTCAGAGAGAGAGAGAGAGAGAAAGAGAGAGAGAGAGAGCGAGAGAACAGTTGCAGTAAAGTAAAAGAGTCTCAGTGCCCCCTGCTGGCTGAAACCTCTGACTATTTGACCCCAGTCTGCTCTGAGCAACCTTAGAAGCACTGTGTGCGTGTGTTCAATAGAGGGACTGCAGAGTTTTAAAACAATTCAGTGCTAAAACTCACTGAATTATGCCTTCAGAACATGAGAATGAGGAGGTCTTGTAAACCAGCAGTGTTGAGGGACGTTTCTTTTTAAACTAATTACATTACAAAATTAGTTTTACATTTAGGCATTTGGCAGACGCTCTTATCCAGAGCGACTTACATTTTTATCTCATTACACATCTGAGCAGTTGAGGGTTAAGGGCCTTGCTCAAGGGCCCAACAGTGGCAACTTGGTGGTTGTGGGGTTTGAACCTGAGATCTTCCGAACCGTAGTCCAATACCTTAACCACTGAGCTACCCCTGGCCTGGTAGCCAGTTTTAAACTAGTTAGAGTACTTTTCCATTGCAGAAATTGAAAACTCATTTGTGATTCGTCATGCATGTTGTTTTAGTCAAGACCTTTATAATTATTCTACCATCATCACTCGGCCCATAATCTGTTAACTACTAATACCCCTATCTCACCTAATCGGTTTGACTTGTGGTGAGATGTGGTGTTACTGTAGGCGTTGTGAGCCGCTGCAATTGTCCGACGACGTTCTGCGAAGGTCTGCAAGCTTCTGTGAGGACCGGCAAAATTTATACATGTTAATAGTAGAACATGTTTTTTTTTTCGCGCGGAAAGATGGAAACATAATCGCAGCGCCAAAACTCGCGGTGAATCATGATGAACCGTACTTATGGCCACCGCACAAAACTGTGTACCCACTGCGCAATGTGATGTCTTTTCCATGTCATTTTGGATGTCCAATATCCGTCCATTGATGGGGCTGTTTTGTAACCCCAAGCGACGTCTTTTTTTCGACGTCTAATGCTGACTCTAGCAAGTCAACGATCTGTAAGTCGCTTCGCCGGCCGACGGCGCATGGGGCTGTAGCTTGCCCCAGCGCTTGCGCAGCGTCACTGTTGGGCTCTGCCACAAGATCCGGTGCCAGGATCTTCATCTCACCGCTCGGCTTTGGTGGCGTTGCGTCGCTCGCTATCGTGGAGATACGAGGTGGATTGATTGCTTCCCAATGCAAATGGCCGAGAGTACTTTATTCACCACAGCACAGTACAGCACAGCACAGTACAGTACAGTACAGCACAGCACGCACGGGAAACACATTCACTCGAGAACCAGACCCAATTCAGCCTTAGCATGAACCGGAACACATTCAACAGGTCTCACAAACACATACTCAACACACCCAAACTTGGCCGAAGCCATTAACCCAAACACATTTCCTCAACACGGTGACCACAGCAACCCGCCGCAAAGCATGACGGTCGTCAGCCGCTGCCCCGCCCACGCCACAATATGTTTTTCTTTTTTTACATTTTCCTGTTTTCCTTTAACACTTTTTATTTTATTTAAAGCCTATAAAAGTTATTTCTGTTTTTATTTTATATTGTATGTTCACCGTCTTGGGGAAATGTCTTTGGTCTAAGCCAGATTATGTCAAATGTTGAACGTCAAAATGACATCCAAGTTGGGTCATGGTTGGACGTCCAAATAGTGGACCTAGTTTGGACGTCGAAATGACGTCCAAAAAAAATAAGGCAGATTAGGTCAAAATGATGTCCAAGTTGGGTCATGGTTGGACGTCCAAATAGTGGATCTAGTTTAGGGGTAGATAGGGGTATAACAGCAGGAATAACAGAGGCAGGTTATTGGGGGCGGGGCTTGTAGGATGATTTACACACACACACACACACACTAAGGGATTGGGAATGACTGCTGTCTGGCTCACGGGATTACATAATTGTCTAAATAACGGATTGCATTTTTGAAAAAGTAACTAAATAACCGAGTACTTAAATGGCGGACCTAACGCGTTAGATTACTCGTTACATCAAAAAAAGTCATCCAAGGA
Organism: Channallabes apus; assembly: GCA_030522415.1. Lineage (NCBI taxonomy): Eukaryota > Metazoa > Chordata > Actinopteri > Siluriformes > Clariidae > Channallabes > Channallabes apus. The sequence goes on from CM060118.1 coordinate 33,045,416, forward strand.
CTCTAATGCGTTACCCCCAACACTGTAAACAAGATTTAATAAGATAATGCAGTATATCTGTAAGTTGATGTATTGTGGTTGTATATACATAACAAATCACTTTGCTATTTTTCTTCCTATAGATGTTGTGATCAGCATGTTGTCGTTCAACTGCACACAGGCTGGAAATGACAAAATTCGGATTTCATTTTCCAACTTCTGTAAGTAAAACCTAGAATTGTTTCACCATATACTGTATCTTTTCATTACAGCCTTGAAAAAAGGATGTAGAAAAAATGTCAGGGGGTTGGCCCGGCAAAGTAAAATCACCATTACCATAAAATCTGGTGAACCATCAGCGTCACAGAGGAAGCGTGGTTGAAAAGAATCATAATAGACTAAGCCTGGAGATCACTTAATTGCTTCACGCATCACAACTATGTTAAATAGTAAAGGTAAGATATGTCTGTGACCATACCTAACTACAGTAGAAGACATTCCACAAGACGAGCAAAACGTTTTAATAAATGTTGTCTTGATAAACGATATATATCGCGCGGGTGTGTGTGTGTGTGTGTGTGTGTGTGTGTGTGTGTGTGTGTGTGTGTGTGTGTGTGTGTGTGTGCGCGCTCGTGCGGGGATGTGTGTCACCACCCCCTCCTCTCCTCTCTCTGGTCTCAATCACTACAGTTATGATTCTTTTCAAAGGTAAAGGTTAGTTTGTTTTATTTGTACTTTTTATTAACTATTTTTATATGAATATTTTTGAGTTGTGGAATGAATTGTCTGAGTTTCCATCATTTCTTATGGGGGAAATTCGCTTTGATATATGAGTGTTTTAATATACAAGCATGCTTCCAGAATTAATTATGTTTGCAATCCAAGGTTTCACTGTACTTCTCTCTCTCTCTCTCTCTCTCTCTCTCTCATTCTCTACACATGGCACTCCTGTGCTGCCAGTTATCCAGAACCTCTCTGCCCCCTGGATTAACTTAAATATATCATACATTGTGCCTATTTTACAAGCCTCTGGCAGTGTTATGATCTAGGGTCAGATCACTTGGTCCGGTCTACGCTCAGCAACATTACATAGCAACAAAATTAAGTCAGCCGACTACCTGAATGTACTGAATGATAATATCCATTAAATCACATCAATGGATATTTTTCTTCCGTTATGACAAGGGCATATTCCATTCCAGGACAACAATGCAAATATTTATTGGGTTCAAACTATAAAAAGTGGTTCCGAGAGCATGAGAGATACGTTTTGCACATGAACACTTGACTTAACCCTACCCCTTATGGGATATGCTGGAGATAACCTTACAGAGTGGTTCCTGCAATACAAGATCTTGCCCAAAAATAAACACAAATCTGGTCACAAATAAATGTTGTAATGTTAAAATTAGTGATTTTGAGTGGTATGCAGTGGTTATACAGGAGCTGTGGTCCAAGGAAGGACAACTAGTGAACTGGCTACAGGATCATACCGTAGGCTCCCAAGGGTTATATGAGTGAAGGTTAGTCTAAAGAGCTACTGTAGCAAAAATTGCTGCATAAGATAATGAAAAGTGTTGGAACACACTGCGCATCACAGTTTGCTTTGTATAGGACTGTGTAGCTGCAGAACATTCAAAGTGCTCTTGCTGACCACATCGCCTCCTGAAAGTGCCTATTTGACTGCAGTAGAAGACGGTGGCCTTGTCTAATAAATCACGTTTTGTCAATTAGCTAGGGAAAAATTAAAGAAAATTAATCAGAACCAATGCACAACCATTGGACATAAGCCATATCACAAGATGCAACATCATTAGTACGAATCAGAAGGCCAGTTTAGAATTTGCAAAGAAATATAGAGATGAGCCACAGGTTTGGAACCAAGATGAACTGCTACCAAAGTGATGGAAAGGGAAAAGTGTGGGAAAACAAGGTTCTGCTCATGAGGCAAAAAATAAAACCTCATTAGTCAAGCATTCTGGAGGTAAATGTCATGGCTTGGGCTTGCATGGCTGCTTCTGGAACAGGCTCAATAATGTTTATTGATGAAACTCGTTATGGTAGCAACAGAGAGTTAGAAGTCTATGGAAAAACAGACATTTTAACAAACAAAGGTAGAACTTACTGCTATGGTAATAATGAAAGTAAAATAATTTTAAAATGCAAAGAAAGAAGAGAATCCAGGGACCAAATAACCTTAAGAAAACACTGGGGCTGATTGAAAAAATGAACTGTGGAGCAGTGGAAAAAGTCGTCGAGATTTACAGGCTGGTTATCCCAACCAGATTTTTAAAAGAATTGATGCATACGGTTGGAGAGCCATTTCTAAACATTATTAATTCCTCATTATATCTAGGTCACGTCCCTAAACCAGACCAATTTCAAACCTTCCGTTTATATAAAAAATATTAGAAAAGATAGTATCACCTCAAATATGCACATTCTTGCAGGAAAACAACATCCTCAAAGAATTTCAGTCAGGTTTCAGGCTCCATCATTGTACAGAAACTGCACCAGTTAAGATTGCAAATGAATTAGCTTCGGACCAAGGCTGCATCTCAATACTAGTCTTACAGTACTTGATCTTAGTGCTGCATTCAACACTATAGATCATAATATTCTCATAGATCGCTTAAAAAATCACATAGGTATTCAGGGGACAGGCTACGGATACGATCCAGGCTGAATCGGTGATGCAAGGCAGGGTGGATCAGGGTATTTTTTCGGACCAACTGAGCATCACAGCCTACCTGAGTATAGTTGCTGACTATGTCTATCCCTATAAGTCCAACAGGAAAACATGCATGTTAGGAAGTTAAAAAGTACAAATCAGTCCCATGTTTGTCCCATTGTGGATAAGTGCCATTGTAGGACACATATCACAGAAAGGACACATATCTCGCCTCTGCAGACCCCAGATGGATGGTCTGTTGTTTCATTATCACTGAAATTCATGTTCGCCAGAACAGCCATCATTATCAATCAGCCTTAATGAAACAATCCCAACGTTGTAAAGGTCAAACAATTACTGTGTATGATATTTTTCACGAGAGTTGGCTGAGATGAGCAGATAAAAATACAAAATTTGCATGCACCCACAGAAACATTTACATGGGACGGTGACTAATGATAGTCTATGCTCAGTCAGCACACTGTCACATTGATACTCACTTACCACCACCTTTCAGAACACGTCAACTCAATTAGCTGCAATGAATTGGGCATTACAAACAGTGGCCCAGTATAATCAATTTAAAATCTTTCTCATATACAGTCACAATGTATTTTAACTGCTCCAACTTTACACATAACCTAACATAAACTTCAGGAATGGAAAGGAATAAATTTTACACTTAATTTAAATTCTATTCATATAGCACTCCTAATAATAAGTCATTGTATTAATTTAAGTTTGCATGTTCTCCCCGTGCTTGGTGGGTTTCCTCCGGGTACTCAGGTTTCCTCCCACAGTCTAAATACCTGCAGGTTAGGCCAATTGGCGTTCCCAAATTGCCCATAGTGTGTGAGAGTGTGTGTATATGTGTGTGCCCTGCGATAGATTGGCATCCTGTCCAGGGTATACCCCTCCTTGTGCCCTATGCCTCCTGGGATAGGCTCCAGGCCCCCGCGACCTTGAATACAGGATGAAGCGGTTTAGACAATGACTGAGTGAGTGAGTGAGTCCTGTAGAAGTCCTAGAAAGTATGATAAAGTCATGGAAATTTCTTGTTCTAAAAATGTATGAACACTGCTAGTCTTTACACACCCAGTTAACCAGATCTGATAAAACAGGATTATTTCCCATGTATAAAAGAGTAATGTGGCCATTACAATTGAGTGTACATTTTAGGGAAGAGTGAAACTGGTTAAAGAAAAATATATAAAAGTGTTGATAATGTGTGTTGGTTTGTAACCATACAACAGTTTCGACAATACTGTGCTATTTTCAGTTATTTTCAGACTATTGTTGACAGTCTTAACATGAAAGATAATATTTAAACAATGTGGTTCTCAATCATGGCTGCGATAACCTACAACACTACATGCACTGTGTAACATTCACTGTCAATCTAATCATGCAAACCTGAAGTCAATCATGGGTCCACACTATAAATACACAAACATTTCAGGGTTTTGTTGCAATTACCATTTGGATATGGTGATTCTGTTATTCTGATTATTCACAACATTTCTTTCCTTCTTTCAATCTTTTTTTCTTTTTTAACATTTTTATTCTGACTTGCTTGTTTACGCTGTTTGCGAACCTGCGTTCGCAAATTGATGGCTTCCTGTTCTGAGTTTGCTCAAGGCCAAACTGTACTGGCTCTATCTGCTTCTATGCTCTTTACATGCCCAGATGCATGCTGGCAAGTGCTCATGTCTCAGTGCACTGTATATAGCCATGCTCATACTTAGCACGTCTTCAAACCATGCTCTAGCTTCTTTGGAGGTACCATGTCTATCTGCTTTCCTGAAGACTGAACCAAAGACTTCTTACTCATTCACTCAGTCATCATCTATTCTGTATTCAGGGTCGCGTTGGCCTGGAACCTAAGCGGGAGACTTGGGGCACGAGGTGGAGTACACCCTGGACAGGGTGCCAATCCATCGCAGTGAATCAAAAACCTTATATCAAAATGCTTACATGAAAGATTAGAGACAACAATAGCTAACTAAATAAAACAGCTAAATAACCCTCTAAGTCTTTAGTCAACAGATATATTTTATATTCTCTGAATGTGTTACGCCGCCCCCACGGTGCGTGAGCGAGCAGTTAGAAAAAGATGCGGTCGGCTGGCGTCACGTGCTTTGGAGGAAACATATGATAGTCTTCAGCCCTCCTGACTGAGTGGTAGTAGTAGCCTTAATGTGGGAGCCCCCTGGTGATGGGGAGGAATTGGACATGACTAAATTAGGGAGAAAATCAGGAAAAAATCAAAAAAATAAAATAAAATAAGAAGGTTGAAGCCAATCCTGTAGGAAACAGGGAGCTAGTTGAAAGATTACAGGGTGTGTTATGTGAAATTTCCTTGTTATCAGATGTACTTGTATATAAGGTACTGTGGTGCCATAAGTGCTACAGTATATTCAGTGCCAGCACTCTTACAGTGCCAATGATGTTCTTCGGGACATGTCAGGCAAAGTTGTCAGAAGAGAAAAATGAAATCAAGTTCAAGAGAAATGTGTCAAGAATCTTTTATTCTTGGACCAAGACCATCCTTGACCGTGACTATCTGGCCCATTCTCACAACTGTCAAGGAATTACATAAAAAGCCTTTCTGTCACAAAGTTTTGGAGATGCCCAGAATCTGAAGAGGCAAGGATAGCTGCATATCAACATCAAACCCATCAGCATTACCACCATTTTGCCTACACTTCCACGGAATCGCAGGACAGTTTTTAAGGAATTTGTTTCTTCATTATATCTGAGTGCTTCTTTAATGTAGTCTTGAGCTATGCATTAAATTGGCATTTCATAATCAGAACTGACTTTGCTGCAAAATAATCAATCCCATACCATTGGTAAAATAATAGAAACTATTTTAGGGCTTTATTATACAATTTAGTTAGCGCAAAGAATTACAGGCTCTCTATTAATCATGTCAAGAGATGCTGTAAGTATGAGCCATTTAGAGTCATTTCTATGTCTTCAAAAGACATGGGAAGCCATCTGGATTTGTTTCTCAGTAGTCCTCTTTTTTTTACTACAGCAAACAAACAAACAAACAAAATGCATAATACGAAAGTGGAAAATGACACAAAGAGTCTGTAATTAAGATTAAAAGACTCTATGTAATGGTTAATGATAATATATACCCATATTTCCTTGACACAATTATAATTACTGGGTAAGATTCCATTAATCATTCATGAATTATTAAGCTCCATTAGTTAATAAAGCTTGAGCAAAGCAGAAAATAAATTTTGAATTGCAGATGCATTGTGGAAATGATAAAACCACACACTCTTTTGATTAGCTGGAACTAAATGATGGCATGCAGCAGTGACTTTATTAATGCATTTCTGCAGTAATGTGATAGAGATTGAATGTATATGAGAAACAATAAAAATGTACAGTATGAATGCATATACTGTATATATATGTATGGGCTTTCAAAACTATAAAATAACACATATGGGATTACGTAATTACGTAACAACAAAAACACCAGTTAGTTGTTATTTTAAGACACAGAGGTCGGCCTTTCTGTAATAGTTCTTGTAAGAACAGTATTGTCAAGTGCATTTGCAAAATCCGTCCAGCACCATAATGAAACTGGGTCTCATGAAGGCCGTCCCAGGAGGACGAGACCAAAACCTACATCTGCCGCAGACGAGAAGTTCATTTAGAGTTATCAGCCTGAAAAATGACCAATTAACAGCACCTCAGATTAGAGGCGTTATGAAGTCTTTACAGAGCAGAAGTAGCAGAAACATCTCAATATCAACTGTTCAAAGGAGATTCATGCATTTTTTTCGATGCCTTCAGCAAAACTTTACAATGTAGAAAGAAGTAAAAATCAGGAACCATCATGGAGTTAGAAAGTGATCTAAAACTTTTGAACGGTAGTGTATATATATAGATGTACAGTATATACTGTACAGTAGGTGTCTATAAATGATAATAATAATAATAATAATAATACATTAAAACAATGTGAAAACAGTAAAACAGTAATCAGAGCAGTTAAAGAGATCTGACATAAGTTTGTATTTATTTTGGAGTTTTTTTTCTCCAAATTTTATTTTATTTCAACTATGATTGGATCATTGTCCGACCCCATAGAAATCAGGCAACTGAATATTTAGAGTCAACATTTCATTATAGCTTAGATAATGTAGCTCCACTTAAAAGAAAAATGATTAGAGATGAGAAACTTCCTCCTTGGTCTAATGACCACAAGCACACTTTAAAACATACCGCACGAAAATTATAGCGTAAATGGCGTTAAACTAAATTGTTAGTATTTCAAACAGCATGAAAGGAGAGCATCCTGAACTATAAAAAAGCTCTTAGTTTGCTACAACCCCTGGCAAAAAGTATGGAACCACCCCTCTCAGAAGATACTCATTCAAATGTTTAATTGTGTAGAAAAAAAAACAAGCACATACGTACAGTAGGTACCCAATTGGAATGGTTATTACCGTTGCGCTCGCCGCCGCTTAAAAACGACAGCGTCCAAAATAAATCAGTTGCATTTCAAAGTCATTCGTAAAATGGTCACCAGGAGGCACAAAGTAACATTTTCACTCATTGCAGTTTTTAAATACAATTTAGTCATAAAAATGTTGTATCGAAGAAATACAATAGTGATGGTAATTTCCACATGAGTATTTTACACAACAAACATGAAAAATCTGAACCAGAGCTATTGATATGTACTGTACAATAATGAGTAAAAAAAAACATTGGTTAAATGCCACTAGCTAGATCAGTTCACTAGCTGACAATTTTATTTGTACAAAGTATAAACTGTTATATAGCGTATCTCTGTATGTGTTTATTGTTATTTAAGTTCTGGGTTATTTCAGGTACTTTAAACATATTGTTGGGTTGCTCATGTTGTGTCATATGAGATGTAGTGGGTCATTTACAAATGAACACCTTGGTGGGTTATTTTGACCCAATAACTGGTTTATTCATTATTCCTTTGTTTCTCCAAATGACAGCCTGCAAAAAGTTCGAAATACTGTTATTGTGTCACAGGTGTAGTTTTAAGAGTTGCGTGTGTATACAGCTCAAAACCTCTATCAGTTATTAAAGATAGCGTCTATTTAGAAAAAATGCCCCAGCGATTTCGGAGCTTCAGGAAATCTCCCGGCGTTCTGCGCATAACACCGGGCCGACTCATGTCAGAAAGAATTTCTAAACATTTTCTAAACATGGGCTATTGTTTTTTTTACTTAGGATATTTGTTAATTTACTTTAAATAAGGTTTGGGCTCAGGACTTCAATTCAGCATCATAAAATCCTCTTTAATTTCCTACTTAGTCTGATCAATGCTCAACTGCTCAACGAATAAAGCTTTCCAGAGCGCACCGGCAGAAGTAGACTAATGATTATGAAAGGAGACTGACTCTGACCATTTAAAAAATTAATTGATAAATTAGTGATGTCTTTGGTTTCGGCTGTGGTGATGATGGTAATCATGTCGTCTCCGCGGCAGTGGCCAAAAATCCACTTTTCAAACGAATTATATCGTCTACATTTTTTTACATTGGTTTGTATAAAAGCAGAAATTTCGCTTTCTATAAATATTTATTTTTTCACGTGTGTGAGGCAAGTATACATGGAGTTTCGGTTAATTTTCTGACGCGCAAGTTCACCAAAAACAATACAGAACAGCGCACCTTGTTTGCTTTCAAACATTTACAAAATCATAACAGTTTTTCGTTATTGTGAGTGCACTTTTAAAAAATGTTGAGTCTTATAAGGGCTATGTAGTCTTATATAGTTTTATTATATAGTTTTTGCACATTAATCTGAGTCCTCATCTGTTACATTTTTGAGGACAATACTTTTTTCAGCCTGTCACGGCGTGCACCCAAATCAATATCGCTCCTCGCTCACTAGTCCTCCCCTTCAGATATGTGAGGGAGCGGTGCCGCGGAATTAGGCGTGGCTGGTGAGCTTGCTAATGATCCCGGGCTTGGACCCCACGCTATAAAATACTTGTGGTCTGTTGGGTTACAGTGGATTTTACTACGCGGTGTGAGTGCGACATGCGTGCAACAACGCGGAAGTGCGGCATGCAAGCGATATTTCAAACCCGTTACACGGCCCAAATATAGTCAACAATATTTTAAAAACTTTTATTGTTCTTGTTTTAAAGTTATTTTTAAGTAAATGAAACTGCAATAGCTAAAATAGTAAAATTAAAATTACTAGTTAAAATATTAACAAGGGGAATGTTTAATGTCATGTAGGCATTATAAGATTTGTACTGAAAACTTCTAACTAAAAAGTGGTAGATGGCACGCCTAAAAATAGACGCAGGTTAATTTTTTTATAGTCTAAATAAAAATCCTTAATCACTCTATAAACACAAATATTCTTTGGTATTATTATTTAAAAAAATAATGCGGTTATGGGGTTTATAATGGGGTTATGGGGTTTATTAATCCTCATGCCTGGTTTAGGTTTAGTATTCAGTGTGCACAGTTTGTACATCTGTTATTTTACAACTATATCTACTATATATATATAATGCCTCTTTTCCACTGCATAGAACGGCACGACACGGTTCAGTTCAACTCACTTCGGTTCGGCGCAGTTTGGCTCGGTTTGCACGTCCATTTCAGTTTAGTAACACTTTAGAGTGGGCGGGATTACTCACGTGTCGTTTAGTCGCAGCGCCGCTACTGCCGTGACGTCATCGTAAACGCAGCACAAACAAAGACACAACAACGGAGCATATCGATGGCATGATGTTCTTCATTCTCGGCATGTGGATGTTTTTAACAGTGAGATGAAGGAGTTTGTTTCAAAAGAGGCCGACGGTTAATACAAAAGGTGCGTGCGATCCTTCTCTGGCTGTTCTAAATATAGCGGTTCTGTTGTGTCTCGTGTTGCAAGTTCAGTGACGCAGTAATGACGATTTTCTCCGGCTAATCAGTGACCAGCAGAGTTTACACGTCACGTTTTGGTAACGGTTCGGCGCGCTTGGAACCTCGGTTGAGGTGGTACTACAAAAAGGACCAGGTACTATGTACTGTTCGCAGTGGATAACCCCCCAAAAGTGAGTTGAACTGAACCGTCTCGTGCCGTACTATGCAGTGGAAAAGCGCCATAAGTGACTGATGTGCCTAACTTTTTTCAGCAGAGCCTCTGTTTCACTGAATAATCCACGACTTTTCATTAGTATGTAAGACCTCTTGACACCCCTCACACACACACACAGCAGACCAAATCATCAGCACGTCCCTCCCCCAAACAGCACAGTAATGAGCATTTACTTACATCTGAACTGAGTCGTTTACATAAGTCACTGATCAATAGCTCATCATATCAGTTTATTCATACAGATGTATCTGTTTTACGTGGAAAATTTACAGGGTTGTTACTGAATGATTTACTCTGACAGAGCCATAAGAAAAGTGGCAGCTGGAACACCTAAAACAGATGCAGGATTATTTTGATAATCTAAATAAAAATGCTTTTCTAAATGTGGGCTATTGTTATTTACCTACAATATTTGTTAATTTCATTTAAATGGGGTTTGGGCTCCGGGATGTTGAGCATCGTGATCCTCCTCTTTACTTTCCTACATAGTCTAATCAGCGTTCTTCCACTCCGCCCACCGACACTTATCGTCAGCTGTGTGCCCGCATGCCAGCGTGACACTGCCCCTGGACCTGCACATGCACAACCTTTATCCCTTTCCCATTCTTTCCATTCTCCCTCCTTCAACCTTTTCCGTCCCCATTTTACCTAAATAAATTACCCTTTTCCCATGTAAGACCTCACCTCGTGTCTGTGCTTTATGGTGCCGCTCGTGCAACATGGGTCAAACACGTTACAGATCATAACAGCCTACTGCATTTCATTCTTATGAACCACAAGATATAAGATGACACAAAACTCTACACACGTAGCTTTTCTAATTACACGTGATGAAATCTAAAGGCTCACTGTGTTATCATTTATTTTGCTTAAATTTGATCCCAATAAGATTTAATTTAATTTGAATTCTACATTTGTACAGTAATTTTAGTACTGTGATTATATATTCATTTAACTATAATGTTTCACTTGCTTTTATACGCTACTACGTGCAGCTCTAAAGGAGCTGCGGCTCATTAATACTGCAGAGAATGACCTAAGGTATGAGGCGTCAGTCTGTAGTTATATAGCGCCACTCAGCGGTAAAAGCCAGCAAACATACAAACCCAAATGCTGCCGCCGAGCGCCGCGATGGTAAAATTAACATTCCGATTGGGTAACCACTGTACATGCCACAAAACTATTTTCATTCAACAATCCAACCTTGTGGCTGTATAAACCACTTAAAAAAAAAAGCAAAGACAATGACAACTGTTTTAAATATCAAACAGAGGAAAAAAATATGGAATCACACAAATCTGAGGAAAATCATATGGAATCACCATGCACTTTGCATTTCTAAAACAAACACCTGTATCTGATTACAACTGCTAATTAGTCTGCAGTTAAAAAAGAGTGCACTAATGCATGCATTAGGGATGTGTTAAACCAAGATGATTGACATAACTCATGGCTCCAACACGAGAGATGTCAGTTGAAACAAAGGAGAGGATTATCAAACTTCTTGAAGAAGGTAAATCTTCACGGAATATTGTAAAAGATGTTGGTTGTTCCCAGTCAGCTGTGTCTAAAATCTGGACAAATCAAATGGAAAGGTTGTAAAAGGGAAGCGTATTGGTAGACCAAGAAAGATATCAAAGCGCCAAGACAGAAAACATAAATTAATATGCCTTGAAAACAGAAAATGCACAACAAAACAAATGAGGAACAAATGGGCAGAAAGTGGAGTCAATGTCTGTGACCGGACAGTAAGAAATCACCTAAAAGAAATGGGATTTACATACAGAAAAGCCAAACAAAAATCATCATTAACATCTAAACGGAAAAAAACAAGGATGGCTGGATAAGGAGTTATACAGTGGTGTGAAAAACTATTTGCCCCCCTCCTGATTTCTTATTCTTTTGCATGTTTGTCACACAAAATGTTTCTGATCATTCTTTGCAGAATTGTTGTAATTCAGCTTTATTTGAGGGTTTTCTAGCATGAACCGCCTTTTTAAGGTCATGCCACAACATCTCAATAGGATTCAGGTCAGGACTTTGACTAGGCCACTCCAAAGTCTTCATTTTGTTTTTCTTCAGCCATTCAGAGGTGGATTTGCTGGTGTGTTTTGGGTCATTGTCCTGCTGCAGCACCCAAGATTGCTTCAGCTTGAGTTGACGAACAGATGGCCGGACTTTCTCCTTCAGGATTTTTTGGTAGACAGTAGAATTCATGGTTCCATCTATCACAGCATGCCTTCCAGGTCCTGAAGCAGCAAAACAACCCCAGACCATCACACTACCACCACCATATTTTACTGTTGGTATGATGTTCTTTTTCTGAAATGCTGTGTTACTTTTACGCCAGATGTAACGGGACACGCACCTTCCAAAAAGTTCAACTTTTGTCTCGTCGGTCCACAAGGTATTTTCCCAAAAGTCTTGGCAATCATTGAGATGTTTTTTTAGCAAAATTGAGACGAGCCTTAATGTTATTTTTGCTTAAAAGTAGTTTGCGCCTTGGAAATCTGCCATGCAGGCCGTTTTTGCCCAGTCTCTTTCTTATGGTGGAGTCGTGAACACTGACCTTAATTGAGGCAAGTGAGGCCTGCAGTTCTTTAGATGTTGTCCTGGGGTCTTTTGTGGCCTCTCGGATGAGTTGTCTCTGCGCTCTTGGGGTAATTTTGGTCGGCCGGCCACTCCTGGGAAGGTTCACCACTGTTCCATGTTTTTGCCATTTGTGGATAATGGCTCTCACTGTGGTTCGCTGGAGTCTCAAAGCTTTAAAAATGGCTTTATAACCTTTACCAGACTGATAGATCTCAATTACTTTTGTTCTCATTTGTTCCTGAATTTCTTTGGATCTTGGCATGATGTCTAGCTTTTGAGGTGCTTTTGGTCTACTTCTCTGTGTCAGGTAGCTCCTATTTAAGTGATTTCTTGATTGAAACAGGTGTGGCAGTAATCAGGCCTGGGGGTGACTACAGAAATTGAACTCAGGTGTGATAAACCACAGTTAAGTTATTTTTTAACAAGGGGGGCAATCACTTTTTCACACAGGGCCATGTAGATTTGGAGGTTTTTTTTCTCCCTTAATAACGTAAACCTTCATTTAAAAACTACATTTTGTGTTCAATTATGTTATCTTTGACTAATACTGTAGTTAACTTTTTTTGATGAGCAGAAACATTTAAGTGTGACAAACATGCAAAAGAATAAGAAATCAGGAAGGGGCAAATAGTTTTTCACACCACTGTATTTAGTGATGAATCACAAATCTGCATTGGGCAGGGTGATGATGCTGGAACTTTTGTTTGGTGCCGTTCCAATGAAATTTATAAAGACAACTGCCTGAAGAAAACATGCAAATTTCCACAATCATTATTGATATGGGGTTGTATGTCAGGTAAAGGTATGGGAGACATGACAGTCATTACATCTTCTATAAATGCACAAATTTATGTTGAGATTTTGGACACTTTTCTTATTCCATCAATTGAAAGGATGTTTGGTGATGGTAGCATCATTTTTCAGGATGATAATGCATCGTGCATACGTATAATGTCAATGGCATGGCCTGCAAATAGTCCAGACCTTAATCCAATTGAAAATCTGTGGTGGAAAGTAAAGAAAATGGTCCACGACAAGGCTCCAACCTGCAAAGCTGATCTTGCAACTGCAATAAGACAAAGCTGGAGACAGATTGATGAAGTATACTGTTTGACATCAGTTAAATTCAGGCCTCAGAGAATTCAAGCTGTTATAAAAGCCAGAGGTGGTGCAACAAAGTAGTAGTGTTTTTATTTGTTGATTCCATATAATGTTCCTCAGATTTGTGTGATTCCATATTTCTTTCCTTATTGTTTGATCTTTAAAACAGTTGTCATTGTCTATAGTTATCTTTCTTTGTTTAAAAAAAAAAAACAGCCAGAAGTTTGGATTGTTGAGTTAAAATAGTTTTGTGGCATGTATGTGCTTGTTTTTTTTCTACACAATTAAACATTTAAATGAACATCATCTGAGAGGGGTGAGTCCATACTTTTTGCCAGGGGTTGTAGATCGATGTATCTCTCCACTCTTATAGTAAATAATCCTAGATTTTCTTTTATTTAGTACCATAGCAAAATTAACTAGGAACTAGATTTCAACTACAATTCAATTCAGTTTTATTTGTATAGCGCTTTTAACAATTGACATTGTCTCAAAACAGCTTTACACAATCAAAAGAACTATTTAAGTTTGTGTGGAATGTGAATGTGTATGAATCAAAATGTTCAGATAGTCCCTGGTGAGCAAGCCGCGGGCAACAGTGGCAAGGAAAAACTCCCTGAGATGGTAATAGGAAGAAACCTTGAGAGGAACCAGACTCAATAGGGAACCCATCCTCATCTGGGTGAAACAGATAGCAGGAAATTATCTACATTTATACAGTGTTAAGTGTTAGGTTCAGCTATAATAGTTGATGTTAATTGATGTTATAATAGTTGATGTAAAATGGAGTCCAGTAGTTATTGGAGACTCAGATAGACTTGTAGAAAGTTCCAGTCCTAAACTATCGAATTGTCAAGTCCTCAGAGAATCAGCTGACAACACCAGTCGAGGCCAGAACCATCTTCTAAGTAGATAGAATCATCCCCAGACACCAGACGCATCCTAAAGAGACACACGGGGCATCCATGCGACGAGACCTCCAACCAGAAACGGGGCACCAGGATGGATCAGACAGGTCCGGAGGGCAGAGGGAGTCTGGATCACTGGCAGCTCAGGAACCACATGTGTACAGTAGCTCGACAGAGAGAGAGAGAAAGAGTGAAAGGGGGAGACAGGGGGAGAGAGGAAAGAGAAAGAGGGGGAGGAAGAGAAGAGGAGGAGAGATTGCAATTAGGTATGGTCACAGTCACAATGTCTAATGTGAATGTATATTCAATTCAATTCAATTCAATTTTATTTATATAGCGCTTTTAACAATGGTCATTGTCTCAAAGCAGCTTCACAAAAATTAAAGAAATTTAACAAAAAAAAAAAAAAAACTGTATATAGAATAATTATATATAAAATAATAAATAAATAAATAAAATTATAATAGAAAATAAATAAATAAAAACAAATAATAATAATAATTATAGAAAAGAAAATAATTGGAAGTGTGGATGTGTGAGAAAAATGTGCAGATAATAATGAGACGAATGAATGAAATTTCTCTGATGAGCAAGCCAAGGGTGACGGCGACGGTGGCAAGGAAAAACTCCCTGAGATGGCAATAGGAAGAAACCTTGAGAGGAACCAGACTCAACAGGGAACCCATCCTCATTTGGGCGATAACAGATAGAAATATAACATCTTGTGTGTTGTGCAGGTGAAAATTCAATATGACAGAAATTATTTAAATTGACATGAAGACCAGTTCAGCATAGGGACGAGTCAGTAGGTGCAGAGGGCAGATGAGGTCTGGATCACTGGAAGCACAGGAGCAGCATGTGTAGCTCCAACCATCATAAAGCTGAATCCAGCTGGAGCTGGTCCTTCTCTGGATGCCTCAGGAACCTCGCAGGGTCGGCCTTTGTCTACTGAAGCTGGCAAAATCTCCCGATGCCTCGGGATGGGTAGAGAAATACAGAACAGATGGGGAGAATTAGCGTAGTTGCCATTCGGTATAGGTGTACTGGAGTATGAGTACTGGGATGAGTTATGTGTATGCCAGATTAAAAAGATGCGTCTTGAGTCTACTTTTGAACTGAGAAACCGTGTCTGATCCCCGAACACTGTCTGGAAGGCTATTCCAAAGCTTTGGAGCTAAATATGAAAAAGCCCTACCCCCTTTTGTAGATTTTGAAATTCTGGGAACTACCAGAAGTCCGGAGTTTTGTGATCTTAAGGCGCGTGGTGGATTGTAGCGCATCAGAAGACTGGTTAGGTATGTGGGAGCTAAACCATTTAAGGCCTTGTATGTAAGTAATACTATTTTGTAATTTATTCTAAACTGAACAGGTAGCCAGTGCAGGGATGATAATATTGGGGTTATATGATCATATTTTCTGGATCTAGTGAGAACCCTGGAAGCTGCATTTTGGATTAACTGAAGCTTGTTTATTGAGGATGCAGGACAACCACCTAGTAATGCATTACAATAGTCCAGTCTGGAGGTCATGAATGCATGAACTAGTTTTTCTGCATCAGATACGGATAAGATGTTCCTAAGTTTAGCAATATTTCGCAGATGGAAAAAGGCTGTTTTTGTGATATTTGAAATGTGATTTTCAAAAGACAAGTTACTGTCTAATATTACTCCCAGATCTTTTACTGCTGAGCTGGTAATAACAGTACATCCTTCTAAGCGCAAGCTGAATTGTGAAAGCTGTTGTGTGCTGGTTTTTGGGCCAATAAGTAATATCTCTGTCTTATCTGACAGAGATATTACTTATTGGCCCAAAAACCAGCACACAATACAGTATATTTACTGTAGAGTGCAAGCATGGACTCCGGCAGGACTAACTATGACAGCATAACTAAAAGGGAGAGCCAGAAGGAAACATAAACATGAGGGGGAACTGAGATGTAAAGCACACAATCACCTCACTGTCAACAAACCTGAGTGATCAAATGAGACTGAGGAAGACAGCATCTAAACATACCAGTTCACCATAATACTCTACGTCCATGAGTCCCCCAGATCTGCTCCTTTACCTTATGGCAAATCTATTTATAAAAACGCTTGGCTAAATAAATAGGTTTTTAGCCTAGACTTAAACACTGAGACTGTGTCTGAGTCCCAAACACTATTTGGAAGACTATTCCATAATTTTGGGGCTTTGTAAGAAAAAGCTCTGCCCTCAGCTGTAGTTTTCATAATACGCGGTACTGACAAGCAGCCTGCATCCTTTGACCGAAGTAGGCGTGGCGGATCGTAAGACACTAGCAGTTCGCTCAGATACTGCGGCGCGAGACCATTTAATGCTTTATATTTCAAGAGTAGTATTTTAAAATCAATGCGAAATTTCACAGGGAGCCAATGTAGTGAAGATAGGATAGGGGTGATGTGCTCACATCAAAAGCAGTTATTGTTAATGAAATTATCACAGATCAGGCGTTTGATATACTCTGTTTAACTGAAACATGGGTTAAACAGGACGAGTATGTAGCTCTAAATGAAGCTAGTCCTCCTGGATACAGCTACATACACCAGCCTCGGTTAACTGGTAGAGGAGGAGGCGTCGCAGTTATTCATAATGATAATCTGTCTATCGTACAAAAACACCGACACAAATTTAACTCATTTGAAATTCTCTATAGTAACATAAGTGTATTTAAGTATATTAAATCAGCTCAGTCGATTCCACTAATTATAATTTACAGACCTCCAGGGCCGTATTCTGAATTTCTTAGTGAATTTGCAAATTTCATCTCAGACCTGGTCATTTCTGTAGACAAAGTGTTAATTGCTGGAGATTTTAACATTCATTTTGAGAATCCAGAAGACCCTCTGAGAACAGCATTTATATCCATACTGGACTCCGTAGGTGTAAATCAGTGTGTAGTAGGACCCACTCATAAAGCAGGTCACACTTTAGATTTAGTAATATTCTTCGGATTAATTATAAGAAATGTATTCACAATTCCACTGTCAGAAATTATCTCAGATCACTATCTTGTCTCCATTCAAGTGTGTCACAGTGATAATGTACGCACAGCCCCGCGCTACCGTATTAAACGTACATTCACATCAACTACCACACAGAGTTTTATCAGTAATCTCCCAGAGTTACCAACTTCGATTAGGCCACTGTCTGACCCCACAGAACTCGATCAGGCGACTGAATATTTAGAGTCGACACTTCGTTGTACCTTAGATAATGTAGCTCCAGCTAAAAGAAAAATTATTAGAGATAAGAAACTCGCTCCCTGGTATAACGATCACACGCGCACTTTAAAACAGACTGCTCAGAAATTAGAGCGTAAATGGCGTCAAACTAAATTGTTGGTATTTCAAATAGCATGGAAAGAGAGCATCCTGAACTATAGGAAAGCTCTTAGTGTAGCTAGATCAACGTATCTCTCCACTCTTATAGAAGAAAATAAAAATAATCCTAGATTTTTATTTAATACCGTAGCCAAATTAACCAGAAATAAGACCACTACAGAAATCTCCACAACAACATCATGCAATAGTGAGGACTTCATGAACTTTTTTAATAATAAAATTGTAAATATCAGGCATAAAATTGAGGCTTTGAAACCAAACAATGTAATTGATACTGATGTTAACCTAGCCATGTCAGATTCAAACCTAGAATACTTTACTCCTCTTGAAGAGAATGAACTAATTTCACTCATCTTTTCTGCAAATTCATCAACCTGTATATTAGATCCTATACCGACACATTTTCTTAAACAGATAGTACCAGTAATAACAGAACCGTTGTTGAGAATAATTAATTCCTCACTTAGCATTGGTTATGTTCCAAAATCTTTTAAAGTAGCAGTTATTAAACCAATAATTAAGAAACCTGACCTCGACCCCTGTCAGCTGTCCAATTACAGGCCAATATCAAACCTCCCCTTTATCTCTAAGATTCTGGAAAAGACAGTAGCGGAGCAGCTATGCTCATATCTACATCGAAATGGCATACATGAACTGTATCAGTCAGGATTTAGGCCTCATCACAGCACAGAAACAGCACTCGTTAAAGTAGTAAATGACCTCCTATTGGCCTCTGATCAGGGTTGTGTAACTATGCTTGTATTACTCGACCTCAGTGCAGCTTTTGACACTATTGATCATGCTATTCTTCTTCACAGATTAGAAAATTTAGTAGGAATTAAGGGTACAACCCTCTCCTGGCTCAGATCCTATTTGACCGATCGTTATCAGTATGTAGACTTAAATGGTGATTATTCTGCATGTTCTCTAGTGGAGTTTGGCGTTCCGCAGGGTTCAGTTTTAGGCCCACTGCTTTTTTCCCTTTACATGCTTCCTCTGGGCAACATAATCCGTAAGCATGGTATTAGTTTTCATTGTTATGCTGACGACACACAGCTATACGTCTCAACAAAACCTGATGAGAAAAACCATCTTACTAAAGTTGAGCAATGTGTTCAGGACATAAGAAATTGGATGCTAATTAACTTCCTTCTGCTTAATCCGGATAAGACAGAAGTTCTAGTCATAGGACCGCATACAGCTAGAAGTAAAATCTTAGATCTCACCGTAACTTTAGATGGCCTTTCTGTTCCGTCAAGTGCAACAGTAAAAGACCTCGGCGTGATTATAGATTCCAGCCTTTCATTTCAAGCTCATGTAGATAATATCACCAGGATAGCATTATTTCACCTTAGAAATATCGCCAAAATAAGAAATATATTGTTGCTAAATGATGCAGAAAAACTAGTTCATGCTTTTATCACTTCTAGGTTGGACTATTGTAATGCCTTACTGTCTGGTTGTTCAGTTAGGTGCATAAACAAGCTTCAGCTAGTCCAAAATGCAGCAGCGAGAGTCCTCACTAGAACCAGAAGATATGAGCACATCACCCCTATCCTATCTTCACTGCATTGGCTCCCTGTGAAATTTCGCATTGATTTTAAAATACTACTCTTGACATATAAGGCATTAAATGGTCTCGCGCCGCAGTATCTGAGCGAACTGCTAGTGTCTTACGATCCGCCACGCCTACTTCGGTCAAAGGATGCAGGCTGCTTATCAGTACCGCGTATTATGAAAACTACAGCTGGGGGCAGAGCTTTTTCTTACAAAGCCCCAAAATTATGGAATAGTCTTCCAAATAGTGTTCGGGACTCAGACACAGTCTCAGTGTTTAAGTCTAGGCTAAAAACCTATTTATTTAACCAAGCATTTTATAAATAGATTTGCCATAAGGTAAAGGAGCAGATCTGGGGGACTCATGGACGTAGAGTATTATGGTGAACTGGTATGTTTAGATGCTGTCTTCCTCAGTCTCATTTGATCACTCAGGTTTGTTGACGGTGAGGTGATTGTTTGCTTTACATCTCAGGGAGCCCTCATGTTTGTGTTTCCTTCTGGCTCTCCCTTTTAGTTATGCTGTCATAGTTAGTCCTGCCGGAGTCCCTGCTTGCACTCTACAGTAAATATACATTCACATTAGACATTGTGACTGTGACCATACCTAATTGCAATCTCTCCTCCTCTTCTCTTCCTCCCCCTCTTTCTCTTTCCTCTCTCCCCCTGTCTCCCCCTTTCACTCTTTCTCTCTCTCTCTCTGTCGAGCTACACATGTGGTTCCTGAGCTGCCAGTGATCCAGACTCCCTCTGCCCTCCGGACCTGTCTGATCCATCCTGGTGCCCGGTTTCTGGTTGGAGGTCTCGTCGCATGGATGCCCCGTGTGTCTCTTTAGGATGCGTCTGGTGTCTGGGGATGATTGGGGATGTGGTCAGCTGTTTCTCTGAGGACTTGACAATTCGATAGTTCAGGACTGGAACTTTCTACAAGTCTATCTGAGTCTCGAATAACTACTGGACTCCATTTTACATCAAGTATTATAACATCAATTAACATCAACTATTATAGCTGAACCTAACACTTAACACTGTATAAATGCAGATCATTTCCTGCTATCTGTTTCACCCAGATGAGGATGGGTTCCCTGTCGAGTCTGGTTCCTCTCAAGGTTTCTTCCTATTACCGTCTCAGGGAGTTTTTCCTTGCCACTGTCGCCCTCGGGCTTGCTCGCCAGGGAATATCTGAACATTTTGATTCATACACATTCACATTCCATACAAACTTAAATAATTCTTTTGATTGTGTAAAGCTGTTTTGAGACAATGTCAATTGTTAAAAGCGCTATACAAATTAAACTGAAATTGAATTGAATTGAATGTGCTCATATCTTCTGGTTCTAGTGAGGACTCTCGTTGCTGCACTCTGGAATAGCTGAAGCTTGTTTATGCACCTGACTGAACAACCAGACAGTAAGGCATTACAATAGTCCAACCTAGAAGTGATAAAAGCATGAACTAGTTTTTCTGCATCGTTTACCGACAATATATTTCTTATCTTGGCAATATTTCTGAGGTGAAAGAATGCTATCCTGGTGATATTATCTACATGAGCTTCAAATGAAAGGCTGGAATCTATAATCACGCCGAGGTCTTTTACTGTTGCACTTGATGGAACAGAAAGGCCATCTAAAGTTACGGTGTGATCTAAGATTTTACTTCTAGCTGTATGCGGTCCTATGACCAGAACTTCTGTCTTATCAGGAGTTATCTGCTTATCCTTAAGCAGAAGGAAGTTAATTAGCATCCAATTTCTTATGTCCTGCACACATTGCTCAACTTTAGTAAGATGGTTTTTCTCATCAGGTTTTGTTGAGACGTATAGCTGTGTGTCGTCAGCATGACAATGAAAACTAATACCATGCTTACGGATTATGTTGCCCAGAGGAAGCATGTAAAGGGAAAAAAGCAGTGGGCCTAAAACTGAACCTACAGAACCTACAGGCCTACAGAAATCTCCACAACAACAACATTCAGTAGTGAGGACTTCATGAACTTTTTCAACAAAAAAGTAAATATTAGGCAAAAAATTCAGGCTTTGAAATCAGACTGATTGATACAGATGATAAACTAATACTGTACAATTCAATGAAATTTTATTTGTATAGCACGTTTAACAATTGTCTCAAAGCAGCTTTGAAAACAAAAACAAAACAAAATTATGAAAGTTTGTATGAAATGTGAATGTGCATGACAACTGTTGTGTTTCTGCCTGCCAGGGATCAGAACTAACCATATCACATCAGAGCCTAGAATACTATACTTGCCTTGAATAAATTTCACTCATCTCTTCTGCAAAATCATCAATCTGTGTATTAGATCCTATACAGACACATTTTCTGAAAAAGATAGTACAAGCAATAACAGAACCCCTGTTGAGAATAATTAATTATTCACTCAGCAGTGGGTATGTTGGAATTTTTAAAAATTAGCAGTTAACCACTAATTACTGTAAGAAACCTGACCTCGACCCCTGTCAGCTTTCCAACTACAGGCCCATATCAATCCTCAATCCTCCCCTTGATTCTGGAAAAGAGAGTAGCGCAGCTACTGTATGTTTAAATCCACATAGAAATAGGCTACACAAACTGTATCAGTCAGAATTTAGGCCTCATCACAGCACAGAGACAGCACTCGTTAAAGAGTAATTGACCTCTCATTGGCCTTTGATCAGATGTTGCATCACTTTGCTTGTGTTACTCGTATATTAAGTATATTAAATCCTAGCATGCCAAAGCATACTTAAATGTACTTGCTCCAGACTAATGACTAGTATACTTGAAGTTTGCTATTTTGGAACAACTAAGTTGTAATTAAATTGTACAAAAGCACAATTTTAAGTGTATTAAGTATACTTTTGTGTGCTAAAGTGGTACAACTTTAAGTATACTTAGTACACTTAAAGTATATGGCTGTGTGTGTACTAACGTACATACCTGACGGTAATTAATAAATTTTAAGTATATATTTAATGTATTATTAATATTTAATGTATTATTATAAAGTACATTACAGCTATTTTTGCTGTATTTCAAATACATGATTAATACACTATGAGTATATTCTTATTGCAGCAGTAGCATGCTGTTATACTTCTGGACAATTACAAATACTAAAAAAGTACACTTTGTGGTTAATACAAATATACTTTATTGTATCATACAGTACACACAACCTTCTATAATACTGTATTGCAAATGTATTACCAGTACATTAAGTGTTTAGGCTAATTTACAAATGCTACAGTAAATGTATTTTCTACACTATAACATGTTTTTGAAACACATTACATCAGTAATTATGAGGCAGATTTTATTAATGAGTTCAACAGATTTAATTTGTACAAGGTTACAAAAAAAGCACTACTATAGTTTATTTGTGTTCAACAAAAGTCAGGTTGTCTTACAAACACACAAACTAAAATATAAACTGTTGTGTGAACACAGACAGACATTAGTATTAGAATCTACAGGTACAGTATTAGTTTAAACCTGGTGTGTTGATTCTAGTTGTTACACAGAGACTGAAAACAGGCCGAGAGCTACAGAGTCATTATACCACAAGCAAAGTACATAAGATTTAGTAATAACACAGTAGACAATGCATTCTATAGCTTAAAGTATGTACCTAATGACAAATTACATAACAAAAACCGTTAAATTTACCTTATGCCGATGAAAATAAAATAATAACGATACAAACAAATGCACGCGATGATGCAGCTTCAGCCGTTAATTCAAACTAGAAGTGGAGAACTGGGGAGCCAATCAGAGAACGGACAGTCCGAATCTGCCCGCCTCCAGTCTCTGATTGGCTGGTGGGGCGCATATTCTAGTCTCCGGTTGGCTGGAATAGTTGGAGAGTTCACAACGCTGCTGCAGTTTGTGTAAGTGTCGCTTTATTTATTTTATTTTATTTTTTTCTGTGAGCGGACAGAAGAGTGAGAGAGTGCAAAAATAAATTATCTTGAACAGCAAAAGTGATTTTCAGCGCGCAAGAGAGAGTTTGAGATTGCGCGAGGGAGAGAGAGATTCAGCGTGCAAAAACGAGTCTAAAAGCACGCGCACGAGAGAGTAGTGCACTAAATATAAGTACATATTAATAAGTACATTTAAATTTAACTGATAATATACTGAGATTACCGTATATTAAAATTGTATTCTAATGTATACTTTCTGTACATTTGTACAATGATTAGTTCGAGCATATATTTTTTAAATATACCACAAATACATTGAAAAACAAGTTTAAATAAGTATACTTTGGAAATTAGACCAACCTTTCACTTAAAGTATATTTTCCAATAATATATTTTTAGAAAGTGTACTATAATACACTTATATTAAAGTATATTTAAAGTTTAATTCCAAAATTTGGTAAAAGCATGATGTTAGTATACTTTGTATATATTAACTGATGGTACAATTTTTTGTTAGTATATTTGCAATGTATTATCAAGGATTTCAATATATTTGTGATTTCAATATACTAAAGTGTATTTTTTTTTCACTGGGGTAGAGAGGTTAAAGATCCATTTTCTCTCTCTCTCTGTATCAGCCTGCAGTTTCTCTGTGTGCGCGTCATTGGACACCGTGCCCCTTCACACACCCCTTCCTCTTGTCTTTACACACACACACACACACACACATACACCCACTCCCTTCTCCTCTCACCTTCACACACACTCACAGACACACATACAGTACTTTCTCTCCTTAATGGAGACACTGCTCTGTCGCGATTCTTTTTAAAGGTAACATGGAGGTTAATTTGTTTTATTTTTACTTTACAGCAGTGATACCGTTAGCATGAGCTCACGCGAGTGTTATTAACGATGTTCCTTGTTAATTTTTCCGATAAAACAGTTTTTCCGTTAATGAGTTTGTGTATGTCTGTGAAAACTCAAATAAGAGAGGAAGGGTTACTGTGTAAGATGAGAAGAGAGGAGGGTCTGATTCTTTCTCTCCTATTACTTTAGCTTGACACACACATACACACACAGCGCCTGCGCGCATAAACGAAAACACTTATCTGTCGGGATTTATTTATTTATTTTTTTTAAGGTAAAGTGCAGGTTAATTTGTTTTATTTTTACATTATATTTTGTATACATTTTTTGTGTTTTTTGGGGGGGCTGTAAAATGAGTAATTTGAGTTTCCATTATTTCTTATGGGGAAAATTCACTTTGATTTACAAGTGATTGGAAAAATGAGCCCAGATTATGCTCGTAATCCAAGGTTCCACTATATAAAGCATTAAATAGTCCCACGCCACAATTGAGTGATCTGCTAGTGTCTTATGATCCGCCATCAAAGGATGCAGGATGCAGATCTGTCATGCACACTCAATCTGCGCCCGGCACTAGGACCCGGAAGTAAGGCGGGCGCCAAACCAGGAAGTATAAAAAAGGTAAACAAACGTTAGCTTACCGCTCAGTCATTGAGTTTCGGCCCATGTCGGTTCTGGCTGTCTGTCTGCTAAACCGTGAGTACTCACTATCTTTGGTTCTGCTTCCTTATATTGTGTGTGTATTTATAGGACGCGGGTTAAATTTGTGTTTTTCCCTTGCTCATCTTTCGTGAGAGTCCTTATAATAAATCGCGTGGTTATCCTGCCTACTCGCTTACATCCGCGTTTGGGTTTACCATCCACGCTACATTGGGCTAACCGCTAAAGCTGCGTCTTCTGGTCACCGAGGTTAGTTCATCCTGACAGAATGACTGAGCCCTCCGCGGTGAACCCAGCGGATTACGCGCACCTCTGCGACGTGGTAGATCGGCATGCCGCGCTCATTGATAAGCTAACCGGAGAGATCGCTAATCTGCGCCGGGGCCTCCAAGACGTAGCGGCCTTGCGCCGCGAGGTCGCGGAGCTCCGGCGGGAGAACGCGGATCTCCGCGCGGCTGTAGATGACGCGGCTAGCCGGCCTCCCGTCGCGGCGGCCGCGGCGCCGCACCAGCCCCCCCCCCCTCCTTCTGATGTATTTCTTGCGCTTCCAGACAAGTGGGATGGCACCGACGGGAGATGCAGTGTATTTTTGACATCACTGAATCTAGTGTTTGAGTTCAATTCCACCAAGTACTCCACCGATCGGCTACGCATTGCTCTCCTCGTCTCATTGCTATCCGGGCAGGCAGCTGAGTGGGCCACGGCAGTAATTCGATCAGATTCTGACACCGCCCATTCCTACAACGAGTTCACCCGCCAACTCCAGATGACATTTGAACACCCTGCGGGCGAGGTGGAGACCGACACCAAGCTTTACCACCTGCGGCAGGGAGGATCGTCCGTGAGCCGTTATACTGCAGAGTTCCGCACCCTCGCTGTACAGACATCTTGGGGAGATACCGCGCTCCGGACATCCTTTTACGAGGGACTGGCTTCCCGGATTAAGGACGAACTAGCCGGACGAGAGCTACCAGCCACTCTGGAGGGACTGATCCAGCTCGCCCTCCGCATTGACCAGCGCCTCCTCTCTCGTCCGAAGCCAGCCCCGAGGACCCTGCCGTCCACCGCCACCCACGTCTACACTCCATTTCGACCTGCAACCCTCTTCACTCCCGTCACCACTGAACATGTCGGATCTCCACCTCCTGCCGTGGTTAACACCGGAGCCGGGGAACCCATGCAATTAGGGCGCGCCTCCCTGACCGTGGCGGAACGAGAACGCCGGTTTCGAGAGGGTTTGTGTGCCTACTGTGGGTCGGCGGCTCACCACCGAGCAATCTGCCCACTGCGCCCGGGAAACGCGCAGACCCGGTGAGCAGGAGGAGAGACTCACCGGGCCCCATCCACCTCTCCACCATCACCAATGCAACCACCTCTCGCCTCACGGTTCAGGTAACCCTCCAGTTTGGCCACAAACGGGTCTTAAGTACTGCGTTTATCGATTCTGGTGCCGCAGGCAACTTTATTGACTCCACCTATGCCAAAGAAATGGGGGTGAATGTCGAGGCGTTATCCCAGCCTCTTCGCATTACTTCTGTCGACGGTCGGCCCCTCTCAACCAGCCCCATCACTCACCAGACCCAACTACTCACCTTCGTCATCGACCAACACCAGGAACAGCTACATTTTTACCTCACCCCCATCTCGTCTCCTCCCATCATACTCGGCTATCCCTGGCTGCTACAACACGACCCTCTCATCTCCTGGGCACAAAACCGGATCCTCCAATGGGGGCCGACCTGCAGCGAACTCTGCCTACGGGCACAGGCTGGGACGTGTTCCAAGGAGTCCGAGGCCCCCGAAGTCGACACCAACGCCATCCCACCTGAATATAGGGACCTGGCTGAAGTCTTCTGCAAGAGGAAAGCCACCAACCTACCACCACATCGCCCATACGACCTGGCGATAGAACTTCAGTCAGGCTCCATTCCTCCCCGCGGCCACCTTTACTCCCTATCTACCACCGAGACGCGAGCTATGGAGGAGTACGTCGCCAATGCCCTTCGTCATGGCACCATCCGGCCCTCCTCCTCGCCGGCGGCCGCAGGATTCTTTTTCGTTAAGAAGAAAGGGGGGGAACTTCGCCCGTGTGTCGATTATCGGGGGCTGAACAAGATCACCATAAAAAACCGACACCCGCTACCGCTCACCAACTCAGCCCTGGACGCCCTCTCTGGTGCCGCCGTATTTTCGAAGTTGGACCTCCGGAGCGCCTACAACTTGGTGCGCATCAGAGAGGGTGATGAGTGGAAAACGGCATTCATCACGCCTACCGGACACTACGAGAGCCTGGTCATTCCTTTTGGACTCTGTAACGCACCCTCGGCCTTCCAACAGTTCATCAATGACGTCCTCAGGGATATGCTGGGCCGATGGGTGTTCGTCTACTTAGATGACATCCTCATCTACTCCCACAACCTCCAAGAACACATCCAACATGTTCGGGCCATCCTAAAGAGATTGCTCGCTCACCAACTGTACTGCAAGCTGGAAAAATGTGCCTTTCACAAGCACTCCACCACGTTCCTGGGTTTTGTCATCTCGCCCCAGGGTGTGGCCATGGACCCACAGAAACTCGAAGCCGTACGTCACTGGCCCCTACCCAGGACACTCAAACAGCTTCAACGGTTTCTTGGGTTTGCGAATTTCTATCGTCGCTTTATCCGGGGCTACAGTACAGTTGCAGCACCACTAACCACATTGACCAGGCCCTCACACCACCCTTTTCGACTCACCCCTGCCGCCAACTCCGCCTTCCAAGAATTGTGTCATCGCTTCACCACCGCACCCATCCTCCTCCACCCCGATGCCAACAAACCTTTCGTTGTGGAGGTGGACGCGTCGGATGTGGGCGCCGGCGCGGTTCTCTCCCAGCGAGGTCCAGACCAGAAGCTGCACCCGTGTGGTTTCTTCTCCAAGAAATTTAATCCCACTCAGCAGCGATACGGAGTAGGGGACCGCGAACTGCTGGGCATAAAGTGGGCCTTGGAGGAATGGCGTCACTGGCTCCAGGGCGCCAGTGAGCCGTTCATCGTCTGGACCGACCACCAGAACCTCATCACCATCAGGAACCTCAAACAGCTCAACCCACGACAGGCACGGTGGGCACTGTTCTTCGAACAATATGACTTCCATCTGTCATACCGCCCGGGGTCCAAGAACACCAAGGCCGACGCACTGTCTAGACAGCACGATGAGGACCTTCCCCGGGCGGAACCCGTGCCTGTCATCACCTCCTCACGGATCATTGCACCCCTTCAATGGGACTTGGAGACGAGGGTCCGCCAGGCACAGGCTGCGGAGACCGAACCGGCAGGCGTGCCGCCTGGACGACTCTATGTACCCCAAGGACTAAGACCAGAAGTTCTCCAGTGGGGTCACTCTTCCACCGTCGCCGGACACCAGGGAGCCCGAAGAACCCTGTCCTTCGTCGAACGGGCGTTCTGGTGGCCCACCATGAGAAGAGAGGTCACGGAGTTCGTTCAGGCGTGCCCGGTGTGCGCCAGGGCCAAAGATACAAATCAACCATCTCCGGGAGAGCTCCAACCACTTCCAGTTCCTCGACGGCCCTGGACGCACATCGCCCTGGACTTCATCACGGGCCTGCCGGTTTCCGAGGGAAAAAACACCATCCTCACCATCGTTGATCGGTTCTCCAAGGCAGTGCACTTGGTGGCCCTCACCGGACTCCCATCAGCTAAAACCACCGCTGAGCTGATAATGGAACACGTAGTCCGCCTGCATGGGTTCCCCAAGGACATCGTCTCGGACAGAGGGCCCCAGTTCACCGCCCGGTTCTGGAAGGCCTTCTGCCGTCTGATCAACTCCACCAGCAGTCTGTCATCTGGATACCATCCCCAGACTAATGGTCAGACGGAACGGACCAACCAACAACTGGAGCGTTACCTAAGATGTTTTGTTGCTGATCGTCAGCGCTCCTGGGCCCGCTACCTCATCTGGGCAGAACTGTCTCACAACCTCCACGTTTCATCTGCCACCAACTTAAGCCCATTTGAGGTATGCTACGGTTTCCAACCTCCGATGTTCACCCATCAAGAACCGGAGGTTGATGTACCGTCGGCCCAACAGTTGGTCCGTAGGTGTCGACGGGTCTGGAACCAAGCCAACCTTGCCATCCAGAGAGCCAATAACCGTTACATCACTCAGCACCGCCGTCGACACCCTCCGGGACGATTGTACAACGTAGGTGACAAGGTATGGCTATCCACAAAGAACCTACATCTGCACACGGAATCTCGAAAACTTTCACCTCGCTTCATCGGACCATACCGCATCACACTACGAGTAAACCTTGTCACCTACCGGCTCCAGCTGCCTGCGGCGCTCCGGATTCACCCCATATTCCACACCTCTCAACTCAAACCCTTCATCACATCACCCATGATTCCACCCACCCCCCCAGCTCCTCCTCCCCGGATCATCGACGGCGGTCTCGCCTACACCGTACGCCGAATCCTCGACTCGCGCCCTCGGGGCAGAGGTACTCAGTACCTGGTTGACTGGGAGGGCTACGGCCCTGAGGAGCGGTCTTGGATTCCGGCCCGGTTCATTCTCGACCCCGAACTGATTCGAGACTACCGTCGTAGGGTATCCTCCACCCCAGGACCGTCAGGAGCCAGTCCTGGACAGGGGGGTACTGTCATGCACACTCAATCTGCGCCCGGCACTAGGACCCGGAAGTAAGGCGGGCGCCAAACCAGGAAGTATAAAAAAGGTAAACAAACGTTAGCTTACCGCTCAGTCATTGAGTTTCGGCCCATGTCGGTTCCGGCTGTCTGTCTGCTAAACCGTGAGTACTCACTATCTTTGGTTCTGCTTCCTTATATTGTGTGTGTATTTATAGGACGCGGGTTAAATTTGTGTTTTTCCCTTGCTCATCTTTCGTGAGAGTCCTTATAATAAATCGCGTGGTTATCCTGCCTACTCGCTTACATCCGCGTTTGGGTTTACCATCCACGCTACATTGGGCTAACCGCTAAAGCTGCGTCTTCTGGTCACCGAGGTTAGTTCATCCTGACAAGATCAAAGGATGCAGGCTGCTTGTCAGAACTGCATATTATAATTATTTATTATTAAACTACAGGAGGGGCAGAACTTTTTCTTACAAAGACCCAAAGTTATGGAATAGCCTTCCAATTAATGTTCAATGATGGTGAAGTGATTGGTTGCTTTACATCCCAGGGAACCCTCATGTTTGTGTTTCTGCCTGGCTCTTCCTTTTAGTTATGCTGTCATAACTAAGTCCCTGCTTGCACTAAATATACATTCACTCAATACATTATGTGAGTGTAACCACACGCAACTGTTATCTCTCCTTCTCTTCTGCTCTCTCCTCTTCTCTCTCTCTCTTTCTCTCTCAACCTGTCTCCCTCTCCCTGTCTCCCTTTGTCACTCCTGAACTGCCAGTGATCCAGACCCCCTCTGACCTCTGGACCTATCTGATGGGTACTGGTGCCCTGCTTCTGGTTGGAGATGTTGTCGCTTGGAGGTGGGATGTATGTGGTTACTGGGGATAGTTCTACTTTTCCATGAAGACGGTCCTGGCCTTGGCTTATGTAGACAGCTGTTCTCCGAGGACATGTGACTGCAGTCGATCAATAGTTCAGAGTTTCAGACAGTTTACCTGAAGCTCCAGTAATGAACTGGACTCCATATTAACTTAAAGACATCAACTGTTACAGTATATTGAACTTCCAGCCGGCTATGACTGCAGATCAATTCTTGCTGTCTGTTATCATCATTTGAGAGGAACCAGACTTGCTCAAACTGGGTAAGAATGTTGTTTCTTTACATCATATGTACTGTATGGGGTTTTACATACTGTAATCATTTTAAATGTAAGTAATGATACTACTCTCTTTCCACACAGAATAAATTTACTTCATGATCAGGCAGTGATGATCTGCTGGAGGAATTAAAGATGACTTTTGCAGATCCAGACCCCGAGTGCATAAAGGGTAATCAGAAATTGTTATTGTAATTTTTTTCATGTTCCTTTATTTTTGTCCCTGTAATAATTTTAATTGGTTCCATCACTTATCTGATTTTTTCTAATCCAGCATGTTACAGGACTATGAGAAATACTCTTTGTCTCCGCCAGGAAAGTCTCAGCTAAGAGACTCCATTAAGACAGGGGATAAAAACTGACAAAGATAAGTAAGTGTACAAATACATCTATGTATTACGTTCGGTACATCTGAGTGTTTTTAGGGGTTAATGTATGGTGTGTTTTGCAGTTGATGGAGTCCAGGTGTAGAGTCGTTCAAACAGATGCAGAGAGAGAACTGTGGCAGACTGCAATACTGGAACTGATGTCCGATGAGGAGGATGCCATTGCGTGCCATGTCGTCAACGTGTAATATCTAATGGGGCACGAGCAAGAAGGACATTTATTTTGGACATCTAACAAGCACTGGTGCATGTTTGTTTTAGTATTGCTTTTTATTTCATTCCACCTTATTGTGCAATTTAATGGTAATTTGTTCATTTTTTCCATATTTTATGTTTTTTTTTTCGTTATTCTTACTTTGCTTTGTAAATTTATTTTGGTTTTGGTGGTGTTTGGTTTGATTTTATAAAAAAATAGTAATCAATTCTACGTATGTCTGTGGAGATTCATTCATCCAGGTAGAAGTTTCTTCTAAATAAAGTTTAATTTACAAAACCACTGGACTTACAAACTTACTTAAAAACACAAGACGTTTCAGTGTTCATCCAAACACCTTCATCAGTTGTTTGGTGCACAGGAAGTAACTCTGGCAAATGTAGACACAAAGGGGTCACATGATCTCTAATCAATTCTACTTTTTTAAAGGATGTGGGGGATATATAAAAAGTGTTTAAAAGGGAATAAATTTACAAACAAAACGCGGTAGCAGTCGGAAAACTGGTGGGGGGGTGGATACATACATACATACATATCTACATACCTGCCCAATAACATTTACATTTAGGCATTTGGCAGACGCTCTTATCCAGAGTGACTTACAAAAAGTGCTTTAAAGTTTACATCATGGTATACATACTTACACTGGGTTAACTAGGTTAATAACTAAGTGCCATTAGTCCAACACAACTGGATTTTTTTTTTGGCGGGGGGGGTTAGTCCAAGTACTGGAGAAACAGATGCGTCTTAAGTCGTCGTTTAAAGATAGTCAAAGTCTCTGCTGTACGGACATCTAGAGGAAGTTCATTCCACCACCTAGGTGCCAGAACAGAAAAGAGCCTGGATGAATGCCGCCCTCGATCCCTGAGAGATGGTGGGATGAGGCGAGCAGTGCTGGAGGATCGGAGGGAACGTGGTGCAGTGTGTGGTGTGATTAGAGCAGAGAGGTAAGTGGGTGCTGGGCCATTTTTACCTTTGTAGGCAAGCATCAGCATCTTGAATTTGATGCAGGCAGCAACAGGAAGCCAGTGCAGGGAGCGGAGGAGTGGTGTGGTGTGGGAGAACTTGGGAAGGTTAAAAACATCTCGGGTTACTTTGCTGTAACCCTGTTCCCTGAAAAGGCGGGAACGAGATGCTGCGTGAAAACGCTATAGGAACATTATGTTACGACCCAGTCTAGGGTTGGGCCGCACAGTTATATTAAGGGTGAAAAGTGAACAAACTCAAAAAGAGAGAAACACACGTAATGGATTTTAAATGATATATTGAAGGAAGTACTAGATAAGATAACCGGTGTAACTTCAGGGTGGACCAAGGCCAAAACAACAAACAGAAAAGCTAATTAAGGAGAGCTCTAACTTACCTACAAAAGAAAACAGAAATAAAACACAATTTGCTAACCTAACTCCCTATCCATAAACAGTTAAGAAAAAACCCTTCCCACACCCAACAAAAATAGCAGCCACACCCCTACAACCGGTGAAAAAAGGAAGAAATATATACATAAAACACTAACAGTTCATACAAAGACCAGACATTTACTTACATACAAAAGATACTAAGTTTCACAGACTTATTTAAGCCACAAGGGCAGAATAAATGCACCAAAAGCCCACACATCAATCTCCAAAAATAGCAAACACAAACAAGCAAAGAATAAGCTGAGCAGTCAAAAAGCCACCGGTAGCACAGGCTTCTAGGGTGGTTAAATACTGGCGGCCAATGATGAGGTCATCGGGGGTGGAGACAGTCACAAGCTGAGGAGGAGAGTTGCAAGTCCTGGATCAGAATCAGGAATGGACTGACCTGCACACATGAGATAATACATATATACAACAAACAAAACAACCTGCCCCCAGTAGGTTGTAACACTTGTCATGTTGCCGGATGTGAAGCATGTGTGTATCAAACACGCCAAATTTTGGCTTATATAACCTCGGTCAGGTGACGTCATCTGATTAGACGCATCTGGAGGTTATAAAAGGAGTAAACCGGAAACACTCCTCAGATTGATTTGTCTGAACGGACGTCCGGTCACCTAGGCAGTGCGGCACTGGGACGCAGCATCTCATTCCCACCTTTTCAGGGAACAGGGTTACAGCAAAGTAACCCGAGACGTTCACTTTCAAAGGCTCCACTCGATGCTGTGTGAAAACGCTATGGGAACGAGAATACCAAAGCCGCCGCACTGCAAGTGTCTGGACCCAAGGTTGTGTAGCGTGTGCGCACAATCAGAATCAGAAAGAGTTTTATTGCCAAGTACAGTACGCTTGCACGTACAAGGAATTTGTTTTAGTGACGGAGCTTCCAGAACAAAAAATACAAATGACAAGACAAAAACAGCATGACAAAAAAATAAAAAATAAATGGTTGACATCAAATGGAGTACAGTGTGAGATACTTTTAAATAAGTTACATAAATATCTGAAATTTGTGGTATTATATAGTATATTGCACAGTGGAATTGTACACAATATTGCACATATATTTATTGACCGTTAGAACTGTTAAGGAGGTAGATTGCCTGGGGGAAAAAACTGTTCTTGTGTCTGACTGTCCTGGTGTTCGATGCTCTGTAGCGTCGAGAGGTGAAGGTGTAAGAGAAGGTGGCTTGGGTGTGAGGGGTCCAAAGTGATATTCCGTGCCCTTTTCTTCACTCTGGATATATACAGTTCTTGCAGCGTGGGCAGGGAAGTGCCAATAATTCTTTCAGCTGTCCAAACCGTCCTTTGTAGTCTTCTGAGGTCTGCTTTCGTAGCTGAGCCAAACCAGACAGTTATTGAAGTGCACAGGACGGATTCAATGACGGCTGAGTAGAACTGTGTGAGCAGCTCCTGTGGCAGGTTGAATTTCTTCAGCTGGCGAAGGAAATACAACCTCTGGTGGGCCTTTTTAACAATGGAGTCAATGTGAATGTCCCACTTCAGGTCCTGAGAGATGGTCGTGCCCAGGAACCGTCACAGTGCTGTTCATGATGGTGAGTGGGGGAAGTGCAGGTGGGTTTCTCCTGAAGTCCACGATCATCTCCATTGTTTTGAGCGTGTTCAGCTCCAGGTTGTTGTGACGGCACCAAACAACCAACTGCTTGACCTCCCTTCTGTATGCAGACTCGTCACCGTCCTGGATGATTGTAGTGTCATCTACAAACTTCAGGAGCTTGACAGTGGGGTTTGAGAAGGTGCAGTCGTTGGTGTAGATGGAGAAGAGCAGTGGGGAGAGAACGCATCCCTGAGGGGCTCCAGTATTCTTGGTGTGACTGTTGAACATCAATTTTCCCAGTTTCACTAGCTGCTGCCTGTCTGTCAGAAAGCTGGTGATCCAGTGACAGATAGAGCTAGGAACAGAGAGCTGGTTTAATTTGGTCTGAAGCAGTGCTGGGATGATCTTATTAAAAGCTGATGAAAAGTCTATAAACAAGACCTTTGCATAAGCCCCTGGTTTGTCCAGATGTTGAAGGATGAAGTGCAGTCCCATATTGACTGCATCATCAACAGACCTGTTTGCTCTATAAGCAAACTGCAGGGGGTCCAGTAAGGGTCCTGTGATGTCCCTCAGATAGGCCAACACCAGTCTTTCAAATGACTTCATGACCACAGATGTTAGGGCAACTGGTCTGTAGTCATTAAGTCCTGTGATTTTAGTTTTTTTTTGGAATGGGGATGATTGTGGAACGTTTAAAGCACAAAGGCACTTCACATTGTTCCAGTGATCTGTTGAAGATCTGTGTGAAAATGGGCGCCAGCTGGTCAGCACAGGATTTCAGACAGGCTGGTGTCACGCCGTCTGGGCCTGGAGCTTTCCTTCTCTTTTGTTTCAGAAAGATCTGGCGAACATCCTTTTCACAGACCTGGAGTGCAGGGGGGGAAGAGAGGGTGGTTGTCAGAGGTGATAATGGTGGTGTAGAAAGAGGGTCAGGACAGGAGTGTGGTGTGAGACTGGGAGTTTCAAATCTACAATAGAACTCATTCAGGTCATCAACCAGTTGTTGATTTCCTACAGAGTTGGGGGATGGCGTCTTGTAGTTAGTGATGGTTTTCAGGCCTCTCCACACTGAAGCAGGGTCGTTTGCAGAAAACTGATTTTCCAGTTTTTCAGTGTAGCTCCTCTTAGCTGCTCTGATCGCCCTTGTTAGTGTGTTCCTGGCCTGGTTGTACAAGATCCTGTCCCCACTCCTGTAGGCATCCTCTTTGGCCTGATGAAGCTGTCTGAGTTTTGCTGTAAACCATGGTTTGTCATTGTTATACAGTATGTTAAAAATGTCCTGGTAAGGATGCACATGTTCTCACAGAAACTGATGTAGGATGTTACAGAATCTGTGAGCTCATCCAGATTGGTGGCAGCAGCTTCAAAAACACTCCAATCAGTGCAGTCAAAACAGGCCTGTAATTCCTGTTCTGCTTCACTGGTCCATCTCTTTACTGTCCTTACTACAGGCTTAGCAGATTTAAGTTTTTGCCTATAGGTTGGGAGAAGATGAACCAGGCAGTGGTCAGAAAGTCCTAAAGCTGCTCTGGGGACAGAGCGATATGCATCCTTTATTGCGGTGTAGCAGTGATCCAAAGTATTTTTGTCTCTGGTGGGGCATGTAATGTGCTGTTTGTATCTAGGCAGTTCACGTTTGACGTTTGCTTTGTTAAAATCCCCAAGTATAATTATAAGAGAGTCCGGGTGTTGTTGCTCCGTGTCTGTGATCTGAGCAGCCAGCTGTTGCAATGCTGCGTTCACACACGGTTGTGGAGGAATGTACACACTCACAAGAATGAACGAGGTAAACTCCCGCGGCGAATAGAAAGGCTTGCATTTGATGAAATATGCCTCTAGATCAGGACAGCACATCTTCTTCAATGGTGTCACATTTGTACACCAACTATCGTTGATGTAAAAGCATGTCCCGCCTCCTCACGATTTCCCCGTTGATTCTGTGTCGCGATCCGCTCTGAACAGCTGGAAGCCCGGCAGGTGTAGCGCGTTGTCCGGGATGGCTTCATTCAGCCAGGTTTCCGTGAAACACAGCGCGGCAGGGTTTGAAAAGTCCTTATTTTTCCTGGAGAGCAGGAAAAGTCCGTCCATTTTGTTGGGTAGAGAGCGGAGATTCGCCAGATGTATACTCGGCAGCGCAGTTCTTGACGAGCGCGCCGGCTTTCTCCCCCCCCCCTGCGCTTCTTAAAGCATTTAAACAGTGCAGCTGCTCTGCCGGTTACAATGTTCAGTAAAACGTTTGAAAAATCGAAAACTGGTTGAAAATTGTGTGATGTTTCCTGCTGATCGTTCAGCAGTTCATCCCTGGTATAAGTTATTACGTTTGAGAAACAAGAAACAGTACAAACTAACAACAACAGTAAGACAAATGGAGAGCTCCACACTGAGGCAGCCATAGCCGAGAAGGTCTCAGAACTATGCTTGGGCAGCTACCTCGGGGACACGTGAGCCCGGAGTAGCATAAACATCTAGACTATTAATGTAAAAAATTTGTGCTGAGAGGGCCAACCCTCTGCGTCACAAAATTGCTGCAGGGGAATATCTCCTGCTAGTGCAAAAAGAGGCGATCCCTCTGGTTGAGTGAGCCCTGATTCCTAGAGGCGAAGTGAGCCCACGCGCCTCATAGGAGAGGGCAATAGCATCTCTCACCCAGTGTAGTGAGGGCCGCATCCGCGGCCCCAAAACATGTAAAGGTTGCTCTGACCTATGCCACTGGCTGATGCGGTGGACGTAAATCTGAAGAGCATGTACTGGAGACAGTAAGTGAAGTTTCTCCTGCTCTGAAGCAGTAAGTCAGAGGACTGAGGGCTTCAAAAACAATAGGGTGAATATTGGGTCTTTATGGAACTTTCAGAAGATAGTTAGTGAGGATGCAGTTAAATACATCCTGAGAGTACTAGGGAACAAGCCTGAGGACAATTTTCCTGCAGAAACTCCAGCACTGAAACAATTCGGCAGTGGACTGGGTCTACCTGCTTAGCACACACTTGCTGCAGGGGAATACTTATTGCTGATGCAATAGATGAGGTGATCTGCCTGGTTGAATATGCCTTGATTCCTAGAGGCGAAGTGAGCCCACGCGCTGGCTGATGCGGTGGACATAAATCAGACGATCACATACTGGACACAGTAAGTGAAGTCTCTCCTGCTCCGAAGCTGTAAAAGGCTGAGGACAGAAGGCTTCGAAACAATTGGGCAATTTGAAAATGGAACTTTCGGAGATAGTTCAGTGAGGATGCAAAATGGCCCTGACTAGCCAGGGGCAAAGTCTGGGCAGGATGGGGAGACTGATCAGATCTCCAATCCTCTTAGAGAGGTAACGGCCATTAGAAAAACCATCTTAAGGGTCAGAAAACCTGAGGTGCTGACTCTAGTGGTTCAAAAGGGGTGTCAATTGGGCCTTCGAGCACGGTAACTAAAACCCACAAAAAAAAGGGTATTTTCCCCCAGTAACCTCCATCGATCAGGACGTGGCAGGCTGAAATAGCAGTTATGTATGTCCTGAGAGTACTAGGGCACATGCCTGAGAACAACTTCTCTTGCAGAAACTCCAGCACTGAAGCAATTCGGCAGTGAACTGGGTCTACCTGCTTAGCACAGTCATTCCTGCTCTGAAACTGTAAACGGCGGTGGACAGAGGCTTCTAAACAATATGGTGCATGTTGAAATGGAACTCCCTGACGTAGCAGGCTAAACAGCAGTTACGCACCTCCTGAGAGTACTAGGGCACAAGCCCGAGGACAACTTATCTTGCAGAAACTCCAGCACTGAAACAATTCGGCAGTGGACTGGGTCTAACTGCTTCGTCATGCACGACTTTTCACATACATTCCTTCTGAGGGCATAAGCTCTTCTAGGGGAGGGAGCCCTCTAGAATAGTCTTAATTACGCCAGCTGGAAGACCAGCTTGACTTAGACTCCCAGGAGCAGAGCTATGAGGAGAATGAATAGAGACGTAACCCGGGCCACGTACGGGCCAAGGAGTCCAGACCCCTCAGAGAGCAGCAAAGGGGACATTTGCTGATCTTACGAGGCAAAGAGGTCCACCTCTGCTAGCTGAATCTCTCCCAGATTGACTGACTACTTCGGGGTGGGGTTTCCAATCCCCGTGTGTCAGAGCATGACTGTATAGGTTTGGATTTTTTTTCTCCCTAAATAATAAAACCCCTCATTTAAAAACTGCATTTTGTGTTTACTTGTGTTATCTTTGACTAATAGTTAAATGTGTTTGATGATCAGAAACATTTAAGTGTGACAAACATGCAAAAGAATAAGAAATCAGGAAGGGGGCAAATAGTTTTTCACACCACTGTACTGTATGTGCGGGTGAGGGAGCAAACCAAATGGAAGGACCCGATACTGGTAAGCTTCGCCCCCAAAAGCGAACCTCCGGTCTTTCCCTGTGTTGTGGCAATATTTCTATATGAAAGTAAGCGTCCTTCAATCGATTGTCACAAATCAATTGCTTGGTAGGATTTGAGAGCAATCACTTTGACAGTCAAATTTTTGAAACTATTATTTATTTTAGATAGCGGTACACCCCGCAAAATCTAAAAATTTGGACGCAGCCCCCCGTTCCTCTGGGAACCAAGGAATACCAACTGTAGTAGCCTGACTCACTGTCTGGTAGGGGAACATGTTCCATGGCCCCATTCCCCAGCAACTTCTGTCAGGAGATGCGTACTTTCCGGTTTCATGGAAGTGGACACCACACCATTTTGAAACGCGGAGGGTGATGTGAGAACTGAATCCTGTACTTTTTCTACAGTGCTTAGTATCCAAGGAGATATACTTAGCAGTAGCTTCCACGCTGCCAGTTTCTCAGAAAGTTTCGTTGGCTTGGTTAAACGGGGGTGGGGGGGTGTTAGATGTTCGGCATCCTGAAACATGGCAGGAAAAACTGAAGAACTAACACATTATTGGAGACTGGTGTTGCCCGAAACACCAGCGGTGGCGGAACAAGAACACCGACCTCCTGGGGGTGTCAGGGAGAACCCCCATGGTCCTGGGCACATGAACGTCAGGGCTTCTTTGTGAAGAAGACAATATGCCAGTCTGACCTTTTTGAGGCGGATAGTGAGGCGCGTCGCACCCTAATCTTTACGAGGGGTGGCAGGCTCAAAAACACACTCCTTCTGTTTCACGCCTCACCAGAGTCAGACCCGGTCGAGACTGGGTGGCCGACAGTCCCGCCTCTTGAGCACGGCGAGGAAGGAATTTCCCGAAGGCTTGTTATATATAACTTCGCCTAATGAACCTAGTGGCGACCGAGTTAACGATACCGCCAAACAGGCCGGAAGGCGACATAGGGGCATCCAGGAGGAAGGCACGATTCCAATACGCCCTATCTGAATAGCCCCGCCAGTGCTCAAGTCTCTCAGCCGGTCAGCGTAGTAGGCCTGCAAAACCGCCATGGTGTGCAAAGGAGCACCAACCTGACCTGCTGCCTGAAAAGCTTTTCCTTCCAGGGAAGATGAAAGTCTACACAGCTTGAAGGAAGCATTAGCTTTTCAGGAAGGATGATGCCCCAGGAGAGAGATAGCTTGTAAAGCGTCTCTTCTATCTGGGCATCATCATATAACTCAGCGCTTCCACATCAATTATATTTAAGAGAATAAATAAGTAGATGTCAGGAAAACATGGGATAATACAGCTTACTCCATGAAAGGGTTAACTCATATGGAGAGAGCTAAGAAGGGGGGGAAGAGAGAGAGAGAGCGTCATGAAGCTCCACCCCCCCCGGCCACCCGACAGAAACTGCCGTTTAATGTTTTCCCAGTGCTTAGTATGGTTAGGATGTTTATTTCTTACCCATTGAAGAAGCGCAGGGCACGTTTGAGAACGGAATTTCCCGATGCGATGAGAACGCGAAAGAAAAGGAGCTTTAAGCTCCAAAGGTGCGCTGCGGCCCGAAGCTTTTCAAGGAATGCGGGGCGTGTGCGAGCAGTAAAGTGTAGAGATCGCCCTCTGATATGGATTATCACGCGGAGGGACATCTCGTTTAAAACGAGATGGTGAGTTAAACACTTCTTATTTTGCTCGTTTAAACCGACGCGCTAACACAACAGGGTGTTCTTTTCATGCAGCATGGAGTGTAGTCTTTGAAAGGGAACATCTTTGACCTTGTGATATCCCTGGACAACAACCAAATCACTCCTTCAGCCACTGCCTGTAATCTTGGGGTAACCGTGGACAATCATCTGGCTTTTTCCCCCCACATCGCTAACCTTACTCGCTCTTGTAGATTTCTTCTTTACAATATCAGAAGAATTCGCCTATTTCTTTCTTCACAAGCTACTCAGGTGCTTGTTCAGTCGCTTGTTATTTCAAGACTGGACTACTGCAACTCACTCCTGGCAGGCCTGCCTCTGTCCACGATTTGTCCTCTGCAACTGACCCAGAATGCAGCAGCACATCTCGTTTTTAACCTCCCCAAGTTCTCCCACACCACCCCACTCCTCCGCTCCCTGCACTGGCTTCCTGTAGCTGCCCGCATTAAATTGAAAAATGCTGATGCTTGCCTACAAAGCTAAAAATGGCCCAGCACCCACTTACCTCTCTGCTCTAATCACACCACGCACTGCACCACGTTCCCTCCGATCCTCCAGCACTGCTCGCCTCATCCCACCATCTCTCATGGATCGAGGGTGGCATTCATCCAGGC
This sequence comes from Channallabes apus, assembly GCA_030522415.1. Lineage (NCBI taxonomy): Eukaryota > Metazoa > Chordata > Actinopteri > Siluriformes > Clariidae > Channallabes > Channallabes apus. Next base: position 33,086,191 of record CM060118.1, read on the forward strand.
TCTTTTCTGTTCTGGCACCTATGTGGTGGAATGAACTTCCTCTAGATGTCTGTACAGCAGAGACTTTGACTATCTTTAAACGACGACTCAAGACGCATCTGTTTCTCCAGTACTTGGACTAATCCAAAAAAAAATTAATCTCTCTTCCCAGTTATGTTGGACTAATGGCACTTAGTTATTAACTTAGTTAACCCAGTGTAAGTATGTATCCAGTGATGTAAACTTTAAAGCACTTTTGTAAGTCGCTCTGGATAAGAGCGTCTGCCAAATGCCTAAATGTAAATGTAAATGTCTTTAAGCTGGCTACAATGTAACCAATATGTCCCCTGCAACTGCAAAATGAAAACTTTATCCACTGGACTTTCATTAATGCAAATTACCTGAAACAGGTAAATACAAAAGGAGTGAAACTTTGCACTTTGTGAAACATTAATAATATTACTTCAAGTCCAACCAGGTAGTATTCAAGTATTTAAAATATAAAAGAAGTTTAACTTGAAAACTTGCATGTTTGTCGACATGTTCTGGAAAAGCTCTGTGGTTGCTTTTACCCCTATCTCACCTACGCGGTTTTGTGCGGTGGCCATAAGTACGGTTCATCATGATTCACATGGCACTGTGAGTACGTTTCCATCTTTCCACGCTAAAAATTAAACTTGTTTTAAAAATTAAACACTCACCTTACATTAAACATGTTTAATTTTCATTTCGTAAACATGTAAAAAATTTTTGCCGGTCCTCGCGGAAGCTTGCGGTCCTTGCAGAACTTCGCGGAACACCAGCGGAACGTCTGTGGTCAATCGCGGCGACTCACGATTCCTAACTCTGCATCTCACCGTGAGTCAAACCGCACAGGTGAGACAGGGGTATTAATTTTAGTGTGGGAGTCTCCTGCGCCAACAACTTTAGCCCGACAACATTTACATATGATGGTTGTTTGATCAACGTCAGATTTTTTAAAGCCGAAGTTTTTCCACACAACCGACATGGCTCCTCTTTTCGGAAGAAGTTCCTCTTTGTCTGTGACATTTTCTCCGTCCATGCTGTTCACCACTCAACACACACAGGCCGTACTTCCACCGATCTCATACAGCTTGTTTGGTACCACTGCAAAACAATCCCCCTGTCAAACAATGTCCCGTGGCGGGACGTTCCATCGCTCTGTGTTCCCGACGCTTTGTACGCACACACTCTGAAAAATGTATATAATTTTTTTTAAAACACCGGTATTTGGTATGAAAAGGTATACCGCCCAGTCCTAACTAAAGTACAGCAAATAAATTATTATTCTCGTCAAAATGAAAATATAAGGTCACTACATAATGCAGAAGAACTAGGCCATGCTTTTGTTAACTTTAGGTTGGATTATTATAATGTCTCACTATGTGGATGTTAGACTAGGTGCATAAAGAAGCTCTATTTAGTAAAGAAAGAAACCCCCAGGTCCCTTAGCAGGCAATATGAGCACATCACCATATCCACACTGCATTGGCTCCCAGTTCATATAATTTTAAAACTCTACAATTGACATGTAAAGCTCAGAATGGTTTTGGGTCAGTCTACCTGGGTGAACTGAGGTTATTTTGTGAACAACAACCCTGGCTTCGATAAAAAGTTGCAGATTATTTGTTGGTGCCTTGTATAATAAAAACAGGTGGCTAGAGCTTTTTCTTACAAAGTACAACAGATCTAGAATAGCCTTACATTTTGTGTTTGGGAAATCTAGGCTGAAAATGTATTCATTTAGAAATTTTTACATGAAATGAGCATAGCGTTCACTCAGGTCTGTTGACAATGAAGTGACAGATTACCTTACTTCCGAGAGAGCTCTCATGTCTGTGTTTCCTTCTGGTTTTCTCTTTTAGTTATTCTGTCATATCTAGCAAGTCCCTAGATACAGTACATGTATGACAAAATGTACACTTTTGCTCTCTCTCTCTCTCTCTCTCTCTCTCTCTCTCTCTCGTGGTAAGCAATTACCAAATTAGAAAGATATCAGCGGCCCTGACTCTTTCTGCCTTCTGGACCTGTGTTATTCATCATGAGGCGCCATTCAGCCTGCTTAAAGATGGGATGGATACCTGAGAATGGTTCCATTTAATATTCACGAAGATGACTTTGAACTGCCTTTTTTTCTGTGATGGCTTCTGACTGCAGTCACTTCAATGGTTTTAGGACTGAAACGGCCACAAAAAATTCTTGCCACCATTGGCCAATACACTGCCCATAAGGGCTAATCTGATGAAGCTAAAAAATAAAAATAAAAAGTATTTGTTCAGTTTTATGATTAGCTTTGTGTTCATCTAATGTACCTAGGCTTCTATTTATGTTTGTTGTTTCTGGCTTTGACTTTACAATGACGAAATTCGCAGATGACACACCAGTGATACCAGCTTATTTCAGACAAGTGATTAATGATTTTAGGAGATCAAGATATGAGCATTATGCTCCAATTTTTCATCAGTGGAGTGGAGTGTGCATCTAGCTTCAGGTCCATGGAAACTCTTCGAAAACCTCTCTACTAACACCACAACACTTGAAGAAGACACAACAAAGATTTAAAGCACACACTGTCTCACTAAAGCCACCAGCACTGCCTGGACCCCACATACCCTTGCAAAAGTATATTTGAATTTCTCCCATCTGGCAAATGCTACAGAGCCTTACATGCACCAGACCTCAAGGCTCAGAGGCAGTAATACTGTATCCAAAGAGCCATAAGCAAACTTAATCAGTCCATTAAGTGCCCCGTTAAAAATCTGCTGTGTTTACAATTATAACTACAATACTGCAAATTTTGCACTACTAGAACCTTATATTGCATAAGCTGAGCCAGCTGCACATGAACCATTTGCAATATGTGTATATTCAACTCCCCCCAATCTCTTAAATGTATGTACACTTCAGTTTCCAGTTTCTGTACCGTTCTTTAAATGACACTCTTTGAACATACATCAGGAACTCCATATTTCCTCCTAAATTCACTGTGAATTGCTTAAACGAATTGGTGACCCAAAAGGTACTTTAGAAGACTATGAAGACGCGGTGCTCATTACTGTCATTACTGTAAAACACCATCCTGATGAGAAGTCGGGTGACTGACTGCAGGGGCACGCCATTAAACGATGCAATGGCTGTCTTTTGCCTACTATATACTGTAGGTCCAGCTCAGGGGCAGGCCGGCATGTTCAAAGCTCCATATATTGCTTTGTCCTAGCAGGAGTTACTACAGAATATCTGAGGCCTCTTTCAAGTTAATCTTATGGTTTTACATAAGATTATCTGTCCATTTGTAAGGGACTGCCCCTAGAGGGAACTGTGGCTATGTGTGTTTTGTAGTTCCCTTTCAAGGCTACACTCGATGCTGCGTGAAGCGCTATGGGAAACATGTCGGCGGCTGTGAAGCATGTGTGTACAAACACGCCAAATTTTGGCTTATATAACCTCGGTCAGGTGACGTCATCTGATTAGACTTAGCTGCAGGTTATAAATATCAGTGAGCCGGCGACAACCTCAGATTCATTTGTCTTCACGACACTGTGAACGCAACGTGTGCAAGCATAAAAACGCATTTAAAACAAAGATATCTTTAAAAATAAAAATTATCATTGAGATAATGGCGGAGTTTAGTGCTGTATGTCCGTGTGAGAACTATCTCTCCGAAGGCGACACGCACACTCTTTGTTTTAAATGCTGAGAGCCACGCTCTCGATGGATTTAAAGGAGAGTGTGAGCATTGTGACAATCTCCCGGTAAAAATGCTCCACACGCGCCTTGCGTTCTTCAGGGAACCACGCGCCGCGCTGCACTCCTGGGGATCACAGGTTGATCTGGCCGAGGCACGAGAGACGGAGCCTCTCCTTTCTCTCGCCTCCTCCCCCGATCACGTAGTCTCTCCCTCCACTTCACGAGCACACTCCAGTGCTTCTCGTGAGTCGATGGAAGAGACCCTGTCCCTTGCTTCTGTAGAAATGGCAGCAGCCACCTCAGAACGACCCTCTAGCAATGACAGAGAGTATGATAGGTTGCTGGAAGTCATAACGCGTGCAGTCGAACGGCTTCACATTGACTGGCCACAGGAGCAAGCTCTCACCACACACTCAAAATTAGACGACAGATTTCTGGTAGCTAGCAAGCTATCTCACTCCTGGAACATCATCATTGAAGAAGCCAACCCTCCCCTCCAAGCCGTGTAGAATTTCTTCTAAACTGGTAGGGAAGGCGTTTCAAGCAGCAGGTCAGGCTGGCGCTTCCTTGCACACCATGGCGGTTTTGCAAGCGTACCAGGCTGATCTGCTGAATGATTTGAGCACAAGTGGCACTGTGGATTCACAGACAAGAAGCATTCACAGAGTTACGCCGGGCTACTGATCTGTCCCTGCGTGCGACTAAACAAACAGCCCGTGCTATCGGCCGTTCTATGGCATCCCTAGTGTGTGCAGAAAGACATCTATGGCTTAATCTGACGGGCATCAAGGATAAGGATTGATCATTCCTCCTTGATGTCCCTGTCTCACCATCAGGCCTATTTGGCGACGCCGTTAATTTCGTTGCCACCAAGTTTCGAGATGCCAATGTCTATAAACAGGTTTTTGGGAAATTTCTCCCCCGCCGTGCTCAGGAGCTGAGGCCGTCGGCCACCCAGCCTCGACCAAAGCTGAGTCTCGCAGAAAGGCGAGAGGCGCAGAAGGAGAGTGTCAGTAGCCGCGCACCCCCCCGTAAGGACTGGGGTACGGCTCGCCGCCCCTCACAGATCGCCTCTAAAAGCTCAGACCGTCGCGCCGTCTTCTTCTCTAAGAAGAGGCCCTGAAGGATTGTGGGGTCTTCCCCGGGGGAGAGCACGTAATTTTCTTCTTTAAGAAGAAACCACGGGACCAATGTTTAGTTCCGCCGCCTTTGGTGTTTCGGACGACGCCGGTCCTCAACGACATGTTAGCTCTTCGGTTAAATTCCTGCTGTATTCCAGGATGCCGACCAGCTAACATGATCCCCCCGCCTACAAGCATCACATCACTCTCCGTGTTTCAGAATGGCGTGGTCTCCACTTCCATGAAACCGGAAAGTGTGCATCTCCTGACAGAGGCTGCTGGAGGAACGGGGCCATGTTCCCCTACCAGGTATTGCTTAGTTCCTATAGGAACAGTGGGGCTGCATCCAATTTTTTAGATTTTGTGGTTTTTACCACCATCTAAATAAATAAATACAGTTTCAAAATTGACTGTCAAAGTGATTGCTCTCAAATCCTACCAAGCGATTGATTTGTGACAATCGATTGAAGGACGCTTACTTTCATATTGCCACAACACAGGGAAGGACCTGAGGTTCACTTTGGGAGCGAAGCTTACCAGTAACAGATCCTTCCATTTCTGCCTAGCTCTCTACATGAATGTATTGAATTACATATACGACTGGCTGGCCCAGTCTCAGTAGCTAGTGTGGATGTGCAACACTATTGCAGTCACATATTATCGCCAGGGCAGACTGTGCTCGCGCCACTAAACAGCTAGCGCACCAGATTCCTCTCCCTCAGAGCGATTTACATTTCAGGGCATATAAATAATGAGCATATGTACTGTCCAGTCAAGGTCTGACACACAGGGATTGGAAACCCCACCCCGAAGTACTCAGTCAATCTTGGAGAGATTTCAGCTAGCAGAGGTGGAACTCTTTACCTCGTAAGACCAACAAATGTCCCCTTTGCTGCTCTCTGACTTTTCTAGCCCCACCCCTGGGTCTGGACACCTTGGCCCTTACGCGGCCCAGGTTACGTCTCTATTAATTTTTCCTGATAACGCTGCTTCCGGGAGTCTAAGTCAAGCTGGTCTTCCAGCCAGCGTAATTAAGACTATTCTAGGGCTCCCTCTCCTAGAAGAGCTTATGCCCTCAGAAATGAATGTATGTGAAAGATTCGTACATACGAAGTGTTTCAGCCCATATAGCTTGAAGCCTCTGTCCTCCGCCTGTTACAACTTCGGAGCAGGAAAGACTTCACTTACAGTGTCCAGTATGTGCCCTTTGGGTGAGAGATGCTATTGCCCTCTCCTATGAGCCTCACAGTACCACATCACCTCTAGGAAGCGGGGCTCATTCAACCAGGAGATCGCCTCATCTATTACACTAGCAAGAGGTATTCCCCTGCAGCAAGTGTGTGCTAAGCGGGTAGACTCAGTTCACTGCCAAAGTGTTCAGTGCTGGAACTGCTGCTGCTGCAAAAAAAAAAAAAAAAGTTTGTCCTCGAGCATGTGCCCTAGTACTCTCAGGACGCATTTAATTGCATTCTCACTCAACTATCGTCTGATATTGTTTTTGAAACATCTTGTCCTCCGCCTTTACAGCTTCGGAACAGAAGAGATTTCACTGACTATGTCCAGTACACGCTCTTCAGATTTACTTCCACCACATCAGCCGGTAGCGTAAAGCAGAGCAGCTTTTACATGTTTGGAACCGCAATCTGCGGTGCCTCAGCCACTATACTGGATGAGAGTGCTATTGCCCCCTCCTATGGGACACATGAGCTCACTTCACCTCTAGGAATCAGGGCTCATTCAACCAAGGGGATCGCCCCATATATTGCACTAACAAGGGGTATCCTTCCTACAGCAAGTGTGTGATAAGCAGGTTGACCCAGTCCTCTGCTGAATTGCTCCAGTGCTGGAGTTTCTCTAAGAGAATTGTCTTCAGGCTTGTGCCCTAGTACCCTGAGAACGTACGCATTCGCTATTTCAGTCTGCCACGTTCTGATTGAAGCCACTAGAGTCAGCACCTGACAGGCCTCTGACCCTTAGGATGGTTTTTCTTATGGCCATTTCCTCTCTCAAGAGGATCGGAGATCTGCGTACTTGTCAGTCTCCCCATCTTGCCTGGACCTGCCCCTGGGCAGTCAAGGCAATTCTGCATCATCACCTACTTTGCCCAGTATGTGCCCTTCAGACCTACGTCCACCGAACCAGCCAGTGGCGAAAGTCAGGGCAACTTTCTGTATGCTATGGAGGCCGCAACCAGGGGGGGTGCGTCCGCCACTACACATACCTTGTCACTGGATGAGAGATGCTACTGCCCTCTCCTATGAGGCGCATGAGCTCACTTTGCCTCTGGGAGTCAGGGCCCATTCAACCAGAGGGGTCACCTCATCTATTGCTCCTGCAAGAGGTACTCCCTGCAGCAAGTGTGTGATGCGGCAGGTTTTTTCCTCCCCGCACACATTTGTAAAATTTATAGTCTGGATGTCCACGTAGCTCCAAGACATAGTTCTGATACTCCGCGGCCTTGTGCACACATGCTACACAACCTAAAAAAGTGGGTCCAGACACCTGCAGTGCGGCGGCGTTGATATTCTCGTTCCCATAGCGCTTCACGCAGCTTCGAGTGTAGCCTTGAAAGGGAACGTCTCGGGTTACTTTGCTGTAACCCTGTTCCCTGAAAGGCGGGAACGAGATGCTGCATCGCAATGCCGCACTGCCACGTGACCGGACGTCCGTTCAGACAAATGAATCTGAGGTTGTCGCTGGCTCACCGATATTTATAACCTGCAGCTGAGTCTAATCAGATGACGTCACCTGACCGAGGTTATATAAGCCAAAATTTGGCGTGTTTGTACACACATACTTCACAGCCGCCGACATGTTTCCCATAGCGCTTCACGCAGCATCTCATTCCCGCCTTTCAGGGAACAGGGTTACAGCAAAGTAACCCGAGACGTTTTGTTAAGAGTCCCAGTTTCCCAGAAGGCACCTCGGTCACAAAGTTTCAGGTGAAGTTTCACCTGAGCCGAGGCGGCTCATTAGTTAGCGTATAAAAAGCTGTTAGCTCTGGGAAACTGGGTCGAGCATTAATATGATCAAGTGGGCTTTTTGTTTTGTTGATTTATGTTAAACTGGCTCTGTAGGCTTGTTTCCAGGGTTGAATGTCTTTAAGTGTATCTTTGGGTTTACCTGTGTTTGTGAGTATTGTGTACTGTGATTAGTGTCTTATTGTTTCCAGTGTGTGTGTGTGTGTGTGTGTGTGTGTAAGGTGCTTAGGTGTGTGTGTGTGTGTGTGTGTGTATGAGGTGCTTAGGAGTGTGTGTGTGTGTGTGTGTGTATGAGGTGCTTAGGAGTGTGTGTGTGTGTGTGTATGAGGTGCTTAGGAGTGTGTGTGTATGTGTATGAGGTGCTTAGGAGTGTGTGTGTGTATGAGGTGCTTAGGAGTGTGTGTGTGTGTGTGTGTGTGTGTGTGTGTGTGTGTGTGTGTGTGTGTGCGTGTGTGTGTGTGTGTATGTGTGTGTACGAGGTGCTTAGGAGTGTGTGTGTGTGTATGAGGTGCTTAGGAGTGTGTGTGTGTGTACGAGGTGCTTAGGAGTGTGTGTGTATGAGGTGCTTAGGAGTGTGTACCGCATCATGTGTATGTGTAGCGCTCATAGAAGCGTAGGCTTTCTCCCATTCTTCAAGAGCTTCCATGATAAGTCTCATGTATTAAAGCTTGTGTTACAACATAGAGCTTATGTCACCATGTTTACGGGTATCAGAACCTGTAAGTGTTTAAAGCTAGGGTCACCACATAGAGCTTATGTCTATATGTCTAAGGGTATTAGAGCCCGTAAGTGTACAAGCCTGTGTTACAGTACAACATAGAGCTTGTGTTTTAAGTGTCTAAGGTCGTTGAGCCTGTATGTTAATTAAGCCTGTCTGATGATCTGTAAAGACGCTTTGTTAAACAAACCCCCTACGTCTATGCCTGCCATCTTTATGCCCACGGCGTTAACATCAGCCTGTTACACCCGCAAACGTGACACCATTCTACATTTTTTATTTTAAAAAAATTTCATTTTAATATTGTTGCCTATAGTATACCTTTGTTTTTTTACTGTATATACTGTATAATTGATAAAGGGGAGTTGCACACTGACTTTCATTATACTGCTCTGCACACTGAAAATAAAGGAATTTAATTCTATTCAGTTTTCCTGTTTCAGAGTTTTTTCAAAATTAATTAATTGTGGTTACAAACAAACAAGTATAGTTGATCAGAATCTTTTTTTTGGTGGTGCAGTTACTTACTACCTTGATATTTGAACTAAACCTGCTTGATTTTTCCATAAGGTGATCTTGAGATTGTTACAGTAGATGAAGTAAGTTAAAATACCTTTGATGAGGATGAAGTATTTGCCATGTTATGGTTGCACAGAAGCCCAGAAGGAATTGCTCTGCAGAATAAGGAATTAATCATTAATGCTTGGGCAGTAATGATCCTGAGAGTTGGCATTATTGGTAAATTATAATGGATGATGCCTCGTAAAAGTCTCTCTGCTCCTGTCTCCCTGCCTTGTGGATCTAAATTAAACTTGAGCGCAGGCGAGTCAGCAACTAAGCAGGCCTGAACAAGCAGTGGATTGATTTTCTTATTTTCATCTGCCAGACTTGCTCTGAAGAATGTGCTTTAATTCAGGAATGTGTTATTAACCTCTGTGTACTTTGCCATGCTAAAAATGAGAGTCTGAATAAGAGAGAGAGAATTAAATATATGGAGAGAAACAAACAAAATTGCATGTGACCACTAGTTGGACTAACTGCATGGGCTGAATGGCACCTGTCAGTAGATGAAAAATGACCCCTCTGTCCTTTAATTTTCACTGCTGTCACTCAGGTTGGGGTCATTAATCTTCATTGCTGTTTTTTTTAGGTCAACCAAATAACTGAAAAAAGAGAAGGAACTGCTAGATAGAGGTGTACATCAGGTCTGAGGAGATACAAGAAGATGAGCAAACCCTAAACATGCCATTTCATACTTTATTATCATTCACCACAAAGCCTGATCCTCCCCAACCCCCATTCCCTTGTTTTCTTTATTTCCGGGTATATGGAAGATGAACAGAGATAGTAAAAGGTTGTACAGACAGATGGGAACGAAGCCACAGCCTGCTAGCCACCCAGAGCATCTTGTCTGAACCAATCAGATCATAGACATAGGCCTTCTTTGCCCAATCATTGGCCTGCTCCTTTAATTAATAAACAATAAATGAACATTCATCATTCAATTATGCATCTGCCATAGAGCTACAAAAGGGAGACAATTTCAAGCCAAGACAATAGCAAATGCCAGACTGCAAGACAAAAATCAGTGCACAGCTAAAGAGCAAGAACAAAATATTGAGACTGGTAATTGCAATGCCATGGTAATGACAGCAGTATGACTGATGCAGAGCATTAATATGATAAATGAGTACCCAAGATGGGCCCAGAGGGAAGATTAAGTACAAGAGAGAAAAAAAGAAGCAAACCGAAAGTAATAGGCACATAATAATGTGTGTGACTTGTCCATGGCAAGATGAAGTATAAAAATCACCATACAGCACAAATAAAGATGAACAAATGACTGAAAGGAATGAACTAAAAAAAATTTTTTTTCACAACACCACAATCTCTTCCTTTGCAGTTAAACCATTTAAGACATGTGATTTGGCAAAGTCATAATCTCTTTTCTCAAATTTTTTTGTCCTGTTTTCTAACTAGCTTCAAGTGCATGCAATAATTCTTTTAAGCTTTACAAACAGCTATAAACGTTATCACTCCCATATCACCACCAAATTTGGTAGTTTGTACCCATATAACCACCCAGACACATCAAATAATATTAAGGACCCTATAATATATTCCCTATATCTTGGTCATATTTTCAACCATATGGTTCAATTACTTTTGCCTGAAGTGATTTCTGTTTTTTTCCTTTAATGTTTTTCAAACAAGTCCCTGACCTAACTGTTTGGCCAACACAGGTCCATGGTTTTTGTAGCATTGCATACAGTAAATATACAGTACTAAAAGTACAAGCAAAGTTAGTTTCTACAAATTGTACAATATATGGCAAGTAGGATATTCTCTGTCCACCCCAAAAATTCAATACAAATTGTCCCATAGAAACAACAAACAAAAAACAACAACATATATCTCCTTAACCGACATATCAATATTCCAGAGAACTTGGGCTTCTAGGCAGGGTAGACCCTGGATGCGGTGCCCGTCCATCACAAGGCACAGACACACACACTCACACACTCATTCACACACTAAAGTAAATTTGGAATTCAAATCAAATTCAAATTTTGTTTGTCACATGCACAGCCATACACAGTACAGTATATTGAAATGCTTATACCACTGCCTGTGACCAAAAAGAAAAAAAGTTGAATATTCAATAAAAAAACTAAAATATGAAATAATAGAAAAATTAAACAAATATAAAGAACTTTATTACAACTGATTAGTGCAGTACAAGTACTAATTCAAATTCAAGTAGTCTTTAATTGTCATTTCAACCATATACAGTTTAGTACACAGTGAAACAAAACAACGTTCCTCCAGGACCAAGGTTGCTACTGTACATACAACATAAATTAACATAAATTAACAAAAACTAGCTAACTAAGAAACTTAATTAGCTGACTAGCTGAGACAAGACAGATTGACATTTTTAAGTTAACAGAAAAACTATCTAATTTATTTACAAAAGAGACAACATAAAGTGCACTTTTCAAATGCGCAAACGAGTGACAAAGTGACAATGCGACAACATGACACATTTCAATACTTCGTGGTAATGAGGAAATGAGTTGAGTTAGTCGAAGGAGAAACAGGAAACAGTAGACATTCTTTGTAAGTAGTAGCAAAGATAGAATTGTTTTGTACAAATTCCCATATTGCTTGAAGCCTGTGGCCTGCTTAATAATGTGGAACAACCTTCTTCAGTACTTTTCCTTTAATTGGGCTCATATGGCAAACTAATTATCACCCGTGTCTGAGATTCATTTCAATGATCCAAAGAGCCCTGAGACACAATACCATCCATGAGTTTAATTTAAAAACTAAACATTTAATGTTTATGACACTTACGTCCAATTTGCATAATAATTTGGAACGCGGTGTAGGGGCTAAAGTATCATTGCTCAATATGGCCACTTATGATAATTTTTTGTCACACTTGCCCCTCCAGCCGCCCTCCTCTTGATATAGCAATTCCGAAATCGATGTTATCGGACTTACTGTATACATGCTCCTGTTCAGTATGGCAACAAGGCTCTGCCTGACATACCATTTCACATTCCACACCATGGGAACAATATCCTTGGATTGGACCTGTTTATGAGGCTGGGCTTCTGTTGGACAATAAGGGGACTCAGATTCTGACGTTCAACTACCCTTGGCAGCAAGAGTGGCCAACGCAGTTTACAGGCCTTAGGTGATTAGCTGCATTCACTCACCAACCTCTCAACAAAGAAATAATCCCAGATCGATACCCTTTGCCATCAATCAAAGAGCTGACTACACACTTTCACAGCTCAACAATTTTTTCTAAACTCGACCTCCGTCAAGGTTACCTCCAGGTTCTTCTCCATCCAGACAGCCGAAGCCTGACTGCATTTACATTTATGCATTTGGCAGACGACTTACCTTTTTTTTTTTTCTCATTACACATCTGAGCAGTTGAGGGTTAAGGGCCTTGCTCAAGGGCCCAACAGTGGCAACTTAGTGGTTGTGGGGTTTGAACCTGGGATCTTCCGAACCGTAGTCCAATGCCTTAACCACTGAGCTACCCCTGGCTCTACGGCATTTGTTATGCATGCGGGTGTATTTTGTTATATGAGGATGCCTTCTGTATCTGGCGGGAGAGGGAACGCGTCGTTGTCGCTGCTCAGCATCAGAGTGTAGTTCCCTGCGTCGAGTACCGGAGGCGGCAGGAGAGGGAACGCATCGTTGTCGCTGCTCAGCGCCGGCGCGTAGTCCCCTGCGTCGAGCGAGGGCGGCGGGGGTGGAGGAAATGCGTCCTCGTCGCCGTTCGGCAGCGGCGCATAGTCCTCCACATCGAGCACAGGCAGTGACGGGATGGGGAGCGCTTCGTCCAGATCAGAGAGAGGGAGAACATCCGGGACTACAGCCTGCCTGGCTCTCCCGAACCTGGACGAGCAGCTGTTGGAGCCACCTGCTCCCACAGGTCACGAATGCGCTCCTCGTTGTGCTCCGCCCACTGCCTGTAGATCTCTCCCGTCTCTCCTACGGCAGTCACACCTCTAAACGGTGTGCGCCGGATGGCGAGCCTGCAGCCTTCCCAGCTTTGCCGCGCCATTCTCTCTCTGTGCCTCAGTCCAACACAAATCAAACTACAAACAAAACAATCTAAATGGGCGTTTGGCGCCCTCTAGGGGTAAACCCTTACAGTCTGTTTTTGAGACTTTTTGAGATCTTCAGCCGGGTTCCATCCCTCCCCGCGGCCATCTCTACTCCTTATCCACCTCCGAGACGCGGGCGATGGAGGAGTATGTGTCTTCTGCCCTACGTCATGGTACCATCCAACCCTCCTCATCGCCCGCCACCGCGGGCTTCTTCTTCGTGAAGAAAAAAGGCGGCGAACTACGTCCATGTGTCGATTATCGGGGGCTCAATAACATCACGATTAAGAACCAACACACTTTGCCTCTTACCAACTCTGCCCTGGACGCCCTCTCTGGCGCCACCATTTTCACGAAGTTGGACCTCCGGAGCACCTACAACTTGGTGCGCATCAGAGAGGGCGATGAGTGGAAGACGGCCTTCATCACCCCCACAGGACACTATGAAAGCCTTGTTATACCATTTGGACTTTGCAATGCACCAGCAGCCTTCCAACACTTCATAAACAATGTTCTCAGAGATATGCTCAGCCAGTGGGTTTTCGTCTACCTAGACGATATCCTCATATATTCACGTACCCTTACAGAACATGTCTGTAAGTTGGAAAAGTGTGCTTTTCACGAGCACTCCACCACGTTCCTGGGTTTTGTCATCTCGCCCCAGGGTGTGGCCATGGACCCGCAGAAACTCGAAGTTGTGTGTCATTGGCCCCTACCCAAGACCCTCCAGCAACTTCAACGGTTTCTCGGGTTTGCGAACTTCTATCGTCGCTTTACCCGGGACTACAGTACAGTTGCGGCCCCACTAACCGCTCTGACCAAACCCTCTTCTCATCACTTCCAACTCAACTCTACTGCCATCTCCGCTTTCCACGAACTCTGCCACCGATTCACCTCCGCACCCATTCTTCTTCATCCAGACCAACCAACCATTCGTTGTGGAGGTGGACGCCACGGATGTGGGCGCCGGGGCCGTCCTATCCCAACGAGGTCCAGACCAGAAGCTACACCCTTGTAGCTTTTTCTCCAAAAAGTTTGATCCCACTCAGCAGCGGTACGGGGTAGGGGACCGCGAGTTGCTGGCCATAAAGTGGGTATTGGAAGAATGGCGACACTGGCTCCAGGGCGCCAGAGAACCATTTATCGTCTGGACCGACCACCAAAATCTCATCACCAGCCGAAATCTCAAACAATTAAACCCCAGACAGGCGCGGTGGGCTCTGTTCTTCGAACATTACAATTTCCATCTTTCCTACCGCCCGGGGTCCAAGAACATCAAAGCCGACGCACTCTCACGACAGCATGAAGAGGACGCTCCCCGGGCAGATCCCGCAGATACCATCATCCAAAATCGTCACCCCACTCCGTTGGGAACTGGAGACATGGGTGCGCCAAGCGCAGGCTTCAGAGAACGAACCGGCAGGCATGCCACCTGGACGACTCTACGTACCCAACGCAATGAGGAGCGAGGTCATCCAATGGGGACACTCCACCCCCATCTCTGGACACCAAGGTACACAACGCACCCTACACTTCGTCCGACGTGCCTTCTGGTGGCCCTCCATGGCGAAGGAGATCGACGAGTTCGTCCAGGCGTGCCCAGTGTGCGCCCGGGCTAAGAGCACCAACCGACGAACACCCAGAGAACTCCAACCGCTCCCTGTTCACGGGCCTGCCGGTCTCAGAAGATTCAATTCAATTCAATTTTATTTATATAGCGCTTTTAACAATGGTCATTGTCTCAAAGCAGCTTCACAAAAATTAAAGAAATTTAACAAAAAAATAAATAAATAAATAATAATAATAATAATAATAGAAAAGAAAATAATTGGAAGTGTGGATGTGTGAGAAAAATGTGCAGATAATAATAATGAGACGAATGAATGAAATTTCTCTGATGAGCAAGTCAAGGGTGGCGGCGACGGTGGCAAGGAAAAACTCCCTGAGATGGCATTAGGAAGAAACCTTGAGAGGAACCAGACTCAACAGGGAACCCATCCTCATTTGGGCGATAACAGATAGAAATGATACAACATCTTGTGTGTTGTGCAGGTGAAAATTCAATATGACAGAAATTATTTAAATTGACATGAAGACCAGTTCAGCATAGGGACGAGTCAGTAGATGCAGAGGGATAAAGATAAAGACACCATCCTAACCATCGTGGACCGTTTCTCCAAAGCTGTGCACTTGGTGGCCTTTTCCGGACTCCCGTCAGCTAAACAGACAGCCGAGCTGATATTAGAGCACGTAGTCCATCTGCATGGGTTCCCCAAGGACATCGTCTTGGACAGAGGGCCCCAGTTCACTGCCCGGTTCTGGAAGGCCTTCTGCCGTCTGATCAACTCCACCTGCAGTCTCTCATCCGGTTACCACCATGGTCAGACGGAGCGGACCAACCAACAGCTGGAGTGCTACCTGAGATGTTTCGTGGCGGATCGTCAGCGCTCCTGGGCTGAACTTTCTCACAATCTTCACGTCTCCACCGCCAACAAGTTAAGCCCTTTTGAAGTGTGCTACGGTTTCCAACCTCCGATGTTCGAACACCAAGAATGTACCCTCGGCCCACCAGTTGGTCCGCAGGTGTCGACGGGTATGGCGCCTTGCCAACGCAGCCGTACAACAAGCCAACACCCGTTACCTCACCCAACACCGCCGTCGACACCCACCGGGACGATTGTACCACGTAGGTGACAAAGTCTGGCTGTCTACACAGAATTTACATCTCCACACGGAATCCAAGAAACTCTCCCCCAGATTCATCGGCCCTTATCGCATCACCCATCGTATCAACCCTGTCACCTACCGGCTCCAGCTGCCTGCGGCGCTCCAGATCCACCCAGTATTCCATACCTCTCAACTCAAACCCTTCATCACATCACCCATGATTACACCCACCCCCCCAGCTCCTCCTCCCCCGATCATCGACGGCGGTCTCGCCTACACCGTACACCGAATCCTCGACTCGCGCCCTCGTGGCAGAGGTACTCAGTACCTGGTTGACTGGGAGGGCTATGGCCCCGAGGAGCGGTCTTGGATCCCGGCCCGGTTCATTCTCGACCCCGAGCTGATTCGAGACTACCGTCGCCGGGAATCCTCCACCCCAGGACCGTCAGGAGCCGGTCCTGGACAGGGGGGTACTGTCATGCACACGCAATCTGCGCCCGGCACGATGACCCGGAAGTAAGGCGGGCGCCAAACCAGGAAGTATAAAAGAGGTAAACAAATGTTGGCTTACCGCTCAGTCATTGAGTTTCGGCCCATGTCGGTTACGGTTGTCATCCTTCGAATCTGTGGGTACTCACCATTCTTGGGTTTTTACTTTCGGATCTTGAGTGTGTATTTCTAGGACGCGGGTTAAATTTGTGTTTTTCCTTTGCTCCCCTTTTGTGAGAGTCCTTAGACTAAATCGCGTGGTTATCCTATCCACTCGCTAATCCCCGCGTTTGGGTTCACCATCCACGCTACATTGGGCTAACCGCTAAAGCTACGTCTTCTGGTCACCGAGGTTAGTTCAATCTGACACTCTGGCCTGTGTCTGGGCCTGCCAACGCTGGCATGCCTATATTTTATGGTTGAAAATTCACCCTCCAAATCGACCATATTGGGGGATGATAATATTTAAAGTGTCCTTCTTGTCTAGGTGTGTGAGGGCCAGATGTAGTGTGGTGCAGATATTGTCGAGCGTTGAATGGTTAGGACGATATGCATGTCTAGTGTGGGGGGCAGCAGGGTCTTGATGTTTCTCATGATGAGCCGCTTGAAGCACTTTGTGACGATGGGTGTGAGTGCAACAGGACGGAAGTCAGGACACAGAAAACTTCTTCAGCACAGAGATAACGGTGGTAGACCTGCTGGCCTTGGTCCAGCACCGGTTGCTGCAGATCGAGTCAAGTGCAGGTCAGGAATCTTAGTGCGGATGATGTGATTTGATCAGCTCATCTGTCCTGTATGGTGCTGTTCCCAAAGGTTGTGATATTTCCCATCAGGATGCTCTCTCGGGTGCTAAAGTAAAAGTTTCTATGCACCTTGGATGGCAGTCTCTCAAGCATCTGAGGAGGTAGAGATGCTGCAGGACGCTTTCACCATGGTGTTGTGTTGTAAACACAGACGTATCTGAAGCTGTCCACTCTCTTCACTAGGCTCTTTTTGATGACGAGGATCTGGGAGATCCTCTCCTGCTTTGTAATACTACTGCTAAGTCCACTATCAACTACTTTGTCTTGCTGATGGTAAAGAGGCACCAATCCTTTCAATCTCCTTGGAGAACTGCATACTTGGCTGTGCAACGGACGAGCAGCGCCACCTGGCCATGGCGTTCATGGCAGAGTTCATGACAGACCCAGGAGTGGAGCCCCAAGAGTGACAAACCTCAACGATGACCAGTACCTAAGGACCTATGCACTCAGACATCGATATGCAACTGCCACACAGATGTGAGGGGTACTAGGGTTTCCAGACAAACCATTCGCAACTGACTTCACCGCTTTGGCCTGAATGCCAGACGAACGTTTGCAGTGGGCACAAGACCATGTGACCTGGACAATGGAGCAGTGGTCTACCGTCCTGTTCACTGATGATTGTTGTCAGCGTTGCTGGAGAAGGCAAGGTGAGTGATACGCAGAGGTCAAAGGGTTTGCTTTGGTGGAGGAGGTGCAACAGTCTGGGCAGGCATCACCAGTCAGCGCGAAACAGATATTGGTACATGGCTCAGTCACTGCGCGTTCTTACCTCAGAGTCATCATAGAACCCATCATCGTCCCCCAATTTCGCCAGCACATCTCCCACTTTCTATTCATGGATGATAATGCTCCACCTCATCATGGCAGAATTGTTGCAAAATACATACAAATTGGTATCATTCTGAAAGTATCCTAGGTTGGTGGAATTTGATGTACCACTCAGTCGTACTTGTAGATACTTCAGAAAATCAGTAGTGTATACAGGAGTTTCTTTTCATGCAGTGTGTTATGACGTGAACTAGTGAGCAAACTTTTTTTTGCTCCTCCCTCACTACGGAGACTCTTAGAGAGGCGGCATCAACTTTACAGTACAGTTGCAGCTGTGTGAAGGGGCAGGGCCACCCGATTTAGTACGGTTGTTATGAATGGATGGATCTGCGCTCCTGCCATATTATAAAAGCAGCGTGGGAGCTGGGGTCCAGGGCCAAGTGCAGAGTAACAATGGCGTGAGTGGTACATCAGAGCCTAATGTTGAGTGGGTAACGCTAAAGGTGATTTTAGCGGACGGAGAGGTGCCACGCACTCCCAACACTTGAAAGGGAGACCACACGCTCCAGAAACTGCAAAAGGAAAGTAAAGGAAGCACTGCCAACTGAACATTGCATGAGAGAGATCCTGGCCCACGGTTGAAATTCCAGCACGTAAGTTGTACCTGAGTTTCACAGGAGTGACGTAGCTGCCACCTATTTTGGAGTCACAAGTGGGAGTGTGAACCACATGGTG
Source organism: Channallabes apus (assembly GCA_030522415.1). Classification (NCBI taxonomy): domain Eukaryota; kingdom Metazoa; phylum Chordata; class Actinopteri; order Siluriformes; family Clariidae; genus Channallabes; species Channallabes apus. The sequence goes on from CM060118.1 coordinate 33,104,794, forward strand.
CTCTAAAGTACACGCTGCCATGGCACCCTCATCTACGCCACCCACTAGCTAACACAAACCAGCTGCCAATGAGGAAATGCATTCTCCATCGAGGTGGGGTAAGTCGCCTGAACATCAAAAGACTCTGAGGCCACTCCAATGGATAGCTGAATGGGGCCAGCTGGGCGCTTCAGCGAATGGAGGAGTTAAGCCACATTTAAACCCTCACAAGTAAAAGCCAAAACAAACCACTCACTCTAAGGCCTACTGCTCTAAATCCACCAACGAGGACCCTTATGCACATGTGAGTGGCATGTGAGCGGAGCAATACCCCATGTCCTGGAAATTGCATAAAGGTGAGCTTGCAATGCTGATCGTTCCCCAGATGAAGCACACTTCACTGAGGATGCACCAGGTTAAGCACGTTTTGCACACTATGCTGTCGATGCACCTCTAATCTCTTTGGAATAAGTACACCTGTGGTCACAGGAACATCAAGGTGAACATCAAGCTGCTTAGAGTTGGCCTTAAAGCCTTTACCCTTAACATGCTTGTATATAATTTTCTTTCTAATCTCCTAAGAAATGTCTCTCCTTAAATTTCAGTGATCCATGTTCAGTGTGATAAACACCATGATACCAAACGCACACATATTACAGGGCACACTTTAGTTTAACATGTCTCTATGGTCAAATTATTTTTAATCTCTTCTAAACCATAATTTTTGTTCGGTTTCATTAGTTTGTTTTGAAAATGCTTCTTTTAAACCATAATTCAAAAGCAATGTCAGATTTTCATTAGTTCATTCATTCATTCATTCATCTTCTATACCGCTGTATCCTGTATTTAGGGTCGCGGGGACCTGGAGCCTATCCCAGGAGACTCAGGGCACGAGGCAGGGTATACTGTACACCCTGGACAGCGTGCCAATCCATCGCAGAGCACACACACACACACACTCACACACACTCATTCACACACTATGGTCAATTTGGGAACGCCAATTAGCCTAATCTGCATGTCTTTGGACTGTGGGAGGAAACCGGAGTACCCGGAGGAAACCCACCAAGCACGGGGAGAACATGCAAACTCCATGCACACAGAGACGGGAATTGAGCCTGGCCGGGAATCGAACCCGGACCCTGGAGGTGAAAGGCGACACCACCGTGCCGCATTTCATTAGTTCATTTTTAGTAATTTTTTTATTTATTATCACTTTTGTCAGTTTCAAGTTTTTTCAGTGATCACTGTAGGTTTTTCTTTCTTCATAAAACTATGAAATAATGCATATGATATTAGATAATTAAGTAACAACAACAACTGGAACAGTTCTTGAAAGAACAGTATTGTCAAGTGCATTCGCTAAACCCATCAAGCACAATGAAACTGTAGATCATCCTAGGAAGGCTACCCTGCCTTGTGCTCTAAGTCTCCTGGCATAGGCTCCAAGCTCTCTGCGACCCTGTATACAAGATAAAGTGGCATAAATGGTGAGTGAGTGTAGCAGCAAACACATCTCAATATCAACTGTTTAAAGAAGATTGCATGTTTGGGATGCCTTCAACATTGTTAGTGCCCACATGAGCACTAAATGAGGAATGTGGCATATACTTAGACTCTATGGTATATTAAAAGGTGGCACAATTGAGCTAGACACCACTACAAACCAGGTTTGAATAACTTAAAAAAATATACTAAGATGTTTTTTAGTCCTCTGTTTTTTTGTTGTTAGTTTTTTTCTAAGATTAAAACAATTTGGAGTCAACCTTAGGAATGTTGGAAAAGCCCAATACACCCATTAATTTTGTAATGTGTCTGGCATACAGTAGGAACACACGGGAACTAGATGTCACAATCATGAATACTAGTTTAGTAGTAATAATAGAATAACAGTTATGAAATAATGCCACCACCACGTATTCTTACACGACTTCCACTTGCTCTTCCACGAGCATGTTGCTGCAGTTCAGGGTTGTGAACGTCCTCCATTCTCAAAAAATTCTACAGCAGTGATTGTGCTGTGGGCAATCTATATATATATATATATATATATATATATATAAAACCGGAAATATCTCTTCTTCTGTTGATGATCAGGAAAATCTGTTTCCGCCTACCTACTGGCTGTGGAAGTATCAGGGATGTCTGAAATTGCCTCAGAGACATGTGTGCTTAGGTAATATAGAGAGATTATGTTTTTTTTTTAACACTATTTTTAACAAGAGACTCCTGGAAATCAATTCACCCAGTTAACATTTGTAATAACCTTCAAGTTTCCATACTTTGTGAAATTAAAGAAAAATAACCAATTCAGATACATTATTTAATGTAAAAGTGCTATTATAATATGTGCTGTGCCAATTATGTATGTCTGTTTTATCATGGATATCCATACAGTATATCATGGACTTCAGGATATTGTGTTTCCCCATCATATGCGGTGCCTAGATAGATAGATAGATAGATAGATAGATAGATAGATAGATAGATAGATAGATAGATAGATAGATTGATTGATTGATTGATTGGAATAACATGAATAACCATGAGTGTGGTGTCCTATAATCGCTGTACCTGTGTGTTTGATATGTAAACCATAAAACTGGATGTTTGAGTGGGTTAAAAAAAAAAAGAGTATTGTGGTTATCATGAGTAGACACTCTCTCTGCCCTTGAGTTACATGATATAATAAATTACAAAGTATAACCTTAATATATATTTAGAATAAATCAGTATCACATCTATCATCGCACAGCGAATGTACGTGTAATAAAAGTAGTCAAGATGTCAACCTGAATTTCCCAGAACACCGGCCGGACTGGCGTTAGCTGCAGGAGCCTGCAGGTGAGGTGCCGGGTGATGCACACCTCGCTCAAACAACTTCCGGCTTCCTACTAATTAAATAACGATTCGTTTCTGGATTTTGTTTTCTTGCATTATTCTTTTCTGATACACAAAAGGAAAAATATATACCATTTTCATTTTGCATTATTGTTTTATTTTAATTACAAGTCAAATAAGCGTGTATTTTTATTTTTTTGTTTTATTTTTTAAACGATAATTTCAAATACCAAAATATACACAGACCAAATTCAAAACCAAATTAACAAATACGAAAAACAAAATAACAAAACCCAAAACAAAAAAACTAATTGGGTTTTGGGTTTTGATATTTTGTTTTTGAATTCGTTATTTTGTTTTCCGTTTTTGTTAATTTGGTTTGAATTTGTTGTTTTGTTGTTTTGTTGTTTTGTTTTTGGTTTTGTTATTTCGTATTTTAATTTATTTTGTTTTCGTGCATAACTTGCATATGCTAGCATCATTTTAACCTTTACTTATTATAAGCATTTAGCCTGTTAATCAATTAGCTGTTACACATTTTCACACTTTAAAATCAACAGTAACAATATATAAATTTTTAACCCAAACAATATTAAAGGTTTATTTATTTATTTATTTATTTATTTTTTACAAATTTTAGCAATCAAGATATTATTCTCTCCACTAAAATATTCCATTTTCACTTACTACAACTCCTCTATGTTTTTAAATCTTTTTTTTTTCAAAGATAATAATATATATATTGCAATATAATACTAATGTGGTACTGTAAATGTAAGCATTTAAATGTGTTTAAGCACATAAATGATTATGCCTCATGAAAATCAAATATCCAATATCTCTGAATAATAAAATATTTCAAGAGCAATCAAAAGGATTTACATTACAAAAATTCTGAAAATGTATGTTCATTTAGGCACTCAATATTTGGTTAGAACTTTTTAAGCATGAATTAGTGCATCAATGCAGCATGGTATGGAGACAATCAGCTAATGGCACATATAACTAAAACACATCTCAGCACAACAGCCGCCTAACACACAGTACGACTGCAAATCTATCTGTTATTACCTCATTAAGACTGTTGAGTCTGGTTCTCCTCATGGTTTCATCCCATTGTAATCTATTCCTTTTTGCGAGCACTGAAAAGTGAAAAAGTTCACTCAGTGAACTTACATTACGTCATTACGTCCCCTAAGTAATAAGGATGTCACAATTCAATCATGCAAAGAAAAGCTCAGTGTGTTAGTCTAGAAACCATACCATTTTTGCCAACGTTGATGCAACTGATACCATTTTTTCAGACTTGGCTGCTGGATGTTTTGACTGAATGTTTGGTCTTATGGACCAAATGTTGCATATTTTGCATGCTCAATTGTGGTACTGTATCTTATATGAAGACGCACAACAAGCGCACTCACAATAGCGAGCCACACTGTCACAACATTCATGCATTCTCCCTACACATCCATGCCGCGAGATAAAACTTTTCATAATGCCCAAAGTGTACTGCATGTCAGGTTTTCATGTTTACATAACAATGACAGACACCATGAGAGTTTGCAAGTGCTATGAAAAGAAGGAGAAAGTGCCGCGGCTGGCACTGTACACTTTTTATATGTGATGTGAATGGCTTATTAGGGCAACATGTAACTTTTACTTCAGAATTATTTTGGTATTATAGTGTTTTTTAGTATTATAGTGTTATGTTCTTTTTTTTTATTATTATTTAATCAGTTTATTTTCTCATCAAAACCAGTACACTTTGCTTATTTCGTTTGTTTAGGCATGAAACTCACGCAATGAAGTTTTTTTTCTTGTTTCAAAATTTCTTCTAAAAAAACAGTAAACCTTTGAAATGTTAAAGGTTGGAACATTTCAGGTTTACAAGCAACAATTTGCAGGCAAAGAGTGCCATTTATTTATGTTTTGAATCATTCTGACACTTAAATGTAAGTTGCTTGAAAGTTTCCTTTCCACCTATAATTATGATTTGAATTTATGTGTATTTCCTCACACCTTTTTTCAAACTTATTTCCATTTTTTAAATTCATTGTGTAAAGCTGCTTTGTGAACTGAAATGCATTGAATTTCCTTATCACCAATCATTCCCTACTTTCACTATTAAACATAGCTACTGTTATATTCTTAAGATGCAGCTTCACCAAGTGATTAGGTTGTCGCCCATCATGTCTCCCATTTATAATAAATTTTTAATCCAAGCACATTTAATCCTTGAAATTTCAAAAGTTCAGCACTATCACTGTTCTTTCACAGTGCATTAGACATCTTTTAACCATCCATCCGTCCATCCATCCATCCATCTTCAACCGCTTATCCAAAGTCAGGTCGCGGGAGTTTTTAACCCAACTTCAGTAATTAAAATATTTTTTTTGCTTGATGCAGGCAAATAATTCGATTCTTCTGAAACAACATCTTTTGCATCATGCTGGAACAATGTCCTATGAACTAACAAGACCAGTTGTTTGACCTTAATGCCCAGCACCATGTTTGGAGCAGAAACACCTCATACTTACTGTTAAGCACATCTCTAGAGGGCTTATTATGTAACCACAGGACCTGGACACTTTACAATCAGTAAGTTGATCATGAACTCCTCTATATATATTTTAGAGGCAAATACTGTATAAGGCCATCTGCCCAACCGCTAAAGTTTGTTTGAAATTGGGTCGTGCAGCAGGACAAGGATCGAATGAGGTCTATAAAATCCACATCAACTGAAAAAATTAAAGAAATAAGGTTTTGTAATGAAAATAAAAGATTAAAAGTTTGACTTAAGCACTGATATTAAGACATTTATTAAACAAAACCTAAACCAAAACAATAACAAGATCATGATTGCGGTATCAATGGGTACAAAATAGACCAGCCACTAGCCAAGAACAAAATACTGTATACTGAAATACTGTACTACTACCAATCAGGAAAGTATTGTAGAACACCTATAAACAAAAAAGGGACATTAGATTAAATTCAATTCAATTTTATTTGTATAGCGCTTTTAACAATTGACATTGTCTCAAAACAGCTTTACACAATCAAAAGAATTATTTAAGTTTGTATGGAATGTGAATGTGTATGAATCAAAATGTTCAGATATTCCCTGGTGAGCAAGCCCGAGGGCGACAGTGGCAAGGAAAAACTCCCTGAGATGGTAATAGGAAGAAACCTTGAGAGGAACCAGACTCAACAGGGAACCCATCCTCATCTGGGTGAAACAGATAGCAGGAAATGATCTGCATTTATACAGTGTTAAGTGTTAGGTTCAGCTATAATAGTTGATGTTACGGTAATTGATGTTATAATAGTTGATGTAAAATGGAGTCCAGTAGTTATTGGAGACTCAGATAGACTTGTAGAAAGTTCCAGTCCTGAACTATCGAATTGTCAAGTCCTCAGAGAAACAGCTGACAACACCAGTCGAGTCCTGAATCATCTTCTAAGTAGAGAGAATCATCCCCAGACACCAGACGCATCCCAAAGAGACACACGGGGCATCCATGCGACGAGACCTCCAACCAGAAACGGGGCACCAGGATGGATCAGACAGGTCCGGAGGGCAGAGGGAGTCTGGATCACTGGCAGCTCAGGAATGACATGTGTAGCTCGACAGAGAGAGAGAGAGAAAGAGTGAAAGGGGGAGACAGGGGGAGACAGGAAAGAGAAAGAGGGGGAGAAAGAGAAGAGGAGGAGAGATTGCAATTAGGTATGGTCACAGTCACAATGTACTGTATAATGTGAATGTATATTTACTGTAGAGTGCAAGCAGGGACTCCGGCAGGACTAACTATGACAGCATAACTAAAAGGGAGAGCCAGAAGGAAACACAAACATGAGGGGGAACTGAGATAGTAAACAATCACCTCACTGTCAACAAACCTGAGTGATCAAATGAGACTGAGGAAGACAGCATCTAAACATACCAGTCACCATAATACTCTACGTCCATAAGTCCCCCAGATCTGCTCCTTTACCTTATGGCAAATCTATTTATAAAAATGCTTGGCTAAATAAATAGGTTTTGAGCCTAGACTTAAACACTGAGACTGTGTCTGAGTCCCGAACACTATTTGGAAGACTATTCCATAATTTTGGGGCTTTGTAAGAAAAAGCTCTGCCCCCAGCTGTAGTTTTCATAATACGCGGTACTGACAAGCAGCCTGCATCCTTTGACAGAAGTAGGCGTGGCGGATCGTAAGACACTAGCAGTTCGCTCAGATACTGCGGCGTGAGACCATTTAATGCCTTATATGTCAAGAGTAGTATTTTAAAATCAATGCGAAATTTCACAGGGAGCCAATGTAGTGAAGATAGGATAGGGGTGATGTGCTCATAGCTTCTGGTTCTAGTGAGGACTCTCGCTGCTGCATTCTGGACTAGCTGAAGCTTGTTTATGCACCTAGCTGAACAACCAGACAGTAAGGCATTACAATAGTCCAACCTAGAAGTGATAAAAGCATGAATTAGTTTTTCCGCATCGTTTAGCAACAATATATTTCTTGGCAATCTTTCTTGGCAATATTTCTGAGGTGAAAGAATGCTATCCTGGTGATATTATCTACATGAGCTTCAAATGAAAGGCTGGAATCTATAATCACGCCGAGGTCTTTTACTGTTGCACTTGATGGAACAGAAAGGCCATCTAAAGTTACGGTGTGATCTAAGATTTTACTTCTAGCTGTATGCGGTCCTATGACTAGAACTTCTGTCTTATCCGGATTAAGCAGTAGGAAGTTAATTAGCATCCAATTTCTTATGTCCTGCACACATTGCTCAACTTTAGTAAGATGGTTTTTCTCATCAGGTTTTGCTGAGACATATAACTGTGTGTCGTCAGCATAACAATGAAAACTAATACCATGCTTACGGATTATGTTGCCCAGAGGAAGCATGAAAAGGGAAAAAAGCAGTGGGCCTAACACTGAACCCTGCGGAACGCCAAACTCCACTAGAGAACATGCAGAATAATCACCATTTAAGTCTACATACTGATAACGATCGATCAAATAGGATCTGAGCCAGGAGAGGGCTGTACCCTTAATTCCTACTACACTTTCTAATCTGTGAAGAAGAATAGCATGATCAATGGTGTCAAAAGCTGCACTGAATTCGAGTAATTCAAGCATAGTTACACAACCCTGATCAGAGGCCAATAGGAGGTCATTTACTACTTTAACGAGTGCTGTTTCTGTGCTGTGATGAGGCCTAAATCCTGACTGATACAGTTCATGTATGCTATTTCTATGTAGATATGAGCATAGCTGCTCCGCTACTATCTTTTCCAGAATCTTAGCGATAAAGGGGAGGTTTGATATTGGCCTGTAATTGGACAGCTGACAGGGGTCGAGGTCAGGTTTCTTAATTATAGGTTTGATAACTGCCGATTTGCCTTTCTACATAAAAAGAAAAGTTGCAAGTGACCCCAAACTTTTGAACGGTAGCATATATATATATATATATATATATATATATATATATATATATATATATATATATATATATATATATATATATATATACACACACAAGTGTGTGTGTGTGTGTGTGTAATTATGGCTTATAGCTCATGAAAATCTAAAATCCAAAATCTGAAAATAGAAATAGAAATGGAGATTAAATAGAATATTTAATTTCAAGTTTAAGTTAATTAATATTCATACAGTATAAATAATATGTATCTCTCTCTGTCTATTTCAGTACATGCAACCTCAATCACCAGAAAGACAGCTTACTTGACAGTTGTCCAGGAGATGATCATCCACAAGGAGCGTAAACCACAGAAGGTCATCTCTGAAAGGGCTGGCTGTTTGCAGAGTGCTTTACCGAAGCAAATTCATGGAAAGTGGACTGTAATGGATGAAATGTGTTAGGAAAAGGTACACAAGCAACAGGAAGATTGGAGCAGCACATAATAAGTCCAGTGTGAAAATTCCATAGTCTCTGATGAAGTCTCTGATTTCACTTTTTGAAATAAATTATGAAAAATTATGAATTATTTTTAAAAAATCCAAGATTTTGTGTGTGTGTGTGTGTGTGTGTGTGTGTGTGTGTGTGTGTGTGTGTGTGTGTGTGTGTGTGTGTAACGAGGCTGTGCTCTGGTGTCTAGTGATGAGAAGATGCAAGAATTGAGATATGGTTCATAGATTTTATTGTTTGAGAATTCAATGCATATGCTTTCCATATTTTCATTGTTTCAGGGTAATTTGGGCAGAAGAGAAAGTTACAGATAGGCAGAGTGAGTGAGTGAATGTATGAAGAGGATAACGAGCAGGAGGTTAGCCAGGCGGCTAATGCTAGCAGCCTGCTGACTGAGAGTGATGACGTCATCAGCGAGGATTGCGTCATCAGCATCGCAGAGCACGACGTGCGCACGGCGCTGAGGAGGGTGAACACCAGGAAAGCGGCGGGTCCAGATGGCATCTCTGGGCGCCTGCTGCGCTGCTGCGCTGACCAGCTGTCAGGTGTGTTCACCTGTATCTTTAATGAGTCCCTGGCGAAGTCTGTGGTCCCGGCGTGTTTCAAGAGATCCACCATTGTCCCCGTGCCCAAGACCAACAAACCCTCATGCCTGAATGACTACCGGCCTGTTGCACTGACATCGATGGTCATGAAGGTATTTGAGGGTCTGCTAAAAAACATCATCTCCTCCTCCATCCCCAGCTCCATAGATCCACTTCAGTTCGCCTACCGCCCCAACAGATCCACAGAGGATGCCATCTCCCATGTTCTGCACACCACTCTCAGCCACGTGGACAAGATGCAAGGTAACTATGTGAGATTGCTTTTTATAGATTACAGCTCTGCCTTCAACACAATAGTGCCTAACAGACTGTTCACAAAGCTGAGAGATCTAGGACTTAACAAACGCTTGTGTGCCTGGGTGTTGGACTTCCTCTCGGACAGATCTCAAGCGGTGAGAGTGGGCAAGTGCTTCTCCAGCAGCATCACCATCAACACAGGTGCTCCACAGGGATGTGTTCTCTCTCCACTGCTATACTCCCTTTACACTTCAGACTGTGTGGCCATGTTCGACTCCAACACCATCGTTAAGTTTGCTGACGATACGGTGGTGCTGGGCTTCATCTCCAACAACGATGAGTCGGCCTACATAGATGAAGTGGAGAACCTGGCACTATGGTGTGAAGAAAACTGCCTCCGACTGAACGTCAGTAAGACGAAGGAGCTGGTGGTGGACTTCAGAAGGGGACAACTGGACCACAAACCCCTCATCATCAATGGAGCTCCAGTGGAGAGGGTGAGCAGCTTTAAGTACTTGGGCGTCCACATCTCCGAGGATCTGACATGGACTGAGCATATCTGTGCTCAGACGAAAAGGGCAAAGCAGCGTCTGTACCACCTGAGGCAGTTGAGGAAGTTTGGGGTTTCCCCTGCTGTCCTTAAGGCTTTCTACTCGGGTGCTGTTGAGAGCATCCTAACACAGAACATTTCATCCTGGTTTGGGAATAGCTGTGTACAGGACAGGAAAGCCCTCCAGAGAGTGATCCGGGCAGCTGAACGCTGCTGCAGGTTAACTCTCCCCTCCATGCAGGACATCTACACCAGGAGATGTAAAACCAGGGCAGCTCGTATCATTAAGGACTTGTCGCACCCCAATAACGGACTGTTCAAACTTCTGCATTCAGGCAGAAGGTTCCGGGTCATTATGGCCAAAACGGAGAGACTCAGGAGGAGTTTTTATCCACAGGCGATTAGACTCCTCAACCATGATGGGCCACTCTCCCATTCATAGGACTGGTAACAGTTCACCCACACACTGCTGTGCTGACATTCCACACTGCACACTGCACTTTAGTCTGGACTGTAAGCATCACTTGCACTAACATCTTTATCCTGCTCAGATACACACTTTATTATTATGTTTACATTTGCACCTTTTTTTTTTTTTTTTTTTTTTTTTAATTTCAATTTCTATTTATAGATTATTTCTTTTCTTTTGTTTCTTGTTATTTGCACAAAGTAGGAGCGGTTCAGGATACATTTCACTGCGTGTTGTACTTGTATAACTATGCATGTGACAAATAAAGAATCTTGAATCTTGAATCTTGAAATGTATAAAAATATTTCTTAAAAACAGGAAAGAAACTGAAATCTCAACTGCTGAAAAGCCAAGCTAAAATAGACTGTCAGGGAGGTATTTGCTTCTTTTCCCCTCAAACTGACTTTGAAGTGACATTTTCTCTGTCAGTTGCATAGGAGGGAGGTACACCGTGGGCATGTGCCATGGAGCATGACTGGCATGGGACATGTGCTCTCACCTTGAGCATGGTACAGTCAGCCAGGCTAGAGGGAGCTCCTCTATCTCTTCTCCTGTCCTGTGCCATCTGGCCCAAGTCAGCCATCCCTGAGGACTAGCAAACCTGAGCAGGCTCACACTGAGAGATGCATCCACCATACCCAGCCCACCAACATTGCAAGCACACAGTGAAAAAAGCATAAGCCAGACCCAAGGATACTTAGACAAACCACTTGGTGCTTACACATGAAGTAAAGAAAGCCAATAAGATTAAATAACATGTTGGTCTAATTTCCATCTGTTCCTTTAAAAAGTAACAAATTACAATTGCTTAATAGCACCCACCAAACAAATTAATCACAGAGTCCCACCCATGGCCTGCATACTCACATAAATATAACATGACTTTGCCACTGCTTTTGAAATTTATTGAATTTGCATTTGCAAATTAAGAGTTTCAATTTATGAATATTTTAGCACGTGTGCACTCTGTGGGACATTTATCACCAGCATTGCTATTATAAACTGAATAAATGAGCAGTCAAGCTGCCACACAGCCGGACGTTTCTGTGGGCTGATTAATGAGAGAGAGAGAGAGAGAGAGAGAGAGAGAGAGAGAGAGAGAGAGAGAGAGTAGTTGTAATAGTAGTTGTGGGCTGGGTAGAGGATGTGCAGGAAGATCTCAGCTCCTTTCATCACACCTTTCCTCATTAGCAGTCACTCTCCCAGTCAACACCACTACAGCAGAGTCAACAGAATTTAAACAGAAATTCCTGGAGTGATTAAATCAAGTTTATTGTAGATGTCTAGGTCCCACTTTCAGCCAATTCTCTCTATATGTTTGACTGGACAATCTGTTAACCACCTACTCTTTTCACACATTAAAGTGCATTCTTACCATGGGGCCAAGTTCCTCCGATAAAACAATTAGTTGCCATTTTCAGACTGCGCAGAATAATCTGATGTTTAAAACATTTATTTGTATGTTCCCGATGCCCTGTGAATCAATAAAAAAAAAAAAAAAAACAATATGTCTACAACACGTGTTTATTTAGAATCGCATGCCTTGTTTCAAATGACCCATCCAGAAGATAGTGAGATCATTTATTTATGGCCTGGCATAAGATTCACATCTTGGCTGCTGTCCCAATTCCTTCTAGAGTCTCACCACATGCTAAGTGTCATTCCCTGGGCTCTGTGTATCTACAGTGGGACTCAAACAGAACATAAGAGAAAGAGAGCATTGGAGGTGATAATTATTTCTGTGGCTGTGTGGCTCGGATCCACCCTGGAATACACACTTTCGGGGCTGGCTTCATACCAGGGCTATCACACACACGCATACTCACACACAAACACACAAGGTTGACATTAAAAACAAGATGAGAACATCGCTCAATTCCTCTGGAACTGCCAGGCTTTTCATGAAAACTGGCAGCTGCTGTGGCAATTAGCCATGCACATGTACTTTTACAACAATGCAATATTCGATGATCCTCACAATTAGCTCCTTAATTGGATCTAAGCAACCAAGGTGGGTTAAATAAATAAAATGGCAGAAGTATGTCAGGAATATGTGATATTCTCTCTGTACAGTTTTTAACATTTTACTATCATGGTTGAGAGGCAAAGAAAACTCCAAGAAGGCCAACATCTTGAATTCGAGATGAAAGAGACAAATCTGTGACCCTTATTCCCTTGCCTAACCATCAAACTTTGTGAAATCCTAACATTTGGTATGCCAGTGGGTGTGTTACATGTTATGCCTATTGGGGGCATATTGGAAGGCAATATGACAAAATGCCACACTTGACTGGACAAGAAAAATTTTGTATGGTCAAGTACAGTATGCCCAATTTTTTTTATGGTTACTTCAATGTGTGTGTATCATATTTTAGCTACTATATCATTTATTGCTACTATTATTTAATTATTAATTCACAAATTATATATATATATATATATAACAACAATAATAATAATACTCAGGAAATAATAAAGTGACTAATTAGAAAAAAAACTAATTGTGAACCACAGTGAGGTTGAATGTTCCTAGACAGTCAGGAGAAAGTGGTGACATCCCCTGGTGGGCAGGAAAGCAGAGTGACATCCTCAGGCAGGGCAGAGTGGGGTGAGCATCCCACATTCCAAGATTCCAGAGGAAGGTAGGGCAGCATCTTCTGTAGATTAGGGAGGCATAACAGTGTCCCCAGCCAAGCAGGAAGAAGGGGCAAAGTTATCAGCAGGGCAGGGTTGGAATAAAGTCATCAACAAAGCAGGGACAGGGCAGGGTGAGGAGATGAAGTCATCAACCAGACAGGGAGGCAACTTGAAATTCTCGGTGGGGCATGGTGAGCGGTGAAATCATAAGAAGGGCAGGGAAGTAGAGCAACATTCTCAAGGACAAAGGGCAACAAGATGATGCCCAATCTCGGTTTGTGCCCTCTCCATTCAACAATTTTTAAGGCATCTATGTTTCACAGCCAACCTGATCCAGCTGTGCTCCCATCTCACTCCTGATGCCATGCTGGAGTGACAGCATCTACCCATACTTATCAGCTTAATGGGGGTTTGGGGTGGCCTACATCTACCATCTACTGCTTTATTTAAACAAAGCCAGTCAAATATTTAGTCTGTACTTCTTTGGTTAGGATCACTGAGCTGAATGTTAAATATTGCCTTAGATTAAAAAAATGACTGTAATACGTACAACTTTTATGGACTAAGAACACACAGAAAACAGAAACAGTCTCAGTGCCAACTGCTTAAGCTCTCTATCTAGTTACGAAGCATCTAGCCTCAGGGTCCAAACAGAGCATTAAGAGCGAGTCTGCTCTTTTACTTGTATGTTAAACTGTGGAACAACTATAAGTTCAAAAGCCCTGAATCCCATCCAGCAGACATTAGGAATGCTGTTCTGAAATCATTCGAAATGACAGAGAAACTTTCAGTGATGTGTTTTCCTAATTTTGTTTTTGTCAGGGGATCAATGAGAGTAGGATTTTACAAGAAAAGCATTAATACTTAGACATCTCGCCCCAGACTAACTAATTTCATGTAGGTTGCTTTTAATGAAGCAATGCCATTTTATGAATAACAAAAAATCCATATTCATACACATTTCATATTCATATACATTTTGTATCAACATTATAGACATTCTATTCAGTATATATTCTAGTGTGTGTGTGTTTTTTTTTTTTTTTCAAAAAAAATTAATTTGCAAGACATCAGATTAACAGTATTTGAAATAAAAATTTTAACTCGCTTTTAAGAGGTTTGTGAGACAACTGAGTCCTGAATTCTGTCTTTGTTACAAAACTATGCTAAATGGTTTGGGCCATATATTATTATAATAATAATAACAATAATTTTGGTACAAAAATGTTTTATGTGGTCAGCTCTCTCCCCTCCACTATCTAACGACCTATAACATATTATTACTGTACCTTCTCTATTGTTCACGTAACACGTCATTTAAGATGTGGAGGACCCTTTGACCTAGAGGACTTAAATACGAGGAACTTCTGAACTTACCTTAAACAGAAAAAGCTACAGTACTTGGATGAGTAGTGAAACGTTTCTACTAAACTAAGACGTCCAGTTAACATGACTCAACTTCCAGATGACTGAGAATCTTCACACTGAGAGTTAGCACTGTTCATTGTTCAATAATTAGACCATTCATGTCCTTTCTCATGCAGTGATGTTTTACAAACCTAACTGCAACTATGACACACTCTTTCCTTATATCACTGCATTATATCACTGCTCTCATCAGCCATTATTGCCTTTTCTCAGTACACAGTACAGGACATACTTTTATAAATCCTCACGGCAGGCAGGCTTCATTGCCATGGCTGCTATCTCGGTAAATGAGAAAGTTGAACTGAAAAAGCTTCTTGACTTTACCTGCAAAAATATGGCATTATGGAAAGACATGCTTTCGACGGTGCTGAATTGCAGATTAGGACATGTTTGTTACATGAGTCTTCAGAAAATAATTCAAAGGCATTATGAAAAGAGATATGTACAGTATGTGTGCCATTCAAAAAAAACTCACTGTTGAAACTGCAGTGGACAACACTCTTTTAAAAGTAATAAATACTCTGCATTCAACAAACAACAGAAGAGATAAATCTTTACAATGCTGAAGCTAAAAATTTTCAAATTCAGTTGAATAAACAGTGAATTTATATAATTATTACCCAATAACATTCCCCAATAATTTAAATTCTGTCAGTGAACTAACCTGGAGTAGACCAGAAGACTTAGCTTTAGCGGTTAGCGTGGATGGTAAACCCAAACGCGGAAGTGTGTGTGACAAATTCAGAGTCCACTGTGTCTACTATGTCAGCATCCTGCTCATTACTGATGCTGTTAAGCCTAAAAAAATAAAAAAATATTGTTTCTTACATGGCAAAACCCAGGACCAACATGCTTTGCAGCTGTTTTAGGCATAATAAAATATCTATCAAAGTTCATCACTCAGTACACTGAGGTTACTGGCCCTCTGAGACAACTGATACACCATGATGTGGGGTAGATTTGGCATGAAGCCCACGAACCTAAACAAACCCTTAGCCCTACAGCTGTTTGACATATCAAAACCAGCAGTCATATCAGCAGATGCCTCACAATATGATTTGCGATCAATGTGTCTTCAGCAAGAGAAGTCTCTGGCATTTGTATCACATGTCTTCATACCCAATATGGACTGATTAGAAAAGAAATGTTGTTACTATTTTTGTAATTAAGAACTTACCTCATTTCATCTATAGACTTCATGTCACAGATTAAACCAACCACCAGCTCTAGCAATTATGAGGAAACTGCAGAAAATAACTTTTGTGGTTGATGCTCTATCATGTGCACACCTACTGCTGACCTCTTGGAAATTATGACTATCTGAGTGCTCTCATCATATTGTACAGTTGATCTAAGAAATGCTGTAAAAAAAAGAAATCGTGGCCCCTGTAACAGGTTCGACCCTAAGTGGACGGATGACACCATGAAGCACGGACGCGAGGCAAGGTCTTACGGGGAAAAGGGTAATTTATTTAGGTAAAATAGGGAAGGAAAGGGGTAAAGGAGGGAGAACAGAAAGAAAGGGAAGGAAGGCTTGTGCATGTGCAGGTCCAGGGGCAGTGCCACGCTGGCATGTGGGCACACAGCCGGCGACAGATGGCGGTGGGAAGAGTGGCAGAACGGAGCACACGGCGGCAGCACTGCCGCATGCTCCCTTGTGATGCCGTTTCTCCCACAACTGCAGAAGGGGGTGCCGCCTATCTAGGGAGCCTACGGAGTGAGCGAGGAGCGATAGTAGATTTGGGCGCACGCCCATCACAGGCGCACGCCGTGACAGCCCCACAACTCTATATTATTCTGCATGGTTGGCCAAACACCTCAAAGGAATTGCCCCATGCTGTGTCCCTTCTTTTCAATGAGGGAAAAGTTGACATTTTGGGCCAGACTCCTGCTTCCCCCCCCTTGCTTCTTCTCAATGTCTCATGTGAAAATGGCCAGGGGTAGCTCAGTGGTTAAGGCATTGGACTACGGTTCGGAAGATCCCAGGTTCAAACCCCACACCACCAAGTTGCCACTGTTGGGCCCTTGAGCAAGGCCCTTAACCCTCAACTGCTCGATGTGTAATGAGATAAAAATGTACGTCGCTCTGGATAAGAGCGTCTGCCAAATGCCTAAATGCAAATGCAAAATGAACAGATCTAAGCAGAAAGATGGTGTGGAAGAGATATGTGATAAAAAGCTTAGATGTTTGTTGCAGGGGCTGCTGTAGTAGCCTCTACCACATTGGCAGTGCCTAAAATTTGTGCACCGTTATCAGGCAAATGTGGACAAGTACGTGGCGAGCCATGGAGACGAGTAGGTGTATTGAAAGACAAAAGATGGTCAATTGAAAGCTATGTATTTCTACTCAGTTCTTTTGTTACCACAACAGACAGACACAATGTCTAAATTACTGCTGATGCCACACCAATCTGTCTATTAATTTTCACATTACAGTCACTCATGACCAAGGATCTGAGATACCTAAACTGCTTTACTTAGGGCAGAATCTCATTTTCATCCTGATGGGGGAAATCCACCCCTTCCAAAGACCCAGTAACTTGGACCTGCCCTGCAGCCAGGCCTGCATACTGTATCTATTGGCCTAGTTAGCTAGTAGCTGACGTGACAGTCACCCAAAAGACAATTACAATCATGGACACCACAGAAGGTTTATTTTCATTATTTCCAACATTGTACATTAATCCTGAAGACATCCAAACTATGAACTATTCAAACTAACAGGAAAAGTGTTAAACTTCCCAGAATATATTTTACATTTCAGATTGTCCAAAGTAGGTACATTTAGCCTTGATGAAAGGTTGACTCACTCATGGCATTGTCTCATCTGATTGATGAGGTAGTCTCATGGAATGGTTTTCAAATCACAGATGTGTCTTGACAAGAGTTAATTTGTGGCATGTCTTGCCTTCTTTATGTGCTTCAGACCATCAATTGTTTTGTGCAGAGAAATGGTGTGTACAGAGTTAATAGTCCTATTAGAGCTACTACAACTACAGTACAAATATTACAGCAGGAAACGGTTGAGTAAAGAGAAAAGACAGTCCATCATTACTTTTAGAAAGGAAGGTCAGCCATCATTATTATCTATAGTGCTACGTATATCCTGTATACAGGGTTGCAGGGGGCCTGTAGCCTATCCCGGGAGACAGGGTGCCAAACCATCGCAGGGCACACACAGACACACACTCATTCCCTCACTACGGGCAATTTTGGACTGTGGGAGGAAACCGGAGCACCTGGAGGAAACCGACCAAGCACAGGGAAATCATCCAAACTCCATGCACCCAGACCCGAAGCGAGCATCAAACCCTCAGCCCCTGGAGGTGCAGGGTGACAGTGATAACCACTAAGCCACTGTGCCTGCTGAAATGAAGGTCAGTCAATCAAAAAATATATATATACTGTATATATATTATATATAACCCCTGCTGCAGAGGATAAGTTTATTAGAAAGACCAGTTTCAAAAACTCTAAAATGGATTAAATTCATTTTGTTCCTCAGAATTCTACACACAACACCCCATAATGACAACATGAAAAAAAGTTTACTTGAGATCTGCAAAAATCTTAAGTAAACTTTTTTCATCATCATTTTCCAACAGGACAATGACCCCCAAACGCACCTCTAGGTGATGTAAGCTATCAAAATATAAAACATATTCTAGGTCATTTAACACATTTTCGTTGACTATATAATTCCATATTTAATCTCTCATAATATAATTATAATCTCTCAGAGTCTCCTGGGATAGGCTCCAAAATACAGGATAAAGCGGTATAGAC
This sequence comes from Channallabes apus, assembly GCA_030522415.1. Lineage (NCBI taxonomy): Eukaryota > Metazoa > Chordata > Actinopteri > Siluriformes > Clariidae > Channallabes > Channallabes apus. The sequence continues at coordinate 33,123,263 of CM060118.1, forward strand.
GATGAATGAATGAATGAATGAATGAATGAATATTTGGGGGAGGGGGCACAAAAGTAAATTTCTGCTTAGGGCACCCATTTGGCCAGCAGTGGCCCTGTAAGTACAGAAGGTTATTTACTTTTTGTTTTAACTAGTGTGTGCCTTGTTTTGATACATGCTTATTTAAACTTATTGATGCTTTCATAAATGTACATTTTTTGTAAAAATAAAAAAAACCCTAAAATTATATATATATATATATATATATATATATATATATATATATATATATATATATAATTTATATATATATATATATATATATATATATATATATAACATTTTATTTTATTATTTTTTTTTTTTTTTACAAAAAAATTATATATATATATATATATATATATATATATATATATATATATATATATAAGTAAAGAAAGAAAGGCAGGCTGATATATATATATATACGTATATATTTTTTGCTCATTCACTGCGTCGACCTCGTGTCATCTCGCGAGTATACACGCGCTTGAGGCGGACCAATCAGAGACGTGAAATCCAACTCCGCGCTGAAAACATGGCCGCGCGGTGAGTGAATGTTTATGCCGCAACAAAGTATCAAAACAAATCAAACTGTAACTCTTTAGCAGAAGCTTTAACTCATATGAATATGAATAATGTGAAGTGGCTGTCTGTAATTAATAAGCATGACAGACAAGAATACCATCGATACCCAATCTACAGCCGGTGCGAGCAAAGACATTTGGAACCGAGTTCGGAAGTTTTCGAAGAAAAGAAATAAAACGGATAACAAACAGAGAAGAAAAGAAACACACTCTCCGTCACTGAGTGCCTCGCAATATTATGGGAAAGGTAAGGTGTTCGGTATGTTTAAGTTCACAAATGGTCTCATTAAAGCGTCTAAGTCAATGTCTCTTAAAGGAAATGTAACTAATGTGATGTGCAGACTTGGATTGCTTTTTTAAATTTATATAACTTGGAGTAAAAATGCTTAAATGTCTTTTTATGTTGACACAGACAATTAATGATTACAGTAAGGTGTTTTAAACATTAGAAATGTCAACATACAGCAAAATCATTGACTGTTTCTGTTCTTTTTTTTCTTTTTTAACTAAAAGATGTTGGGACCCCAAAACACAGATCAAGGACGAGATTTAATGGTTGCATCAATGGTGATTCCCCCAGTGAGGCAGAAGCTATACAGGATATCATCTGGGATCCTGCTTCTCCACCTCCAGCGAGGACCGGTGAGAACTTCTTTATTCCTGACCGTTCCATTTGTTTTGTATTTCCGACTGTATCTTGAGACCATTGCAACTTTACTCATTTACCCACATTTAGCCACATGTCTCTCCAGAGTATACAAAGTTAACAAAGTCTTCAATGATCCTTCAAGTGACATATACAAAAGACTTCTTATATCATGGAAAGGTTTTTTGTTAATTCCAAATGCGAAAAACATTCTAGATACATTGTACATAACATAAAATCTTTATATGTATTTATATGTATTTAAAAGTCTTTATATGTATTAATTTGAATAATTTAGCTTGAAGTAAAGTTCTTTTTTATTAGATTCTTGTAAAGTAAAATATTTCAAGCCTTTTTTGTTTTAATTTCGATTTAAGAGAACTTAATGACAACTTTAAGAGAATTAAAAATCTCTAAATAGTAGAATATTTTAAAAACAATTCACAGTACAGAAATGTCTAACTTCTGAAAAGTTTATTTGTGCACAATATATTTGTTTAGGGCTCCTTTAGCATGAGTTATTGCATCTATTCGAGATCTCATGGAGGTACTGCAGAGGCTTTATTGAAGACCAGGTAGTTTTGATACCCAACCCAACAATGACGGGTGGTATTTCGTATTAATAATACCCCATAGATTCTCTAAGATGTTCAGATCAGGTGAGCTGACTGGCCAATCAAACACAGTAATATCATAGTCACCAAACTAGTTAGTGGTAGTTTAGGCACTGTTCAAGGTGCTCAGTTCTGCTGGGCATCTCCATACAGCTTGTAAGCAGACAGAAGCTGTGCTCTAACTAGGGATGCTCAATTTGATAAATTTTCCCAACCGACAACAGCCGTTCATGAACCGAATGTTCGTTAACTGATCCGATTAGAATATTAAACTAGAATTAAATGAAAATAGAGGACTGAGGAGTGTCTAATTCCTCTTTCAGGATAACTCCTACTCCATTTCTTTTCCTATCCACACCATGGTAAAACAATTTGAACCCTGATCCTAAGCTTCTAGCCTTGCTACCTTTCCACCTGGTCTCCTGGACACACAGGATATCCACCTTCCTTCTCTGCATCATATCAACCAGCTCTCTTACCTTCCCTGTCATGGTCCTAACATTCAAAGTCCCTACTTTCATTCCTAAACTCTTGCCTTTCGAAACTTGCCTGACCTGAAAAAAAAAGCATCCTGGTCTTGTATAACACCTCAGCTGTGCCACAGGCTGATAGCTTCCATGCCATGCTGCATTGAGGCAGTAATTGCTGCAAAAGGGGCCCAAACCAAGTACTGAGGACACATGCATACCTATACTTTTCAGAGGTCCTATATGTACAATTCTTTTTTTTTATTTATTTTTTTTATTGATTGCATGTAATATTCTATCTGAGATTGTGCATTTGGTGTTTTCATGAGCTGTTTGCCATAATCATCTCAATTATGACAAATTACGACTTGAACTATCTTGCGTTGCATGTAATGAGTCTATTTTATATATTAGTTTCACCTTTTAAGTTGCATTACTGAAATAAATGAACTTTTGCACGATATTAAAATATTTAAAGTTTCACATGTGTATGTATGTACTGTGAACCCTCAGATTGTGAGTAATGCGGTTTGTGAGTGTTCCGCAAGAAGAGCAAAGATTTTTAATAAATTTTGACTTGGAAAATTGACAAGTCTTGGTTTATGAGTACCGAGTATCATGTAGCACGCATACGCTTCTTGTTTTGATGCAGAGCGTCACATGATCACAACTGAGCCAACGGTTTTTCTCTCTCTTGTGCTGTGGAATTGAGGGTAATCATCTCCCCTGCTGGGCCTTAGTGCGCGTCTCTTACTTGTATAATCAACATCCGTGCGCGCGTGTACTGTTTACTATAACACTGTGACCGCATGCGCGTAAAACATTTTATTTTGTGTCTGTATGAGTGTGTATACAGAGTGCGTGAAAAGCAAAAGCAGGTCTCATTAGAGAGGTTAAAAATCCATTTTCTCTCTCCTCAAGGCTTCACTTGATCTTTGCCACACCATGCCACACACGCACACACGGACCCCTCCTACTTTCACCTTCACAGACACACAAATGCACTCTTTCCCTCCGCTCTACACAGAAACACTGCTCTGTTGCGATTCTTTACAATGGTAAAGTGCAGGTTACTTTTTTTATTTTCACTTTACAGCACTGATTCCGTTAATGTGTCACTCAATCAGATGTCATTAGAGAGATTTCTTGTTTAATTTTCAGATAAAACATTGTTTCCGTTGTGTGTGTGAAAAGAGTGGAGGAAGGGTCTGTGTAAGACGAGAAGGGGGAGAGGGGAGCTTACTTTAGATTCTCTCACACACACACACACACACACACAGCACCTGCGTGCACAAACGGAAATTTTTTTATGTATTTTGTGTTAATTATTTTTATGTATTAATTTTTTTGGGCTGTGCAACAAATAATTTAAGTTTCCATTATTTCTTATGGGACAATTAAATTTGATTTACGAGTGTTTTGGAATATGAGCCCGCTTCACGGCTCATATTCCAATTGGATTTTATATATACAGCATGTTCCAAATTATAACGCAAATGATATCTTTCCCTGATGTTCATAATTAGTCAATGCAAATGACAGTCAGTATAATTTTCAAGTCATCACCTATTAGGGTATAATTTGAATTTTATTGAACTAATGCTCCTAATGCTAACGATATTTATAAAAATAAAAAAAAACTGAAAATGCACTGTTCCAAATTATTATGCACAACAGAGTTAAAACATTTTATAGGTTGTAAAGAACTGAAAATGGGCTTTTGTTGAATTTGCAGCTTTAGGAGCTCATATTTAAAGAAATCAAAAACTATTTCAATCAAAAACATCCTAACAGGCCATGTTACATCATGAGTTTTTGGACAGTTTCTGCTTGAATTTCTTTGCAGGATGTCAGAATAGCCTCCCAGAGCTGCTGTTTTGATGCGAACTGCCTCCCACCCTCATAGATCTTTTGCTTGAGGATTCTCCAAAGGTTCTCCATGGGGTTGAGGTCAGGGGAGGATGGTGGCCACACCATGAGTTTCTCATCTTTTATTCCCATAGCAGCCAATGACACAGAGGTATTATTTGCAGCATGAGATGGTGTATTGTCGTGCATGAAGATGATTTTATTACGGAAGGCACGACGGTTCTTCTTTTTGTACCATGAAAGAAAGTCAGTATACTTTGCACAGGTAATTTTCACACCTTCAGGGACCCTAAAGCAGCCTACCAGCTCTCTCCCCATGATTGCGGCCCAAAACATGACTCCGGCACCTCCTTATTGACGTCGCAGCCTTGTTGAGACATGGTGGCCACCCACCAACCATTTGGACCATCCAGGGTTGCACGACACTCATCAGTAAACAAGACTGTCTTCATGTATGCCTGGGCCCACTGCAACTGTTTCTGCTTGTGAGCATTGATTAGGGGTCGAATAGTAGGTTTATGCGCAACTGCAAGCCTCTAAAGGATCCTACACCTTGAGGTTCGCGGGACTCCAGAGGCACCAGCAGCTTCAAATACCTGTTTGCTGCTTTGTAATGGCATTTCAGCAGCTGCTCTCTTAATCCTATGAATTTGTCTTGCAGAAACCTTCTTCATTCTGCCTTCATCTGCACGAACCTGTCTGTGCGCTGAATCAGCCACAAATGTCTTCACAGTACGATGATCACGCTTAAGTTTTCGTGAATATCTAATGTTTTTATACCTTGTCCAAGGCATTGCAATATTTGACACTTTTCGGCAGCAGAGATCCTTTTTCTTTCCCATATTGCTTGAAACCTGCGGCCTGTTTAATAATGTGGAACAACCTTCTTCAGTACTTTTCCTTTAATTGGGCTCATCTGGCAAACTAATTATCACACGTGTCTGAGATTCATTTCAGTGATCCAAAGAGCCCTGAGACACGACACCATCCATGAGTTTAATTTAAAAACTAAACATTTAATGTTTGACACTTGCATCCAATTTGCATAATCATTTGGAACGCGGGGTGTGTGTGTGTGTATATAAAATTTCATATTATTGGTTATTTGTAATATATATGTATCTATTCTATCCGACTATAACAACTTTAAACATTGGTATCGGACCGAATTTTTTTTATCTGTAACAACATCTTAAAGCTATAACACTTAATATTTGGTTGCAAATCCCTTGATTGAAGTAACTGCATCAAGCCAGAAACGTACAGATCACTTACTGCCAGCACTTACTGACAATAAAATTAAGATTACATTGGTGTGCAAGCTTGCAGTTTTTTCACAGACTGCTACATTTCCTTAATCTCTGTTTTGCTAACTGATCTTAGAAGTGCAGTTTTAGTCTCTTTAGCCATGTACTGAGGGACCAATCAGGGTTGATTCTGCCTAATAATTTTTTTCCCTGTTAATTGTAATTCAGTTATGTAAAAGTATGTTTTTTCTAACAAAATCACAAATAAAAAAAATAATAAAATTAAGTTTAAGATTAAGTAGATTAATAGTTCAATACTTCTATTAAGTTGGAAATTAAAGGTTCATCCCTACCAACTCTTGAACTAGAAGTGTTGAACGATTACTCTCTCAGCAGTCCGTGAAAAAGCCCTGTTCCAGAATGTTTGTCGCTCAATTTTTATTTATTTATTTATTTTATTTTTTTTGTAAATTCCAAATTTTCAATCTGCTCTCCGATTCTTACTGCTGCAAAATAGTTACCGTCTTCTATCCTGGCCTCTGCCTTCTTTAACCAGTGGATTGTCTAATCTTTGCCCCTGCCCTGCAGAGGATGTTGTCATTGACTTCTGATTTCCTTTACAGCTCTCATGATGTTTCTGTAATGAATTTTTTTTTTCTTTTTTCCCCATTGCCAATATGTTTGAGGGCATGTTGTCAGAACATCAGTGCTTTGTGTCTTTTTCAATGCTTGAACATTGGACCAATGCTTGAACTTGTCTTTTTTTTATCTTTAGAATATTTTGTTTTTCTTTTAAAGACAGCTCTGTGGTCTAAATATATTAAAATGGTACAAAAATACAGTACAATAAAATCAGATGTATAAAATGAGTAAAATATAATATACAGTGATGTAGTAGAACAACAATATTTCAATATAAAGTACAGCAGTATGTCATGTATTATTAATAGAATAGGTTATAAATACAGTGTATAATAAAAAATTTAAGTTGAGATTTTTATAACAATGTTTTTGCCTACAGACAAATCATATACAATTGAAATATAAAACTGAGATGCATTGAAAAATGTAAACGATTGTGTTTTTATGTACTGTAGAGAAAACACAGGCCACTCACTGACTTGCAGTTGATTACAGGCCTGCCTTGCCTTCTGCATAGGAGTTTGCTTACATGGGGGTTTTAATGCTCTATAATTTTAGCTCATTTCCTGTGTTTTGAATATTGATAACAGGAAAAGGAGCAGGAGAAAGTGTCCGAGTTGTGGAGATATCTGAAATTGTCAACAGAATTGCACCAAATGTGAGTAAAAACTCTGAGTTAAAAAAAAAATACAAATTTTAATGAAAATTGCACATTGTCTGGCCTATTGATGTTAGACCATATTGCTTCATGTCAAAGGATGAGAAGCCGGTGGATAAAGATTCAGTGCTTCAGTGGATTGGAGATACTGCTATTCCCTGCACTCCGGAGATTCAGCAACCCAGAGTTCGACGATGCTCAGCACGGTCAGTTTAAATTAGCTGTGCGAATTCCCTCCAACATTTTAGTTCACTAATGATCCAGTGCACATTGGTTCAGCACTGGTCAACTTTGCTTCAGACCATATTTAGTAGAGATGGTGAAAAACATTATTGCAGTTCTTTTGATCTTCTGTTTTTTGTTGTATTGTTTTTTTTTTTTTTAAAGAAAGTACCATTTCTTTATAATTCTGCAGGAGGTTCACTCTGGTATTCACACATTGGCATCCCATGTGGTATCATGGAATTTTATAATTTGTTTATAATTATTCATTTGTTTGCAAATTGTGAAATTAGATGCTTGCTGCTTAGTAAAAATTTAGCTTTTTTTATTTGATTTATTTTTAAGTAAAATGTTATGCTCATGAATTTGTTTTTAGTTTTGTATTTTTTAAATGCAGCCCCTTGTTTTTAAGTAAGAAACTTAATACTATAATTTTAATAATTTTAATACTTAAAACTACATTTAATTACTCGTGTTCAATTCAGTTGTGAAGCTGTCGAATAAAGCTAAAGCATAAAATCTTCAAGTTATGAAAACTTTTTTTTTTTAATGTTTAAGGACTTAAACATAGGACAAAACCAGATATAATATCTATAGAATTGGGTGGAATATTTATAAAATCGTGATGCAGAATAAGATTATAAATTGGATTGGCAGCTCTAGATACAGATCTGTTATCTATACGGATCTGTCCCCTTGGTTTCCCACGCGTTTAATCATAATTTTTAACTACAGCTGTACGGTCCGTATGCGTTTATATTGGGGCCCATTCCTAAGCGAAAAACTCATTTGTGTGCATGTAGAAAACATATTTTCAGTTACTCAAGTTGTCTTGCACACAAGCCAGTTACTTGCATTTTTTATCTGTACCCTATGTGCTCACCGGGGTTGCCAGATAGCACATACAAAATCCCCTTATGCACTGATGAAACTCAGGAACCATTACCCTCTCTACGGCGATTAGAAGCAAAGATTTCCGATTTGGACTCATCAGACCAAAGGACAGTTTTTCCCTAATCTAATGTCAATTCCTTGTGTTTCTTGGCCCAAGCAAGTCTCTTCTGCTTGTTGTTCCAAAGTTATGACTTGTTTTCTGCAATCCGACCATGAAGGCCTGACTCAGTCTTCCCTGAACAGTGGGTATAATATGTAATACCTGAACTCCGAGATGCATTTATGTGGGCTTTAATCTGATGTGCTGTAAATCGCCATTTTTTTCCAGAGTCGATTCTGAGGCTAGTCATTTTAGTTTGGATGTCTTCAGTGTGTGTGTGGTTTTAATGAAATGTTATTTGTGTACTTATAGTAACTAATTGACCAACTGACATTCTTATTCTCTTATCTAGCCGGCAAAGTAACAATGTTGAGGACCTGATGAAGCTCGCTAAGCAGTTTGACCTTAACATGACCCGCCAACACAAAGAAATGGTGCAAATTGTTGGGGGAACAAATTGTAAAGTTTTGCACAAGCTCAACAATCTCACTGCCACTTGTCCAGAATCACAGAGTAATGGAGCTTCAGCTGGAGATATCAAAAGGCCAAGCCATGAGGAGGAGCTGCATGCTTTGTTTGATGGACCCACCCAACACTTGAGTGGGAGACTAAGCCCTCCATCAATTAACTCCTCACAGGAGAGCAGAACTGAAAAAACAACTTCTCATGGAATGAGACCAGACACTTCAGATTGTAAGAATCTCCCTGATGATGCTCAGGTGTCAAAACTAGCCTTTGATGATGACTGGGAGAATGATGATCTTCTCAATGACTTGTTTGTCCTAGAGGTGACACAGAACCCTCAGCTTTTGGACTCTTGTACAAAAAAAACTAGTCAGATAAGTTCCGCTGCTTCCAGAAAATGTGAACCAACAATGCTGTCCAGTTTCCCTGGATCAAGTAGCAGAGCAGAGTGCTCCCAGTCTGAACAGATTACCAGTCATTACACTAGGATATTATCAGAAAGTTGCAAAAATCCTTGTACTTTCAGGTCCGAGAGTCCTGTCCAGTCCTTTGCACTTCCAAACGTTTTTGAAAGTTCCAAGGAACTTCCAAAAACCAACCCTGATTTGGTCAACACAGATTTAGATGATCAGAAAATGCATGTAATAGGTGTAAAGCAACAGATGGTTATTACCCATGATGGACCAGCGGCGAAAGACATGCACAGTTCAACTGGAGCATCAGGGAGAGACTTGGACTCGCTTTGGGGTGATGGGGATAATGATGATGATCTGCTTTATCAGGCCTGTGATGACCTGGAGCGAATCTCAGCCAGTCAAGAGCAGCAAAAACACAAGAATTCAACTAAGTCCTTGTGTAACTCGCCTGAAGTGCCTTTGTCAATCACTACTAGTTCTTCAAACATGAGTCAGAATAGCACAACTATTCAATCTCAACATCCCACTGACTACAAAAAGCATATGTGGGGGTTTGCACGCTCACATTCAATACCAGGTGCTTTAGGTAATTATGGAAACAAAAAAAACTTGTCTGAATCAGCTAGTGCTTCACCAGTTAACCACTATCTTCAGAACAAAAGGCAGCAGTACCATTTCACTAAGCTGAGGAATGCTACAGAAGCATCTGGAGAAAACTCATACCATTCCACTTTGAAAAGGCATCAGTCAGACCCAGGGGCACTGAGGAATAAAGGTAAGCTATCCACTATGAATAACTGCTGTGAATTATTGAAGTACATGCAAACACGCTTTATTAGGAACATGTGCACATTAATGCTCTTATTTACTCATTACCTTTTAATGTCCTGGAAATTTCACACACAACAAAGAGTTTAACAAATAAGACTGGATGACGAAGTCTACAGTAACTGAAAGAAGCACTAATTACAATGGTGGTGAGCAGAAAAGCATCTTAGACACCTTCAACGTGGAATAAGACAACCACATCAGGTTCTGCTGCACATTTCTGGCAGGATACTGTCTGATAAAATCTTTTTTACTATACAATTTAACTATATATTTTAACAGTCTGCTATGAGAGTTGGTAAACCAATCATTTGGATCAAGGATATTCAATTTTGGCAAGGTCTTTGTCTAGGAATCATTTCAGGCTTTGGCCTACATCACTGGAAAAGCACTGCTTTACTATGCCTCCAAAGGGAAGGTCTAAATCTAAAATCTACATTAATAATAATGACATAAATCCTTAGATGCGTCTCCTTCAGTCATCTTACAATGACTGGAGCCTTTAGCCAGCCTACTCACTCCCTCCTGGCTGCCAGCTCAGCTCCTCCCTCCTGCTCCAAATGCAACAGGAGGCTCTTTCTGCTGCCTCCCCCAGCCTTCGCACTGCCTTCTTTCTCTCAATCCCCCTCAATCCAATGTCTGACATCAGCTTCCATACTGATTGGGCAGGGAATCCCCTACATCCCACCTCAACTGGATACAGCCATGTCTGCCAACCTTTGTCCCTGCAGTTCCACACCAAGTCTTTATAGCGTTCCGTTTTCCTTTCAAACGCCTCCTCCCACCCCTCTTCCCACGGCACTGTAAGCTCTACTAGGATAATCTTCTTTCCTTCCTTGGAGAAGAGGACTGCATCAAGTCTTACGGTAGTGTGGACAACATCTGGAAACAGAAGCCTTTTCTTCAGATCTACCCTAAACTCCCCATGCTTTATCAGTCTGCAAAAGGCTTGCCTTGGTTTTATTGAGCCCTGGTGGCTATGTCCCCTCTTTGACAAATGTTATTCCTGGTGGCGACTTGCTCTTATATTGACATTTTCTGGTCCTCTTTTGCTCTAGGATGTCAGCCAGCACAGTCAGTACTTTGTCATGGCGCCATCTGAGATCCCACCTTGTCCAGGCCCCCTGGGACCCTAGCTCCACAGCCTTTGCCTTCCTCCGCTCTTCCTCTACGTCCCTTATTTCTCCCTGGATCATGGCGCTTCTCTCCGCAGGGTTGGCTTTCCCCCACCTATGGAAGTGGGTCATTCCAAGTCCTTGCCTTCCTGTACATGGTGCTCCAATGATGTCTTTGAGCTCCAGGTTCCCTTCTGCTAGGTCCAGAGTTGCTGAGGCATCCCACTTCCGACCTGACCTGGTTTTTATTCCTTAGGGAGTCATCATACCACTTTCCCAGATACTTAATAAGATTGTCCTTAATGGAAGGGATGATCTCGCCTTGTATGACCAAATTATATTTAAAGGAGATGTTACCTTTCCTAATGACCAGGCTCCTTGATTTCCGTGGCTTAAAAGTCAATCTAGCCCACTTTGCTGCCTCGCCCAGCTTTGTTAGAACCCACCTTGCCTGTACAAGGGATGTTGTTGTGATTGTAAGATCATCCATCCTCATAGCTGGTTGCCGGGTCCCTGAATCCATCATTGGGCCTCTGGTTTCCCTTTCTCTGGCTTTGATATTGAGGTTCATGCCCATGACAAACAGGATGGGGGAGACTGTACATCCTGTTGCAATACCTCTCTCAAGGTCCTGCCACACTGTGATGTAATCCTTCACTTTGAAACGGAGCTTTATTCCATTCAGGTAGTCATTACCTTAATGTGGTCTGGGATATGGTAGTATTTCACCGCTACTCTAATTAGCTCATGGGGAATGGACCCATAAGCGTTTGCCAAATCCAGCCAAACAACTGTCAGGTCGCCTTTTTTCGCCCTTGCCTCGTTTATCAACTGGCTCAATACTCCTGTGTGTTCCAGACGTCCCGCAAATCCTGGGATTCCACCCTTCTGGATTGAGATCTTAACATATCTATTCTCGATCATGTAGGTGGACATCCTCTTTGCCAACACTGAGAAAAAGATTTTGCATTCCACACTGAGTAGGGAGATTGTTCTAAATTGGTTTATGCTCTCTGATGCTTCCTCTTTGGGGACAAAACATCCTTCTGCTTTCTGCCAGCTTGATGGAATAGTGCCTTTCTTCCAGATCCTCTGGAGCAGCTTCCACAGCCGTCGGAGAAGCTGCGGGCACTTCTTATACACCCTGTAGGGTATACCGCTGAAACCTGGGGCTGAAGCCGCTCTTGCCTTTTTAACCACTTCCTGGATTTCTTTCCAGGTTGGTTCATTGGTGTTGAGCTTGATGGTAGGACGCTCTGCCATACCAATTTCTGGATTTTCCAGAAGACGGCTATTTGGGTCCCTATGTGTCTCCTTGAGAAATGCCTCCACTTCTTCTTTAGAGCTATTTAGACTCCCTGATTTAGCTTTCCTAATAGAGACCTGGTTCAAATTGTTGGGATCCTTTATCAACTGTGCCCTCCGGTTCTCCTTCTCCTTGCCTAGTATCCTTGTTCTTTCCGCCCTTCTTAGTTTCCTGAGGCGTCCACTTTTGATTAATTTATATAAATATATATCATCAAAAGTGGACAAGGAGACTTGGTGGTGGAACGAGTGGATACAGGGAAAGAGGCTAGCTAAGAAGAAGTGGGACTCCGAGAGGACTGAAGAGAGTAGACAGGTGTACAGGGAGATGCAGCGTAAGGTGAAGGTAGAGGTGACAAAGACCACACAAAGATCATGGTTGACGAAGTCTACAGTAACTGAAAGAAGCACTAATTACAATGGTGGTGATCAGAAAAGAATCTTAGACACCTTCAACATGGAATAAGACAGGCTACAAAAGAAGACAACCACATCAGGTTCTGCTGCACATTTCTGGCAGGATGTAACTCGCCTGAAGTAGCAATGCTCTACGGCTTAGAGACAGTGGCATTGAAGAAAAGACAGGAGGCAGAGCTAGAGGTAGCAGAGCTGAAGATGTTGAGATGTTGTCTTTGGGAGTGACAAGGATGGATAGGACCAAGAATGAGTTCATCAGAGGGACAACCCATGTTATTTTATAAATAACCCATGTTTTGGGGATAAAGTCAGGGGGACTTTGGGATATAAGACCAATGTCTAAATAACAAACTACATGAAATAAATCCCGATGTTGGCACAAACAATAATTTAATAATCATTGGGATCAAGTAATTTTATATAAGATGCAGAATAGGACACTCAAAAGCTATGCATAAATACTATCTAGAGTAAATTAACCACAATGTTCTTTGTGTGTAGAACGTTGTGTAGAACCCTTCTGTCCAAAAAGCATATTTTATTTTGCTGTAACTCTTTTACTCCTTTGATAAACTTGTTTAAGTGTTGTTAAGTGTCAACAGAATAAAAGTAAATCTAAGTTAAATTTTAAAGTTCTTAGGGAAAAAAATCTTAAACATCTTATCTAGTTTTAATATTGAATAAAAAAAACTGACTCTCGCCATAAATATAGCTGTAGAAGTTTGGCATAGCGTTAAGAAAGATCACTAGTGCCAAATGTAATTGAAATTGACAAACTATACCAAATACTTACAATGAGATCCGACAACTTATTACTTCCAATCTCTGATCAGTTACATGGGAACATGTCTGTAGTATTGAAGATCTTGATATCAAGCATTTATAACTATTATGATTTGCATTAAAAATTGTTCATATTAACCTTAAAATTGCAAATATAATCCTAGTGTTTAATAACTAATCATTCTATTTAAATTCTACCATGTTTTTCTAAAGTTTGGTAAATAACAGAATGCTTAAGCATCTCTCGAGAGCTAAGCATTTTGTATGAGCACCGATATGGTGGTTTTTCTGCTGGTAGATAAAATGCATAATGCCTTACACCATAATGAATATACTAGAGGCATTCGAGACAGCATACTGTACCATAACACTTTGCTTAAAAAGCTGTTCACAAAGGCCTGACCCTTAGCTTGCTTTATAATTATATTAGTAATCGGAGGCAATATAATATTCAAGTACTGTATTAATATATGGATTTGGTGATGAGACTATGTGGTGTACTACAAAGGTCCATTCTTTGGCTCTTATTGTTTCTTATTTATAAAATTACATGGTTACTGCATCTTTATCAATGCTTACACTACTTTTTACTTATGACACTAGTTGTTTGTTCTCATAAACATTTCAAACACTTGTATGTAAATTGTGGATTAGTTAAAATTTCAAAATGGTTTAAATTGGACAAACATTATTTAAATGTTACAATTAAGACCAACTACAGTATATCATATTTATCTAAAAAAAAAAAAAAATGAACTTGAACTTCATAACTAGAGTGTTCGGAAGTTGGGGGCTTGCAGTATACAGTGGTGTTCAAAATAATAGCAGTGTGTTGTAAAACGTGAGTGAAGCTCCATATCCATATAATAACTTTTCATTTAAATCACATAAATGCATTGGACACACAGCACATTCTATTCTGAATCACAACATGAAGAAAAATGTGCTTAATGTATTATTACTTTGATGTAAGTGAAGAAAAACAATTATTAGTCTGTTAAAAAAAATAGCAGTGTGGAGTTTAGGGAGGTAAATTATTCTGTGAAAAACAGGCGTCAAACAGGTGCCTTATTTAAGGATAAATGCAGAAAAGGTTGTACTGTGCATTAGTCTCTGAAAATCTGTGTAAAATGGGTTGTCCAAGACATTGTTCAGAAAAACAGCGTACTTTGATTCAAAAGTTGATTAGAGATGGGAAAAGAAAATCCCTGTGCAGAAAATGAGGCTGCTCTGCTAAAATGATAGCAAATCACTGGGCACAGGGACGCACACTGCCAGCTGATGTTCACAGTTAAACATGTTAAACATGGTACATCCCTAACTTCATTCCATGTGTCCTCAAATGTTCCATTAGATTTGACTTGTTTCCCCTAATTTGTTGCATGTCACGGCATCTGAATACTTTGTAGTGAAATACAGCCACACTTTAAAACGTTTTGGGTTGGATGTTTTCGTTTAGCTTAGCGAGCCAATGCTGCCGTCAGAGCAATTGTAATTTCTGCTTTCTTATTTTCTTATTTTCTAGAGTTGTGCTCTTAAGTCGAAATGTAAAAACAACATGGAAATTCATGTTACTGCAAAGATTCGTTTTTATTTTTTGTTTAAAAAAAAATGTATATATATACATTTTATTTTTTTTTTTCATTATAATTTTTTTAAATGCAGATAGGGTGGTGATGCTTCTTGCATCCTTTTCAGTCAGCCAGAGGGCAAATATTTCAATGAATGCTTAATTAAATGCTCAGGCATTAAAGTGGCACCTGGTTCGGTACCCAACCTTAAATGTGGGTGAGCTTGTGCCCATGATGATCTCAGTTTAGCTGGAAGAAGAGTACCCAAAGTGGATGGACTACAACAGTAGATCATCTCAAAAAAAAAAAAAAGTGTGCTACAGTAGGATGCCTTTCAGCCCACCATTTTGCAACTTGGAGAACAGATACAGGAACGCATTGGTGTAAAGAGTGATTATTTCAAATTCAAATTTTATTTGTCACATACACAGTCAAACACAGTACGATATGCAGTGAAATGCTTACACGACCGCCAGTGACCTTAAGAGAATTAAATCTTATAGTAAGAAATAAATATGAATAAAATAAAATATGATAGGAAAATTAAAACTTAACTAGAATAAAAATAGAAGTATAAATTAAAATAGAAGTATTCTATGCTGTTCAAACTTTTGACTAGTTTCTTCTGCCATTTCTTTTTAACACAGAAATATCACTTACTCATGATTTCCCCCACACACACCTTTCTGTTGAAACTCTAGAAAATGTTGTGTGTGAAAATTCCAGGAGACCAGCAGTTTCTGAAATACTGAACGAAATACTGAACCTAGCCAAAATCAAAATGCAGCAAAGAAAATCTGCTTTCTATTGCTACTGCTTTTTTTCCCCCTTTGTTTCTGTAGTGTTTGTCACAGCACAGCCTACAGTGAAGTGCTCTGCTGCAGAGATTGAGAGGAAAAAGCAGGAGGCTATAGCGAGGAGGAGACTCCGACTGCAAGCCGCTCAGAAGCCTGATGTTCCCCCATAGTACACCACAGAGGAGCCCAGCTTCTTAAAATGAGTGCACATGCCTAGTCTAGATATTTTTTCATAATGAGGTAAAATAAAATATTTGGTATCTTTGAAAATACAGTTATCTGGAGTTGTTCATTAAGCTGGTTCTACCTTTAGTAAAAGTAGAACCCCAAGTCTTTATGATCTCATTTTGAAACACCTTTGGTTTTCTGATGTCTTATTTTGTTGAATGTAACGTATTGCATGTAACTCTGTGGATTGTCCATGCAAAACTGTAAATTTGATTTAGATTGCCCTAAAGAAAATGTGGTATGGAGCAAATCTGTATGCACAGTTGCAGCTGATAAAAGGTATTTAATCCATTTTGGTTCTGTTTGTATTTTTCTTTGTCTTTTTAACTGTGTAAAGGTTTTCTCAGTTTAAGTTTTAAGAAACATTTTACACTAACTGCAGCATGTTTCTGTCTTTCCAGATAGTAAGAATATCCCAAATGCTTTAAAGTAATGAATGTTATATTTCATATTATGATGCATAGTTCCTAGCTATTTTGTGTGTAATGGCCTCTATGTGTCATTTGTGGAAATGAAGGTTTTCTTTGCACATTCGCGGAAAAGCCTACGTCTTCAGCACACCTGGTGCTTTGTACGTGCCACAATGTTATTCATTGTTTGCCCAGGGGAATGCCTGTGTATCACTCAAATCTGGGCCATTGCCATTTTCAGGTGTAGGATACACAGGTGTCTGTGTTTGTGCTCTGCAAATCTTATAGAACTTCTATACACTACTGTATATTCTCTCCCTCCTCCTGCTCATTGACTTTAAATCAAAAGGCACAGTAATTTGGGATGGGAATGTGGGCTTTTTTTTATTATTATTATTACTGTGATTATGGTTTGAAGATGATTACAATTTATTCTAAGCAGAGGATGAAAAAAAAAAACAGGCCCCAACAGGTGTTAAGTTACTACAATATACAAGTTGGTGAAGGATTTTCAGCAATGTGGCATTATTAGACTGCCAATAGACAGTGTAATGAGTCTTTCAAAACCTTTTTTCCCCCCTGAAAAACAGAGAGCAATTACCTATTGCAATGGACCTGTGCCATAGAAAGCTAGCTTTATGCCACTGTAGTGATCACCTGAAGAGAAATCATGCCCCGTTATCTAGCTGTAGGAATTATGGCAAATTGTTGTTATTGCCAGAGTTCATTGTTGATCTTGAGGTATGTTTTGAAGGCAAGACATTATTTGGGGCAATGTTTTATTTCTAAACCTAAATGCGCTTGATTCGTCTGAATATGTTTAAAACAGCTGTAAAAATTACTGTCTTTTATTTTATCAAGAAAAGTGTGTCCTCTTTTCCATAATTCTATGAAGAATTACTGTATAAAAGCAGGCAAAAGTCAATCGTTTAACTGTGCTTGGTGAGATTTCTCCGGGTGTTCCATTTTCCTGCCACAGTGCAAAGACATGTAGGATACGCTAATTGACATTTCCAATTTACCTGCTTTTAAGTCCCAAGAGATAAGCAGAATAATTGATTAACTGATAAATGTGCTTCTCCTTCAATAACCCTGCAAAAAGTGAAAGATTTCAAAAGAAATATTGACAAACTTTCAAATGAGTTCTTCTGCCATATTGAACATGTCAGGTTTAAATAATCTCTCGCAAGATGGAGGTATTCCCTTGTATTAAAAAAAACAACAATTCCACAATGCTTCCACAGCAGGCAATTGCCCAAAAGTATGACTAATACAGAAGGCAGTCAGGTGAGGGGGGCAGAGGGGGCTGCAGTTGTCATCAAGTTAAATGAACTGTGAATATTTTCAGTGTGTGTCATTAGCAGCTTAGATTTGTTTCAACAAGGCATACCTGAGGGCTCCATTCATAGGCCCCCAAGTATGAACAGGCAAATGCACACTTGAAATTCAAGCATGTGTGTGTTGAGGAATGTTTTAATAGAGAAAACATGCTCAATTATGTTCCTTAGCAGATTAGCTCACGTGCACATGAATGTGTCTTTCCAGTACCAGTTTGTAGAGGAATTTCAGGAAAGAAAATGAATTATTTCATACTAGCAGTATTAGTACATACAGGGTATACATTTCTAAAGCATTTTGTCTTTTGCCATGAAACAATGCTTCTCAAAGCTGTACTTATTGTAGCTGATATTCTTCCCCTTTTCCCATGTCTGCTCTGTCATCTAGCTTCTAATTCACTGAGCTCTAGTAGCCATGCTTATAAGACTCCTTTTTTTATTTTAATAAATGCAATGCAATGAACTTTCTCCACATAAGTCCTCGGTTATGTTTCTTAAGTCTGCCAACACCTTCTTGCTACAATGGCTTTGCTTTTTTTCCCCCACCTTTGTATCACATAATATGGTGGTGTGGACTATACTGGTGTGTTGACAGATTTAAGCTGAGGTACATTTGTGAGTGCAAGTTTGTAAAACCCTTGGAATTTTCTAGTTTTGTCTAGAATGAAGACATAATCAAATCTTCATGAAAATCACGAAGAAAGCTTTAGAACATGCACATAAAATAGCACATTGCCATAACTTATGCAAATGTCTTAAAGAATTAAGAACCCTTTTGACACAATTCCAAAATCCCAGAAGATGCTCTCCAGTTTAAACTGAGCAGTAGCTCACTTCATTATGTTTTGCAAGACGGTATTCAGCATCTTGGGATTAATAATCCAGCTGTCAGCACTTATAGATCTCTCATACACGTCTGTACCTGCCAGGGATCCCCAAATCCACAGGCTGTAGCTCCCCTAGTAATCACTTTTCCTAGCCTGTTATAAACATCTTGCATGCAGTCTTATAAAACTACAATTTGATTTTAATTGACAAATTTTATTTGAATTTGCCTTAGGTTAAGGTATTGTTACTTTTTTTTTTAATGTCCACTTGAATTACCTTAACAAGCAAAAGCAAAAAATCTAAATCGCACAAATTTCTTTCAAAGTTTTTTTGATTGATGTGTTTACTGACACTTTGGCCTTAGTTGTTACTTACCCAATTTCAATTTTCATGACACAAATTGCAGCTTGGCGGCATGGTGGTGTAGTGGTTAGCACTGTCGCCTTGCACCTCCAGGGTGTGGGTTCGTTTTCCGGCCAGGCTCGATTCCCGTCTCTGTGTGCATGGAGTTTGCATGTTCTCCCCGTGCTTGGTGAGTTTCCTCCGAGTTCTCCAGTTTCCTCCCACAGTCCAAAGACATGTAGGTAAGGTTTATTGGTGTTCTCAAATTACCCGTACTGTGTGTATGTGTGTGTGCCCTGCGATAGATTGGCACCCTGTCCTAAGCCTCCTGGGATAGGCTCCAGGTCCCTACCACCCTAAATAAAGCGGTATAGAAGGTGAGTGAGTGAGTAAAATTGCAGCTTCTATTCTTCCCAACCACCACAAGGGGGTGTTCAAAGACTGCTTGCTCTCTCTCTCTCTCTCTCTTTTTATCTATCTACCTATCTATCACATATATATATATATATATATATATATATATATATAAGGAAGATCCACCTGACCATCAGATGCAGACTGGTAATCTGCCAGTCAGAAGCACAAGGGGATGTGGCAAAGGGACTGTAGTGTTTATGGATAGAATCAATGTTGACTAGAGTACACATATCCAAAAACAAACATATTTAGGATTAATTTCTTTATAAAAATTTTTTTGTACTGCTACCAGAAGGTAATACTCAAATTGGCACTGCATTTCAAAACACAAAATAAGCTATATTTTAGAGATTATTACAAATAAAAGCTGCAGATTTGTATTACATTAGTGGTTTATTACGTTTGTGGGTCTATTAGAGTCTAATTTTGTTTAGTATATTTCTGATAAGCAGGCGGCACACAGTGACTTAGTGGTTGGCCCTGTGGACTTGCACTTCCAGGCCCCGGGTTCAATTCCGACCTCTCCGTTCATGGAGTTTGCTTTTTCTCCCCGTGCTTGGTACTTCGGTTTCCTTCAAAAGACTTGTTAATTAGCGTTCTTATTTGAGGGTGTGTGTGTGCTTTGCGATGGATAGGCACACTGTCCAGGGTGTCCTGAATCTCCTGGAATAGGCTCCTGGCCCCCTGCGACCCTGTATATATCCTTCATAAAGCACAGGGTCAGCCATGATATGCCACCCCTTGAGTAGCTCTTGGACTTGCTCCAGGACCCAACCATGGAAGCTTGGCAGTGCTGGGGTCCCGACATCCTGATTAATAACCTAAAGCCTTAACTGTTCAGCAACCACTGCCAATATTACAGAAGTGTCTGAAAAACTTTTTCAACCAGGTTAATGTAAGGCCTTCTTGTTGTTAATAAAACTGAAATAACAAAGCAAAATGAGGAATTTACACAGGATCAGTCATTCTATCTCTTAGAACCCTTTTCCTTCCCTTCATCAAGTCAACCAGTTGGAAGTGTGTGACTATGTGACTACTGGTGATCAATTTTTACTGCTCTTGGCACTCTGTGAGAAGTCTTCTCACTTCGATATGGCTAATTAATCCTGGCAAGGGAGAGGAGTAGAGCAGTTTGTATATAGAGCTAAAGTGGAAAGAAGAGTAAAGTGAATTGGCTCAGCTCTAAATGGGACCATAGCACACAACACATGCAGAGAAAAATACGGTCCAACCTGGATCACGGCCTTACAGGCAAACTGGGAGTCCCCAATCAAATTACACAAGCTGTTTGAACATGCAATACAATGTAGCATCAAACAAAGGGGCTAAAAAATGCAAATGTATGCTAGTGCAATTAGACACTTTTCAAACCACCTGATGGCTTTTTACCCTTAAGACAACTCAGAAGATACGATTTATTGTTGAAGGTTTCGAGAGCTTAGCCATATGCACAGTCAACAGGGTTAATTTTCAATGTATCTAGTGTTTTGTGTTTTTTTTTTCTGGTTTCCTGTTGTGTGAAACAAAACAAAAGTATTTGCAAGAGCATAACTGGTGTATTTAGTTGTGAAAGCCTGCTTCCATTATTTTAACTAGTTTATAAATTATTTGCCCATCCATGGTTTCAGTCTTTTTGAGTCCGTATATTTATAATACTCAAATCAAAATGATCATATCCTGTAGTACCAATGCACCACCAACTGGAGAACATCAGAGAGAGAGAGATGGAATTGTTTTCATAGTGATATTATTAAGTGCAACAACTTCAGTTTTAAAGTGGAAGTTACTTCCAAAGTGATGAATAATTTATAACGTTATTCACTACAGTATAATTTCGACAGTAAAATATTTGATGGTGCATTATTAAAGTGACACTTTACTGCCTCAAACAGAAACATATTAATGGTGAATATACTTATCAGCTTTATGTTTAACCCCCCACCTTCGTCGGTTCTGTGGTTTATCCTGTTTGCAGGAATGACTGACATTATGTAGGGCAGTGGTGGCTCAGTCGGTTAAGGCTGTGGGTTTCTGGGTTACTGATCGGAAGGTCGGGGGTTCGAACCCCAGCATCGGCAAGTTGCCACTGTTGAGCCCTTGAGCAAGGCCCTTAACCCTATCTGCTCCAGGGGCGCTGTAAGCTGGCTGACCCTGCGCTCTGACCCCAGTTTCCTAATTGGGATATGCGAAGAAGAAATTTCGCTGTGCTGTAAAAAGTACATGTGACAATAATTGAATATTCTTCTTCTTCTTCTTCTTCTTAAGAGATGGTAAAGGTTATAATGGTAGTAGGACATATTTTTGTACTGGATTTTGCACCTTTTTAAGAAAAGGTTATGATTTAAACTGTGATTCTTTTACTTCAGATTTATATTAAATTTTGTTAAATTCTTTTGTTTTCCATGGCTTCAAAAAGCAAATCGTCTCACCTGTCAAATATACCATACAGTACATATCACTACTTTAAGTCAACACCATGATGGTGCCTAATCACATACATCTGCATCTGCACATGCACAAATACAAACTTAGTTCTTCTATATATAATTGTGTATGTATACTATTGCTATGCTAAAGCTTAATGAATCACACTTCTTAAAAAGTCAGTGACTGTTAAGGAAAGGACAAGGACTTTTAATTGACAGCTTTGAAGGATAGCACCTACAAACAGGCTTGTTTGTGCAGGCTAACAGGAGCCTTTCTGTGTGATTTAAACAATGACTGATCATTGAGGTGAAAAAAGAGGACATGAGGGGGAGGAAGGTAAATGGATATATATATATATATATATATATATATATAGAGAGAGAGAGAGAGAGAGAGAGAGAGAGAGAGAGAGAGAGATTGTGACAGCTCATGCTTAATGATTGGCCATCATGCAAAGCCTGACACTTACCATTCACAATACAGCCATTACAACAAAGCCACCAGTGTGCCGTCTTCCTACACTCCATAACAACATGTCTAATCAATACAAGGCAGCCCAGCACTACGAAAAACACATTTTGCATTATACTGTTGGAAAAGTCCACATCCTACTAGTAAATTAAAAATCCACTGTTGGAAATCTTGCCAAGTGTATGCACACAAGGGTTCCTTGTGTATACACAAATACTCACAAATGCAAAGTAAAACAAATTAAGTTACAATGAATGAAAATTTAAAACGAAGATTGATGAATAATGATGCAAAACCATCTCGTTGTTTTAATACAGGTTGAAGAAAAAGAATCTGGTAATACCATTAAGATAAATACTTTGTCTTTAAGCAAGGTTTCTGCTTTTCTGTTTTAGATTACAGTCTGGTTCAGATGGCAGTATATTTTACAACAGATAAACAGATGTGTATGTGTGTATATAGAGTAACGTCTACCAAACTTAATAAGAAATTATTTGTGCTTTTTCTAAACCAAGATCATAATGAATATTCTCAGAATAACATCTTTATGTGAGTGAAAATACTGCGTCTAAGTCATGATCAAATAGGTTTTTAAATGTAATAATCAAAATGATGAAAATTAATTAATTCATTCATTTTCTATACTGCTTTATCCTGTATTTAGGGTCGCGGGGGACCTGGAGCCTATCCCAGGAGACTCGGGGCACGAGGCAGGGTACACCCTGGACAATCCATTGCAGAGCACACACTCACACACACACACACTCATTCACACACTATGGTCAATTTTGGGAACGCCAATTAGCCTAATCTGCATGTCTTTGGACTGTGGGAGGAAACCGGAGTACCCGGAGGAAACCCACCAAGCACGGGGAGAACATGCAAACTCCATGCACACAGAGACGGGAATCGAGCCTGGCCGGGAATCGAACCCGGACCCTGGAGGTGCAAGGCGACAGTGCTAACCACTACACCACCGCGCCAAAAATGATGAAAATGACAAATAAAATAAACAATAAGAAGGGAAAATATCCCATATGTCCTAAAATCTAAAAGAACCTTCTAAAAATACAGACCATCGTAAAAAGAAATCATATACTTTATACACAGAAACATGCATAGATCATACGAATGGTAAAAATGTTGTTTAAATGTTGCTGTTTTGTTCTATCCCTTGATCACTATGTAACACAAATTCCCAATCAAGTTGCAATAGTGACATCTAGTGTGTCTTTTCTAATTTCCATCTACAGGCAAAAATGACAAGTAAGCCATTCTGCGTTTAAAAACATTACAATGTATGAGATCAATTCTCTGCTACAGGATAGAAATCTGAATTAATTCAGACCTTATCAGTTCACCTTAATAACAAAAGAGAAAAAATACTTACAACATTCGTTCTTGCTATAAATTCATAGGTTTTGTTTTTCCGTTTATTTTAGTTTTACAAAACTCATAAGTTATAATTTGGCTGAATTTAATGAGAAACTAAAATTACTATGCAAATAAATAATATAATCATGTGCTGTAAAATGTGAAAAGGTTTGTGTGTGTGTGTGTGTGTGTGTGTGTGTGTGTGTGTGTGTGTGTGTGTGTGTGTGTGTGTGTCAATAGGAGGGCTAAAATGTGTGCAGTGTGCATAATGGAACTCTCATGCAAGTGTAAATAATTGAAGAGATAGGATGGGGGGTAAAATATGGCTCTGCAGTATTCTCACACATTAATCTCCTAACTAATGGCAGATATGGAGGGGGCTAGTTTGGGGGGGGGCAGTTATGGTGGTCATTTTATTCACTGGTGGCCACACACTTCACTTGATGTTATTAATGGGGCTCAAATGCCTCCCATGCTGATGTGCTAAAGATACAAATAAAAGCAACAGGATAAAAGGAAAAAACATTATTATATTATTCAAAAATTTGCCTCAAAACGTCAAAATATGTCAGATGTCCACTTAAACAAAAGCCTCTTCTGCAGAACAACACAGAGAGAATGAGGATGAGCTTCTTTCCGTTTGCCATTTACTGTAGGCCCTCAACACAACTAATCTTACAAAACACCCACATACAGTAGTACTCACTCATTCTCTGTACCACTTATCACAGGAAGCCTGGAGAATTCCAGAGGGAGTATCCCAAGGGACTTAGGGCACTAGGCAGGGTACACCTTGGAGGCACAAGTACATACTCACTCACATACTATGTGTGTGTAACTCCAAGCACACAGACCTGAGGATCGAACCCCCGACCCTGGAAGTGTGAGGTCATAGTGCTGAGGTAGGTTTGAGTAGTTTACCTACAGTACACACTCAATCACACAACACGGTCATGGTAGACCGACCGCACGTCTTTGGACTGTATGATGAAACCCTATATAATTGCATTATATATATAAACAATATATTGGACAGTTGAAGATTAGACCCCGCAACCCTGAATACAGGATAAATCGGTATAGAAGATGAGTGAGTGAGAATGAGTTGAAGATTAGAAGAAAAAAAATCACCAGTTTTTTTTTTTTTTTTTGCTCTTTAACTGACTAGTTTTAATGAATCTGCCAATGATAGCTCAAGATTCCTGTTCTTGGCAGAGATGAGTAGAACCTGAAGGGGTCATTTTCAATATAGTTCATGCAACTCAAGAACTGAAATGTTGCGAAATGCTTTTCTGCTTACCATAGTTGTAAATAGTGTTCATTTGAATCACTATAGACTTTCTGTCAACTCAGAACAGGCTGGCCATTTTCCTATGATCTCTTTCATCAACAAGGTGTTTCAGCCTGAGACCCTCTCTTTAAACTCTCTTTTATGTGAAAATCCCAGGAGATCAACAGTTTCTGCAATCAGTACATCTGTTACCAACAACCATGCCAGAAGTACATTCACAAAGAGCATGTTGTTCCCCCTCTGATGTTTCATATGAAGATTACCTGAAGCTCCTGACCTGTATTTGTTTGATGATAGGCCAATTGAAAAAGCGTGCAAGTGTTCAGGTGCTCCTGATAAAGTGGATGGTGAGGGTAGAAATGTTTTTTTTTTCTTCTGCAAAATCAATGCAATATACAGTATATGCAATAAGAATGAAAACTAGGAAAGGGTGGTCATGGGTTATTTTGTATCTGAAAAGAGACTTGCTGTGGAGCTTGATGATTCAGGAAGGACAGTAATCTATTTGCATGTTTGCTTTGGTTAAAAATGACAAAACAAGTAATTGGAGTAGCATACATATTGCATAAGGTCATTGCCATATCTCTTAATGATGCACTTTACCAGGCAGCTATTTCATCCATTCATTAACGCAACAAATCCACAAGGCAGGGTATACTCTAGACAGAAGCCCAATCTATTCCAGGAATGTTTTTGCACTGTGGGAGGAAACTGGCCTACTCAGAGGAAACCCAGCTAACATGGGGAGGACATGTAAACTTCACACACACAGACCTGAGGCAAGAATCAGGTCTCAAATGTAATGGACCTGACCATTACAGCCTTATGTGGTTTCTCTGGTCCCTGGGGTGCAGTCAGTATTCCTATTTATCCCAAAGGCAATGAGTGGAGTAGTGGTTCTGTGCATGTCAACTGAGTTCTACCACACTAATGATGTCACACTGTGATGCAGACCATGAAGTCCCTACAGCATTCTAAAAATACTGAAGCATGTGTGGAGGTATTGAAGTACTTTTATTTTGAAGGGTCTTTTTGAAAAAAGAAAACTGAGTCCGGAAGCGACGTGAGTCGGGGCGGAAGAGAAACCCGTAAACCTGGGAGAGGCGGAACGACTTTTTTTTGTTGTGTGTGTTAAAACGGCGCAAAAACAAGGGAAGCAACGGCGTGTTATAGTGGCGAGAGAAGCTGGACAGCGATTTTTGATGACTCATTTTTCGTATGTGCACTGCTGTCAGCGAGTACCGTGGTGAGCTGACACGGAGCTGGACCGAGCTTGAGCTGCTGCGACTTTATGGAAGGAGTGAAAGTGGCTGTGTGACCGAGCTGAATACCAACTCGATACGAGAAGGACGTCGCTCAACACGTTTGCTGTAAGTGCGCTGCGTGAATGTTTGTCACCTTCTGAAAAGAGAGGGGGCACTGAAAGTTCCGCTCTACGACAGTTGAAACTTGGGCGACGACTCTGACAGTATTTTCACGATACTAAAAAAAAGAGAGAAGTGGACTTCAGCACGGCTAATGGATTTTAGCAACTGTTGCTTCGAGAAAGTTCTCTACATGCTGTTTTGACACGTTGCTGCCGCCGTGTGGACGCGAACGGCCTGGTAGGATTCTTTGCTGACGGATCTGTTTTTGTATCTTACGCCCATGCTGAGGGATTTATTTTTTCCTTTTTGCTCCATCACTTTTATGGTGGACTTTTTGGACGTGTAACAGAGTTTTTGCCTCGAGACTCTCGTAAAGAAATATATATACATATTTTTTTTTGTCTTTGTCATTGAGAGAGGGAGGATTTTGAGACAGACTTTCTGAACTGGGACTTGAGCTTGCTTTGGACTGCAACGGTCCTTGTTCTTGTGCGGAATTATTCGCTTGGACGGTGATTTCTCTTTTTGGCTGGATTTTTCCGGGGTTGTTCTTTGTTTTTTGAGACTTTTTTCTTAGTTACCCTGCCATATATGGACAGTTCAGCACCAGTTCAGTTCCGCGGTCGGGTAAAAGGCCACATTGAGTCATGACCCTTACTCAGGTATGTTGGTGGTTATAAAAATGTTATATAAAAAAAATCTGTAAAGTGAGACGTAAAAATAGCCTACGAACTGTTTAGTTAACTGTATATCATTTGAGTTTTGTAGAATTGCTTCCTTGCTTTGAACTGTTGTGGGGAACCACAGTTGTAAACAAAGAGACACAACTGCCAGGTTATTTAAGTTAAATTTATTTTATTTATTCATTTACTGTGCAATGCTTGAAAGTGAACATTTAATTTTTTTCAGTGATATTTATGAGTTTTATTTTGCATCTTTAATATATCGTCTCCTTTCATATAATAAATTGTAAGTTCTGTTATCTTGGAGTAGGGGCATTCCTCCTGTCTTGTGGGCTGATAGAGGGAAGAAGGTTCGAAATGGCTTCTTACTCTGTGAGCTACCGTGTATGTTATTAAGTCCAGAGTTTCAATCCTCATCAGTCGTGTTAACAAAAGGTAAAGCACACATAGCAAGGCAGATAAAAACATACTTAGGTAATTTAAGTACGGGAATTACATGCACTAGGGGGTGCAGACCTAGATCTTGTCATTTCCCTAGTCGTCCAAGATACATCACCGTACATAGTCTTACCCCTACACTGTAGTGAAATCTTACCGCTACATAAAATTGGCGTCACGAACAGGATTGTACTTAGCTGGGTTTTTTTTTTTGGGGTTGCTCTGAGTATTCTGTCCCAGGTCTGTGAGCGCAAAAAAAAAAAAAAAATATATATATATTTTTTATAAATAATAAAATCAATAAATGAAAATGGCCGAACTGGAAGAGCTGAAGAACGCATTTGCTGAGATGCAGAGGAGGTTAGCGGAGCAAGCCGGAGCTCTAGATCATGCCAGGACGGAGCAGAGAGAAGCTCTGTCATTGGCAAAGGCTGTAATAGAGCAGCAAGCTTCCGTTCGTACACCCCCAGCAACAATTTACATCCCAAGGGATCACAAACTCACTGACTTCACTGGTATTACCAAGCCTGGAGATGGAGGCGTGGAGGAATGGATTATTTCTATGAAATCAGCATTCCGTGTAATGAAAGTGCCAAATGAAGACCAGGTGGAGTTGATCAAACAGCACTTAAAGGGAGAAGCTAAAGATACTGTGAAATTCATGTTGACAGAGGGGGATAATAGTGTGGAGTCCATTTTTAAACTTCTACAGGAAACCTATGGAGACAAGGTTCCTGTTGGCACTAGGTTAAAGGACTTTTATGATCGAAGACAAGCACCTGGGGAGACTATACGGGCATATGCGTACGACTTGCGAGAGAAACTTAATATGGTGAAGAACAGAGAGGCTGGCCGAGTCCCAGATGAAGAGAATGTTCTGAAGGAACAGTTGGTCCTGGGATTAAGGGATGATTCATTAAGGAGGGAGATGAAGCGAAGGATCAAGGAAGAAAGGAGTCTGACTTTTGCAAAATTGATGCAGGATGCAATCACCTGGTCGGAGGAGGAGGAAGCCCATCCAGAAGGGATTTTAAAACCCCCTATGCGAGCGAGGGCCGCAGTTCACACTACTGTGGCAACTGGTGATAATCCATCTCCACTGACATTACAGAAATTGCACGAAGCCATAGAAAAGATAGCTGCACGTCAAGAAGAATTGTACAAAATAGTTCATAGTCAAGGGAGAACTGATTCCCACCCTGGCGTTATGAGACGTCAGCCACTGAAGAACAGTGGAGGGGAGTATATTTGTTACACATGCGGCGAGCCAGGTCATACCAGTAGACGTTGTGGGCGGAATAGAGAGCTAACGAACCGTGGCGCTGCATCTTCACATTTTGCAGGTACGACTGAGGTGTCAAGAGGGGCTTCGTCGAGTGACACTGTAAACCCCAGTGGGCCATCTGTGGTCCGGAGTCATACGGCTGATTGGAAGTCAGGGGAAGTTCCCCAAACACTAAGAAACAGTGCGTTTGGTGATTGTTTGACTATGGAGGTAAAGATAGCAGGAGTACCCACTAAGTGCCTACTAGACACGGGCTCGGAAGTCACTACCATCTCAGAGTCTCATTTTAAACGACATTTCGGAGAACAGGGTAGACTGTTGTCGTCTGCTAATTGGGTGCGTCTTACTGCTGCAAATGGGCTAGACATTCCAGTTCTTGGGTGTTTACAGGCGGATGTAGAGTGTATGGGGAGTTTGCTTACAGGGAAGTGTGTTTTTGTGCTCACAGAATCCAACCCAGATGCAAAGGAGATGAAAGGATTGGATGGAATTGTAGGCATGAATGTGCTTAGTGAGTTGAAAAACCTGGTACTTTCGGGAACAGACTTAAATAGGGAGAGTAAAGTCAGCCCACATGTAGATGCCAATGTGCGGAGAGTGATCGCAAGAGTGGAAGAGGGTGAGAGACTCTTGGGCCCTGAAGGAAGGATAGGATTCGTTAAGGTGTCTGGGAAACAAGTTGTTACTATCCCGCCTTTAAGTGAAAAGATTGTAGAAGGTCATTGCACGATATCCCACCGAACAATGCGTCAAGTTCTTGTGGAGTGCACAGATTCTGTTACCCTTCCCAAGGGACTGTTGATAGCCAATGTGCTTGCGAGCCCGACTAGGGGTAAAGTTCCGGTGCGAGTGTTAAATCTCTGTCATGAAACCGTTAAGTTGATGCCGAGGTCCAGAATTGCAGTAGTATCTAAACCAGAGAAAATAGTGCCCAAACAGGTGGTGGAATTTGAGGAGAACGATGACGAGTTGCGTGTTATAAGGCATGTGCATTGCAGCATTAATGTCGAGGACAAGCTTGAACAACTGTCAATCCCAGTCCAAGTGAACCAGGAGGGACTGACAAACATGCAACGCGAAGAGTTAAATACACTGCTGACCCAGTATAGCGACATTTTCTCCACGAGCGACTCAGACTATGGGTATACCACGACAGTTATGCATAGCATACCTACAGGAGATGCGCAGCCAATAAAACAGCGTCACAGACGAGTCCCACCTCAGGTTTTCCAAGAATTTAAGAGACACGTGCAGGATCTCGTCAATCAAGGCATACTTAAGGAAAGTCGCAGTCCGTGGGCCTCACCTGCAGTCATTGTGATTCGGAAGGACGGAGGCGTTCGGTTTTGTTGTGACTACAGGAAACTTAATCAAGTCACTTTCAAGGATGCTTATCCTCTTCCACGGGTGGAAGAGTCATTGGATGCTTTAGGAAAGGCCAAGTTGTTTTCCACACTTGATCTCACGGCAGGTTATTTCCAAGTGGCAGTAAGTGAATCTGACCAGGAGAAGACTGCGGTCACCACACCATTTGGGTTGTTTGAATGGTCTCGGATGCCGTTTGGTTTATGCAACGCTCCGGCCACCTTTCAACGTCTGATGGGCGTAGCTTTGGGGGACCTGGCTTTTGATGTTCTCTTAATCTACCTCGATGATATTATTGTGTTCTCAGAAGACTTTAGAAGTCATTGCGAGAGACTGGAGCTTGTTTTCTCCAGATTAAGGCAGCACGGGCTGAAACTGAAACCAAGTAAATGTTTCCTATTCAAACCAGTAGTCCGGTTCCTGGGGCACATAATTTCTGCTAAAGGAATTCAGGTAGACATGGACAAAGTTCAATGTTTGGAGGCATGGCCAACACCCACAAATGTTAAGCAGGTTAGGCAGCTTCTGGGATTTATGAGCTACTATCGCCGTTTTGTCCCAAGGTTCGCACAACTGGCAAAGCCCCTGCATGCTCTAGTGGGGAAAGGTAATAAAAACCATCGGTCAGAACCATTTAACTGGAATGAGGAATGTAAGGCTGCCCTCAGCCAACTCAAGAGTAGCCTCATAGCACCTCCGATTTTGGCTTACCCTGACTTCCAGTGTCCATTCATATTGACAACGGATGGGAGCCGTAATGGTCTTGGAGCCATACTCAGCCAAAAGCAGGGGGGTATAGAACGTGTCATTGCCTACGCGAGCCGAGGCTTGAAGGGATCTGAACGAAATGATAAGTACTATAGTGCCTTCAAATTAGAGTTACTTGCTCTTAAGTGGGCAGTAACTGAGAAATTCAAGGAGTACCTGATGTTTGCTAAGTTCCAAGTCATCACTGACCACAACCCCCTTCGATACCTGGAAACAGCCAACCTCGGGGCAGTGGAGCAGCGTTGGGTCGCTCAATTGTCAGAATTCAACTTTGAGGTTTGCTACAAGCCGGGTAGACAAAACATCAATGCTGACGCTCTTTCTAGGATTCCGTGGGGTATAGAACCTGAGAAGGATGATGCAGGGAAGGATTTCATTCGATTGACCTCAGATGAAGTACGAGCATGCTTGTGGCCGGGTAAAGACGAGGAAGGTGATGAGCCAACGGTCCAAATTGCCACGCAAGCAGTCATAAAGACGGGTGTCGATGGGTATAGCTGGTCATCTATTTGTGAGCAACAGAAAAAGGATCCCTCTATAGCACCTGTGTATACTGCTGTGCTTGAGAACAAGAGGATAGTGGCACATAGTTTCCGAAGCATGGGAGCCCAACAAAAGAAGTTAGCCAGACAACTTGAGCGTCTGAAACTAAAACATCAAGTGCTATTCAGAGTAATTACAGATCCAAGAGATGGAGAGGAAATTTGGCAATTAGTAGTACCAGACTCTTTGCAAATGAAAGTGTATGAAGGTGTGCACGAGCATGGGGGACATTTTGGAAGTAGGGGTACATTGGAGCAGATAAGACGGAGTTATTATTGGCCCTCCATGACCAGTGATATACAGGCGTGGGTAATCCAGTGTCGGAGATGTACTTTGGCTAAGGACGTGTTTCCCAAAATTCGCGCTCCTATGACCTGCACCAACGTAACGGCCCCTTTAGAAGTTCTTGCTATGGATTATACCATGCTTGAGAGATCAGCAGGGGGCTACGAGAACGTCCTAGTGCTCACTGACATGTTTACCAGGTTTACAGTGGCTGTCCCTACTAAAAATCAGACTGCACTTACAACTGCCAAGGCCCTTCTACGACGCTGGTTTGTCTGTTATGGTTGTCCCGCGCGATTGCATTCAGATCAGGGAAGGTGCTTTGAGGCAAGCGTAATTAAAGAGCTCTGTAAGTTGTATGGGATCAGCAAGAGTCGCACTAGTCCGTATCACCCACAAGGGAACGCACAATGCGAGAGATTTAATCGTACTATGCATGACATGCTGCGGACGTTACCTGCTAAAAAGAAAAAAGATTGGAAGACTTACTTACCTGAACTTGTAATGGCCTACAATAGCCACGTTCATTCGTCGACGGGATACCCTCCATTTTATTTAATGTTCGGACGGGACGCAAGGCTGCCCATGGATGTCCTGGGCGGAAAGGATCTAACCAATGATGAAGCGGATGATTTGGATGAATGGGTGAAGAATCATCATGAACGCTTGAAGATTGCAACGGAGACTGCAAAAGCATCTGCCCAAGAAGTTTCCAGGAGAAGGAAGAGAGTCTATGATCGCAAGTCGGCAGGGGCGCTCATTAGACCGGGTGACAGAGTATTGCTGCGTAACCACAAAGTTAAGGGACGGAACAAAATTCAAGATAAGTGGGAGTCCGTACCATATTTGGTAGTACGGCAGAATCACCCCGATTTACCGGTGTTTACCATACGTCCTGAGGTAGGGGGTCCCGCAAAAGTAGTCCACAGAGAACAACTTAGACACTGTACCTTTCCCACGCCCACAAGACAGGTTACACCTGCTGAAAAAGAAATAGAGCTGCCTGAAACAGATGTTGACACACATGACATTGTTTACACTACATATCCCACACACCTTCAGTACACAGGCTTAGGGGAACAGGGGGATAGTGTAGGGGAGGTTGAAGAGGTGGAATCTGAACAAGAGGTAGAATCTGAAGGCTCTAACATTCCAGGAGACGATATACATGGGGCACCATGTCTAAGACGTTCGAAACGAGAGACACAGGGTAAACTGCCCACAAGATATAGAGCTGATTTTATTATGTAAATGAGGGTTAGAGTGTTAAGGCAACTAAAAGAGAAAATGTCAATTTGTATGTTGGTTTACATCAAGAAAATGTTAAATGTTGACATTGTTGTGGAGCTGAGACTGATGTATGTTTTTTGTTTTGTTGGAGCTGGCCTGCCTGAAATGTCCTGTATATGGCAGGGTTTAGCAGGGGGGAATGTGGAGGTATTGAAGTACTTTTATTTTGAAGGGTCTTTTTGAAAAAAGAAAACTGAGTCCGGAAGCGACGTGAGTCGGGGCGGAAGAGAAACCCGTAAACCTGGGAGAGGCGGAACGACTTTTTTTTGTTGTGTGTGTTAAAACGGCGCAAAAACAAGGGAAGCAACGGCGTGTTATAGTGGCGAGAGAAGCTGGACAGCGATTTTTGATGACTCATTTTTCGTATGTGCACTGCTGTCAGCGAGTACCGTGGTGAGCTGACACGGAGCTGGACCGAGCTTGAGCTGCTGCGACTTTATGGAAGGAGTGAAAGTGGCTGTGTGACCGAGCTGAATACCAACTCGATACGAGAAGGACGTCGCTCAACACGTTTGCTGTAAGTGCGCTGCGTGAATGTTTGTCACCTTCTGAAAAGAGAGGGGGCACTGAAAGTTCCGCTCTACGACAGTTGAAACTTGGGCGACGACTCTGACAGTATTTTCACGATACTAAAAAAAAGAGAGAAGTGGACTTCAGCACGGCTAATGGATTTTAGCAACTGTTGCTTCGAGAAAGTTCTCTACATGCTGTTTTGACACGTTGCTGCCGCCGTGTGGACGCGAACGGCCTGGTAGGATTCTTTGCTGACGGATCTGTTTTTGTATCTTACGCCCATGCTGAGGGATTTATTTTTTCCTTTTTGCTCCATCACTTTTATGGTGGACTTTTTGGACGTGTAACAGAGTTTTTGCCTCGAGACTCTCGTAAAGAAATATATATACATATTTTTTTTTGTCTTTGTCATTGAGAGAGGGAGGATTTTGAGACAGACTTTCTGAACTGGGACTTGAGCTTGCTTTGGACTGCAACGGTCCTTGTTCTTGTGCGGAATTATTCGCTTGGACGGTGATTTCTCTTTTTGGCTGGATTTTTCCGGGGTTGTTCTTTGTTTTTTGAGACTTTTTTCTTAGTTACCCTGCCATATATGGACAGTTCAGCACCAGTTCAGTTCCGCGGTCGGGTAAAAGGCCACATTGAGTCATGACCCTTACTCAGGTATGTTGGTGGTTATAAAAATGTTATATAAAAAAAATCTGTAAAGTGAGACGTAAAAATAGCCTACGAACTGTTTAGTTAACTGTATATCATTTGAGTTTTGTAGAATTGCTTCCTTGCTTTGAACTGTTGTGGGGAACCACAGTTGTAAACAAAGAGACACAACTGCCAGGTTATTTAAGTTAAATTTATTTTATTTATTCATTTACTGTGCAATGCTTGAAAGTGAACATTTAATTTTTTTCAGTGATATTTATGAGTTTTATTTTGCATCTTTAATATATCGTCTCCTTTCATATAATAAATTGTAAGTTCTGTTATCTTGGAGTAGGGGCATTCCTCCTGTCTTGTGGGCTGATAGAGGGAAGAAGGTTCGAAATGGCTTCTTACTCTGTGAGCTACCGTGTATGTTATTAAGTCCAGAGTTTCAATCCTCATCAGTCGTGTTAACAAAAGGTAAAGCACACATAGCAAGGCAGATAAAAACATACTTAGGTAATTTAAGTACGGGAATTACATGCACTAGGGGGTGCAGACCTAGATCTTGTCATTTCCCTAGTCGTCCAAGATACATCACCGTACATAGTCTTACCCCTACACTGTAGTGAAATCTTACCGCTACACATGGGGATAAAATGTAAAAACAAATGTACATCTATCAGGTTCATTCTTACTTTCTAGACATATCCCTGCCAGTTTCTCAATGACATCATGTTGTCATTTCTTACGTTCATGGCCATGCACTGAATCCAATTCCAATAAGATCAAGCCCAGTTTTTATTATGGGTGATAACATCGCACCACTTTCTTACCAGGCACGTACCATGTGCTTATTATACTACCATTGCATGGGTTGGTATAAATACCTCAACAAAGTGATGGTGTGAGGAACTGGATCGAGTATTTACTAGATTCTCTGAACTTAACATAAATGTGCTGATATCCTACTGCATGTGGGCCATAAATGTGGTAAGCACTGGAGGATGTGAATATGACATAGCAACATGGCATTAGCTGGCATTTGTAGCATGGCATTCCACTGTTATGCTAATGACAAACAGTTATATGTCTTAGCAAAGCCGGAAGAGAAAGTCCAGCCTAATAAAGTTGAGCAATGTATGAAGGACATTAGACTCTGAATGTTAATTAACTTCTGTTTATTCCTGACATGACAGAATGACTATCACTAGGACCACATGCAGCTAGATGTAAGCTTTCTGATCACACAGTAACTCTGGAAGGCCTTTCTGTTTAATCATGTACAGCAGTAAAATACCCTGGTGTGATTATAGATTCCAGTCTTTCATGTCAAGCTCATGTTAATGAGATAATGAACTGCTAGTGTCTTACAAAGGACCATGTCTATTTAGATCAAAGGATGCAGGCTGCTTGTCAGTACCGCATATTATGAAAACTACAGCAGGGGGAAGAGCTTTTTCTTTTGTGCTCTAGGCTGAAACTTAATACCCCACCACAGTCTGTTTGTACCTAGTTGCCCCAGAAACTTAAACCATTGTGTTTTTTCACATATGAAATTCGAACATCATCAATCATTCCTGACAAAAGACCAACTGGTGTGATGAGAGCAGCAAAGATGATTTGAGTGAGGATAAAGCAAAACACATTAAATGATAAACTACTAAAAACTATTTCTGATGTATCTACTGTACTATATACTGTATGCTGTCTGACCTAAAAAAAAGTCACCACCTGGATTATTTAAGCAAAAGGTTAAGAGGCTTCAGTTGTATAATAACTGCGATGATTAATATGGCTCAGCTAGCAACAATGTCAAAAGACTGTGGTCATGGCAAAGAAGTACTGTAACTCTGCTTTAAAAGTGTCAAATTATTGTCTTGCATCAAGCAAAGAAAACAACTTAAGATGCTGAAACTAATAACATTTAGTTAAAATCTGAAAAATGCATTATTAAAACCTGGAAAGATAGTTGTGATAAGTTGTGGTTGAAAACCACAAGCCTGAATGAATGTGATGGGAGTTCACTTAACCGCTTAGTGCAGTGGTTCTCAAACATTTTCAGTCATTCCCCACTTAAGGGGGTGGGCGAATTTCAAGCCCCACTTGTCAACAAAATGATAACGAAATCGGCCAAGTTTACTATTTATTGAAATATCAATATCTAAATCAAATTCAAATTCAAATTTTATTAGTCACATACACAGTCATACACAGTATAATATGCAGTGAAATGCTTATACGACCGCCAGTGACCTTAAAAAAAAGAAAATAAAAGCTTGTACGTAAAATAAATAATCAATAAAAAGGAAATACTAAAAAAATAATTTTAACTAGTAAAATTAACTGTACAATAAGGGCATAATAAAATATTGCAAAAATATAGAAATATAGGGTAGATAAAGTATATATGTATATAGAATTAAAGTGTCAGTGGTTGTGCAAATATGCATGAAAAGTGACTAATGAAAGTGACATGTGCAATTGTCCAGATGTAAGAGTATTTAATGCAAGTGTGTATGAATGTGTCCATGATTGTCCAGTCAGTGTTGTGAGCTTAAAAGATGTTATTAGTCCTGTGTGGAGGTGTGATTGTGTGATTGAGAGACCTTATCGCCTGCGGGAAGAAGCTCCTCCTCAGCCTCTCTGTTACGTGCAGAGGAGTAGTGCACGTATGTGTGTGTGTAGCGCGGGTATGTGCGCATGCGCGACGGCGGCGCGTGCGCGATCTCTCCCCCCTTTCTCTCTCTCCCGCTCTCCTTTTCGCAGGAAGCCCCGCCCCGATGGAACGTGCCGTGACGTGCGCCGTGATTGGCTGACGGTGGATCTGCGTGGCTTCTTAAGCCGGCGAGTGGAAGCAGACAGGGCGCGACTTATGCCTTGTGTGTGACTTCCGTGCTCTGTTGATTGGTGAATTGTTGGATTGTGAGTTTGTTGGCTTGTGTGATTGACTGTGTGTTGGAGTGTTGGAGTGTGACAGTGTGACTGTGTATTTGTTTGTTATTTTGTATTTGTTTTGAGTGTGTGTGTGTTTTTGGTTTGTTTGGTTGGAGAGAGAGCCTGTGTGTCGTGCCTTGCCTCTCTCCTTCCCTTTTGTTGTTTTTGGATTTTCTTTTGTTTGTTTGTGTTAGCGTGGATGGAAGTGTTCCTCCCGCTTTTGTATATAGTTTTCTTTGTTGTAAATATTGTATATATATTGTTTTGGTTCTTTTTGTTTGTACATAGTTGCAAGGAAGCAGTAGGGGTTGGGTGCCATTTTTGTTGTCCCCTGTTTTCTCCTGTTTTTGTAAGTAGTTAGGTAGTTAGTTTAGTTTTTGTATTTTGATTTCAGTTTTCTTTTGGTAGCTTAGCTAGTTTGAGGGTGGAGATAGAGGGGGGGGGTTTGTTTATTGTTTTGGCCTTGGCCCAATCCTGAAGCCCAGAGCTTCCTGTATGTGTATGTGCGTGTGTGTTAAAATAAAAACCACGCACAAAATATTGGTTGCAAGAATATTTATTTATAATCATTTTATTATTTTCTTTGTTGCGTCCCTTGACCCTAGACCGGGGGTCGTAACAAGTGGGGGCTCGTCCGTTGCCAATCACTGGCTAAAAAGTGGGGGCTCGTCCTTTGTGTTGGCCTTTAGGGAGCGGAATCTCTTCCCAGACCACAACAAAGAGAACAGACTGAGGTCCTTCGTGATCTTCCTGGCCTTAGTCCAGCACCGCTTGCTGTAGATGGAGTGCAGGTCAGGGAGCTCAGTGCGGATGATGCGCTCGGCTGATCGCACCACCCTCTGTAGAGCTCGTCTGTTCTGCATGGTGCTGTTCCCGAACCAGGTCGTGATGTTTCCCGTCAGGATGCTCTCTATGGTGCAGGAGTAGAAGTTCCTGAGCACCTTGGAGGGCAGTCTAAAGTCTCTCAAGCGTCTGAGGTGGTAGAGACGCTGCCGGGCTTTTTTCACCACGGTGTTGATGTGACAGGACCATGACAGGTCCTGCGTGATGTGAACACCGAGGTATCTGAAGCTGTCCACTCTCTCCACTGGGCTCCTGTTGATGACGGGGGTCTGGTAGTTCCTCTCCTGCTTTGTACTAAAGTCCACTATCAGCTCCTTTGTCTTACTGACGTTCAGGAGGAGATTGTTCCTCTGGCACCAGTTTTCCAGATTTCCAATCTCCTCTAGGTAGTCCGACTCATCATTGTTGGTGATCAGTCCGACCACGACGGTGTCGTCAGCAAACTTGATGATGGAGGTGGAGTTGGTAGTGGCCACGCAGTCGTGGGTGTACAAAGAGTACAGCAGGGGGCTCAGAACACAACCCTGGGGGGCTCCAGTGCTGAGAGTGAGTGTGGCTGAGACATGTCCGCCCATCCTTACTGCCTGTGGTCTGCCAGTCAGAAAATTGGAGATCCACTGACATATAGATGAGCTCAGTCCCAGGTGCTCCAGCTTGGTGGTGAGTGTGGAGGGAATTATGGTATTAAAAGCAGAGCTGTAGTCGATGAAGAGCATTTTAACATAATTCCCTTTCCTAGTGTCCAGGTGAGTGAGTGATGTGTGGAGGAGATGAGAGATTGCATCGTCTGTGGAGCGGTTCTGACGGTATGCAAACTGTAGTGGGTCCAGTGTGTCGGGTAGTGAAGAAATGATGAAGTCTCTGATAAGGCGTTCAAAGCACTTCATCACTACTGAGGTGAGGGCTACAGGGCGATAGTCATTGAGGGAAGCAGGATGTGGTTTCTTCGGGACAGGAACAATGATGGACTCTTTGAAGCATGTGGGGATCACCGACTGAGATAAAGAGATGTTGAATATCTCAGTGAACACAGGTGCTAGCTGGTCTGCGCAGGCTCTGAGAATACGACCTGAGATGCCGTCTGGTCCTGCTGCTTTCCTGGTGTTCACTCTCTTGAAGGCTCTCCTCACGTCGTGCTCGGAGATGATGAGCGCGTTCCCGGTGCTGGCTGTGTCTTCCTGTCTGCAGCCGTTAGCGCCGCTAGCATTAGCGCCGTTAGCATTAGCGCCATTAGCATTAGCATCGCTAGCGTCTTTAGCTGCAGCCTCGAAGCGAGCATAGAAGGTGTTGAGCTCGTCTGCCAGAGTCGCGTCCACGTTCGTCATACCGGATGCTGGTGCTTTATAGTCCGTTATTGTTCTTAGTCCCTGCCACAGGCTCCTAGAGTCACTCTGTTGAAGCTGTGACTCTAGTTTTCTCCCGTAGCGCTGCTTTGCCTCTTTCACCGCCTTCCGGACGTTAATTGACGCAGCCTTGTACGGTTCCATGTCCCCCGACGCAAGTCCCGTGTTGTAGGCAGCGGTGCGAGATCTCAGAGCGTCGCGGATGGTTTTATCCACCCACGGCTTCTGGTTGGGAAACGTTCTGATAGTCTTTTTCTCCACCGTATCGTCCACTAGCTTCCCAATAAATCCCACAACCGCTTCGGTAAACACGCTGACGTCATCATCGGAGCTGTTTCTGAACATGTCCCAGTCTGCGTCATCGAGTGCGTCCTGTAACGCAGCCACCGATTGGTCCGTCCAGCGCGTGACCTCCCTCTGAACCGGAACTTCCTGTTTCAGCCTTTGTTTATATTTTGGCATAAGGAAGATGGCGGCGTGGTCGGATTTACCAAACGCTGGACGAGATTGTGCCTTGTAACCGTCTTTGACCGTGGTATAACAATGGTCCAGTGTCCTTTCGCCCTTGGTGGGGCAGGTGATGTGCTGCGCATTTGAGGTTGGCACTATTAAAATCCCCCGCCACAATGAGCGCAGCGTCCCGGTGTTGTGTCTGGTGCTGTGTGAGCGCCTCATGCAGCTCGCATAAGGCAATGTCTGTGTCTGCTTGTGGAGGGATGTAAACGGCACTGATTATGACCGATGTGAACTCCCGTGGAACATAAAATGGATGACACATGATGGACAGTAGTTCCAGGTTTGGTGTGCAGGAGCGTGTAAGAGGAACAACGCTCGCGCTGTTGCACCAGCTGTTGTTCACCATTAAGCACACGCCGCCTCCCCTTGACTTCCCCGAGTCCCTCGTCCTGTCCATGCGGTGAACCGAGAAGAACTCGGCTGGTTGTATGGCGTGGTCTGGCACCGCTGGGTTCAGCCATGTCTCGGTGAAGCAGAGGAGATTGCAGTCCCGAATGTCTCTCTGGAACTTTATCGTGGCCCTGAGGTCATCAAGTTTGTTCTCCAGTGACTGGACGTTGGTGAGCAGGATGCTAGGCAGAGGTGTGCGGTGTGTGGGCTCTGAGCCGGTTCCTCACGCCAGCTCGTCTCCCTCGGGTCCGTCGCTTCGCGTCGCGTCCATTGTTCTCCCTCAGGATCTCACTCGGCCAGCTCGGATCCGGAGTTAAAAACGTCGAATTGTGAGTACATTGTATACCAATAGAAACAAGAGTGTCTCTATCATACCTAATGTACTCAATGGTGGTGATTTTGCCCATTTTAAAACACTGAAAACTAACTTAAAGAACAAAAACAAAGAAAAGGTGGTCGGAGCAGTCGTGACGGCAGCCGACCTCACCGGCGCCATCTTGGTTTATGATCAAATGAGATCAATAAGATCTGATCAATATGATCAATAAGATCAAATGACACCAAGTTCAAAACAGATAAAATACACATGCAATTGTTATAACAGGCTTACTTCGTCACTCATCTAGAGCTCAAAGAAGTCGAGTGGCTTATTAACGTGACTGGAGGTGTGTTGTGTCTAAGTGTCTTCCTAATTTGTTGGGTCTCATGCTGTCTGCTGCCAACGGTTTAAGACACAAAACACACATGGGTCTTTCCTCTGCCCCCACCATCCCCACCATGAATCCAAGCTCAAGATAGGCTTCATCATATTTTCTTTTCGGCTGGCTTTTTGGTTGATTAGGCTGATCGTGCTGAATCGCCTGCTTTTTTTGTGGTTCATGTAACAAATGTATCCATTGACGTTATTATGCTCACTACATACAGTACGCTTCTAACTACATTGTCTTTAAGCTACATCCGCCTTAAATTATACATGTTTAAAAGCATAAACACCGTTATTCTCAACGGTGCAACAAATGATTTAGGGATCATCACAAAATGCCGCACACCAACAAAAAGCGTAGAACGATATTGATCATCCCTTCTGTTCAGAGCCTGAAGGATCAAAAAGCAACTTTGTTGCCACACTGGAAACTAGAAATGCCAGACTAGTACTGCCTGAGAAAATATAAATTTTTAACAAAAATGCAGAAACATCAGCATAAACATTAGAATAAATGAAATTACATACTGTATATAATACCGAATGTTTCCTTATATATTGTTCCTCTGCAATTGACATGCCAACGTTAAATCGTTATTGTTGCACTATGGTTGCACTTTTTCTCTAATGTTATTTTAATATACTTGTATTAATGATCCATTTCTTTGTGTGTGATTGTTTAGTTTCGAGTGTCCGATCTTTATTGTCAATAAAGAAAAGCATGAATTAGAATAGGTACTTTCCTATTTTTTTCCACTAATTCCCTCCCGTTCATTGCGCCAAACCTGTCATGTCTGTATTCCCCACTAGTGGGGCCCCACACTTTGAGAACCACGGACTTAGTGAAATCAAATCATAAAAAAATGATAAAACTCACTGTGTTTCATTGTGAAAATAAGAGTATTTAAACACATACAATGCAAAATTTTTTTACCCAACTGTGTAACCTTAAGAAAACCACTTATTAGTGAGGAAAATCTATTTTTAAAAAAGCCTTCAATTTGCTAGGGAGCCTAAAGAATGGACTTAGATGTACCTTGTTCCAGAGTGATGGGTGGATCAGGGTAAGAAGAGAGAGAGATAATATTGATATATCATTTTCACAAACGGATTGTCCACCACAAAGTCCAGACTCTAACCCCATTGAGATTTTATAGGTTGTGCTGGAGAAGGCGTTACGCAGCAGTCTGACTCTCCGACCATCAATACAAGATCTTGGAGAGAAATTAATGTGACTCTGGATGGAAATAAATGTTGTGACATTGCATAGGCTTATTGAATCAATGCCACAGCAATAATCGGAGCAAAAGGCAGTTCAACAGAATATTTGAAAGAGAGTGAGTGTGTGAAGCTATTTTTTTTCTTTTTGCCCAAGCAGTGTATTAGTATATACATATGCATTAAGGGGTGGGATTTAAACAGCCTAATAACTTGGTTGGCAACAACATCTTCCATCGGCTGCACATATGAACATATTACTGTTAATGGAGGTTTGTCAAAATTAAAGTCAGGAACTATTCACTCTTTACCATCCACTACTGGTTATATTAGCAATTCATGTGATATTTCAGTTCGCTTTTGTCTTCTGGGAGATAAGATCTCACAGTGGATATCCTCAAGGAGGATAGCCCAATGGTGGGCTGCTTCTCTTTCCCCTTCATTTACCCTCATTTAACCAAAGCAATATGTTACATTTTTCTCCAGTGGGCACAGCTCTGACACTAAATCTCTATTACCCATATTACTCCA
The DNA here is from genome assembly GCA_030522415.1 of Channallabes apus. NCBI lineage: Eukaryota > Metazoa > Chordata > Actinopteri > Siluriformes > Clariidae > Channallabes > Channallabes apus. Next base: position 33,165,706 of record CM060118.1, read on the forward strand.
TATGCTTGGATGAGTATGTGATGATGCCTGGGGCTAAAAGCTGCAGCTGAGTAGTGGTTGAGAAAGCACACAATTTATAAAGCATTTGCTGGGAGGGACTTCCACAGCTACATCTGCTCTGGGATGCTGAGGCGTAATCAGGGAACGCTGGGTCCCAGAGTGCTGCCTCAGATACGAATGCTGGCTTTATCGGATCCTAGCTTAGAAAATGAGGGGGATCCATCATGGCCACAGTGCTGACAGTGCATTGTGTGTGTGTGTGTGTGTGTGTGTGTGTGTGTGTGTGTGTGTGTGTGTGTGTGTGTGTGTGTGTGTGTGTGTGTGTGTGCTGTGGAGCTATGCAATCTATGCAAAGTAAAAGAAAATATGACCCAGATGACGTACAATATGGCTTTATGTGCAGAGAAGAAACAAATAAAATAAAAGTTTTGTATAATAAAACAATGGTTTTTGCATTGTATAAAATTGCTCATCAGAATGTGAAATGCAAAAAAACCCCACACATTTGCAGTTGTCACAATTATTGGAAGACATAAAGCAGCAGACAGAACCATGCACTAAAGCAAATGACTGTTGTGCATTTTTCATAATGAGTGTACAATTTTCATCACAATCTGTGAGAGTGTTTATGACGCACATGGAAAGACCTTGGGTTTATTAATTGGGGAATAAAAAGGAACTTAAGAAAACCAATCAAGCTCCACCATCTCCTCGAGAGTTCTGAAAACTAAAAATAAACTCTCTCATCCACTCCAGATGAGTCAACCCTTTCTAAGGACTTATGTCTTATTTATATGTGTTTTTAAACAATCAAGAACACACACTTAAAAAGTGGTGTGCCGCTCTCTCTCTCTCTCTCTCAACAACGCCAGCTTCTGAGATGGACTATGGCTGGTTCTTTTCCTGTGTCTCTGTCTTAGATCTTTGTCTTTGTCTTGAAGGCACTAATACCACTTCTGGTTCTACCTAATAATTGTACAAAGTGAGGAACGTTGGTGAGCCATGTCTGAGAGCTAGGTCGAACGAGGTGGTAGATGGTCCAAGGATGTGGTCAAGCTCTAGCATTGGCTACATCTTGGCAGTTTGTTCCTGATCTGGGGAATCTACAGAGTGCTCAGAGTCTAAGAGTGCTCAGTCTCCTCCTCTTCTCTTCCTCCCCCTCTTTCTCTTTCCTCTCTCCCCCTGTCTCCCCCTTTCACTCTTTCTCTCTCTCTCTCTGTCGAGCTACACATGTGGTTCCTGAGCTGCCAGTGATCCAGACTCCCTCTGCCCTTCGGACCTGTCTGATCCATCCTGGTGCCCGGTTTCTGGTTGGAGGTCTCATCGCATGGATGCCCCGTGTGTCTCTTTAGGATGCGTCTGGTGTCTGGGGATGATTCTCTATACTTAGAAGATGGTTCTGGCCTCGACTGGTGTGGTCAGCTGTTTCTCTGAGGACTTGACAATTCGATAGTTCAGGACTGGAACTTTCTACAAGTCTATCTGAGTCTCGAATAACTACTGGACTCCATTTTACATCAAGTATTATAACATCAATTAACATCAACTATTATAGCTGAACCTAACACTTAACACTATATAAATGCAGATCATTTCCTGCTATCTGTTTCACCCAGATGAGGATGGGTTCCCTGTCGAGTCTGGTTCCTCTCAAGGTTTCTTCCTATTACCGTCTCAGGGAGTTTTTCCTTGCCACTGTCGCCCTCGGGCTTGCTCGCCAGGGAATATCTGAACATTTTGATTCATACACATTCACATTCCATACAAACTTAAATAATTCTTTTGATTGTGTAAAGCTGTTTTGAGACAATGTCAATTGTTAAAAGCGCTATACAAATAAAATTGAATTGAATTGAATTAAAATTGAATTAAGAGACAAGGAAAGAGAGAAGTGAGACAGGCATCCAAAACACCCTACTCAGGTAAGAGGAACCAGTCTGATGCAAGGGTTAGTGTCTTTAGCCCTTGCCATCCACTGTAGTGGAGCATGGTGTGTGACCAATGAAATTAGGCCATGATATTGGGTAATATTTTAGCTCCTCTACAGCCCATATAATGGCAAGGGCCTCTTGCTCAAGCATTTGGCAAATTTCATTGTCCAGAGCAACTTACACTACAAGGACAAAGAGTTAGGACCTGGAAGTGCTGCACTGATCTGACTGGCTCATGACAAGCATGACAAGCATTTATGAGGTCAGGCACTGATGTAGGACAAGAAGGCCTGGCTCACAATCTGTTCATCCCAAAGGCTGAGGTCAGGGCTGTGTGGACCATTCAGGTTCCTCCACACTGAACTCTTCAAACCATGTTTTTATAGTCCTTGCTTTGTGTGCTGTGGCACAGCGATGTTGGGATAGAAAAGGAGCTTCCCCAAACTATTGCCACAGAGTTGGAAGCATTGCAATATCCAAGATGTCTTGCTATGCTGAAGCATTAATAATGCCCTATATGGAACTGTATTACTGTTTACACTGTACACTCAGCAGAGGAAAAGTTCTCTGGAGATTTTTTGATCTGCATAATGAGATCAGAGTTTTTCAGGAAAGCAAGGATGGTAATATTCAAGTGCCCACTGATAAGAAATGGCTCTCTGACCTGGCTTTCCTTGTGGATGTAACAGAGATGCTCAATGTTTTGAATGTTCTGCTCCAGGGAAAGGACCAGGGCCCGGTTTCTCGATAATGCACACTATTCGCGCGATAAGAAGACTCTTAAGATATATCTTACTTAGAAAGTGATAACGATAAGTGTATTTCTCGAACTGTCTCTTAGGAGTCTTCTTATGTCGCTGCCTCTTACGTAGACAAGGCGCTGTCTACAGTGAAGGTCCTGAGTTAGCTGACATTGGTTGCTCAGCAATCGATTTTTGACTCCTTTTTCATGACAGCGTTAAGAAAGACGGCACTTTCTATGCAAATTAAATATTGCACTAAATTATTTTAATAGCGTTTATTTCGACATGGGTTAACTTATCAATAACATGCCATAATAGACAAATATATAAATTAAATCACCAAACTGTCGCTAATATTTTCATGTAAACTGTAGTGGCGGTGAAACGAACCGGGTTTATAATCATAGTTGATGGACTAACAGCTGATAACACTAGTGAAGAGCTCTTCACCAGCTTCAGAAACAATGTGAAACATGTCAGTTGTTGGGGTTGTATAGCACACTTATGGAATGAATACGATGAGATGACAGAGTGGAGGTTTAATCCCCCTATCTCACCTACTGTACGCGGGGCCGTAAGTGCGGTTCATCATGATTCAGCACGAGTTTTGGTTTCATGGTTACGTTTCCATTTTACCACGCAAAAAAATTAAACATGTTCAACATGCGGACGCTCGCGGACCTTGCGGATCATTTTGGACCGATGGGCGGTCACTCGAGGCGGATCATGGTGGCTAATACCCCTCTCTCACCTGTGTGGCCTGACTCATCTCCGTGAGCTGCCGCGATTGCCCGCGACGTTTCTTTAACATTCCGCGTTCTGCAAGGTCTGCAAGTTTCCGCGAGGACTATCAAAAAAAATTAAACGTTTAATTTTTCACGAGGAAAGATGGAAACGGAATCACAGCGCAAAGACTCGGGGTGAATCATGATGAACTCTACTTACGACCACTGCGCGAGCCCGCGCAGGTGAGATAGGGGTATAACACACCGCATCTCACAGCGAGTCAAACCGCATACTGTAAGTGAATAGGGGTATTACTGTACGCATTACAATCACCCAGAAAAATGAATGGATGCAGGGTTTGAAACTCCCAAGGTTTTCTCATTTAACTAAATCAAATTTCATAAAAATAAAACATGTCCATTAAGAAAAGCCCATAAAGTTATGGATAATGGCTAATGATCAATGAAACCTATTTTAAACAAAAAGCAGAGAGCAGCTGGACATCGGGACGGGGAGTGTAAGTACGACGCGTTGGCCTGGCATGCGCAGGTCTGAGCAGCTCAAGAAGCTCCATAATCTGTTGCCTTGGAAGGCAAAACTTTTTTCTTTTTTTTTAAATAACGACCACGGGGAAACTATGAAAAGGGCTGAAGTTTTGTCTAAAGGAAACATGTACATGACCCACATGGCTCCACGGACCGCGCCATCTTCAGTTTAACACAACACCATGCTGTATCGCTGCCAAATTGTTCGCCAGCTGTTTAATATTAAAAGTGATTGCCAATTTTAATGCATTAGTCACATTATGAAATAGGCTAATTAAAAGTCACTCTATTAGTTCTGATATCAAATAAAATAACATTCTTAAACAGGCCTACAGTATATTCCATCATTAATACGACTTTGATAACGTTCCATAATGTGCTTCCATACACCGCTGATTTATAAAGACTGCTGCTCAGTGGCGGCCACTAGCGTCTTGAGCTGAAACTACGGTAAGAATGAGTTAAGGTTGGTCCAGACCAACCTTACGAACGTGTGACTTAGCTAAGAGATACTTAGCGTAAGAACGTTTCGGGAAATGCGCCATAACGTTAAGAGAGAGGTTAAGGTACAACTTAAGAACTACTTAGTGATAAGAAGCTTTCGAGAAACCGGGCCCAGATTATCACCCAGCTTTTTGATCACATCAGAGCCTTCAAACAAATACTACTGCAGCTCAAAAGACATCTCTCAGCAGTTACCCGTAACATTTACAGTTATAATATTCAGGAAATTTTATGTGCAATCATAATTATATTATTAGTAATTATATTTAGAATTATATGTGGATTTTGCATTTATAATCAGTCATTTCAGCATTTGTGTTTTTGTTGTACTTCAAGCTGATAAAATTATCTTAAAATTAGCTTGTTTCTTAAATTGTCATGAAAGAATTTCCTCCTTTTTTCAGTTATTTATTCTATTTGATTTCTTCCTCTGTTTTACATGCCTGCGTTGCTCATTTCACTTCCAATCTCACACTGTTCTTTTTGTTTCTCACCCCACATGCAGGACATTTAACCCATTTTCCCTGTCTTGGAGAGGTACCGTAGGCATGGTGAAAGAGAAGGTTCATGAATATGATGCTGTTCTCAGCAACCTTATCCAGGAGTTTGACAGTCGCTTTGAGGACTTCAGACACAACACTGCTGACTTTGAGTTGTTTGCTCAACCCTTCACCATCAGTATGGATGCAGTCAGAGACTGACTGTTGTTGTTGTTGTTGCTGTTGTTACTTAATTACCTAATGCCATATCTGTTATTTCAGATTTTTTTTTAAAAATCAGTATTGCTGTGATAGGCTCCAGGTCCCCCGCGACCCTGAACACAGGATTAAGCGGTATAGAAAATGAATGAATAAATGAATGAATGAATGAGTATTGTTGTAAAATAAATCCAAACCTGGGGCCCAACTTTTAACTAATGCTATATACAGTATACTGTTGAAATAAAATGCACGTTATAACATTTTTTTTGTAGAAAGTTACTTTGCGATTACAGACATATCTAAAAGCTGTGCCCCCAAAAATCTACATCCTGTGGGATTAAGGGTGCTTTCACACCTACAGTTCGATTGCTTTAGTCCGCACCAGTCAGAAAAATGTTACAATGTAGTAAACAGACGTTGGTACGGTTTGCTTTCACATATGCAGAGTTCTAAACGAACCAAAATAGACCGCGAAGCCCATCGGCACCGGAAACAGACTATTTTCAGAAAATCGCGCCACTTTCAATAATCATGGAGGAACAGCTTTGCTTTGCGCTCATGGTGCTGATCCTCGCGCACTGCATTGTACGTGCAAATCATTATTTTCAGATAATTAATTTCGAACACGATTCGCGGCTGCGACTCCAAACCAGCTTCCTGGTTTATTCATCTCGCCGACGGCGCATTTGCACGCCACTTCAGGGAGAGACGTGTCCTCCTCCTGAATGATCATTTTGTTATTAGCCGGCGATCTTCCTGCAGATCCATCAGGTAATCCGTTGGCCGATCGAAACAGCCCAGCCACACATTTTTCATCTTTAATGTGAATACAGAGAGGCACTTAATTTCTTCCGCACTCCACGTTTCTCCGCGGTTTGATTTCATCGCGAGTCGAGCTTGAAAAATTTAATCGAGTCATCAGGAAGGGAAAATAATTTCACCCGCAACCCCGTATCTAACCCAAAGTGCATTAAACTATACCATTTCATCAGATTTGGTTTGGTTGCTTTCACACCAGACGAACTGTACCAAAGTAGAGCGGATAAAGCAGCCCGAGACCACCCCTTCAGGCAGGTCTCGGATCGATTGATTTGGTGCGCACCAAAGTACCGAGATTGCATTCACATCAACACAAACGAACCGAACCAAGGGACCAAACACGTTTGGTGCGCACCAAATGCTGTAGGTGTGAAAGCACCCTAAGTTAAATGTAATTTTTTTTTTAGATATTTTTTTTTGTAAACATTGTTAGCCCTTTTAGCAACGAAGGCCCTGTTAGCTGCTATTTTGAGGTAGTTTTGATTCATTGTTCATGTGAAATTATCATGTTTTGGCTTTTTAGAATGTGTTGCTGTGTAATGTGGCTACTCCACATTGTGGTAAATTCAGAAATAAAAACAAGTAAGAGTTCAAAAATACCATTTATCACATTTTGCTGTCAAATTGTTTATATGCTGTAATTATGATGCAAAAATACAGACATGTGCAATCTCTAAATCAGCTATTGCATGTGACTCCTTGCAAGTGACTGTTGATAGGTAAAGCTGTCCCTTAAAATAGGATGTATGAATGTGTTATTGAGGATATTGTTTCCTATAAACATCGAGCACCCAGGCAATAACAAACACATCAGGCAAAATGAAGTTATCTGAGAATAGAATTAAACTCTGCATAACCCTTTGGCCTGCACCATTAATAATTTTTAACCTAATTACGGGAATGTACCACTTCCAGGAATGCCATGGAGCTAGCCAGAATAAGTCCATTCAGAGCTGTCCCTGGTCTCAAAGAGGGCACAAATGAGAAAAAAAATCTTTTTCTCAATTTTTTTAGGAGAGATTTGATACTTAAAGTTGTCTTTGATACTAGCAGACACATTCTGCAAGGCTGAGGGAGAGAGTAGCGGAGAGAAATGTCCATACATTACTTTTAAAATTCAAAGACATTGTTGTCTAGAAAGTTCTCCTTGTATTAGTAGTTATCAGATCACTCACACACACACACACACACACACACACAAGCATACTTCCTGCCAGTGCACCGCACTTGATAAGCCTTCCCACACTTCGCTAATTCTGCTATCGATCATAAGCATACTCTTCAAAAGGACTGGCATAGATCTGGTTGGGTCACAGCTCAAGCTTTTCAGCAAAAGCATAAACGCACCTATGGCCAACTGCCGCAGCCACGTGAGTTCAAAGTGGGCGGTCGCATACTGCTGCTCCTCCCTAGTGCAACTTGTAAGTTCCTGGCCCATGGGCAAGGACCCTTCACAGTCGTGGAACGAGTCAGGCCAATGAACTATCATCTGCAACAGCCTGTTAAGCGTGAATGCACTGAGCTGTATCACATTAACCTTTTAAAATGGGGTATAGAGCCCATCCCTTATGCCTGTGCTTTCATTGCATGTAGCATACTTCAATTCAATTCAATTCAGTTTTATTTGTATAGCGCTTTTAACAATTGACATTGTCTCAAAACAGCTTTACACAATCAAAAGAATTATTTAAGTTTGTATGGAATGTGAATGTGTATGAATCAAAATGTTCAGATATTCCCTGGCGAGCAAGCCCGAGGGCGACAGTGGCAAGGAAAAACTCCCTGAGACGGTAATAGGAAGAAACCTTGAGAGGAACCAGACTCGACAGGGAACCCATCCTCATCTGGGTGAAACAGATAGCAGAAAATGATCTGCATTTATACAGTGTTAAGTGTTAGGTTCAGCTATAATAGTTGATGTTAATTGATGTTATAATACTTGATGTAAAATGGCGTCCAGTAGTTATTCGAGACTCAGATAGACTTGTAGAAAGTTCCAGTCCTGAACTATCGAATTGTCAAGTCCTCAGAGAAACAGCTGACCACACCAGTCGAGGCCAGAACCATCTTCTAAGTATAGAGAATCATCCCCAGACACCAGACGCATCCTAAAGAGACACACGGGGCATCCATGCGATGAGACCTCCAACCAGAAACCGGGCACCAGGATGGATCAGACAGGTCCGGAGGGCAGAGGGAGTCTGGATCACTGGCAGCTCAGGAACCACATGTGTAGCTCGACAGAGAGAGAGAGAGAAAGAGTGAAAGGGGGAGACAGGGGGAGAGAGGAAAGAGAAAGAGGGGGAGGAAGAGAAGAGGAGGAGAGATTGCAATTAGGTATGGTCACAGTCACAATGTCTAATGTGAATGTATATTTACTGTAGAGTGCAAGCAGGGACTCCGGCAGGACTAACTATGACAGCATAACTAAAAGGGAGAGCCAGAAGGAAACACAAACATGAGGGCTCCCTGAGATGTAAAGCAAACAATCACCTCACCGTCAACAAACCTGAGTGATCAAATGAGACTGAGGAAGACAGCATCTAAACATACCAGTTCACCATAATACTCTACGTCCATGAGTCCCCCAGATCTGTTCCTTTACCTTATGGCAAATCTATTTATAAAATGCTTGGTTAAATAAATAGGTTTTGAGCCTAGACTTAAACACTGAGACTGTGTCTGAGTCCCGAACACTATTTGGAAGACTATTCCATAATTTTGGGGCTTTGTAAGAAAAAGCTCTGCCCCCAGCTGTAGTTTTCATAATACGCGGTACTGATAAGCAGCCTGCATCCTTTGACCGAAGTAGGCGTGGTGGATCGTAAGACACTAGCAGTTCGCTCAGATACTGCGGCGCGAGACCATTTAATGCCTTATATGTCAAGAGTAGTATTTTAAAATCAATGCAAAATTTCACAGGGAGCCAATGCAGTGAAGATAGGCGTGATGTGCTCATATCTTCTGGTTCTAGTGAGGACTCTCGCTGCTGCATTTTGGACTAGCTGAAGCTTGTTTATGCACCTAACTAAACAACCAGACAGTAAGGCATTACAATAGTCCAACCTAGAAGTGATAAAAGCATGAACTAGTTTTTCTGCATCATTTAGCGACAATATATTTCTTATTTTGGCAATATTTCTAAGGTGAAAGAATGCTATCCTGGTGATATTATCTACATGAGCTTCAAATGAAAGGCTGGAATCTATAATCACGCCGAGGTCTTTTACTGTTGCACTTGACGGAACAGAAAGGCCATCTAAAGTTACGGTGTGATCTAAGATTTTACTTCTAGCTGTATGCGGTCCTATGACTAGAACTTCTGTCTTATCTGGATTAAGCAGAAGGAAGTTAATTAGCATCCAATTTCTTATGTCCTGAACACATTGCTCAACTTTAGTAAGATGGTTTTTCTCATCAGGTTTTGTTGAGACGTATAGCTGTGTGTCGTCAGCATAACAATGAAAACTAATACCATGCTTACGGATTATGTTGCCCAGAGGAAGCATGTAAAGGGAAAAAAGAAGTGGGCCTAAAACTGAACCCTGCGGAACGCCAAACTCCACTAGAGAACATGCAGAATAATCACCATTTAAGTCTACATACTGATAACGATCGGTCAAATAGGATCTGAGCCAGGAGAGGGTTGTACCCTTAATTCCTACTAAATTTTCTAATCTGTGAAGAAGAATAGCATGATCAATAGTGTCAAAAGCTGCACTGAGGTCGAGTAATACAAGCATAGTTACACAACCCTGATCAGAGGCCAATAGGAGGTCATTTACTACTTTAACGAGTGCTGTTTCTGTGCTGTGATGAGGCCTAAATCCTGACTGATACAGTTCATGTATGCCATTTCTATGTAGATATGAGCATAGCTGCTCCGCTACTATCTTTTCCAGAATCTTAGAGATAAAGGGGAGGTTTGATATTGGCCTGTAATTGGACAGCTGACAGGGGTCGAGGTCAGGTTTCTTAATTATTGGTTTAATAACTGCTACTTTAAAAGATTTTGGAACATAACCAATGCTGAGTGAGGAATTAATTATTCTCAACATCGGTTCTGTTATTACTGGTACTATCTGTTTAAGAAAATGTGTCGGTATAGGATCTAATATACAGGTTGATGAATTTGCAGAAGAGATGAGTGAAATTAGTTCATTCTCTTCAAGAGGAGTAAAGTATTCTAGGTTTGAATCTGACATGGCTAGGTTAACATCAGTATCAATTACATTGTTTGGTTTCAAAGCCTCAATTTTATGCCTGATATTTACAATTTTATTATTAAAAAAGTTCATGAAGTCCTCACTATTGCATGATGTTGTTGTGGAGATTTCTGTAGTGGTCTTATTTCTGGTTAATTTGGCTACGGTATTAAATAAAAATCTAGCATTATTTTTATTTTCTTCTATAAGAGTGGAGAGATATGTTGATCTAGCTACACTAAGAGCTTTCCTATAGTTCAGGATGCTCTCTTTCCATGCTATTTGAAATACCAACAATTTAGTTTGACGCCATTTACGCTCTAAAATCCGAGCGGTCTGTTTTAAAGTGCGCGTGTGATCGTTATAACAGGGAGCGAGTTTCTTATCTCTAATAATTTTTCTTTTAGCTGGAGCTACATTATCTAAGGTACAACGAAGTGTCGACTCTAAATATTCAGTCGCCTGATCAAGTTCTGTGGGGTCAGCCGGTGGCCTAATCGAAGTTGGTAACTCTGGGAGATTACTGATAAAACTCTGTGTGGTAGTTGATGTGAATGTACGTTTAATACGGTAGCGCGGTGCTGTGCGTACATTATCACTGTGACACGCTTGAATGGAGACAAGATAGTGATCTGAGATAATTTCAGACAGTGGAATTGTGAATACATTTCTTATAATTAATCCGAAGAATATTACTAAATCTAAAGTGTGACCTGCTTTATGAGTGGGTCCTACTACACACTGATTTACACCTACGGAGTCCAGTATGGATATAAATGCTGTTCTCAGAGGGTCTTCTGGATACTTCACAAACAACTGCATACTTTGCTGCTAAACCAAAGCTTTTCTTTAAAACTGTTGTTGGGACATTGACACCTGCTTCCTATGTGTTCTGTCTGTGTACCAGGCCTGTTAAAGCCAAAAATGAAAAAAGCATATGCTATACAGTAAGTGATCATTAAAAAAATTTAACAACAAATTTAAAAAATAATTAGAAAAAAAAAACAAATTAGAAGCTGCTAGGTTTTGCATGTAAAAAAAGAAGCAGGTGCGACAGAACTGTGGGTGGTTATGCAGGATGCTCAGGAAAAACATAGTAGCTAATTTCCTTTTAAAACTGCACAAATTGTTCCTGACACTAAAGGGTCCTTAAAGCAGTGTCACACTAAATACAGACTTTGTTTCATTAATGACTGCTTAGCCAGGATCTCAATATATTAAAATATTTAATTTCATGTTTGAATAACATTATAAATATAATTTATTACTATTTCATTACATTTCATTACATGCATGGGGAATACTGCTGCCTTGACAGTTGTTCAAAAGATTATCATTGAAAACCTCCACAAGAACAGGAAGCCGTAGAAGGTCATTACGGAAAGGGCTAGCTGTTAACATAACACTGGTTGGTTTGTGGCAAAGAGAAGTGATTTTGCTGGGTTGTATAGTGGAGGCGCGGAATGAACTTTGCAAAGAGAATGCGGAATTGCAGGGCCAGCAGGAGTTGAATGAATGACGGATCAGTGTAGATAAATCGTGGTCTAAGGTTCAAAAAAAGTAATACAATATTCCAGATTCGTGGTCATGAAAAATTTGATGGAGTCGGTTGTGAAGGTTGTGAAAGTCCGTGATCAGCGAACGGTCGAGGATGAATCAGCTTGAACCCCGCTTCACTTCTCAGTTCCATAGCCTTCCAAGTCCACAAGATACTGAAGGAAGCACCCACGATTGGACTTGTGAAAAGTTTCTGTGAAACTGTAAAAGCTTCGCCTCCATCTATGAGCTAAGATGGTGGAGGAGGTTGAGAAGCGGAGCCAGAAAGTATGGAACCAACCTGCAGATCTAGGTCACATGTCACGTGGGTTTAACTTGATGCATGGCCAGAGGAAGAGTCAACCTGATGGAACATCGATTGATAATCCGAGTGATCGTGAATGGCCAATGAATCTTGGCGAGAGCTTTCTGGACATGGTTTTGAGTGGCAGGTTGCATACAGTATGGACAGCATGACCCTTTGGCCAACATGGTATTTGGGGTGGAGTGGACATAATTTATGTCTGACAGACACCCAAGGAAATATTTAGGTCAAATGGACCTAATATAATATGACCTAGGAATATGTGTGTTCAGAGCAATGCGTGAGGCAGCAAAAAGAAAGGAATGGTGGAGTAACAGAGGTGAAGGTAATTACTTTGCTTTAGCCAGTGAAGCATCCCATCACTTTTGGTGTCGTCTGCAAACTTCAGGATGGTGTTCTTGTGAGGCATAACGTAGTTGTGCGTAAACAGGGTCAATCAAGATGTTCTCAAACAAGATGTTTGTGGGGGTTGGTCATGTTAAAAGCAGAACTCTAATCCACAAAAAGCATAACTCACCTGTTAGTCAGTATGCAAATTGCAAGAGATCCACTGTGTTTGGTATTCTGTTCTAAATGTGAGCCAGTCTCACTTCATTCAGTAATTCAGACTTGAGAATGAGGACAATGGTTGTGTTCTTAAAGCAGGTGGGAACCAGGTGGAGAACTTCCTTGTATGGTGAGCAAGATGTTGTCAACACAGGTACAAAAGTAACCAGTCACATACTCAGCATAGTCGTGTATGCTGAAAGAAGAACAAGTAAAACAGTTCTGCAGGGTTCTTTCAGTCTCTGGAGTCCAGAGTTTAACTTGTTTGGTCACAGGAATTGTTTCAGTCTTTGCCTGCAGGCTGAATATAGAAACAGAGAAATGTGTTCTGAATGTATGAAATTGGGGCGTGGTGCAGCCTTATATGCACCACGTATGTTGCTGTACATTCCCTCCTTGAACCACCACCTTATCGTGATGGAGGGGTTTGCGTGTCCCAATGATCCTGGGAGCTATGTTGTCGGGGGCTTCATGCCCCTGGCAGGGTCACCCATGGCAATCTGGTCCTAGGTGAGGGAACAGACAAAGAGTGGTTCAAAAGACCTCTTATGATGAGTAAAAACCTTGGAAAACATTTTCCCTCGCCGGGACGTGGGTCACCAGGGCTTCCCTCTGGAGCCAGGCCTGGAGGTGGGGCTCGATGGCGAGCGCCTGGTGGTCGGGCCTGCACCCATGGGGCCCGGCCGGGCACAGCCCGAAGAGGCAACGTGGGTCCCCCTTCCCATGGGCTCACCACCTGTAGGAGGGGCCAAAGAGGTCGGGTGCAGTGTGAGCTGGGCGGTGGCCGAAGACAGGGGCCTTGGCGGTCTGATCCTCGGCTGCAGAAGCTGGCTATAGGGACGTGGAATGTCACCTCTCTGGCTTGTGTGTGAGGTTGAGAAGTTCCGGCTAGATATAGTTGGACTCAGCTCGACTTACAGCTTGGACTCTGGAACCAGTCTTCTTGAGAGGGGCTGAACTCTCTTCTACTCTGGAGTTGCCACCGGTGAGAGGCGACGAGCAGGTGCGGGCATACTTATTGCCCCCCGTCTCGGGGCCTGTACATTGGGGTTCACCGCAGTGGACGAGAGGGTGGCCTCCTTCCGCCTTTGGGTGGGGGGATGGATCCTTACTGTTGTTTGCGCTTTGTTTGCAGTTTGGAGTACCCGCCCTTTTTGGGGTCTCTGGAGGGGGCGCTAGAAAATGTTCCTCCTGGGGACTCCATCGTTCTGTTGGGGGACTTCAATGCTCATGTGGGCAATGACAGTGAGACCTGGAAGGGCGTGATTGGGATGAACGGCCCTCCCGATCTGAACCAGATGTGTTTTGTTATTGGACTTCTGTGATCGTCACGGATTGTCCATAACGAACACCATGTTCAGGCATAAGGGTGTCCATATGTGCACCTGGCACCAGGACACCCTAGGCCGCAGTTCGATAATCGACTTTGTGGTCGTGTCATCGGACTTGCGGCCACATGTCTTGGACACTCGGGTGAAGAGAGGGGCGGAGCTGTCAATTGATCACCACATGGTGGTGAGTTGGCTTCGTTGGCGGGGTAGGATGTCGGTCAGGCCTGGTAGACCCAAACGTATTGTGAGGGTCTGCTGGGAACGTCTGGCAGAGTCCCCTGTCAGAACGAGCTTCAACTCTTACCGGGCCTTTTTGGCTGGTGGCACTCCGGAGGCAGCTGATAGGTACCGGCAGGCCAAGCGGAATGCAGCTTCGGTGGTTGCTGAGGCAAAAACCCGGGCGTGGGAGGAGTTTGGGGAGTCCATGGAGAATGACTTTCAGATGGCTTCGAAGAGATTCTGGTCCACCATCCGGCGTCTCAGGACGGGAAAGCAGTGCACGGTCAACACAGTGTATAGTGGGGATGGTGCGCTGCTGCATCGACTCGGGAAGTTGTGGGTCGGTGGGGGGAGTACTTCGAAGACCGCCTTAATTCCACCAACATGCCTTCCGATGAGGAAGCAGAGTCTTGGGACATAGAAGTGGACTATTCCATCTCTGGGGCCGAGGTCGCTGAGGTGATCAAAAGGCTCCGTGGTGGCGGGGCCCCGTGGGTGGATGAGATACGCCCGGAGTTCCTCAAGGCTCTGGATGTTGTAGGGCTGTCATGGTTGACATGTCTCTGCAACATTGCATGGACATCGGGGACAGTGCCTCTGGACTGGCAAACCGGGGTGGTGGTCCCCCTCTTCAAGAAGGGGGACCGGAGAGTGTGTTCCAACTACAGAGGGATTACACTCCTCAGCCTCCCCGGGAAAGTCTATTCAGGGGTCCTGGAAAGGAGGGTCCGTCGGATAGTCGAACCTCGGATTCAGGAGGAGCAGTGTGGTTTTCGTCCAGGTCGCGGAACAGTGGACCAGCTCTACACCCTTAGCAGGGTCCTGGAGGGGGCATGGGAGTTTGCCCAACCAGTCTACATGTGCTTTGTGGACTTGGAGAAGGCATTTGACCGTGTCCCTCTGGGAGTCCTGTGGGGGGTACTCCGGGAGTATGGGATATCGGATTCCCTGTTAAGAGCTGTCCGGTCCCTGTACAACCGGTGTCGGAGCTTGGTCCGCATTGCCGGTAGTAAGTCGGACCTGTTTCCGGTGAGAGTAGGACTCCGACAGGGCTGCCCTTTGTCACCGATCCTGTTCATAATTTTTATGGACAGGATTTCTAGGCGCAGCCAGGGCGTTGAGGGGGTACAGTTTGGTGGGCTCAGGATTGGGTCACTGCTTTTTGCAGATGACGTTGTTCTGTTGGCCTCATCATCCTGCGACCTATAGCTCTCACTGGATTGGTTCGCAGCTGAGTGTGAAGCGGCTGGAATGAGAATCAGCACCTCCAAATCTGAGGTCCTCAGCCGGAAAAGGGTGGAGTGCGCTCTCAGGGTTGGGAGTGAGATCCTGCCCCAAGTGGAGGAGTTTAAGTATCTCGGGGTCTTGTTCACAAGTGAGGGTAAAATGGAACGGGAGATTGACAGGCGGATCGGGGCAGCGTCTGCAGTGATGCGGGCTCTGTCCGCCGTGGTGAAGAAGGAGCTGAGCCAAAAGGCAAAGCTCTCAATTTACCGGTCGATCTACGTTCCTACCCTCACCTATGGTCATGAGCTGTGGGTAGTGACCGAAAGAATAAGATCGCGAATACAAGCGGCCGAAATGAGTTTCCTCCGCAGGGTGTCTGGGCTCTCCCTTAGAGATAGGGTAAGAAGCTCAGTCATCCGGAAGGGGCTCAGAGTAGAGCCGCTGCTCCTCCGCATCGAGAGGAGCCAGATGAGGTGGCTATTTAGGATGCCCCCTGGACGCCTCCCTTGTGAGGTGTTCCAGACATGCCCCACCGGAAAGAGACCCCGGGGAAGACCCAGGACACGCTGGAGGGACTATGTCTCTCGGCTGGCCTGGGAACGCCTTGGGATCCCCCCGGAAGAGCTGGAAGAAGTGGCCAGGGAGAGGGAAGTCTGGGCATCCCTGCTGAAGCTGCTGCCCCCGTGACCCGACCTCGGATAAGCGGAAGAAAATGGATGGATGGATGGATGGATGGATATAACTGTGTGTCGCCAGCATAACAATGAAAACTAATACCATGCTTACGGATTATGTTTCCCAGAGGAAGCATGTAAAGGGAAAAAAGCAATGGGCCTAAAACGAATGGTTATGACTATAACCTCGGTTCCCTGAGGGAGAGGAACGAGGTACAACACATATTGTATGGGATATCACGCCCTCTCGTGTCCTGGCTGAAGCCACCTTTATTCACGCCGTAAGGCAGGCAAACTTGTGGTGACGTAGGTATAGCCCCGCCAACACCTATAAACCATCGTCACCACGGTTGACCTTCAGTTCGACAGCCGCTCTTCGGCGAGCGTAACTGTGAGGCGGGGCAGCATTGTGTTGTTCCTCGTTCCTCTCCCTCAAGGAACCGAGGTTATAGTCATAACCATTTGTTCCCTTTCAGTCGATTCACTCAGTACAACACATATTGTATGGGACATATATTCACGCCCCGCCGAGCATCTACCAAAGTCAGGCACAAGAACCCTGGTAGCTACTCTACTGCATCATGGACCCTGCAGAGAGGACCGAATGAGCCACTGAGGGGGCCGTTATATCAAGTCGGTAGAACCGGACAAAGGTGTGCGGTGAGGACCAACTAGCTGCCGCGCAAATATCACCCACGGACATCCCTTTGAACAGCGCCCATGATGTTGCCATAGCTCTTGTTGAGCGCGCTCTCACACCCTGAGGCAGTGGCACACCCTTACTGCTATAAGCTAATGAAATAGCTTATAGCTTAATTTTCCATTTATTTCTTTATTTAAAGGTTGATGAAAAATAACAACAATAAACATATACAAACAGAGATAGGCTATATAACAGTTCATTCTTTGTATATTGTCTTCATTTGACGTCAGCTTTAATGAAAAAAAAAAAAATTATTTTGTTGCACTAAATACTATTTATGCAGTACAATCAGGGTCTCTTAATTCACTATTCATTCTAGTATCAAAATACAAATAACGCATTTCCCCCCTTGGGACAAGGATCTCTTTTAAAACTCTCTGGGTTCTGAGGCCTTTCTGAAGACCTGCAGTGCTGCAGGAGTCTTCTTAAATTTGTCAAATCTTCTGCATTCTAGATTCTAAAATTAACATTGTTGTCATGATTCCCCTGTGCGTAGGAAACGGACGCAAATACAGGTTATGTTCATTCAGGTTACGTCTTTTATTCTTTGGTTTGAGAAACACAAAATAAAAAGAACAGAACATAAACTCTAAAGTCTGGCTCCCCAGGCTGGGTCTGCAGGTGGGTTTATTAGTATTATTAGGGTCTCAGTCACGAGTGGATTATTTTACAGCCTTGACCTTGACGGTGAGCTGCCGTCATAAACCGACCCAGCCTCGACCCTGCAGACACTTCTCAGTCCTGAGGAGGAAACAAAGAACACATAGGAATTTAAACGTAGCACATCAACAAACATGACAACAACAGTGAACGGACTGGGATCTACGGGTTCAGCTGGTTTAAATAGTGACACAGAGGGGAAGGAGACACAGGTGAAACTAATCTGTTAATACTGGTAGACATACCGACACAGACACATTATGTAATGTGTCTCAGTAATCCGAAGAACCAGGTCTTATTCCCCGGGACCATGGTGGCCTAGATGTAGGGGCCAGGGGTAGCTCAGTGGTTAAGGCATTGGACTACGGTTCGGAAAATCCCAGGTTCAAACCCCACAACCACCAAGTTGCCACTGTTGGGTCCTTGAGCAAGGCCCTTAACCCTCAACTGCTCAGATGTGTAATGAGATTAAAATGTAAGTCGCTCTGGATAAGAGCGTCTGCCAGATGCCTAAATGTGACAATTGTTACCATTTTTAATCCCTAGAAAGGAAGAAATTGAGATTTTCCTTATTATAACGTGTTGTATTGTTTTTTAATCACTCTAAATGCAATCACTTTCCTTGCACTACCAGTTCTGGTCCATTTTTATAAAATATTAAATTTAAATATTCTATAAAAAATACCAAAGAAAATTATTCCATTTGTAAAATAGCCATGGGTTGTGTATAGAGGGATTAAAAACAACATAACGCATGTTACTGTATGATAAGGAAAATCTCAGTCTCTTCCATTCCAGGAATAAAAAAATGGTAACAATGACAATTTTAGAATCAACAGAACCTCACAGAACCACAGAACAGATATTTAAACCAAACAAATGGTGGCGAGAGGTTGTGCGCAGGCACAACCTCTCGCGGCGCGCCAGTTGTATTAATCCGCGCGCCTGGTTTGAGTTTAATATTCAGTGAGCACCGTTTGTTTGGTTTGAATATCTGTTATGTTACAACCAAAATATAACGCTAAGATAGACCTTTTATTTGGGGTAAAGTGATGTGCCTAAGAATTTTTAAGCAGAGCCTTTGTTTCACTGAATAATCCCTGACTTTTCATGACTATATAAGACCTATTCCCACCTGGATCAGGTGACACCAGGTTTTCTCCAGGATTCCAATTGATTCAATTCAATTCAATTCAATTTTATTTATATAGCGCTTTTAACAATGGTCATTGTCTCAAAGCAGTTTCACAAAAATTAAAGAAATTTAACAAATCATAATAATAATAATAAATAAATAAATAAATAAAATAATAATAATAATAGAAAATAAATAAATAAAAACAAATAATAATAATAATTATAGAAAAGAAAATAATTGGAAGTGTGGATGTGTGAGAAAAATGTGCAGATAATAATGAGACGAATGAATGAAATTTCTCTGATGAGCAAGCCAAGGGTGACGGCGACGGTGGCAAGGAAAAACTCCCTGAGATGGCATTAGGAAGAAACCTTGAGAGGAATCAGACTCAACAGGGAACCCATCCTCATTTGGGTGACAACAGATAGAAATGATATAACGTCTTGTGTGTTGTGCAGGTGAAAATTCAATATGACAGAAATTATTTAAATTGACATGAAGACCAGTTCAGCATAGGGATGAGTCAGTAGGTGCAGAGGGCAGATGAGGTCTGGATCACTGGAAGCACAGGAGCAGCATGTGTAGCTCCAACCATCATAAAGCTGAATCCAGCTGGAGCTGGTCCTTCTCTGGATGCCTCAGGAACCTCGCAGGGTCGGCCTTTGTCTACTGAAGCTGGCAAAATCTCCCGATGCCTCGGGATGGGTAGAGAAATACAGAACAGATGGGGAGAATTAGCGTAGTTGCCATTCGGTATAGGTGTACTGGAGTATGAGTACTGGGATGAGTTATGTGTATGCCATATTAAAAAGATGCATCGAGTCTTGAAATGAAATGAAAAATATGAAAAAGCCCTACCCCCTTTTGTAGATTTTGAAATTCTGGGAACTACCAGAAGTCCGGAGCTTTGTGATCTTAAGGCGCGTGGTGGATTGTAGCGCATCAGAAGACTGGTTAGGTATGTGGGAGCTAAACCATTTAAGGCCTTGTATGCAAGTAATACTATTTTGTAATTTATTCTAAACTGAACAGGTAGCCAGTGCAGGGATGATAATATTGGGGTTATATGATCATATTTTCTGGATCTAGTGAGAACCCTGGCAGCTGCATTTTGGATTAACTGAAGCTTGTTTATTGAGGATGCAGGACAACCACCTAGTAATGCATTACAATAGTCCAGTCTGGAGGTCATGAATGCATGAACTAGTTTTTCTGCATCAGATACTGTACGGATAAGATGTTCCTAAGTTTAGCAATATTTCGAAGATGGAAAAAGGCTGTTTTTGTGATATTTGAAATGTGATTTTCAAAAGACAAGTTACTGTCTAATATTACTCCCAGATCTTTTACTTCTGAGCTGGTAATAACAGTACATCCTTCTAAGCGCAAGCTGAATTGTGAAAGCTGTTGTGTGCTGGTTTTTGGGCCAATAAGTAATATCTCTGTCTTATCTGAATTTAATAAAAGAAAGTTATTGGTCATCCAATCTTTTATGTCCTGGACACACTCAGTTAATCTAGACAACTTAGGTATTTCGTCTGGTTTGGTTGAGATATATAATTGGGTATCATCAGCATAACAATGGAAACTAATCCCATGTCTTCTAATGATGTTACCCAAGGGAAGCATGTATATTGAGAACAACAGAGGTCCTAAAACTGACCCTTGTGGGACCCCATATTTCACTGGCATTACACCAGACGGTTCTCCATTTAGATCTACAAAATGGTAGCGATCAGACAGGTAAGATCTAAACCATTTTAATGCCTGTCCCTGAATACCTATATAATTTTGTAAGCGATCTATGAGAATATTATGATCTATAGTGTCGAATGCAGCACTAAGATCAAGCAGGACTAGCAATGAGATGCAGCCTTGGTCTGAAGCTAAAAACAAGTCGTTTGTAATCTTAACTAGTGCAGTTTCTGTGCTATGATGGGGCCTGAAACCTGACTGAAATTCTTCAAGGATGTTGTTATCCTGCAAGAATGTGCAAATTTGAGCTGATACTACTTTTTCTAGTATTTTTGATATGAACGGGAGGTTTGAAATCGGTCTGTAATTTGTTATTTCATTCGCGTCCAAATTAGATTTTTTAAGAAGCGGCTTAATAACTGCTAACTTGAAAGGTTTAGGGACGTGACCTAGATGTAATGAAGAATTAATAATGTTTAGGAGTGGCTCTCCAACCGTAAGCATCACTTCTTTTAAAAATCTGGTTAGGATTGGGTCTAACAGGCACGTTGTTGATTTAGCCGAGGTGATGAGTTTATACAGCTCTTCCTGTCCTATACCTGTAAAGCAGTGAAAATCTAAATGTGAAGCTATAGGCTGAACTGGATCGTGAGATACTATTAGAGGTTGAACCTCCATTATTTTCTTCCTGATATTATTGATTTTTTCATTAAAGAAGTCCATAAAGTCTTCACTTCTAAACTGTGATGGGATACTCTCTGCGGGCATCTTAGGTTTTGTTAGGCGAGCCACTGTACTAAATAAGAACCTGGGATTTTTTTGGTTTCTTGCTATCAGTTGGCTAAGATGCTCGGTCCTAGCAGTTTTTAGAGCCTGTCTATAGCTGCACATACTGTCTTTATACGCAATTCGAAAAACTTCTAATTTAGTTTTCCTCCATTTTCGCTCTAGGTTACGGGTTGCTCTCTTTAGGGCGCGAGTATGACTGTTGTACCAAGGTGCAAGTGTTTTATCTCTGACTTTTTTTAATCTGATGGGAGCAACAGTGTCTAATGTACTGGTAAGTATAGTGCCCATGCTGCTAGTCACTTCATCTAGATCATCTGCATTTAGGGGTCTAATAAGAAATTGGGACAGATCCGGCAGATTACTTGTGAATCTGTCTTTAGTATTGGGATTCATATTTCTAACAGATTGATAACGTGGGGAGACACAGCTAATCTGTTCTACGGGTAGAGTATATGTCAGGAGGTGATGATCTGTGATATCATCACTTTGAGGTATGATCTCTATATTAGAGACATCTATACCATGGGATATAATTAAATCTAGCGTATGATTAAAGCGGTGAGTTGCTCCAATTATATTTTGCTTAACCCCAAAGGAATTTAGTAAATCCATAAATGTGAGTGCTAAAGCGTCGTTAGCATAATCTACATGAATGTTAAAGTCTCCTACTATCAACACTTTGTCAGAGTTAACCAATAGGTCTGATAGCAGATGTCCAAATTCTTTAAGAAAATCGCCATATGGCCCCGGGGGTCTGTACACGGTGGCCAGGGTAAAATATAGCAAGGGTTTATTACGTATTTCATTTAGTGCAACATTAATGATAAGCACTTCAAATGAATTAAACCTGGGCCTTATTTTCTGGGTAACAGTGAGTACATCATTGTAGATAGTGGCGACACCACCACCGCGACCAATTAGACGGGGCTCGTGCTTATAGAAATATCCTGACGGAGTAGACTCATTCAGACCAAAATATTCATTTGGTTTAAGCCAGGTTTCAGTGAGACAGAGTGCGTCAAGGCAATAATCTGAGATAATTTCATTAACAATAAGTGCTTTAGGCGCAAGGGATCTAATGTTGAGTAGTCCAAACTTTAGAGGTGGATTTTGACTACTTATTTTGCCTTTTTCTGGTTTTATGGTTATCAGATTGTTTCGGGCAAATTTAACAAATTTATTCTTTTTTCTCAGTATTCGGGGAACAGACACAGCTTCTATAGGACAAGCTATGTGTGTGCATCTATCACTACGGTGAGTTGTGATGTGTCTAATATGTTTGGAATCTACAGTATGACTTACCACCAGTCAGATGGTTCGTAGTGTCCTGGAGATGTTGTCAGAGAGGACCGCTGCTCCAGCTCTGCTAGGGTGTAGGCCATCGGTGTGATAGAGCCTAGGACGCTCCCAGAAAACATTCCAGTTATCAACAAAGCGTAATTTCTGTTGTTGACACCAAGATTGTAACCATTCATTAAAAGCAAATAATCTACTGAACTTCTCGATTCCTCGCTGAAATGTGGGAAGCGGTCCAGATACGATGATCCTTGTCGTGGGTGATGTGCTGCGGACCTTCTCGACCAGGCTCCTGAAGTCCTTCTTTAGGATCTCCGTCTGCCTCAGCCTGGTGTCGTTCGTGCCGGCATGAAGGACCACAGCTCCAATGTTCTTCCTCAGGGCAGCAGGCACCTGTGCAGCAACATCAAGAACACGTGCACCAGGTAAACAGCGTGTGTGCACCTTACCTTTAGCCGTGGTAGCACGCACGTGACGAACAATGGAGTCTCCGATGACCAGGACGTCGTGTGCCGTCTCGCGGAGAGGAGCGAAGCGGTTTTGGGTCGAGATGTCGAAGATGGGTGGTGGTGGACGGGGAGAGGTCCTCGCCCGGGGCTTGGCGTGCTTCTTCCGCCGCTGCTGTATCCAGGGTCCGTGGTATCCCGGCGCCGGGGTGTAGGAACACTGGGCGGGCTGCGTCCTTGGTGTGTTGGACCTGGGCAGAGAAACACGCGGGTTTGAGGTTGTCGGAGAGATTGTGTCACGCCGAGAGTTTACCTGGGACAGGTGAGCGTCGGTCCGCGTCGATTCCAGCGTGGCTTTCCGCTGCTGTAGCCGAGCCAGCTTCACCTGTAGCTCACGGATCAGCTTCTCCACGGCCTCCACCTCCAAATCCACCGAGTGCAGCTCCAATGTCTCCTCACCTGCACTCAGAGGCAGAATCACAACCGACATGGTGTCTAAACACGGAAAATAATCGGTGTGAGGAAGCGAAAACAAACTTTACAAACAAACAAACAAACGTGATAGCCAGGCTAGCGGGCTAGCGATGCTAATGCTAATTAGCGATGCTAATGCCGGCTAAAAGCGGTGTGCTGCAAAACAATTAAAACTTAACGATATAACACGCGTTTCGAGTAAATATATTATAAGATACTTATCCGTTTTATGTACACTCTTCGTAAGGGGACGAAAAAGTTTAAAAGTTGGTCAGTATGGTGGAGCTCGGAAAAAAGCAGCGTCTCAGCGTCCTCGTACAAGGGTTGCCAATTGATGTCTCAGCTGTTCACACCTATACATTCAGATTACTCACACATCAGCGCACACCCCCATGTCACAAAAGGCAGCACTTTGTATGTGAGTATGTATTTGTATTTTGTTGTATTTCTGCGGTACGATTATTGATGTTTATTTTACTCTAACAAAAGGCAGCACGTATTTAGATAGTATTTATACACCACTATACTACTACTGATCCCGCATTTTGGCTGCCCAGCAAAAGCCGCCACAACCTGTGACTGAAACAAAGCTGCACACATGTACTCAGATGAGACAAAGAGTGACTCCCACAAAGCAGACCAAATGCAAATTCAACAACAGTATCGCATACTGTACTGTATATAACAACATAGATTTTCTTTCTTCATTAAAATGCTTGTTGTCACTCCCCCCAAACAGTGCAACAATGAGCATTTATTTATATCCTAACAGAGTCGTTTATATAAATCAATGATCAATAGCTTATGATGCAAACATTTAAACAATTTATCCGTATAGATGTACCTGTTTTACATGGAAATTTACAGGGTTGTCACTGAACGATTTACCCTGACAAAGAGCAGTTAAGATAAAAACAGTGGCAGCTTGGCCCACCTAAAAATAGATGCAGAATTATTTATTTATAGTCTAAATAAAAAAAAAAATTCTTAACTTGTGCTATTGTTGTTTACTTACAGCATTTGTTAATTTGTTTGACTAATTTAATTCAGTCTCTTCTACCCATGTTTACCATGCTTGCGCAGACCAAAAAATGTCAAAGCCCGCCAAATAAATCCATACTACTACATCTAGGACTTGTAGGTTCATGTTTAGTATTAAGCATTTTTTTTATTCGTTTCGTGTTTTATTTCCAGTCACCGGATTTAAACCCTGATACCCCTTCTGTTCCCTACTCATTTTCCTTTTTCTTAAAAAAAAAACATTACACTGCATTACTACCAATATGTGGTAGGATTTTCTGATAAAGTAGGAAAAAATTATTATAACTATCATTTTGCGCTACAGTAGGAAAATCTGATAAGGTTGGATAAATCGGTAAAACACAGGCATTGTGATCCCCCACTTTAATTTCCTACATAGTGTAATCAGTACTTAAGCGCACGCATAAAGTTTTCCAGAGCACACCGGCAGAAGTAGACTAATTATGAATGCATCGGGGGAAAATAGCAAGGAGACTGACTGACCATTTTAATAATTAATTTATAAATTACTAATTTCTTTGATTTCGGCTGTAGTGATGAAGGTATTAATGTCATCTTGTCATGTCCACAGCAGTGGATGCGCCTATATTCACATTTTATACAAATTACATAATCTTGTCTTGATAATTACATAATCTCATACAAAAAACATGAATTTGTTTTTCATTAGTTTATATAAAAGAAGACATTTCTCTTTCTATGAGTACTAGGGATGTAACGGTATCAAAACTTCACGGTACGGTAATACCTCGGTATGAGTGGCACGGTACGGTATTTGTTTAATCATTTACAGGAAAAACTAAACTAATGAAGAGACTCGAAAAAAGTGCCAGAAGTGTTTATTAAACAGTATACATGAACACTGAACATATCAATGGCATACAAATCTGTAAACTTTGAAACAGAAACTTAAATTTTTCAATTTTAATAACAAAAAATTATTAAACCATATAAAAAAATTAAGTTTCAATTTAGTATTCTTGAAAATTCAGGGGGAAAAAATAGGAGCCTACTTACTGCAGCTGGCCCATGTGCTGAATGAGTATTTGAGGCACTCATGTCATTCACTCACTTATTCAGACAGACAGGATTTTTTTTTCCTTTCCCGTTTCTTTTCAGAGAGAAACCGAAATGACTCGATAAAACTATAGGTCTTCTGAGAAAAGTTTGCTCAGGCAAATGGAGCGAACGGGAGGTAGCGGGAACTACAATTCCCATCAGCCCAGGCGCGGCCATCATCCTTTGCACTCTGTTGTCGTTACAGATCCAGTAATGCGCATATCCGATTTAAAACCCGCTTACTCCGTAATGATTAATTACTCTTTCCATCTCTTTTCCTTCGCCGCTAATAGCAGCACCCGCCATTTCCGCATTACTGGATCTGTAGCGACAACAGACCGCAAAGGATGATGGGTCTCTTTTATCATTTTACCGTCATGCGACCACAGTATTATTGAAAAAATTTGTTATTGCGGTACGACGGTATTTACAATACCGTTACATCCCTAATGAGTACATATTTTTCATGTCTGTGAGAAGAGTATACACAGAGTTTCGGTTCTTTTTTTGACACGCTCCATTTCACCAAAAACAATACAGAATAGCACACCCTGTTTGCTTTCATTATTTTACAAAATCATAACATTTTGTTGTCATTGTGAGTGCACTTAAAAGTAGAGACTTATACATGTTACTGTATGTAGCTTATATAGTTTTATTGTATAGTTTTTGCACATCTATCTGACAATAAATGTAGCACCCACTTTTTCCAGACCAGAGTCTGTTTTCTGGCTACGCTACACATGATAAAAATCTAATGGCTCACTGTGTTAACATTTACTTTGTTTAAATTTGATGCAAATAAAATACGCCTACATTTAAGTTAAATTCTTAACTTCTTACATTGCAGTGTAATTAGCCATTTGGACTGTAATTTTAGTATTGTGATTATGAATTCGTTTAATTCCAATGTTTCACTTGAATTTATCTGCTACTACTGTATGTGAAGCTCTCAATGAGTTGAATTAATCCTTGAGAGAATGAACAGTCTATAATCTATAGTTATAGCACCACTTAGCGGTAAAGCGAGGAAACACACGGCCCTAATTCTGTCACCATGAAAGACACAGCGGTAATACTGTTACTTCGGTTGTTTACCATCTGTAGCATTTGTTTGGCATAAGGCATTTGTGTTTATAATTACAATTGTGGAGTGAATATAGAAAGGTAACTAAAAAGAATATAAAATATTATGTCAATTTAATGCAACAGAAAAATGTTTGGAGATCCAATCTTTGTATCAGAGCACTATTTATCATGTTTATACCCTGTTTTAAATGGACTCATAAGCCAGTGACAGGTTGGGAAGTAGCTACTATTGACATTTCTCAGCCACTAGCAGGCCCTGTCTGCTGAAAACAGACTCTATTGACAAAGTGATAGCTGAGGCTGCTGAGATCCTGAAATATAGCTTGTCACTCTGTTCCTTTCTTGGACAAGTGCCAAAGAGAATTTCTTATAATCTGTGGGAATTAGCTACAAATTGCTTACACCCTTGTCTGTTTGAAGAGTGTTTTTTCCCACACTGATACAGCATTTTAGCTTGATAACTGCTTCTCCAATGTGTGTAATTTGTAAACTGGATATAGGATGTGCCTGACCAAATGATCAATAGTGCTTAAGAGCAGGGCTTCTGAACAAATCATTGCCACAGCTCTGTGTGCCATGTTGCATTATTCATAATATTCCTAACATTCTTTCGTATTTTAATTAAGATTGTTTTGAATTTGTTTTAATTGGAAAAAAATGCAGATTTCAATGAAGTAATTATGTGAAAAATACAAAAAGGTATTACTAAAGGTATTTGATTAAAAATCTTATTAAAAGTCTTTTAAAGGTACTATTACATATATTCATTCATATACAAATGAGCTACTACAGTATATTAGCAAGTTTTGCAAATATTACCTTTTTATTTATTGCTTGTCATTGCTTACATTTATATATAATAAATAAAAAATTTTGAAAACAAGACATTGATTACTCTAAAATGAACCTATATACACACATATACAGTATAAACTATTTTGTAGTTGTGGAGAGTTAAGGATCTTAGCAACCAAAAGGCCAACAAGACCTGTGACAATTATATTAGCTATTTACAAGTGAGCTAATTTATTTATGAAGTATCTTTTTCACAAATTACTTACACATCATACTGTGATATAGTATATAGACAGTGCCGTTTTATTCAGTCCCATTATATTTTTGAATGCTAAAGAAATTTTGGCCATTTTTGCATATTTGTTTGTTTGTTTGTTTGTTTTATAAGAAAATGAAAAGCAGCCCAAATGCTTTGGGTTGTTGTCATGTGGAAAGGTAATCTTCTGACCCATTCTGAGGTTGTGTGAAGGTTTTCTGTATTTGGTTGCATTTATCTTTCTCTTAAATCTAAGCAATTTTCCTGTCCATGCTGCTGAGGACTATACCCCATAGCATGATGCTATGCCAGTTTATGACTTGGTGCTTGCCAAGTTTGGAACCAGGTCTGGGTCAGTAACTAGGTTAGAATGGTCTTGGTTAAGGTCTAGGCTAGTTACAGATCTCTGGTGGATCCAAAGTATTGTTTTGCAATGATGAAAAGCTCTGTGGTCCTGGGAACACATTATAAAGCTTTCAAACATTATTATTATTATTATTATTATTACTACTACTATTACTACTACGACTACTACTAACACGGTAATATTGATCTGTTGCACAAAAAAAGCAAAAAATCTAGCTAAAGAAAACCTGCATCCACACTGTGTACACTTTGCAACTTTTCACTTTTTTTTCGAGGCGTCTTTCCTATAGTTCTAATCTTGATCCATCATACTTTCACCTGCTTGGTCCCTTGAAAGCAGCCCTACGAGAACAAAGATTCACTTCTGATGAGACACTTCTGAGTGTGTGGATAATTTTTGACTCATCCTTGTATATTGTTGATCTGTTTACCACACTGTAAAAAATAAATAGGACATTTTACGGTAAAAAAAAACGGCAGCTGTGGTTGCCAGAATTCTACCGTAAAAAAATACGGTAGCACCGTTATTGCACTGCGAAAAAAATAATAACCCGTAAATTTTACGGTCAAAAATGGCAGCTGTGGTTGTCAGAAGTTTACCGTAAACATTTTTACAGATTTTAATTGTTTTTTTTTTACGGTTTATAACTGTCTAATTAACATGTTTATGTTGTTATAAAAACAGTTTATTCCCGCCAAATTCCAGGGTTTACATTGTAACAAATACGGATCATAACCATGTTTTTACAGCTCAGAATTGTCTAATTTAAAGATTTATGTTGTAATAATAACGGTTTATTTCCATCTTTTTTACAGCTTAGTACTCACACACTCTCACCCATCATCTATACAACTTTATCCTATATATTGGAGGGTCGGGGGGGGGGGGTGACTAGTACCTGGAGGAAACCCACCAAGCACAGGGAGAACATACAAACTCCATGAACACAGAGCCGGGAATCGAGCATGGCCAGGAATCGAACCCAGACCCTGGTGGTGGAAGGCGACAGTGCTAACCACTACACTACCATGCTTGCTACACAATTGCTGTTGTTGTTGTTGGACTATTTGTTTTATTATGAATAACCACAGTGAATTCATTCAGCAATTCTGTGAAAGCATCATTTTATCACACTAGCTGGAGCTAAAAGAGATAGAAGTTACTTTGCTAAGCATTCGGATTTTACTGTTAAGAAACTATTAAGAGTACTTTTATACTAATTGATGAATACAAACCTAAATCAAATCATCAAAACCCATCAAAAGTTATTCAAGACTCGGACATCAGCATGGTCCCATGTATTTTTTAATAAAGACAGCAAAACAATATTTAAATTCTCAAAATCAAATATACAAGTGTCAGGGTGGACATTTTTTTGGGCAGACAATCTAAGTCTGGCGGTGGCAGCGGGTAAAGTGGCGCGTGCTAGCGGCTGTCCTTGCTACAGTCATCAAAGGGCGGAATACCATTCACAAATTTGAAGTCCTTGGTTAATGTAAATTAGACGGCTATAAACCGTAGAAAAAACTATTAATATCCGTAAAATATACAGTATAATGAGTGCAATCCCGTACAAACAACAGTGTTGCTCCCGTATTTTTTATGGTAAATTTCTGGCAACCACAGCTGCCATTTTTTTACCGTAAAATTTTAAAAAGTTTATTTTTTACAGAGCAGATATTTTTCAGATTTTTTAACTCTATCAACAAAGGTTTAGTAAAATATAAACTGATGCTTCATTATATTAGTAACAAATACCTTCTCTGAGAGTTTTCCTTTTTATAAATACAGTATATCATAAATTATACTGCAATAACCCATATTTTCATATGTTTTTAACTGTTAAATTTAAGGTCTTACTCTGTAAAACTAATTACAGTTTTTCACTGTAAATTCTACGGTTATCCCAAGTTTTGTGAAATACGGTTTTATTCTGTAGCATTTATACGGTATTTTACTGTTAGAATTACGAACATTTTTTACAGTGCTCTATTATGACTGTTCCAGTTATTGTCCCTTCTTTTGGATTTGCAAAACAAACTGTATTTACTGAAAAAAGCAACAAAGAGAAAAAGAAACGAATGTGTAGTGTTCAATCTAGCACTGATTGCTCCAGCAGTAACAGTACAGTACTTCATTGCAGTATAATTAGCCTAGATTTAAAAAGAGTTAAAGTGTTATATCTCAAATGTAATCTCTGAATTGAAATGCATTAAAATTAGTAAAGCTCTAATGTAAATAAATGCAATTAATCTAATGTGTTCAAATAAATTATACAGATTTTATACATGTAAAAGCTCCCTCTTGTGTACTAAGTACATAAGGTAATGATAAATGTGATTTATTTGGTGCAGCATTAAAAGTGTATAGTGATATGTTTCATTCAGATCAGGCTTGTCAGGAGGCACATGCACCTGACTTTCACTCAGCCTCTGGTTGTATAGCTTGTGGCTGCACATTAATATAATTCAATTGCTCTAAAACTTTCCCTTTGAAGCAAATTAATTAAGATGCTATTATTTAGTCATTGAGAGGTTAATGACTGCCATTAGAAACAAAAGCAACATCCACCATCATTAGCCAAAGAGTTATCAGTTATTTACCGTGTGGAAGATTAATGAGCTCTGATACTGGCCCAGACGCTAATTAGCTTTAAAAATATAACACTATCCATCACTGTTTGTGATTGTATAACACACACACACAAACATGCACACAAAACATGGCAGACTCTGCAGGTAAAATGTGACCTCACAAAAAAGTGTTTGCTATGTTTTAAAGGAATTCCTTCAGTTAGTATTGGAAATGCTAATGCAGTTTTCCTCTAGCTTTATGACAGAAGAAAGAGTCCCTATGGCCGGTATGTTGGTGCTGAACTAAATTGCTGCCACTTTTTTAAATGGCTGTATTTCCACCAGGTGTATGAAACATGGATTCATCACTATGAGCCTGAGATTAAACAGAGTATGGAATGGAAACATCCTAAATCACGACCAAGAAAAAGTAAAAAATCTTCCAGTTTTTTGGGGATTCTCCAGAGCCAGTACTGAAACATTATCCGGAATGAGGTTAAACAATTATTAAACAATGCCTGTTGAAACAACGGATTAAATGCAGATTACTGCTATTAAAGCATGTGGTTACCAGAAATTGCATCTGCATCCACACTGTGTACACTTTGCAACTTTTCACTTTTTTTCGAGGCGTCTTTCCTATAGTTCTAATCTTTATCCATCATACTTTCACCTGCTTGGTCCCATGAAAGCAGCCCTACGAGAACAAAAATTCACTTCTTATGAGACACTTCTGAGTGTGTGGATAATTTTTGACTCATCCTTGTATATTGTCGATCTCCATCCATCCATCCATCCATTTTCTTCCGCTTATCCGAGGTCGGGTCGTGGGGGCAGGAGCTTCAGCAGGGATGCCCAGACTTCCCTCTCCCTGGCCACTTCTTCCAGCTCTTCCGGGGGGATCCCAAGGCGTTCCCAGGCCAGCCGAGAGACATAGTCCCTCGAGCGTGTCCTGGGTCTTCCCCAGGGTCTCTTTCCGGTGGGGCATGTCCGGAACACCTCCACTTGGGGCAGGATCTCACTCCCAACCCTGAGAGGGCACTCCACCCTTTTCCGGCTGAGGACCATGGCCTCAGATTTGGAGGTGCTGATTCTCATCCTAGCCGCTTCACACTCGGCTGCGAACCGATAGAGTGAGAGCTGTAGGTCCCAGGATGATGAGGCCAACAGAACAACGTCATCTGCAAAAAGCAGTGACCCAATCCTGAGCCCACCAAACTGTACCCCCTCAACGCCCTGGCTGCGCCTAGAAATCTTGTCCATAAAAATTATGAACAGGATTGGTGACAAAGGGCAACCCTGTCGGAGTCCTACTCTCACCGGAAACAGGTCCGACTTACTACCGGCAATGCGGACCAAGCCCCAACACTGGATTTTGTTGATCTGTTTACCACTATTATGACTGTTCCAATTATTGTCCCTTCTTTTGGATTTGATTAAAGCCTTTACACACCTGTAAATAAATGTTAATATCAAGCGGATAACCAAATAAACTTTCTTTTCACTTGGATAGAATAAATGGGTGAAGCGTCATTCCATTGAGCTCCAACCACACTACCCCTTTGTACATATATGAGGGAATGCAAATGCAAATGTAGCAATTTGCCTTTAAATTAAAGCCATTTAAAGCTGACTCGTCAGAAAGAGGCTGAAGCTCAGTGATTTTGCTTGCGTCTTCCACCGACAGTTATTTTGCATATGTACAGTAAGCATGAGAAATTGAAAATGTGGTGAGAAAGCATGTGAAGATGAGGAAGAGCTATTCTTACAACTGGTAGAGAATTATTAACATTTTAGTAGAATGTTTGTGGATATAAGTGTTATTTCATAATGATATCAAACACATCTAACAGATGTGTGAAACAGAGAACGTTTCATGAATGCCATAATCTGAGTGATATTTAAGATGGAAAATTAACAGATATGTTGGAATATCTCTAAACCTTTTATTGACTTGGGTCCCCTTTTAAACCTGCTAATTTCTGGCTAGTGGAAAGGTCAGTAAAGTTGATCTTGGCTTTTACTTTTCTGTAGGTCATTACAGATTTCCATCTTTTTTGCTTTAACTCAGTGTTTCACACAGCTGTGATGTGGGAATCAGCAGCACTCAATAAGTAAATGTGCAGAAAATCTACCACTCAAGAAACATGATTCCATGT
The DNA here is from genome assembly GCA_030522415.1 of Channallabes apus. Taxonomy (NCBI): domain Eukaryota; kingdom Metazoa; phylum Chordata; class Actinopteri; order Siluriformes; family Clariidae; genus Channallabes; species Channallabes apus. Next base: position 33,198,278 of record CM060118.1, read on the forward strand.
TTGAACATTATCTTTCACTTTCTCTATGCAGTTCAGAGTTCAGAGAAGCCCAACAGCTGATTGGCAAAGCCAAATGTTCATCCATGAACAAGAGGCTAAAATTGGAAACATGGTTTTGGGAAATCATGCAATATGACTTCAACAACAGTCCTAGTGCTGTGGTGGATAGCACTACAGTCCAAAGACAAATTGTCATTTCCAAGTTCTTCATAATTGTATATCCACTGGGATGAGCTCCAGACTTTAACCCATGACCCTATATAGGATAAGCTGTACAGAGACTGAGTGAATGTATTACTTCAACAACATATAGTATATGGGTATGGACTCTAAACATGACATAATTATAAATAAATAAATGTGTGAATAAATAAGTAAATATAGAAATAAATAAATACATAAATACATAAATACAATATACCCTGGAAAATTGCTAAATGCATACTTTTGTTTATTAACATATTTCAAGATTCACTTATTACTGAATTTCCACATTTATTTATTTTTGTGTGGTCACATTTCTTTATTTATCTATTTTAGATTTTCCACATTTTTACATATATTTATTTCTGCGTTTCTACACTTATTTATTTGTCGCTGTATACTGATAAGGTAGGCGGTCCCAGCCTTGTCTACACTGTGCTTGGGCCGCAGGGCACCTCAGACAGAAGCAATCGATCTAATCAGTGTGATGCTTTTTAGTTATCTGAAACTAACTATGCAAATGGCTGGCAACGAGAGACTGTTAAGCTGAGCAATGTTTCCAGCGGTGCGGCCCAGAAGTAGATGAGCCTCAATTATATTCGGAGGTAAAACGCACCGTGGACGCCCAATGTTCTCTTCCTCTTTCTGCATGAGGATATGAAGTTGGCGTACAACTTCTTGAAGACTGTCAATTTCTAAATGCAGAAAAAAATATATGTAAAAATGTGGAAAATCTAAAATAGATCAATAAAGAAATGTGACAACACAAAAATAAATAAATGAAGAAATGTGGAAATTCAGAAATAAATAAATCTTGAAATATGTTAATAAACAAAAGTAGGAATTCATTTAGCAATTTTCCAGGGTATTTATTCACACATTTATTTATTTATAATTATTCCATGTTTAGTCCTCCATATATGGGAAGACAATTACAAAATTCTAAATATCCAGTGCTTCCATACCTTTATGACTTTATGACTGTATGACCAACCTGTGCAACATAATGGCTTACGCAGCATGACTTTTTGTGCCATATGGGATAATGTACGCTTTCACTGTGCAACATAAAATAAGGAACCATCTTAATATAATAATGATATTCAATTATTTGTCGCATGTACCTTACAGCACAGTTAAATTATTCTTTCACATATCCCAGTTAGGAAGCTGGGATCAGAGCACAGGGTCAGCCAGGTTACAGCAATCCTGGAGTCTTGCCCAAGGGCTCAACATTGGCAACTGCTAGGGCTTGAATCTCCCACCTTCCAATCTCAACCATTTGAGCAACCACTGAGCGACCATTTGAGCGACCACTGCTCCAACATCCAGGTCATCTGCCTTCCACCAAATTCTCCTTTTCATTACCCAGGTAAAGCATTGTAATGCAGAGTGTCGCGAAAAAGGATTTGCCCCCTTCCTGATTTTTTTTTACATATCTGTCACAATTACGTGATTCAGATGTTGTTGTTGGTCTTTCATCTGCTCCCGGCAAGGGGTCACCACAGCTGACATTTGTGTAGCACTGCCACATAAGGGGCATTTTTATGTAAATGTAAATAAGTCGGCGTAAAGTAAAGAAAGCTGCAGCATTTAATAATTATGGCCCGAATGGTTTTATTGTGCCTATGTATGTATTTAATGTGTATTGGTTCTCGCTCCTACTCTCGCGAGACTACATTGCTGGTCGGGAAGATGGTGATGCACGTGGTCACATGACCCGGAAATAAAAGCACTCGAGGAGGGAGTTAGGAGTTTTCAGCGCGCTGTTTCCATGGTTGGATTATCGTAGTTGGCAAAGAGAATTACGGAGACTGTTACCTGCAGGTTTTCCGTCACATCCGGAATTTCACCGACTGGACTGCTTCGATACGGTTCTCGTCCTCCGTCATCAGCCTCCCGGGTGTTTACCATCATTACCGGTGTGACCGATCCATCTCCTTTATACACTCATACATAACCTGGACTTTGGACATTTTACACATTCACTTACACTCCGTTTTTCATTATATATATTTTGTAAATATTATTTTCTTTGTCGTTTTTCTTGGTTGGTGCACCTTTTTGTTTCCTTTTTGTATAATACACTTTTGGTTTGGTTTGAATTGGTCTTGTGTGTATCATTCTTGCTCACCGGTTTTTAAAGCACTCAGGCACAAAGATAAAGACCTCGCAGTTTTGTAGCGTTAGTTAAAGATATTTTAGCTGAGCGTTACACTTGGTCTGCACATACAATCTTGACACAGGTTTTGTCCTTCCTGACGCAACCCTCCCATTTTACATGGGCTGGAACCGGCACTGCATACAGATGACAAAGAAACAAAACACAAAGGCTTGTTTAATTTTTGCGAAAAAATTTCTTGATTATCCCCAAGACTTTTGGGCTATTGTGTTGTAGAGTCCTGTGGGGTGCAGCTTATTATAATGTGTGGATCCCTGGGAAAGGACACCCCCTACCCCCATACTGAAAGCGTCGTACGAGGCAAGTACCTGGATCTCCTTCATAGGCGGAAGCGCAGGGAGACGTGGTTCACTTTGTAAGTTGAGGTTCCCGACGTATGAGGGAGATAGTTGGAGCCGTTGGAGGTGGGTTGTGACGTCAGCGAGGGTCTGCTTGGTGCTACGCAGCTCCTGCTGGTGAGCTCTGAGAAGGGCATCTTGACTCTCCAGCGCTAATCTCATGCGGGCAAAATCTGCTGGATTCATATATGAAACAAGGAAGTGCAAGATCAAAACTAGGAAATCAAACAGCGAAACGAATTGGCTTAAATCCATTTCGAGAGACGTGAAACAAGAAAACAAGGAAATAAGGCGAAATCGGCAACGTGAAAACCATGAAACAAAACGAGAGAGAATCGAGGCAAAGAAACACAATAATCTAACGTTTAAACAATGCATTAAAGTTGCTTTTTTAAAACAAAAGCAACAATGCCTTACAGCTAAGGAGGGAACCCATGGAACTTAAAAAGGGTGAACATTGGGGAACCAATCAAAAAAGTAAGTGCACAATAAAGAAAATGCATATTCAAGGTTACCACAATCAAAGAAGCGAGTGGGCCAGACAACATAAGGAGAATTTATTTTAGCCTGGCAGGCAGATGGACTGACATTTTCAGCCAGGCAGAACCAGATGTGGCAACCCTGTAGTGTTATGGGGAAAAAACTCAAACCTTACCCCTAATAAAATATACTAAACTCCTTGAAAAATAAAACATGTAAATATACATCAATACAATATTTTTTACAATATATTAGTAATATATACTATAAAAATACATGGGTTGGACAATGAAACTGAAACACAGGCCAATTGAGTGTTGGAGGTTGCATGGCTAAATTTGACCAGCCTGGTGCCCAATCTTCATTGATTGCACATCCACCAGTAAGAGTAGAGTGTGAAGGCTTAATTAGCAGAGTTTTGCTTAAAATATTGCAATGCACCCAACATTATGGGTGACATCCCCAGTGAAAAAAAAATACACTTTAGTGTATTACAAATATATTGAAATCCTCGATAGTACACTGCAAATATACTAACAGAAAATTGTACCATTAGTTAATATATAAAAAGTATACTAACATCATGCTTTTACCAAATTTTGGAATTAAACTTTAAATATACTTTAATATAATTGTATTATAGTACACTTTCTAAAAATATATTATTGGAAAATATACTTTAAGTGAAAGGTTGGTCTAATTTCCAAAGTATACTTGTTTAAACTTGTTTTTCAATGTATTTTTGGTATATTTAAAAATATATATATTCTCGATATAATCATGGTACAAATGTACAGAAAGTATGCATTAGAATGTAATTTTTAATATATGGTAGTCTCAGTATATTATCAGTTAAATTTAAATGTACTTATTAATATGTACTTATATTCAGTGCACTACTCTCTCGTGCGTGCGCGCTTTTAGACTCGTTTTTGCACGCTGAATCTCTCTCCCTCGCGCGCGCGATCTCAAACTCGTTCTTGCGCGCTGAAAATCACTTTTGCCGTTCAAGATAATTCATGTGTGGACTCTCTCACTCTTCTGTCCGCTCACTGTCATAAAGCAACACTTACACAAACTGCAGCAGCGTTGTGAACTCTGCAACTATTCCAGCCAACCGGAGACTAGACTCTGCGCCCCAACAGCCAATCAGAGACTGGAGGCGGGCAGATTCGGACTGTCTGTTCTCTGATTGGCTCCCCAGTTCTCCACTTCTAGTTTGAATTAACAGCTTAAGCTGCACCGTCGCGTGCGTTAGTTCGTATCATTATTATTTTATTTTCATCGGCACAAGGTAAATTTAACGGTTTTTGTTAGGTAATTTGTCATTAAGTACATACTTTAATCTATAGAATGCGTTGTCTACTGTGTTATTACTAAATCTTATATACTTTGCTTGTGCCCCTCCTTGAACCACCACCTTATCGTGGTGGAGGGGTTTGCGTGTCCCAATGATCCTGGGAGCTATGTTGTCGGGGGCTTCATGCCCGTGGCAGTGTCACCCATGGCAATCTGGTCCTAGGTGAGGGAACAGACAAAGAGTGGTTCAGAAGACCTCTTATGATGAACAAGACCATTGGAAAATGTTTTCCCTCGCCCGGATGTGGGTCACTGGGGCCTCCCTCTGGAGCCAGGCTTGGAGGTGGGGCCCGATGGCGAGCGCCTGGTGGTCGGGCCTGCACCCATGGGGCCCGGCCGCGCACAGCCCGAAGAGGCAACGTGGGTCCCCCTTCCCATGGGCTCACCACCTGTAGGAGGGGCCAAAGAGGTCGGGTGCAGTGTGAGCTGGGCGGTGGCCGAAGACGGGGGCCTTGGCGGTCGGATCCTCAGCTGCAGAAGCTGGCTCTAGGGACGTGGAATGTCACCTCTCTGGCGGGGAAGGAGCCTGAGCTAGTGCGTGAGGTTGAGAAGTTCCGGCTAGATATAGTTGGACTCACCTCGACGCACAGCTTGGACTCTGGAACCAGTCTCCTTGAGAGGGGCTGGACTCTCTTCTACTCTGGAGTTGCCACCGGTGAGAGGCGACGAGCAGGTGTGGGCATACTTATTGCCCACTTATTGCCCTCGGGGTCTGTACATTGGGGTTCACCGCAGTGGACGAGAGGGTGGCCTCCCTTCGCCTTCAGGTGGGGGGACGGATCCTTACTGTTGTTTGCGCTTATGCGCCGAACAGCAGTTTGGAGTACCCGCCCTTTTTGGGGTCTCTGGAGGGGACGCTAGAGAGCGTCCCTCCTGGGGACTCCATCGTTCTGTTGGGGGACTTCAATACTCACGTGGGCAATGACAGTGAGACCTGAAAGGGCGTGATTGGGATGAACGGCCCCCCCGATCTGAACCAGAGTGGTGTTTTGTTATTGGACTTCTGTGCTCGTCACGGATTGTCCATAATGAACACCATGTTCAGGCATAAGGGTGTCCATATGTGCACCTGGCACCAGGACACCCTAGGCAGCAGTTCGATGATCGACAGTCGGACTTGAGGCCACATGTCTTGGACACTCGGGCGGAGCTGTCAACTGATCACCACCTGGTGGTGAGTTGGCTTCGTTGGTGGGGTAGGATGCCGGTCACGTATGGTAGACCCAAACGTATTGTGAGGGTCTGCTGGGAACGTCTGGCAGAGTCCCCTGTCAGGACGAGCTTCAACTCCCACCTCCGGCAAAGCTTCAACCACGTCCTGGGGGAGGTGGGGGACATTGAGTCCGAATGGACTATGTTCCGCGCCTCCATTGTCGAGGTGGCCGACCGGAGCTGTGGCAGTAAGATGGTCGGTGCCTGTCGCGGTGGCAACCCAAGAACCCGTTGGTGGACACCGGCGGTGAGGGATGCCATCAAGCTGAAGAAGGAGTCTAACCGGGCCTTTTTGGTTGGTGGCACTCTGGAGGCAGCTGATAGGTACCAGCAGGCCAAGCGGAATGCGGCTTCGGTGGTTGCTGAGGCAAAAACCCGGGTGTGGGAGGAGTTTGGGGAGGCCATGGAGAATGACTTCCAGACGGCTTCGAAGAGATTCTGGTCCACCATCCGGCATCTCAGGAGGGGAAAGCAGTGCACGGTCAACACAGTGTATAGTGGGGATGGTGCGCTGCTGACCTCGACTCGGGACGTTGTGGGTCAGTGGGGGGAGTACTTTCGAAGACCTCCTTAATTCCACCAACATGCCTTCTGATGAGGAAGCAGGGTCTGGGGACATAGAGGTGGACTCTTCCATGTCTGGGGCCGAGGTCGTCGAGGTGATCAAAAAGCTCCGTGGTGGCGGGGCCCCGGGGGTGGATAAGATCCGCCCGGAGTTCCTCAAGGCTCTGGATGTTGTAGGGCTGTCATGGTTGACACGTCTCTGCAACATTGCATGGACATCGGGAACAGTGCCTCTGGACTGGCTGTTACGACCCCCGGTCTAGGGTCAAGGGACGCAACAAAGAAAATAATAAATTGATTATAAATAAATATTCTTGCAACCAAGATTTTGTGCGTGGTTTTTATTTTAACACACACGCACATACACATACAGGAAGCTCTGGGCTTCAGGATTGGGCCAAGGCCAAAACAATAAACAAAACCCCCCCTCTATCTCCTCCCTCAAACTAGCTAAACTACCAAAAAGAAAACTGAAATCAAAATACAAAAACTAAACTAGCTTCCTAACTACTTACAAAAAAAAACAGGAGAAAACAGGGGACAACAAAAATGGCGCCCAACCCCTACTGCTTCCTTGCAACTATGTACAAACAAAAAAAGAACAAAATATATATACACAATATTTACAACAAAGAAAACTATATACAAAAGCGGGAGGAACACTTCCATCCACGCTAACACAAACAAACAAAAGAAAATCCAAAAACAACAAAAGGGAAGGAGAGAGGCAAGGCGCGACACACAGGCTCTCTCTCCAACCAAACAAACAAAAAACACACACACAATCACCCAAAACAAATACAAAATAACAAACAAATACACAGTCACACTCCAACACTTCAACATACAATCACTCAATCAATCAATCACACAATCCAACAACCACACAGTCCAACGTTCACAATTCACCAATCAACAACAGAGCACGGAAGTCACACACAAGGCATAAGTCGCGCACTTCCTGCTTCCACTCGTGAGCTTAAGAAGACGTGCAGATCCACAGCCAGCCAATCGCAGGCGCACGTCACGGCACGTTCCATCGGGGCGGGGCTTCCTGTGAAAAGGAGAGCGGGAGAGAGAAAGGAGGAAGAGATCGCGCACGCGCCGTCGCGCATGCGCACGTACCCGCACTACACACACACCTACGTGCACTACACCTCTGCACGTAACACTGGCAAACCGGGGTGGTGGTCCCCCTCTTCAAGAAGGTGGACCGGAGAGTGTGTTCCAACTACAGAGGGATCACGCTCCTCAGCCTCCACGGGAAAGTCTATTCAGGGGTCCTGGAAAGGAGGGTCCGTTGGTTAGTCGAACCTCGGATTCAGGAGGAGCAGTGTGGTTTTCGTCCAGGTCGCGGAACAGTGGACCAGCTCTACACCCTTAGCAGGGTCCTAGAGGGGGCATGGGAGTTTGCCCAACCAGTCTACATGTGCTTTGTGGACTTGGAGAAGGCATTCGACCGTGTCCCTCTGGGAGTCCTGTGGGGGCTACTCCGGGAGTATGGGATATCGGATTCCCTGTTAAGGGCTGTCCGGTCCCTGTACAACCGGTGTCGGAGCTTGGTCCGCATTGCCGGTAGTAAGTCGGACCTGTTTCCGGTGAGAGTAGGACTCCGACAGGGCTGCCCTTTGTCACCGATCCTGTTCATAATTTTTATGGACAGGATTTCTAGGCGCAGCCAGGGCGTTGAGGGGGTACAGTTTGGTGGGCTCAGGATTGGGTCACTGCTTTTTGCAGATGACGTTGTTCTGTTGGCCTCATCATCCTGTGACCTACAGCTCTCACTGGATCGGTTTGCAGCCGAGTGTGAAGCGGCTGGGATGAGAATCAGCACCTCCAAATCTGAGGCCATGGTCCTCAGCCGGAAAAGGGTGGAGTGCCCTCTCACGGTTGGGAGTGAGATCCTGCCCCAAGTTCAATTCAATTTTATTTGTATAGCGCTTTTAACAATTGACATTGTCTCAAAACAGCTTTACACAATCAAAAGAATTATTTAAGTTTGTATGGAATGTGAATGTGTATGAATCAAAATGTTCAGATATTCCCTGGCGAGCAAGCCCGAGGGCGACAGTGGCAAGGAAAAACTCCCTGAGACGGTAATAGGAAGAAACCTTGAGAGGAACCAGACTCGACAGGGAACCCATCCTCATCTGGGTGAAACAGATAGCAGGAAATGATCTGCATTTATACAGTGTTAAGTGTTAGGTTCAGCTATAATAGTTGATGTTAATTGATGTTATAATACTTGATGTAAAATGGTGTCCAGTAGTTATTCGAGACTCAGATAGACTTGTAGAAAGTTCCAGTCCTGAACTATCGAATTGTCAAGTCCTCAGAGAAACAGCTGACCACACCAGTCGAGGCCAGAACCATCTTCTAAGTACAGTATAGAGAATCATCCCCAGACACCAGACGCATCCTAAAGAGACACACGGGGCATCCATGCGATGAGACCTCCAACCAGAAACCGGGCACCAGGATGGATCAGACAGGTCCGAAGGGCAGAGGGAGTCTGGATCACTGGCAGCTCAGGAACCACATGTGTAGCTCGACAGAGAGAGAGAGAGAAAGAGTGAAAGGGGGAGACAGGGGGAGAGAGGAAAGAGAAAGAGGGGGAGGAAGAGAAGAGGAGGAGAGATTGCAATTAGGTATGGTCACAGTCACAATGTCTAATGTGAATGTATATTTACTGTAGAGTGCAAGCAGGGACTCCGGCAGGACTAACTATGACAGCATAACTAAAAGGGAGAGCCAGAAGGAAACACAAACATGAGGGCTCCCTGAGATGTAAAGCAAACAATCACCTCACCGTCAACAAACCTGAGTGATCAAATGAGACTGAGGAAGACAGCATCTAAACATACCAGTTCACCATAATACTCTACGTCCATGAATCCCCCAGATCTGCTCCATTACCTTATGGCAAATCTATTTATAAAATGCTTGGTTAAATAAATAGGTTTTTAGCCTAGACTTAAACACTGAGACTGTGTCTGAGTCCCGAACACTATTTGGAAGACTATTCCATAATTTTGGGGCTTTGTAAGAAAAAGCTCTGCCCCCAGCTGTAGTTTTCATAATACGCGGTACTGATAAGCAGCCTGCATCCTTTGACCGAAGTAGGCGTGGCGGATCGTAAGACACTAGCAGTTCGCTCAGATACTGCGGCGCGAGACCATTTAATGCCTTATATGTCAAGAGTAGTATTTTAAAATCAATGCGAAATTTCACAGGGAGCCAATGCAGTGAAGATAGGATAGGGGTGATGTGCTCATATCTTCTGGTTCTAGTGAGGACTCTCGCTGCTGCATTTTGGACTAGCTGAAGCTTGTTTATGCACCTAACTGAACAACCAGACAGTAAGGCATTACAATAGTCCAACCTAGAAGTGATAAAAGCATGAACTAGTTTTTCTGCATCATTTAGCGACAATATATTTCTTATTTTGGCGATATTTCTAAGGTGAAAGAATGCTATCCTGGTGATATTATCTACATGAGCTTCAAATGAAAGGCTGGAATCTATAATCACGCCGAGGTCTTTTACTGTTGCACTTGGCGGAACGGAAAGGCCATCTAAAGTTACGGTGTGATCTAAGATTTTACTTCTAGCTGTATGCGGTCCTATGACTAGAACTTCTGTCTTATCCGGATTAAGCAGAAGGAAGTTAATTAGCATCCAATTTCTTATGTCCTGAACACATTGCTCAACTTTAGTAAGATGGTTTTTCTCATCAGGTTTTGTTGAGACGTATAGCTGTGTGTCGTCAGCATAACAATGAAAACTAATACCATGCTTACGGATTATGTTGCCCAGAGGAAGCATGTAAAGGGAAAAAAGCAGTGGGCCTAAAACTGAACCCTGCGGAACGCCAAACTCCACTAGAGAACATGCAGAATAATCACCATTTAAGTCTACATACTGATAACGATCGGTCAAATAGGATCTGAGCCAGGAGAGGGCTGTACCCTTAATTCCTACTAAATTTTCTAATCTGTGAAGAAGAATAGCATGATCAATAGTGTCAAAAGCTGCACTGAGGTCGAGTAATACAAGCATAGTTACACAACCCTGATCAGAGGCCAATAGGAGGTCATTTACTACTTTAACGAGTGCTGTTTCTGTGCTGTGATGAGGCCTAAATCCTGACTGATACAGTTCATGTATGCCATTTCTATGTAGATATGAGCATAGCTGCTCCGCTACTATCTTTTCCAGAATCTTAGAGATAAAGGGGAGGTTTGATATTGGCCTGTAATTGGACAGCTGACAGGGGTCAAGGTCAGGTTTCTTAATTACTGGTTTAATAACTGCTACTTTAAAAGATTTTGGAACATAACCAATGCTGAGTGAGGAATTAATTATTCTCAACATCGGTTCTGTTATTATTGGTACTATCTGTTTAAGAAAATGTGTCGGTATAGGATCTAATATACAGGTTGATGAATTTGCAGAAGAGATGAGTGAAATTAGTTCATTCTCTTCAAGAGGAGTAAAGTATTCTAGGTTTGAATCTGACATGGCTAGGTTAACATCAGTATCAATTACATTGTTTGGTTTCAAAGCCTCAATTTTATGCCTGATATTTACAATTTTATTATTAAAAAAGTTCATGAAGTCCTCACTATTGCATGATGTTGTTGTGGAGATTTCTGTAGTGGTCTTATTTCTGGTTAATTTGGCTACGGTATTAAATAAAAATCTAGGATTATTTTTATTTTCTTCTATAAGAGTGGAGAGATACGTTGATCTAGCTACACTAAGAGCTTTCCTATAGTTCAGGATGCTCTCTTTCCATGCTATTTGAAATACCAACAATTTAGTTTGACGCCATTTACGCTCTAATTTCCGAGCAGTCTGTTTTAAAATGCGCGTGTGATCGTTATACCAGGGAGCGAGTTTCTTATCTCTAATAATTTTTCTTTTAGCTGGAGCTACATTATCTAAGGTACAACGAAGTGTCGACTCTAAATATTCAGTCGCCTGATCAAGTTCTGTGGGGTCAGACGGTGGCCTAATCGAAGTTGGTAACTCTGGGAGATTACTGATAAAACTCTGTGTGGTAGTTGATGTGAATGTACGTTTAATACGATAGCGCGGTACTGTGCGTACATTATCACTGTGACACACTTGAATGGAGACAAGATAGTGATCTGAGATAATTTCAGACAGTGGAATTGTGAATACATTTCTTATAATTAATCCGAAGAATATTACTAAATCTAAAGTGTGACCTGCTTTATGAGTGGGTCCTACTACACACTGATTTACACCTACGGAGTCCAGTATGGATATAAATGCTGTTCTCAGAGGGTCTTCTGGATTCTCAAAATGAATGTTAAAATCTCCAGCAATTAACACTTTGTCTACAGAAATGACCAGGTCTGAGATGAAATCTGCAAATTCACTAAGAAATTCAGAATACGGCCCTGGAGGTCTGTAAATTATAATTAGTGGAATCGACTGAGCTGATTTAATATACTTAAATACACTTATGTTACTATAGAGAATTTCAAATGAGTTAAATTTGTGTCCGTGTTTTTGTACGATAGACAGATTATCATTATGAATAACTGCGACGCCTCCTCCTCTACCAGTTAACCGAGGCTGGTGTATGTAGCTGTATCCAGGAGGACTAGCTTCATTTAGAGCTACATACTCGTCCTGTTTAACCCATGTTTCAGTTAAACAGAGTATATCAAACGCCTGATCTGTGATAATTTCATTAACAATAACTGCTTTTGATGTGAGAGATCTAATATTTAACAATCCTAGCTTCAGATCAGAGGTGCCGGCTGCGCATTCAGTATGATCGGAGTTTGTGGACTTTATGTTAATTAGATTATTGAAACAGACTTTCTGGGTCTTTCTACATTTTTGCTTAGATCGGGGAACAGACACAGTCTCAATATGGTGAACCCTGAGTGACGACTCTATGCAGCTAGCAGACGGTTGGTTTAGCCTGTCTGTCTGCTCCCTGGCCTGGGCTCTGGATTGTCACCGATTAACTAGACCTCTACTGAGACTATGAGCTATACTACAGGAAATGAGAGCAGCACCTTCCCGAGTGGGATGGACACCGTCCCGCCCTAACAGGCCAGCTTTGCCCTCAAAGGTCTTCCAATTGTCTATGTAGCCCACATTATTTTTGGAGCACCACCTGGACATCCAGCGGTTCAGCGACCATAACCTGCTGTAAGCTATGTCGCCACGTCTCATTGGGATGGGACCAGAGCATACTACTTCATCGGACATCGCCTTCGCTAATTTAAACACCTCTGTAAAGTTACTCTTACTAACCTCTGACTGACGAAGGCGTATATCATTAGCTCCAGCATGTACCACTATCTTAGAGAACCTATGCTGTCCTAGAGCCCTAAGATTACCTACTATGTCCGGTGCTCTGGCTCCCGGGATACACCTAACCACTGCCGCTGGCGCCCCTAAAGGTCTAGCTAATGTCACGTGTCTCAGTATAGAGTCTCCTATAACCAGAGCTCTTTCAGGTTTCTCAGCGGGTGCAGCACTGAGGAGAGCAAACCTGTTGGACACGTGACGCGCAGAGGAGGTGTGCTCCGGTGGGCTAGCCTTAGCGTTAGCTTTGGCTGAACGAGTATGCCGCCGAGTCGTCACCCACTCGCCCCGCTGTGAGGGCTCTAATGCCGAAGTCGGGGGCTGTTTATCTCCGCCTGTGGCACCCAGACTGTCCGCTACAGGAATAACGCTGCTCTCACACTCTCTAACACTCTCTAAAGTCTGGATGCGCTCCTCTAATGCTGATATCTTCTCCGTCAGAGTGCTCACTAACACACACCTATCACAAATAAAATTATCACTAATGACGGAGGAAGAATGTCTAAACATCCTGCACTCTACACACTGAACAAGCTGAACGGTAGACATGATAACGTACTCTCTGTGTCGGAGTTTTAGTTGTTTAGTTGCGGAAACTCGCGCGTTGCGAAACTTTCGCGGCAACAATACGAAAACAGGAAGCTACGTCACCAACAGACTCCAAGTGGAGGAGTTTAAGTATCTCGGGGTCTTGTTCACGAGTGAGGGTAAAATGGAACGGGCGATCGACAGGCAGATCGGGGCAGCATCTCCCTTAGAGATAGGGTGAGAAGCTCAGTCATCCGGGAGGGGCTCAGAGTAGAGCCGCTGCTCTTCTGCATCGAGAGGAGCCAGATGAGGTGGCTTGGGCATCTATTTAGGATGCCCCCTGGACGCCTCCCTTGTGAGGTGTTCCGGACATGCCCCACTGGAAAGAGACCCCGTGGAAGACCCAGGACACGCTGGAGGGACTATGTCTCTCGGCTGGCCTGGGAACGCCTTGGGATCCCCCCGGAAGAGCTGGAAGAAGTGGCCGGGGAGAGGGAAGTCTTGGCATCCCTGCTGGAGCTGCTGCCCCCACGACCCGAACTCGGATGAGCGGAAGAAAATGGATGGATGGATGGACTTTGTTTGTGGTATAATGGCTCCGTAGCTCTCGGCCTGTTTTCAGTCTCTGTGTAACAGAATCAACACACCACGTTTAAACTAATACTGTACCTGTAGATTCTAATACTAATGTCTGTCTGTGTTCAACACACCAGGTTTAAACTAATACTGTACCTGTAGATTCTAATACTAATATCTGTCTGTGTTCACACACCAGTTTAAATTTTAGTTTGTGTGTTTGTAAGACAACCTGATTTTGTTGAACACAAATAAACTATAGTAGTGCTTTTTCGTAACCTTGTGCAAATTAAATCTGTTGAACTCATTAATAAAATCTGCTGATGTAATGTGTTTCAAAAACATGTCTACAAACATGTTGTAGACATGTCTTTAGCATTTGTAAATTAGCCTAAACACCTTTTGTGTATTGGTAACACATTTGCTATACAGTAGTATAGAAGGTTGTGTGTACTGTATGATACAACCCACATGGAAAGAACCTATATGAGGATATATGCGCATATATGAAACCTATATGCAGTATATACGCATATATCCGCACCTATATGAGGACATATGTGCATATATGAAATGTATATGCAGTATATATGGATATATATGATAATATATATGCTGCATATATGCGTATATATGCCACATGTAGGCAACATTGAGGTGCATTTATGTGCATGTACAGGCCATATAGGTCTCCTGTATTGCTTCTTTATATCCACATATAAGCCCTATATGTACATACAAGATATGTCTCCTATGGCAGGATCTGGTCATTTTAGCTCATATCTCACTTTGGCAACTGTCATACATGATGCCTAGCTCATATTTTCTATTATCAAGGCAATAACTAAGAACTAACCAAAAAAATGCAAAAAACTTATGTGCGAACACATGAAAATTGGTATCCTAATTACCCACATACTGTATATGAGCATATATGCACATATATGAAACCTCAGTCTCCGTGAAAATCTTTTTGAAACACGTCACTAAAATTAACTGAAATGAGAAATATATCTATAGAAAGCTTAAAGTGTCTACTTTTAAATGATGCAAGTCACATTGAAAACAAATATTCTCAGTTTATGTAATCCGTATGAAACCAAGGAGAGGCACAGAATTTCTGTCGCACTTATCTGCTAATGACCCGAGGCAGGACACGCCCACACGTCAATCACACGGAAATCAGTCCGGGTAATTTACATACTAGGCCACGCCCCCGGACACCGCATGATCAACACACACACACAGGTTTGAAAACAATCAGATTCAGTGAGTTTTCTGCACGTTTTGGAAAATGGCACGCGCTTACACATCCGAGGAAACTCTTCAGAATGTTCTGGAAAGTGGAAGGAGTTTACATTTACCTCAGATGAAGACTGTGTGACTCCGACAACAAACGGGAGCATTTTGAACAGAGAATAGACCCATGCTACACTGGGTAAGTTATTAAGTCTTATATAACTCTTATTCTGATAATATTAAACTAATATTAGTAAATATTTTCCTCACTACAGCTAGCTCTTGTCAGCTTGTGTGACACTTTGGCTTTCAATGCCATTTATATAGTTTAGGTAAATCATGCTAACATGCTGCCTCATGTAACACAAACATGATATTTCCCGGTGGCTAAGCTAATGCCTTATGGAGTTTACAGACATTTATATTCACCTTGTTTTGGATAGCTTTAGATTATGGTTGCTAATATATATTTGGCTCCATTTTCGTTAGCTTATAACACTGCTATCGGTAATGTTATTTAGCACAAACAAGCTAGTTCCAGGTGGCTAAAATACTGCCTTATGTAGGACATTTCCATGTCCTGTGACTGCGTACAACCAGCACATGGGGAGTTGATCACTCTGATCAGCTATTACAATACCATACTACACAGCACAAAACAATGAAGTCGTACAGAAATATTTCTCTACACTGCTTGGACATTGCTCCCACCAATGCTTACCCTGCATGTATGTTTTGTACAGTCTTCTTTTTTAAATTTTTTTATCTGCAAGACAAAAGTGCAACTGTTTTACTCTGAATGTCCGTCTTTTTTCTGTTTTTATTTTGTACTGTTCCTGTTGCAGTTTTACCCTGCATGTATCTTTATCATTAATCTGCATTCATACATAAAATCCTATTAACTATTGGGAAGCTAAACATAAGAATCAGTTTGAAAGTTGCCAATAAATTAATATTGTGATGTGAAATTATTTTTCAGATTGAAGTTATAAAGGGCTCTGGGGTGTTTTGCCAGGCAGAAGCGTGGAGAGCAGCCCGCCTTGCCACCACTGCTACTGCCATGGTACGGAATCTGCTGCTGGGCACCTTCGACTTGGAGACTTGACCAAATTAAAAAGGTAGCCATTATTGGTGAGTAAATGCATAATGCGTTGAGAAGGGAAAACAAAACATTTAAGACTTTAACCACTTTAACCATAGCCTACTTGTATCAATGTTTATTAGTCATCAATGGAGACTGCATAAGGTAGGGCACCCATTATTGTTACTGTATCTGCTTGGGACCTATAATACTAATTCATCACTTGCTCACTTCTTAATCCTACCTTTCCTCTTCTAAAGCCACATTATATTGCGCTGTAAGGTGTGTAGTCCTCTATTTTGTAGAACATATAGTGTTGCAAATAACCTTGTGGCACTAATTGTTGTCGTCTGAAGTTTTAATAAATAATCATTTATTATTATTATACTGTCTCATTATTTTTGTCTTCTCTAGATGCAACATTGAAGAAGTGGCCGGCAGCCACCCGAGGGCAGATAGGCACGTCTATCAATTCAAAGCTCATGGAGCTGAGAAGGTCCTCAAAATATTTTTTTTTCTTCCTGTTCAGTTTTTTGTCTTATTTCTGTTCTTTTACTATATTTTTGTTTATGCTATGTGATTGTTCTTAAGAAAATAAAACAATTTAATTCTTTGTTGTCTAGCATATGGATTTTTGTAATTTTACTAATATCTAGGTAAACATATAGGTGCATATATGCACACATACAGTGGTGTGAAAAACTATTTGCCCCCCTCCTGATTTCTTATTCTTTTGCATGTTTGTCACACAAAATGTTTCTGATCATCAAACACATTTAACTATTAGTCAAAGATAACACAAAATGCAGTTTTTAAATGAGGGTTTTTATTATTTAGGGAGAAAAAAAATCCAAACCTACATGGCCCTGTGTGAAAAAGTAATTGCCCCCTGAACCTAATAACTGGTTGGGCCACCCTTAGCAGCAATAACTGCAATCAAGCGGTGCGATAACTTGCAACGAGACTTTTACAGCGCTCTGGAGGAATTTTGGCCCACTCATCTTTGCAGAATTGTTGTAATTCAGCTTTATTTGAGGGTTTTCTAGCATGAACCGCCTTTTTAAGGTCATGCCACAACATCTCAATAGGATTCAGGTCAGGACTTTGACTAGGCCACTCCAAAGTCTTCATTTTGTTTTTCTTCAGCCATTCAGAGGTGGATTTGCTGGTGTGTTTTGGGTCATTGTCCTGCTGCAGCACCCAAGATCACTTCAGCTTGAGTTGACGAACAGATGGCCGGACATTCTCCTTCAGGATTTTTTGGTAGACAGTAGAATTCATGGTTCCATCTATCACAGCAAGCCTTCCAGGTCCTGAAGCAGCAAAACAACCCCAGACCATCACACTACCACCACCATATTTTACTGTTGGTATGATGTTCTTTTTCTGAAATGCTGTGTTACTTTTACGCCAGATGTAACGGGACACGCACCTTCCAAAAAGTTAAACTTTTGTCTCATCGGTCCACAAGGTATTTTCCCAAAAGTCTTGGCAAACATTGAGATGTTTTTTAGCAAAATTGAGACGAGCCTTAATGTTCTTTTTGCTTAAAAGTGGTTTGCGCCTTGGAAATCTGCCATGCAGGCCGTTTTTGCCCTGTCTCTTTCTTATGCTGGAGTCGTGAACACTGACCTTAATTGAGGCAAGTGAGGCCTGCAGTTCTTTAGATGTTGTCCTGGGGTCTTTTGTGGCCTCTCGGATGAGTTGTCTCTGCGCTCTTGGGGTAATTTTGGTCGGCCGGCCACTCCTGGGAAGGTTCACCACTGTTCCATGTTTTTGCCATTTGTGGATAATGGCTCTCACTGTGGTTCGCTGGAGTCCCAAAACTTTAGAAATGGCTTTATAACCTTTACCAGACTGATAGATCTCAATTACTTTTGTTCTCATTTGTTCCTGAATTTCTTTGGATCTTGGCATGATGTCTAGCTTTTGAGGTGCTTTTGGTCTACTTCTCTGTGTCAGGTAGCTCCTATTTAAGTGATTTCTTGATTGAAACAGGTGTGGCAGTAATCAGGCCTGGGGGTGACTACAGAAATTGAACTCAGGTGTGATAAACCACAGTTAAATTATTTTTTAACAAGGGGGGCAATCACTTTTTCACACAGGGCCATGTAGATTTGGAGTTTTTTTTCTCCCTTAATAACGTAAACCTTCATTTAAAAACTGCATTTTGTGTTCAATTATGTTATCTTTGACTAATAGTTAACGGTTTTTGATGAGCAGAAACATTTAAGTGTGACAAACATGCAAAAGAATAAGAAATCAGGAAGGGGGCAAATAGTTTTTCACACCACTGTATAAACATGCATACATGTACGTATGCATGTTTATATGTGTGCATGTATGCACCTATGTTTACCTAGATTTTTGTAATTTGGACATATATGCGTACATATATACGTGCATACATGTACCTATATAGGTACATATATGCACGTATATATGTACGCATATATGTACATATAATATAGGAAAACGGCCAATTTTATATGTCACATATATTAAAAACCTATATCAAAACCATTTTTTTAAACATATACAGTATGTTTATATAGGTTATTACCGTGTGGGAATAAAGTATATTTGTATTAAGCACAAAGTGTACTTTTTTAGTATTTGTAATTGTCCAGAAGTATAACAGCATGCTACTGCTGCAATAAGAATATACTCATAGTATATTAATCATGTACTGTATTTTTAATACAGCAAAAATAGCTGTAATGTACTTATAATACATTAAATATATACTTAAAATTTATTAATTACTGTCAGGTATGTACGTTAGTACACACACAGCCATATACTTTAAGTGTACTAAAGTATACTTAAAGTTGTTCCACTTTAGCACACAAAAGTATACTTAATACACTTAAAATTGTGCTTTTGTACAATTTAATTACATCTTAAATACACTTAGTACAAAATTAGTTGTTCCAAAATAGCAAACTTCAAGTATACTAGTCATTAGTCTGGCTGCAAGTACATTTAAGTATACTTTGGCATGCTAGGATTTAATATACTTAGCACATCCAAGAACTTAAGAATTTAATATACTTAGAACCACATCCAATAGGAGTAACTGCTGACCCAAGAACAAGCTGTCTGAATGTTAGTTACGGTATGGAGAAGCCCCAAAGAAGGGTACCACCCAGACTGTTGCATGCCCAGAGTGAATCATGGGGATGGATCAGTGATGGTTTGGGCTGTAATATCATGACATTCCCTAGGCCTAATACCTGTGCTACTGTAGATGGGCGCATCACTGCCAAGGACTACTGAACCATTCTGGAGGACCATGTGCACCCAATGGTTCAGACATTGTATCTTGAAAGCTGTGCCGTATATCAGGATGATAATGCACCAATACACACAGCAAGACTGGTGACAGAGTGTTTTATTAAAGAGCATGAAAGTGAAATCTCCCATGGCCTGTGCGGTCACCAGATCTAAATATTATTGAGCCACTTTGGGGTGTTTTGGAGGAGCGAGTCAGGAATCGTTTTCCTGGCATCACATAGTGACCTGGAAGAAGAAAGGCTCAAAATCCCTCTGACCACTGTGCAGGACTTGTATCTGTCATTCTCCAGACGAACTGATGCTGTATTGGCTGCAAAAGGAGGCCCTACACCATACTAATGAATTATTATTTCAGTTTCATAGTCCAACCCCTGTATATTACTCAATTTTACAGCAGGCACAGGGTGAAGTAGCATAACTACTTGTCCATAAACTTGTCCATAAACTTCAGAACAAAGATAGGTTTTTTGACATTAGGTATCTGCACACCACCACATTGAATTTGAAACTAAGCAAAGACAAGCTTTTCAGCTTCAACTGGGTATGACAAACCATTGACATTAAACTGGATATATATATACTGCTCAAAACACTTGAACACTGTCCCGGTTTGACTTGAACCATGCATACACATATGAGAGACATGCAACTCAAACTGGGACTAAGTGTTCTTCCCTTTATTTATTTTGAGCAGTATATTTTGGGGGGCAAAAATTATTTAACTTAGTCTACTTTTATTGATTTTAAATGCCCAAATGGGTCTAAATGATCCAAACAATATATAAGGTTTAATAGAAAGGGAAAACAAATAATATTTACTGGATACTGTGACGAACAGATTACACAGCCCCAAACACCCCCAAATATATACGGCACATCTGTCTTGGGCTCATGTGTGAGTTAATATCTGGATGTGCTCTGACAATATTTGCACAGAAAACTGCCCACAATTTTTTAAGTAAAATAAATATTATTTTGTGTAAACAAAAAAAAAAAATTCTATGAATGAAGTAAACAATGCGAGTATGAGGACAATTTTCAGATCCTTAGAAAAGCAACGAGTGCAATGACAATTTATTTAAGCCCATCAGAATCTCCCACTGTCTGTTCAACATTATTGTTTACTCCCACCATGCCAGAAGGCCCCCACTTTATTAAGGCATAAATGATCACATAATTACACCATATGTAGTTCTCCCAAACCCATGACTGTATGTTATGAATACTAAGCATGCTTAGGAGTGCAGAGAAAGACCGATACATGTGTGAGCAAGTTTATCTGTAGCTGCGTACTGTATGTTTGCAAAATAATATTTTTTTAAATATCAATTTACAGTGACTCATGAATTAGAAGCATTAAATGTACAGTAAATGCTGCTTATGAATGGAATGAATCTCATCCTTCATGGTGAGTGATGGAGGTCACAGTGTAATATTCTGAGTACAAGACTTACTCAACAAAACTGTGGCCAGGTTTGGATTTCAAAGTGACTACCTCACTGAGTAATAGAAGTTTCTAAACAGTCTAATTAGGAACATATAGTATTTGTTTTAAGGCAATGGTTAAGCCTGAAATTAAGAACAATTTCCGGTATATTCAGACAAGTTCTGCCTCTTTTCTCATCCCTTGCCCTGATGCACTTTAGATTACATGCACTTGGTAAATCCAATTTAGTAAAAACCCTTACCTACAGTCAGAGGTGGAAAGAGTAATAAAATTTTGTACTCAAGTACAAGTACTGTTACTTCAGTCAAATTTTACTTAAGTACAAGTAAAGTTACCATTATAAAAATCTACTCAAGTAAAATTAAAAAAAATTTACCCAGAGTAAAAGTTACCGAGTTACTTTTTTATTTAAATTTTTTTAACAGCGGGGGTGGGATGAGGCATTCTAGCATAGTTCAAAAAAGATGAGCAGATATAAATCTCAAACTACTTGTTTTTTAACAGAAGGAACACCTTTGCATAATAAAGCTGTTTGAAAATCAAAGTGGTCACTTAAATATAGTGTTACGTCCCAGTCTAGGGCCATAGAGCAAAAGAATGATTCAGGGTTCTATTTTAAACTGTATGGAAATGGTGGTATATGGCAGAAAGAACTAGATACAATCATTAACTGATGAAATAATGAGGTTTGTATATATATATATATATATATATATATATATATATATATATATAATATATATATATTACACGCACACAACAGGAGGAGGAGGATCAATTAAATTTTATTTATATAGCGCTTTTAACAATGGTCATTGTCTCAAAGCAGCTTCACAAAAAATTAAAGAAAATTGTCACGTTCTGCTAGGTGTAGGACTGTGGGCTTGGTGTGGAGGCATAGACGCAGAGGGGATGCAGTGAAACAAAGTCTTTTAATAATAATAGTAAACAAAAACCAAACATGAACAAAGGATGAACTAAGGAAGTTGGCATGAACTTTGGAGCATAATATACACAGAACTCATAAACAATTACTGAGGAGCCTTCTGGGAAACTGAGTCTACGAACAAAACTACAAACTAAAACACTGCCCTCTAGTGGGCAACCCTCACAAAAATGTACAAAAAAAAAGAAAGAAAAAAAATTTTTAGAAAAGAAAATAATTGGAAGTGTTTATGTGTGAGAAAAATGTGTCTAGATAATAATGAGACGAATGAATGAAATGTCTCTGATGAGCAAGGATGACGGCG
This sequence comes from Channallabes apus, assembly GCA_030522415.1. Taxonomy (NCBI): domain Eukaryota; kingdom Metazoa; phylum Chordata; class Actinopteri; order Siluriformes; family Clariidae; genus Channallabes; species Channallabes apus. The sequence continues at coordinate 33,220,389 of CM060118.1, forward strand.
ACGGTGGCAAGGAAAAACTCCCTGAGATGGCATTAGGAAGAAACCTTGAGAGGAACCAGACTCAACAGGGAACCCATCCTCATTTGGGTGATATCAGATAGAAATGATATAACATCTTGTGTGTTTTGCAGGTGAAAATTCAATATGACAGAAATTATTTAAATTGACATGAAGACCAGTTCAGCATAGGGACGAGTCAGTAGGTGCAGAGGGCAGATGAGGTCTGGATCACTGGAAGCAGCATGTGTAGCTCCAACCATCATAAAGCTGAATCCAGCTGGAGCTGGTCCTTCTCTGGATGCCTCAGGAACCTCGCAGGGTCGGCCTTTGTCTACTGAAGCTGGCACAATCTCCCAATGCCTCGGGATGGGTAGAGAAATACAGAACAGTTGGGGAGAATTAGCGTAGTTGCCATTCGGGATAGGTGTACTGGAGTATGAGGTTATGGGATGAGTTACGTGAATGCCAGATTAAAAAGATGCGTCTTGAGTCTACTTTTGAACTGAGAAACCGTGTCTGCTCCCCGAACACTGTCTGGAAGGCTATTCCAAAGCTTTGGAGCCAAATATTAAAATGCCCTACCCCCTTTTGTAGATTTTGAAATTCTGGGAACTACCAGAAGTCCGGAGCTTTGTGATCTTAAGGCGCGTGGTGGATTGTAGCGTATCAGTAGACTGGTTAGGTATGTGGGAGCTAAACCATTTAAGGCCTTGTATGTAAGTAATACTATTTTGTAAATTATTCTAAACTGAACAGGTAGCCAGTGCAGGGATGATAATATTGGGGTTATATGATCATATTTTCTGGATCTAGTGAGAACCCTGGCGGCTGCATTTTGGACTAACTGAAGCTTGTTTATTGAGGATGCAGGACAACCACCTAGTAATGCATTACAATAGTCCAGTCTGGAGGTCATGAATGCATGAACTAGCTTTTCTGCATCAGATACGGATAAGATGTTCCTAAGTTTGGCAATATTTCTAAGATAGAAAAAGGCTGTTTTTGTGATATTTGAAATGTGATTTTCAAAAGACAAGTTACTGTCTAATATTACGCCCAGGTCTTTTACTGCTGAGCTGGTAGTAACAGTACATCCTTCTAAGCGCAGGCTGAATTGTGAAAGCTGTTGTGTGCTGGTTTTTGGGCCAATACGCAATATCTCTGTCTTATCTGAATTTAATAAAAGAAAGTTATTGGTCATCCAATCTTTTATGTCCTGGACACACTCAGTTAATCTAGACAACTTAGGTATTTCGTCTGGTTTTGTTGAGATATATAATTGGGTATCATCAGCATAACAATGGAAACTAATTCCATGTCTTCTAATGATGTTACCCAAGGGAAGCATGTATATTGAGAACAGCAGAGGTCCTAAAACTGACTCTTGTGGGACCCCATATTTCACTGGCATTACACCAGACGGTTCTCCATTTAGATCTACAAAATAGTATCGATCAGACAGGTATGATCTAAACCATTTTAATGCCTGTCCCTGAATACCTATATAATTTTGTAAGCGATCTATGAGAATATTATGATCTACAGTGTCGAATGCAGCACTAAGATCGAGATCAGATCAGATTCGCTAGGCAACGCAGCCATGATGGCATCCCCCTATGCACGACACCTGGACTCATGTCTATATATACCCCCAACACAATGCAACAGATGTGCGGACATTTAGGTAGCACCAGGTCTAGGAGCATTGCTCCAGTATAGAGAACAAAAAAGAGAAAGGAATAGAGAAAACTGAAAAGAAAAGTGAAAAGAGAAAAGATAAAACTTATTATTTTTCTAAAATAATAGAGAAGGATTAATCCTGGATGAAGGATGTTTGTCTTTTTTTTTGTCTTTCTGTTCTGTTCAATTAATAAATCCACATTATCTTTGAACAGGAAAGGCTCCAGAAAGTGTGCACAATCACTTCCACAGCTCACACACCGACACTCTGCATCGGGGCTCTGTATAAAATATTCAAGCACGCTAGCACCACGCGCCATCCTTCCACATCATAACAGAATGTCAGCATCACACCAAGAGCCAAAGGGCTTGGAATGAATGCAGCAAATAGTAGCAGGGCAAGGAGGAGTGGTTGGGAAACATGAGCAGCACTAACCTCATTAATTTTGTAGGATACACAGGATAGCTTTCCAAATTGAGCAGATCCAAATACAGCTCAGTGCACATAGTACATACAGGTCTCCACTCTCTTGCAACCCCCCCCCCCCCCTCAACAGAGTACACTAAGCTTGCTTTTATGATCTTCCTGCTCACGGGACAAGCACTGGAATGGGCCACAGCGGTGTGGCAGAGTTGCTGTCTAATCATACCACCTCAGACGCCTTTGTGGAGGCCCGTAAGGTCACCTTTCACCATCATTCACCAATGTTGGGGGTGGGGGCGTAACTTCTCCACGACTCCACATTCACACATTCATTCAAGGTTTTCGATCAGTTGCGGATAGCACCACTGAGTTCCGGACCCTTGACATTCCTGGTGACATGGATAACTGAGTTACAAGTAGTGCTGGGTGCTCCCCTTGCTTCAGCTCCATAATTCCAGGACACTTGGTTAACCAAGTCAGTCTCTATTTGGGGGTCCCAGGGCTTCAAGAGCTGCCTGAAGGGGATCCGACCATCTTCCCCATCTTGTCCAAACCAGTGGATTTGTCCACATTTGCCCAAGACTACTGGGACCTTAAGGAGGTATTCTCCAAGAGTACATTAAGGAGGCTCTCTTGTTATGGTTCATTCGGCCCTTCACCCAGAAGGGCCGAATGAACCATAACAAGAGAGCCTCCTTAATGTGCGGGGTTCTTTTTTGTAAAAAAAAAAAAAAAAGACGGGGAGCACCAACCCTACAGTATATTGACTACCAGAGCTGTGACTGTAAAAGGCTGATACCCCCTGCCTTTAATGAACTCGGCCTTTGAGTGTTTGCAGAAGAATCAGATCTTTACAAATATGAACCTTCTGTTACAATATTATATTTATTTGTTTTTTGTGTGTCTGGTTATGCTGGCTTTGTCTCTGCTATGTCTCTGCTGGTGGTGGGATAGGGTGTGTCTCCCCTTGTTTCAGGTCCCACCCTCTTCAGTGTGCCTGGAAATCTATTGGCTGTTGCTCTGCCTTTCCTTTGTTAGTCCCGCCTCCTCCCAGCTGATTGGTTCTCCAGGACACCCAGAGGCCTACTTAAGGCCTTCAGACCACCATGCTACAGACCGTGTTTTTGCTTACTGCTTATCTTATGCTTGATGCTAAATGTTACTCTGTGTATGACCCTTTTGCTTCGTTTCTGACTACTCTTAGATTTTCCCCTTTTTGATAATTGCTTGGTTTTCGATTGCCTATTCCGTGTATGACCCTTTTGCTTGTTTTGACTACGCTTTTGTGTTTGCCCTCTTTGTTTTGTTGGTTTGGTTGTAGATACTTTTGTATATATTTGTATTTACTTTATTTAGTGGCTTAGTAAGGAGTCAACGCCATTTTGTTTGCACTTTGTTTTTCTTGGTTTGTGGTTAGGTAGGGAGTTGAGGGAAGAACTTTGTAATTCTGTTTCTTTATTTTCGGTGCAGGTTAGTCGTTTCACTTTGGTATTAGATAGAGGTAATTTTGTTTATTGTTTTGGCCTTGTCGGCTTCTGAAGCTTACAGCCACCCTTTCTGGGATTTGCTTATTCACCTTATTGTAAATAAACACTAAGCAAACGCACTTTTGGTCTCACCCCCTTCTTTCTTTTTTTTCACTCCTGTTACGGCCCGACCTAGACCGGGGCGTAACAGAATTGGGGGCTCGTCCGTTGCTTTTCCTCGCTCCGTCCCGTTTGTTTCAGTGTGCCTGTGTTTGTCTGGCGGCATTTGTCTTTGTGGTAGGGGAGTGTTTGTTCTTAGATATGGCTACAAAGTTTAACTTGGACCAGTTGACCATTTGACCATTTGTAGAGCAGTTTGAGAAGTGCCGTAAGGATGACCCATTGCTGCTCGCCGATTTCTATCAGATTTCAGTGTCACGGAGTGCTACTAAGCGCGATATTAAGAAGCTGCTGTACGTTGAGCTGTTTGAACAGCGCATTATTTGTGAGCATCCCGAGGCGGGTGTTGCAACTCACTCAGGTGATCCAGAGGATTTGGCTGCAGCGGAGGCTGGCGCCAGGCCCAAGGATCCCGCACGCATAGATCCCGCTGTAGGACGCTCACCATTAGAGCAACCCATGATTGCGCTGCAATTAAAACAGCTGGACTTGGAGTTAAGTCGGCAGCAGTACAAAGCTCAGCAGCTACAGTTCCAAACATTGGAGCTGGAAACTACTGTAAGAAGGAGATGAGGCTGAAGGAGATAAGGCTGAAAGAGCTGGAGCTGGAGTTGGCCTCAAGGTTTGGGCCCACCAGTGCATCTGTGTCTCCTGTACCTGTTCGCGCATCCTCGCCTGTGCCTGCACCCGTGCCTGTATCTGAGTCGTCACCTGTGCTAGGACCCATCCCGTCAGTTAGTTCTGGATTTGATGTAAGTAAGCACATTGCTTTGGTGCCTATGTTCAGAGAAAGTGAGGTGGATACTTATTTCCCTGTGTTTGAGCGTATCGCTGCCACTCTGCAGTGGCCTAGGAGTATTTGGTCCTTACTTTTACAGTGCAAGTTTGTGGGTAAAGCTCAAGAAGTATGTTCTGCCTTAACACTTGAACAAAGTATTGATTATGAAACTGTTAAGTCAGCTGTGTTACGGGCATATGAACTTGTCCCCGAAGCTTATCGCCAGAAGTTTAGAAAACATGCCAAATCCGCCAGCCAAACATTTGTAGAATTCGCCCGTGAAAAATGCGCTTTGTTTGACAAGTGGTGTGCAGCCAGTAAAGTCACCACCTTTGACCAGTTAAAAGAATTGATACTTTTAGAAGAGTTCAAAGACTGTATTTCTGACAAAATAGTTGTTTATTTAACTGAACAAAAAGTCATTGTTTTGTGAAAAGTTTTGTTAGCATCAGAGAGGGTGATGAGTGGAAGACGGCCTTCATCACCCCCACCGGACATTATGAGAGCCTGGTCATTCTGTTCGGACTCTATAACGCACCCTCGGCCTTCCAACAGTTCATTAATGATGTTCTCAGGGACATGCTAGGCTGATGGGTGTTCGTCTATTTAGACGACATTCTAATATACTCACACACCACAGAAGAACACACCAAACACGTCAGGGCTGTTCTCAAGTACTGTACTGTAAGCTGGAAAAGTGTGCTTTTCACGAGCACTCCACCACGTTCCTGGGTTTTGTCATCTCGTCCCAGGGTGTGGCCATGGACCCGCAGAAGCTGGAGGTTGTACGTCACTGGCCCCTACCCAGGACACTAAAGCAGCTCCAACGCTTTCTCGGGTTTGCGAGCTTTTACCGTCGCTTTATCCGGGGCTACAGTACAGTTGCAGCACCACTCACCGCATTGACCAGGCCCTCAACCCATCCTTTCCAACTCAACCCAACCGCCATCTCCGCCTTCAACAGACTCTGCCACCTCTTCACCACCGCACCCATTCTCCTCCATCTGGATGCCAGTCAACCATTCGTTGTGGAGGTGGACGCGTTGGAGGTGGGCGCCTGCGCCGTTCTCTCCCAGCGAGGTCCAGACCAGAAGCTACACCCATGTGGCTTCTACTCCAAGAAATTTAAACCCACTCAGCAGCAATACGGAGTAGGGGACCGTGAACTGTTGGGCATAAAGTGGGCCTTGGAGGAATGGCGTCACTGGCTCCAGGGCGCCAGTGAGCATTTCATCAGCTCTGTTCTTTGAACAGTACAACTTTCATCTGTTGTACCGCCCGGGGTCAAAGAACACCAAGGCCAACGCCCTCTCACGTCAGTACGAGCGAGAGACGCCCCGGGCGGACCCCGTGCCTGTTCTGCCACCCACCCGAATCATTGCACCCCTGCACTGGGACATGGAGACGAGGGTCCGCCAGGCACTGACCACAGAACCCGCACCGGCAGGCGTGCCGCCCGGACAACTCTATGTCCCAACCCAGATAAGGCCCGAAGTCCTCCAGTGGGGCCATTCTTCGCTCGTCTTGGGACACCAGGGAACCCTACGATCCCTCACCTTCGTGAAACGGGCTTTCTGGTGGCCCTCGATGAGAAAGGACATCACCGAGTTCGTCCGGGCGTGCCCAGTGTGCGACAGGGCGAAGAACACCAATCAGCCGGCACCGGGGGAACTTCAACCACTTCCTGTCTCTCGGCGGCCCTGGTCGCACATTGCCGTCGACTTCATCACGGGCCTGCCGGCCTCGGAGGGAAAGGACGTAATCCTCACCATTGTGGATCGCTTCTCCAAGGCAGTGCACCTGGTGGTCTTCGCCGGACTCCTGTCAGCTAAGAACACCGCCGAGCTGATACTGGTACACGTAGTCCGATTGCATGGGTTCCCAAAGGACATCGTCTCGGACAGAAGTCCCCAGTTCACCGCCCGGTTCTGGAGGGCTTTCTGCCGTCTGATCCATTCAACCTGCAGCCTTGTCTTTTGGTTACCACCCCCAGACGAATGGTCAGACGGAGCGAACCAACCAACAGCTGGAGCGTTACCTGAGGTGTTTTGTGTCGGATTGCCAACGCTCCTGGGCCCGCTACCTCAAATGGGCTGAGTTGTCCCATAACCTCCATGTGTCCTCAGCCACCAACCTGAGCCCATTTGAGGTGTGTCATGGTTTCCAACCTCCGATGTTCGACCACCAAGAACCGGAGGTTGACGTACCATCGGCCCAACAGTTGGTTCGCCAGTGCCGTCGGCACCCTCCGGGATGGTTGTACCAGGTAGGTGACAAGGTATGGCTATCCACCAGGAACCTTCACTTACACACTGTCACCAAAATTCATTGGGCCATACCGCGTCACACTAAGGATCAACCCTGTCACCTACCAGCTCCAGCTGCCTGCGGCCCTCCGGATCCACCCCGTCTTCCACACCTCCCAACTGAAGCCATTCGTCACCTCACCCATGGTTCCACCCACCCCCCCTGCTCCTCCCCCCCGTATCATTGACAGTAGTCCCGCTTACACCGTGCGACGGATCCTCGACTCGCGCCCTCGGGGCAGGGGCACTCCAGTATCTGGTCGACTGGGAGGGCTACGGCCCCGAGGAGCGGTCCTGGGTCCCAGCACGTTTCATCCTTGACCCCGGGCTCATTAGGGACTACTGTCACCGGGTATCCTCCACCCCTGGACCGTCCGGAGTCGGTCCTGGAAAGGGGGGTACTGTCATGCGCACTCAACCGCGACCGGCACCAGGACCCGGAAGTAAGGCGGTCGCGAACCTGAAAGCATAAAAGGATACAAGATGGCGCCGCACATCGCTCTGTCATTGAGTATGCCCATGCTATTTCGGAATCGTTCCCGTTCACGTGAGTACTCACTTTCTTGGGTTCACTTTCAGACTGAGAGTGCATTTATAGGACTAGGGTTAGATTGTGTCTTTCCTTTACTCATTCACTTTGAGAGGTCTTAGAGCAAATCGCGTGATTATCCTGCCCGCTCGTGTCCATCCGCGTTTGGGTTTACCATTCACGCTACAGGGCTATCTGCTAAGCTACGTCTTTCTGGTCGTCATCGGGTTAGTTCTGACATAAGGAGGCTGAGTTGACAGGCTTAAAATTTTAATCCCAAGTATCATCTGACAGTGTCAAATTTAGGTCTTTCTCCCAAGCAGTTTTAATTTTACTCAAATAGTTGTGACTCAAACCCATCAATCCACCATGAATAGTAGATATTAGGTCTTTACACAGCCGGCACAAACAGAAGAGATTATCTAGAATATTTGCATCAGGGGCCTCAGGGAAATTTGGTATTGAAGAGCTAATGAAGTGTCTTACTTGCAGATATCTGAAAAAATGAGAATTGGGTAGGTTAAACCTTTCAGAAAGCAGAGGTGGAAAGTAATGAATTACATTTACTCGCGTTACTGTAAGTGAGTAGTTTTTTTGTGTATTTCTACTTTTTAAAGTAGTTTTTAAAATCTGTAATTTTAAATTTGTTTAAAGTATTGTAATTCGCTACATTTTAAATCATATTCGCTACTGAGTAAAAAATAAATGAATGAAAATGCTAAAATAATACAAATATTATGCTTTTGCGCTCGCTTGTGTGTATCATATCCTGGTCGCGCGCCGCTCCAGACTCCTCGTTTTCTGACATCAGCATCTACCTGACCTTTCACACGGTCGCTTCCGCCCTGAGAGTGACGTCATCGACTAGCGCGACCATATATAAACCGGAGGGAGACGTAGGAAAGAGGTTGTGATTTTGGCGTTTTGATATTTGGTTGTGTATTCCGGTTTTGACTTTTTGCCTCCCATTGACTTTGATTATTGCTTTGTCCCTTTGGTTTGGTTGGTCTTTGTATATATTCATGTTGTGCGAGTGTGTGTGTGTGTGTGTGTGTGTGTGTGTGTGTGTGTGTGTGTGTGTGTGTGTGTGCGAGTGTGTGTGTGTGTTTGTATATACAAACTTCATTATTTCATCAGTTAATGATTAGATCTAGTTCTTTCTGCCATATACCACCATTTCCATACAGTTTAAAATAGAACCCTGAACCATTCTTTTGCTGTATGACCCTAGACTGGGACGTAACACCATATTTAAGTGACCACTTTGATTTTCAAGCACAAGAAAGACAACAGCTTTATTATGCAAAGGTGTTCCTTCAGTTAAGAACAACTAGTTTGAGATTTATATCTGCTCATCTTTTTTGAACTATGCTAGAATGCCTCATCCCACCCCAGATGGTAAACAAATAAAAATAAAAAAATAACTCGGTAACTTTTACTCTGAGTAAATTTTTTAATGAGCTACTTTTTACTTTTACTTGAGTAGATTTTTATAATGGTAACTTTACTTATACTTAAGTAAAATTTCACTGAAGTAACAGTACTTGTACTTCAGTACAAAATTTTATTACTCTTCCCACCTCTGTCAGAAAGTTGTTCAAATAATGCAAACTTATGGTCAACAAACAGATCTTTGCAAGCTTGATGCCCTTATTGTACCATTCCTGAAACACTGAATCATGTAGAGAAGGTTGGAAGAGATGGTTAGAGATTATAGGACTGGAGAAAAGCCCAGAAGAGCGCTGTGCTTTCTGAACTGAGCCCATACTCTCAAGGTATGCCTAATAACTGAATTATTGATTGATTTAATTGAGGGAATGGGGAGTACAGATACAAGAAGTATCTCCATTTCCACCCAGGTAGGCAAGGTTATAGGCTAAGAGGACATCCCTGTTGAGTTCCCCACTGAAGGCTGAATGATTGAGACTGCTGCATTTGTCAGAAGTGCGGAAATATTGCTTGAATATAATCATTTAACCAAAGTGGACCAAAATGTAATTTTGCTAAAGCCTTAAATAAATACTCCCATTCCATAAAGTCAAAAGCCTTTTCAGCATCCAAAGCAAGGACACACTCAGGGATCCCCTCTGATGGTGTGTACAGGATATCCATAAGGCGTCGAATGTTGAAGTATGAATAGCGTTTTTTGACAAAATCGGTCTGATCCTCAGTTATAATAGAGGGTATAACATTGTCTAAGCTGAGACTTTAGAAAGGATTTTAACATCCACATTAAGAAGAGAGATTGGTCTATATGAAGAGCACTCTGTTGGGTCTTTATCCCTCTTTGCTACAAGGGTGATACAAGCCTCATTAAATGAAGTAGGCAGCTTACAGTAGCTTGTTTAAAAGATTCAGATAGAAGCAAAGCTAGTTGTGGTGCAAGGTATGAGGAGAATGATTAAAAAAACTCTGCAGGGAACACGTCAGGACCCGGGGACTTACCAGATGATGAGATAGCTGAACTGATTTCCTCTTGTGATATGGGCTCTTCTAATTTTAGTCTAGAATCAGGGGACAGTGTTAGGATATCTAGTTGAGTCAAGAAATCTTCAAATGAACTATGGTCCTTTGGGAACACAGAAGTATATAATCAAGAATAAAAAATCTATCATTGCATCATTAATATTAGAATAGTCGGTAGTGATGGTACCATCGTCCATCCTAATTTTTGTAATGTGTTGCTGTGCTCTAAATCCTCTTAACTGATTAGCTAAACATTTCCCAGATTTGTCACCATGAATGTAAAATTGGCTCCTACTCTTTAATAATTGACGTTTAATTACATGTCTTGAGATAAGTTCAAACTTAGTTTGCAATTATACATATACTGCTGATATATTTCTTTAATTTGGTTGGTCAAATCTTTTCGTTCTTTATAGGCCTTCCTTTTTATATTTACTGTGTACGAAATTATCTGTCCCCTGAGGTAGGCTTTCAGAGCATCACAAACAGTTAAACATGATACTTCTGGTGTTTTATTTGTGTTTAAGAAAAAAAACTATCTGGTCTTCCATAAATTTAATAAAATCATCATCTATAAGTAATGATGAATTAAAGCACCAATTTTAATTTGAGGGAAATCAGGGAGTCGTATAGACATAACTGGAGCATGATCCGATATCATAATGCTCTGATAATCACAAGAATTCACCATTGGGATCAGTTGATTATCTATAAAGAAATAAACAATTCTGGAGAAAGTGTGATGAACATGTGAGAAAAATGAGTATTTTCTCTTTTTTGGATGAAGGAAGCACCATATTTCAGAGATAAAAAACTGCAGAGATAGGACTGAAGTAGCGTGGCGGATTTACTCAGAGGTATAGGATTGGGAGATGACCTGTCAAGTGGTCGACCTAAACAGCAGTTAAAGTCTCCCCCTAATATGAGGGAGTATGAGCTCAGATCTGGTAGAGCAGGAAAAAACATCATCTTTATTAGGGGCATATAAATTAGCCAACACTACATTAGTTTCCCTGAAACAATGATATAATGACCATGTACTGTATATCCGTAATAACATTATGGTGCTCAAAAGAGATGTTTGGATTAATGAGAATTGAGACACCCCTAGCTTTGACCTGAAAGGTTGAGTGGTAGTGCTGCCCACCCCAACGTGACATAAGGCGAGAATTATCAGATCTGCAAATGTGACTTTTTTTTATAAAAATGCGATTGCAGTGTTAAGTTGTTTAAGGTGTGTGAGCACCTTCCTTCTCTTGACCGGATGGTTTAAACCCGTAACATACCAGCTCACAAAGTTTAAAGAACTATTAATTTTCCTTGAGAGAAGATGCAGGTAAACATAAACATAAATAATATTGAAGTGCCTAGCGTCAGCCTTAAAACAAAAGTACACAGAGCAACATATTAAAGATGCACCGTGTACACAGAACTAACATAATACTGTAATGGCTCACACGCTGGCTCAGGTCATCCATAGCGAGTTCTAATGAGGGTAATCGCTGGCCATGGTCCTCTACGTGGGCTTGAATTTGGTCTAGTTTACTTTTCAATAACCTAAACGAGGATTTAAATTCACTGTGTTTATCTAACAGCGCAGAAATAGCCTCGACTGTTAGAGCGGCCGTAGTGTCATCTTTTTCCCAGTTTTAACACGCCTAGTAGCCATTTTAAGTGAAAAATAGATTACCATGGGGTAGAGTACAAAGTTATTATATCCTAAAGATTTAATTTAAAATTCAGAGACGAACACATCTACTCCATGTGGCTGCTATCCAGAAGTGGGTAGGTTTGGACAGCATCCAATTTGGCCAACGTGCGGCTGGTAAGGCCTGAGATGGTCTCGCTGGAGCACAACTCACAGCCGCCCCGCCAACCGCACCCGGTAGATGACAACGGAGAGCTGAGCAATTACCGTACAGGGGCGGGCCCATCCAGTGGGACATAAGCTTTGGAAGAGCCCCCTCTTCCTTCCGGAAGAATACACCCATACCTGCTCTCCAGTAGCAAAGTCTCGCCCACCGGCTGTGAGTATCCACGCCCATACGCTCCATAGGTGCCCCCACCCGAAAGTCCTGCAGCAGTGCCCGCGAGCGCTGGGTGGGGCCCTTCTTTGCCGTCTGGAGGTCGCATCGGTGGACAAAGCGTTCACTGTCCAGCTGCGGCACAGGCTGTGGATGATGCTTTAGGCGAGGCAGTAACTCGGCTGCACGCCGGCTCGGACGGCTGATCACCACCGGGGGTCCGGAGGACTGCGCGAAGGGGATGTTCTTGATCTGTGGTCTCGGGGATCGGTCTACATTGCAACCGCACACGCGCTCTTCACCTCGCTCACAGTACCGACGACGCGCTTTGCGGCACGGCTGTCGGGATAAAGCGTCGGCATTAGCGAGATGATTTCCCGCTCTGCCTGCTACCGGATATTTACCTGGCGCAACCACCAGAAATTCCGCCCCCGGGTGCGTGCTACTAACATGTCGGGCTGTGGTTTAGGTACTAGGAACCTGGCTAACCCGAAATTACCACGCAGAGTTCCATCATTCAAATCTAGCACCGCACCCCACTTTTCCAAAATGTCTAACCCCAAAAGGCAATCATCTTCAATATCCCCCACAAAGAACTTGTGTGCATGACTCGTGTGCGCCGTTCGCGGACCGCCAGCCCCTCGCACGCTGTCTCTTTACGGTCACCCGCAACGAACCGGAGGTGGAGTGACTCTCATAGTGACTCTCTTTGCCCAGTCCTTCCGCTCATCGGTCCGGAGATCTTCCAGCACCCGGAGCGCGTCAATCTCCAGCGAGAGCGCTACTATGACAGCTGTTTCCGCCGGGGACCAGCCTGCGAAGTCGGCGGCTAGCTCCACTTGGGCAAAGAATGCGTAGGGTTCGACGGCGCCATTGTAGGAAGGAAGGTGCAGCTGCAAGTCACTTCGCCGGCTGACGGCGCACGGAGCTGTAGCTTGCTCTGACGCTTGCGCAGCATCAACGTTGGGCTCCGCCCCGAGATCCAGTGCCGGGATCTTCATCTCACCGCTCCGCTTTGGTAGCGCTCATTTGCTCGCGCTAGTTCCATCCGATGCTCTTTCTTCCATAGTTGTTCTGCCACTCGGCGGCCTACTTGGATCTTCTGGAGGTCCTCGATAGTACGCTCCAACTCGTAACTCTCCATCCCACTTCTGACACCAATGTAACGTTTTCACTGCCGGAAAGAATGTTGGAGAGACGAGTGACCTTTATTGCTGCCCAATGCAATGGTTGAGTATTTTATTATTCTCAGCACTGTATAGCATGAACAGCACATTCACATGAGAACCTCATCTAATTCAGCCTTAGCATGAACCAGAACACATTCAACAGGTCACACACACAGAGATAGCACACATACGTCAACACACCCAAACATGGCCGAAGCCATTAACCCAAACACCTTTCCCCAACAGGGACACATAGAGACACATAGAGAACCCCCGCAATGCTGACCAAGGCACAGTACCTGGGTCATACTGTAGGATCGGCTGCAGACTGCTAAAACCTCAGGAAAAATAGGTGGAAGCTGTCCACACCTACCCACCACCCAAAACAAAGAAACAGTTATGTGCCTTTTTGGGGCTATTGAGTTATCATCGATGCTTTCTGCCTAACATCTCCTCTATAGCAGCACCCCTCTCAAACCTGTTGAGGAAGGGACAAGCTCAAAAGTTGCAGTGGGCAGCCGAAACAGAGAAAGCATTTCCACAACTGAAAAGACACCTTACCACTCTCATAAACATCCATTCCTGGTACAGTATAACACCTTAGAAACTAGCACCAACTGGGATCAGAGCCGTCCAATCTCAGGAGTTCGATGGAGAAGAAAATCTGGTCCTGTATGTGAGAAGGAAACTCAGACCAGCAGAACAAATATATGCAGCTTTTGAGTGATAGGCCCTTTCCATTGCTCTGGCAGGTGAGCAAGACTTCACCTTGGGCAACAACCCCTGCAGTGGATGGCAATGGATAAAGACACCAACCATCGCATCACCCGCTGGTTCCACTCACTACAAGACAACTCATTTTCAATCCTGCACAGGGCCAGGTAACAGCATGGCAATTCAGGTCTGGTATGAGCTTAAAGGAGGGTGCCTGAAACATGAGGCTGAGACTCCCTGAAACATGACAGACCACAAAGAAGGAGCTAAAAGCTCTTGCCAAAGCTGATATTGTTGTTGCTAACATCAAATGTCCAAGAATTGCATATTTTTCATCAGCTCACATAATCCTCACTTCACTATCTGGCACTTTGAGTGATTTACCACATCCTCTTTCAACCTTATATAAAAGCGCACCTGGCAGTGTTGCAACGTTTTTCCAGTGTATGTTGTTTTATAGCAATACACTTGATAATGTAAAGATATTTTTCTCTGGTGACCTCTGATGACTTGTTATAAACAGTCACATGTCATCAAACAGTTTTGTACTGAGCCTCCAATATTGATTCCATACTAACTTAAACACTTTTCCTGTTATACTGAACTTCTAACACAGTATGATTGCGAATCAACCCCTGTTGAGTCTGGTGACTCTCAAGGTTTCTTCCTATTGCCATCTCAATTATTTTTCCTTGCCACTATTGCCCTCAGCTTTCTCATCAAGGACAATCTGATCATTTTGATTTATACATATTTTCTTACACATTTCATATAACATATTAAATTACCAAATTTTCTTTTTGATTCTGTAAAACTGCTTAATGAGCATTGTAAAAAGCGCTATATAAATAAAATTTAATTGACTTGAACTGAATTGAAATTAACCAAATTTAGATTCATTACTTGAACTGAATATGATACTGTGTAGATACTGTATACTGTATATATACAGTACTGTGCAAAAGTCTTAGGCACCATATTATATGCTGTACCAACTTTGTTATATATGATTATCATGTCTGCAGAATTATATACAAAATCATTCAGTATTTCCATATATCCCTAAAAATGTATACATAAATAATATTACAGGAGAATATATGCATGGCTGTAAAGAAAAAAATATAGTACAAGACAGACCAGTTTTCAGATGGAAACAAAAAACCTATGGTACACTCATGGGATTTGCATAACAATAGAAATGAGCGAGTGTGACAAAGTTACCAGAAGAACTCATATTCTCCAGCAAGCTCAGTAAAACCTAACAGCTGTTTTACTTATAGTACTGTGCAAAAGTCTTGGGCAAATACACAAATAGCCACATACAATCAATATTTGGAGTCAAAACACATTGCTTAAAATCAGGAGTTTTAGAAACAGATTTGTGCAGTTTTATAAGAAAACAGCTGTTAGGTTTTACTGAGCATGCTGGAAATACTGAATGATTTTGTCATAATGACAAATATAACAAAATTGGTACAGCATATAATATGGTGTAATATAAATGTAATGTGTGTGTGTGTGTGTGTGTGTGTGTGTGTGTGTGTGTGTGTGTGTGTGTGTGTGTGTGTGATGAATGCTAAAACCATTCATGTATCAGGTAAATTTTATCTACATTTATTATTATTTTTTTTATTTTATTACATTTTATTTTAGTTTGAAGTGTTTCCAGGGCAATGTCATCACCTCTTAACAGATGGGAAAGTTTTCAACAGGACGTCACTTTTACGAAAGGCCACATTTGAAAATTATATGATCTTCTAATTGTGAGTTTGTGGTCTGATGAATAATAAATAATTAATACTTTATCTATCCCAATGGGAAATTGTAATTTTCACATATCTCAGTTAGGAAGCTGGGGTCAGAGCGCAGGGTCAGCCAGTGCTTCTAGAGCAGATAGTGTTAAGGAAACCCAGTAAATTACAGCCTTAACCGTTTGATCCATCAGTTTCCAACTTTAATGAGAGTAAATTTAAGCCATTTGGTCTAAAGCCAGAGCATAAAGTTTGGCACACACCCAATTAACAAATCAACTGCTGTCCACCCACACTGTGTGTCTAATTTAAGTTGGAGAAAATTTACATTGAAGAATGGAAGAAAATGCCAAAATTAAAATGTTCAAAGACGAGTTAAACCTGTAATTACAATTAAAAGCACAATTCACACCGAAAACGTAAATACAATTGAGCATTTTTTAAAATGTTTTGTTTCAAATAATTTTGAGGATTTTGTAATACTTTTTGTAGAAAGTAACTTCAAAAGGGCAATTTAATTGTATTGCATTCTGTTGATGCAATACAGAAAAAAGAGAAATAATCATTGCCGGGTGAATAAGTCCTGTATATTTCTATAAGTTACAATCATGAATAACCCCCCTGTTTCAAAGCTTCAGTATTAACCCAGACCAATTCGGCCTTGGTGGGTCAGGTGTAGTGAGATAGTTGGCGTGAAATTCAGTGAAACAGAAGCAGAGTGCATATGCTCTTGTGTGTATTTATGAGCTACCTTGATGTTGTCACCTTGGCTTCATTCCCAGGGACACAGCACATGCCAGTATTCAATGTTGTTTACTCAACTGCTCCCCTGGAATTCACAAAACCTTTAAAATGTAACTCAGTGCTATACACACACAGGTGCACACAGAGACATCACTGACATGCAAGGACACATGGAAAAAAAACTGAATTTGACTTAGCGTAGGCAGAAATGTTAGTGTGTGTGTACATATTTTTGTTCTATCCTTCAGCAGGGAAAACTATATACTGTAGCTAAAGTATAATATATAATCTGATTATATATGCATTTACATCTGTGCAAATATGCATTATTTCTATTTATTTTAAACCGGACATTACATACCCAGAATTCTAGCAGTTAGAGCAAAAAAAAAATTTCATACATATGATCCTTATGCAAACGCATGAGACAACGAATTCAGATTTAGCTTTGCACTCAGCTTTGAGAATGTACTTATAGTAATGTAGATTCAGCAAATAACTCTACTATGATGTGGATTGGAGTGGAACGGTGATTACAGAGATTTCCCTTATCACTGTCACTGGGCTTATGAGAACACACTCAAATCTGCAGTTGCCTGACAGAGTGATCGATGATGTTTCTTCAAATTTTAGAGATCACTGGTTTGCAGGTGCCTGCTGTTTATTTTCCCTTCAAGCCTAATGGGCTTTTCTGGCCACTCTGGCCACTGGTAGAACGATCAGTGAGATTAACTTCAATTACTTTTGGCATTAATCAGACCCATAATTAGATGACTAGCCAGGCCTCTCACATTAGCTGTGGTATTTCCTTCTACTGACTCTGTTGCTTGGAAATAACAACCACTTTTGTCCTGCCACACCATTCAGTGTTGGGTGTACTATCATTTGTAACAAAAATAACGTAATATTCATTTTTCAGTTCAACATTTACTGTACAATGTAATTTCACTTATGAAGAGGTCAGTCATGTTTAGAGAATTATTTCGTTTGCAGAATATATTCCTCTTAATCTCAGAGGTGTCATAATGTCCATATGGATTTTTTTGGGGGGGTTTTCTTATTTCTTTCCTATAAATTGATTTGTTTACAATGATTGCTAGATGATGATAAGTTATTATTATTAGTAATCAAGCTGCAATAATAATCATTATTAGTAATGATGATGATGATGATTATTATTATTATTATAGTAACAATAGGAACAATGATGATGACAATAAATAACAATAATAATAATAATAATAATAATAATAATATCACTGTCACTGCACATAAGACATACATTATAAATAAAATACATTACATTCTAAAAAATCATATTTGTGTAATGGTAAACTCAGTTGTTCTTTTAGTTTTCTGAAGCCCTATTTTTTATTATCTGACTGCTATCAGAGAAGGAAAAATCTGATGAGCTGTCTTTGACCTCCACCTAGTGGTTCAACCCAGAAACTGCTGAAAGACTTTTAACAATTACTAGTGATACTGTATTTTGCAGTTGGTCTGAACAGTAAATAATAATTATTTATGTGCCATTATTTATTATATATATCAATATATCTTCACCATCCGCCATATGGAAAAAGGTTGTGCAGCTTCTTTCCACAAGTCATCCATCTTTTAAAAAAATAAGAATAAAAAAAAAAAGGGACTGGACTGATACACACACACACACACACACATGTACACACACTGATAAATTCAATCACCTCAGAACAAATGGAACCTACAGTAACTGAACCACACATGTGGAAAAACACACTGATCAACAACCATCCAGAAATCTCACTTACCATCCTGAAATTGCTTCTTGCACAATATTTATTACCTGCTATTTCCACAAGGAGCTTTTATATCTGTGCTGCTAATTACAAGAAGCGTTTACTGTTCTCATCTCACTACCTCGACTCATTACCTTATTACCAGAGCATTGGATTGTGTCGTGTTGTTTGTCATGTTGTTGCTCTTGTTTGCACATTTTCACATGTACTTTACAGTATGTTGTCTTTTTTTTGTATAGTACTTTATTTTATAGTGTCACTCTGTTTTGTTTCAGCTAATTAGGTGTCTTAGTTAGCTAGTTAGTTTTTGTTAATTTATGTCATTAATCTATGCTGTTTGTATGTAGCACCGTGGTCCAGAAGGAACACTGCTTTGTTTCACTGTGTACTGAACTGTATATGACAATAAAAGCCCACATGACTTGACTGCAATATTTATGCAGGGGACACACTGCGGGTAGCATTGATGCGTCACAGCATCACAGTTTACAATTTGATCCTAAATTTGTATTACTACATGTGGAGTTCCATCTTCAAGTGGGTTTGCACTGGTTTCCTCTCACCGAACGAAATCATGATGGAAAGTGGAATGTTATTCCGACACTACACTAATTGTTCCCAGACTAGGGTCACTGTAACTATGAGCAGCATTGGGTATTACTGAGGAAATGATTATTTCTTCTATTACCAGCATGTACCACGTCATATAACCATGAGCACATCGCATACATTTTTATCCAGTGTAAAGGACGTCTCCAGCCTATGCATGAGTGCTGGTAAGCGAGCAGTGCTGCAAATACTGGAGTGTGTTTCTTTCACCGCATGGTGAACCCATAGAATGCATGTGTATCAAAATTGCAGGCTACAAAGTGCTGGCATTATAACAACAGTTAGTGTGTGTGTGTATATATATATATATATATATATATATATATATATATATATATATATATTATATATATATATATATATATATATACAGTGGTGTGAAAAACTATTTGCCCCCTTCCTGCTTTCTTATTCTTTTGCATGTTTGTCACACATGTTTCTGCTCATCAAAAACCGTTAACTATTAGTCAAAGATAACATAATTGAACACAAAATGCAGTTTTTAAATGAAGGTTTACGTTATTAAGGGAGAAAAAAAACTCCAAATCTACTTGGCCCTGTGTGAAAAAGTGATTGCCCCCCTTGTTAAAAAATAACTTAACTGTGGTTTATCACACCTGAGTTCAATTTCTGTAGTCACCCCCAGGCCTGATTACTGCCACACCTGTTTCAATCAAGAAATCACTTAAATAGGAGCTACCTGACACAGAGAAGTAGACCAAAAGCACCTCAAAAGCTAGACATCATGCCAAGATCCAAAGAAATTCAGGAACAAATGAGAACAAAAGTAATTGAGATCTATCAGTCTGGTAAAGGTTATAAAGCCATTTCTAAAGCTTTGGGACTCCAGCGAACCATAGTGAGAGCCATTATACACAAATGGCAAAAACATGGAACAGTGGTGAACCTTCCCAGGAGTGGCCGGCCGACCAAAATTACCCCAAGAGCGCAGAGACAACTCATCCGAGAGGCCACAAAAGACCCCAGGACAACATCTAAAGAACTGCAGGCCTCACTTGCCTCAATTAAGGTCAGTGTTCACGACTCCACCATAAGAAAGAGACTGGGCAAAAACGGCCTGCATGGCAGATTTCCAAGGCGCAAACCACTTTTAAGCAAAAAGAACATTAAGGCTCGTCTCAATTTTGCTAAAAAAACATCTCAATGATTGCCAAGACTTTTGGGAAAATACCTTGTGGACCGACGAGACAAAAGTTGAACTTTTTGGAAGGTGCGTGTCCCGTTACATCTGGCGTAAAAGTAACACAGCATTTCAGAAAAAGAACATCATACCAACAGTAAAATATGGTGGTGGTAGTGTGATGGTCTGGGGTTGTTTTACTGCTTCAGGACCTGGAAGGCTTGCTGTGATAGATGGAACCATGAATTCTACTGTCTACCAAAAAATCCTGAAGGAGAATGTCCGGCCATCTGTTCGTCAACTCAAGCTGAAGCGATCTTGGGTGCTGCAGCAGGACAATGACCCAAAACACACCAGCAAATCCACCTCTGAATGGCTGAAGAAAAACAAAATGAAGACTTTGGAGTGGCCTAGTCAAAGTCCTGACCTGAATCCTATTGAGATGTTGTGGCATGACCTTAAAAAGGCGGTTCATGCTAGAAAACCCTCAAATAAAGCTGAATTACAACAATTCTGCAAAGATGAGTGGGCCAAAATTCCTCCAGAGCGCTGTAAAAGACTCGTTACAAGTTATCGCAAACGCTTGATTGCAGTTATTGCTGCTAAGGGTGGCCCAACCAGTTATTAGGTTCAGGGGGCAATTACTTTTTCACACAGGGCCATGTAGCTTTGGATTTTTTTTCTCCCTAAATAATAAAACCCCTCATTTAAAAACTGCATTTTGTGTTTACTTGTGTTATCTTTGACTAATAGTTAAATGTGTTTGATGATCAGAAACATTTTGTGTGACAAACATGCAAAAGAATAAGAAATCAGGAGGGGCAAATAGTTTTTCACACCACTGTATATATACACTACCGTTCAAAAGTTTTAGATCACTTGCAAATTTCTTTGTTTTTGTTTAGTGATTTATTTTCTACATTCTACAACAATACTGGGGATTTCAAAACTATAAAATAACACCTATGGAATTAGGTAATTACGTAACAACAAGAAAAACAACAGCCTTTCTGTAATAGTACCTGCAAGAACATGTTTTTGCTCATTGATTCGAAATCTACAGTACCCTTGGATCTGTCTCCATCATTTTCGAGCAGCACTAATTAAAGCCCATTGCTTTGTTCTTGATTTATGCTGTGGTGCTCTGGCTCTTTTTAAACTTATTTCTTAAACTGATGAAGGTACAACACAGACAGAAAATCCTAAAAGTGCTGTAGATCTGCATAAAGGCTGAAAGCATCAGTGGGGCCTCTTGTCAAGTGTTCCTCTTCAAATCTACCCCTCAGGCCCAGCAATGATGTCAGACTGACAGTCTAGACAGCAACTGTCTCGCAAAGAGCTGCTCCAAAACTCTGATCAGGACATCACTCTTTCCTCTGCTCCCAATACACACAATCAAATTTTGTCTCTAATCTAGCCCTATCAGGAAATATTTGTCACTGGTTTGTACAGTAACTTCTGCTGTATGACTGCATGTAGATCTATCAAAGAAGGACTCATGAGATCTTTGACCACCACCTAATAGTTCAGAATAGTGCTTGACGGATTTTGCAAATGCACTTGACAATACTGTTCTTGCAGGAACTATTACAGAAAGGCCGACCTCTGTGTCTTAAAATAACAACTAACTGTTGTTTTTCTTGTTGTTACGTAATTACCTAATTCCATATGTGTTATTTTATAGTTTTGAAATCCACAGTATTGTTGTAGAATGTAGGAAATAAATCACTAAACAAAAACAAAGACATTTGCAAGTGACCCCAAACTTAAACGGTAGTGTATATAAACTATGAACTAAGCATAATAGCTTCCATATAATTGAATGAAAAATATGATTGAGGAATACTTTCATGAACACATTTTTCACAACAAAAAAAAAGTATTCTTTTGTACTAAAAAAGCAGGACGAGAGGTGTGCCCCTAACAGATCTCGATCATTAGGATGAAAAAACTAATTATGCTAGATTCCGTGCAGGGGTCAAAAAAGGAAACACTGTATGTATTTCAGTTCCAAACAGATTAGTCTGTCTTTTGGTAATTTATTTAAGTATAATGGCGATCCCTGGAAATCTGGTCAGCTGTGTGTCTCATGTCAGCTGTCTTCTGCTACTGAGGAAATCAGAGCAGATTTGATCCCATTTGCCCAAATCCACCATACAGTACATTCCCCCACCAGTTTGTGCATGTGCACATGGACATGCCTTAAAACTGTAATTTGTCATTTGGGAGAAATCAGCCTTCTGGGGCTTCAATTTAAAGACAGGAACATTCCTGGGGAAAATATGTCCTGACAGCTGCATTCCGGACAGCCAAAGACTAGTGAATAAACCAGTGTCTTGAAAATTATGAGCAAAGCTAAATCCATCACAAATTATCTCACTGTACAAGAGGAAATCGGCCCTTCAAAGGGGGCTTCAGAAAAGTTCAGCAGCTAGCGTAAGCTAGGGGCCAGGGGTAGCTCAGTGGTTAAGGCATTGGACTACGGTTCGGAAGATCCCAGGTTCAAATCCCATAACCACCAAGTTGCCACTGTTGGGCCCTTGAGCAAGGCCCTTAACCCTCAACTGCTCAGATGTGTAATGAGATAAAAATGTAAGTCGCTCTGGATAAGAGCATCTGCCAAATGCCTAAATGTAAATGTAGCATAACAAGTCTTAAATTTAGGTTTGGATGCAGATCCGTGTTGTTATATGTTCAGGTTAAAGGCAGCCTGTAAAACAATGATGTTATTAAAGTTTTTACAAGTGACTATAAATAAACTATGAATAAAAATAGTCTAGACAACTAAAACATTCATTCATTTTCTATACAACTTGATCTTATACAGGTTAACGGGAAGCCAGGGGCTTATTTCAGGAGACTTTGCGCACAGAGTAGAATACAGTGGACAGGATGCCAATCCATCGCAGGTGACACACACACACACACACACACACACTACAGACAATTTGGAAACTGCAATTAGCCTAGCCTTTAGATTGTGACAGGGACAACAAGAGCATCCAGAGGAAACCCACCAAACACAGGGAGAACACTGCAAACCTCATGCACACAGATCTGAGGTGGGAATCAAACCTTCAGCCCTGGACTTGTAAGGCCACAGTGCTAAGCACTACGCAACAGTGCCACCACGACTAGAACCTCACTGTGATATGACCATTTAGCATTTTAAAATCAGGTTTGATCCTTGCTTGTATGCTTTTTGGATGATATTATTTTATTCTACTCCAAGACCTCTAGAGAAAAAGAAATGAGGGTGAGGGTAAATAAAAGTCTCTTATCTTGATTAATCTATCCATCAGCAAGAAACAAGGTGAATGGAAGGTGACACAAATGAGGGGGAAGAATGTCAGCAGTACTAGTGTAAACAGCCCTAAAAACCAAGGGCTCCTTCATCACTCACAGTGAGACACCCCCCTGCTCTCCCTAGGGTCACATTTATTTTGAGCCAGCACCAAAGCGAGTGAAGGGTTGGAGATGGAAAAAGGGGGAGGTTCAGAATTGTCTTAAAATACCTCAATCTTCATTCCTTAAATGCATCGCTTTTGTGGGGTCAACTAGGTCCTGCTGCTGAGTGCTTATGAAGAGGATACTAAAAAAGATCTTTTTTGATGTTATACAGGTCCTTCTCAAAAAATTTGCATATTGTGATCAAGTTCATTATTTTCTGTAATGTACTGATAAACATTAGACTTTCATATATTTTAGATTCATTACACACAACTGAAGTAGTTTAAGTAGTTTAAAAAATTAGCATATGATGAAAAGGTTCTCTAAACGAGCTATTAACCTAATCATCTGAATCAACTAATTAACTCTAAACACCTGCAAAAGATTCCGGAGGCTTTTAAAAACTCCCAGCCTGGTTCATTACTCAAAACCGCAATCATGGGTAAAGACTGCCGACCTGACTGCTGTCCAGAAGGCCATCATTGACACCCTCAAGCAAGAGGGTAAGACACAGAAAGAAATTTCTGAACGAATAGGCTGTTCCCAGAGTGCTGTATCAAGGCACCTCAGTGGGAAGTCTGTGGGAAGGAAAAAGTGTGGCAGAAAACGCTGCACAACGAGAAGAGGTGACCGGGCCCTGAGGAAGATTGTGGAGAAGGACCGATTCCAGACCTTGGGGGACCTGCGGAAGCAGTGGACTGAGTCTGGAGTAGAAACATCCAGAGCCACCGTGTACAGGCGTGTGCAGGAAATGGGCTACAGGTTGCAAATTTTGCATGTCATTCGGAAATCAAGGTGCCAGAGTCTGGAGGAAGACTGGGGAGAGGGAAATGCCAAAATGCTTGAAGTCCAGTGTCAAGTACCCACAGTCAGTGATGGTCTGGGGTGCCATGTCAGCTGCTGGTGTTGGTCCACTGTGTTTTATCAAGGGCAGGGTCAATGGAGCTAGCTATCAGGAGATTTTGGAGCACTTCATGCTTCCATCTGCTGAAAAGCTTTATGGAGATGAAGATTTCATTTTTCAGCACGACCTGGCACCTGCTCACAGTGCCAAAACCACTGGTAAATGGTTTACTGACCATGGTATTACTGTGCTCAATTGGCCTGCCAACTCTCCTGACCTGAACCCCATAGAGAATCTGTGGGATATTGTGAAGAGAAAGTTGAGAGACACAAGACACAAGAATCTGCAAAAGGATTCCCGACCAAGTATTGAGTGCAGAACTGAACATAATTATTTCAAGGTTGACTTTTTTTGTATTAAAAACACTTTTCTTTTATTGGTCGGATGAAATATTGCTAATTTTTTGAGATAGGGATTTGGGGTTTCCATGAGCTGTATGCCACAATCATCAATATTAAAACAATAAAAGGCTTGAACTACTTCAGTTTGTGTGTAATGAATCTAAAATATATGAAAGTCTAATGTTTATCAGTACATTACAGAAAATAATGAACATCACAATATGCAAATTTTTTGAGAAGGACCTGTACTGTATGTCTTACACATATATTCTCAGTGTCACGTTTTTGTCTGCAAACATGTATGTTATTACTCGGGCCATTATTATCTGCAATTCTTTAACAATGACACTGTTCCATAATGTTATTTGTGTATTAATCGCTCCGTGCTTGTCCTGCTTTTGCCAGCTCTTTTGAATATCTTACATGGAGAAAAAGGAGCTGGACAGGAGGAATGAACACCATTTTCCTGAAAGATATTCGATCAGTTGGTGCTTTGATAGTGGTGAATGGTCCATTCTAACATTTCTTACACTTTCATTGTCAACCATCTGTCTTTTCAGTTTCAAAAAATGCACTAGAACTTTTTTTAACAGGACATACACCTGCCAATCTCAGTAGGCTACTATTCAAAAAGTACTAGTTTTGTGTAAACATTGCTTAGTTCCAATACAGCAGGAAAATTTTGATTTCAGCCAGTTGTCATTTCCTCTTCCTCTATGGCCAACAACTCCATCACAGAACATGCCGACTGACCTTCTCATCCATGTTTTGAAATTCTTCACTTCCTTCTTG
Source organism: Channallabes apus (assembly GCA_030522415.1). NCBI lineage: Eukaryota > Metazoa > Chordata > Actinopteri > Siluriformes > Clariidae > Channallabes > Channallabes apus. The sequence goes on from CM060118.1 coordinate 33,245,638, forward strand.
CTAAAGGGCTTTAAAACAAACGCAGTATCCCAAATTATATCATATAAGAAAGAAGACTGTTTAATTAAACCCTAAGGCAATGCCAACAATAGACATTATGAATCTCTCCTTGACTACATTTTAATTAGTTCAACAGACCTAAGTGAATCATGTTTTTCAGATATTTTTCCACTGCTTTTCAACCACTTTACCAAAGCATTGAATACCACAGAAGATCTAAACATTTTTTGTTTTGAAAAATGTATATAGTTTGCGAGACATAGATGTAATCTGGCAACCCAGGAGAGTGGAATGTAATGTGCACCGTGAACAATGATGACTAGACTTTACTAGCCAGTGGGGCACTATAGACACAGTGGAGTGAGCATGTGGAATGTGTGGCCATCGCATTGAAAATGATTGAGTGGAGCAATAAATCTGCATCAAATTATGCATTAAGCTTGGACATTCCTTAGACTATGCTTCAAACTTGGTTGATAATCTATTGAAAAGCTGAAATCCAATTTCGGGTAGGCCTGCAACAAGCAGTACACCTGAGAATGTTGAAGACGTACATGCTGCAATCAACAAAGACTGGCAACCGACAGTGCGAGAACTAGAACTGTAATTAGGAGTTTAATTAGGAGAAACTTTCCAAAGAGACCTCGTATGTACAGAGAGCTGCCCTCTGTTGGCTTTTAGCCTGATTATCTGAAATGACATGTCTAGTTAAACACCAAGCAAACTGCAAAAAGAAATGCACACATGCAAAAGTCATTAACTTTTCATTCATTCATCTTCTATACCGCTTTAGCCTGTATTTAGGGTCGCGGGGGACCTGGAGCCTATCCCAGGAGACTCTGGGCACGAGGCAGGGTACACCCTGGACAGCATGCCAATCCATCGCAGAGCACACACACACACACACACTAAGGTCAATTTTAGGAACGCCAATTAGCCTAATCTGCATGTCTTTGGACTGTGGGAGGAAACCGGAGTACCCGTAGGAAACCCACCAAGCACGGGGAGAACATGCAAACTCCATGCACACAGAGACAGGAATCGAGCCTGGCCGGGAATCGAACCCGGACCCTGGGAGGTGCAAGGCGACAGTGCTAACCACTACACCACCGCGCCGCCCGTCATTAACTTTTTACATCTATTTGCTGTTTTTATAAATACAACTAAGATGATTTAACAAGAAAGGTCAAGTAAGTCTCACACTACCACGAGGACGGTTCTGGCCTCAACAGGTGTTGACAGCTGTTTCTCTGAGGACTTGACTTGGCTGCAGTTGCTCGATAGTTCAGGACTGGAATTTCCTACCTGAGTCTCCAATAACTACCTGGACTCCATATTAACATCAACTATTATAGCTGAACTGCCTGCCACCTAACACACTGTATAAATGCAGATCATTTCCTGCTATCTGTTTCACCCAGATGAGGATGGGTTCCCTGTCGAGCCTGGTTCCTCTCAAGGTTTCTTCCTATTACCATCTCAGGGAGTTTTTCCTTGCCACTGTCGCCCTCGGCTTGCTCACCAGGGACTATCTGAACATTTTGATTCATACACATTCACATTCCATACAAACTTAAATAATTCCTTTGATTGTGTAAAGCTGTTTTGAGACAATGTCAATTGTTAAAAGCACTATACAAATAAAATTTAATTGAAGTGTGCTCATATGTTACATGTAAGCGCCAGATGTGGAAAGTAACGAATTACATTTACTCGCGTTACTGTAATTGAGTAGTTTTTTGTGTACTTATACTTTTTAAAAACTGTAATTTTTGGTTGAAGTATTGTACTTTGCTACATTTGAAATCATATTCGCTACTGATTAAAAAATAAATGAATGAAAATGAAAAATAATTTTAAAAAGAATGCAACGGGGGATGGAAAAAAATTGCACCCCAGAAACCACTGCACTGATTGATTGATGGTCAGGAAAAACAAACATGATAAATTCACAAGAACGATGACAAAACAGGTGCCAGTGTTGCAGACCCAGCTGAAAGCGAAATGCCATCAAATTCTCACGAAGCAAACCACTGGCCATTGTAACGGCCACTACCATGTTGTACACCACATCATGTACGTTGCCCTTTTAAGAGTTGCCGCCCCTCCCTCAGTGTGTGCATGAGAAGGAGAGAATGGAGTAGGAGCTCAGGTGTGCTTCCCCCCCCCCGTCTGCTTCTTTGACCCTTTTCTTTACTTTTACTTTATGTCTTGTATTATAATTATTCTTGGCTCTGAGCTCTTTTCCCTGGCTATCAGGCGCAACACGCACATGGTATTTAAGTGACCACTTTGATTTCAAGCACAAGAAAGGCAACAGCTTAATTATGCAAAGGTGTTCCTTCAATTAAAAACAACTAATTTGAGATTTATATCTGCTTGTCTTTTTTGAACTATACTAGAATCCCCCCATCCCACCCCCACTGTTAAAAAAAAAAAACTCAACTTTTACTCTGAGTAAATTTGTAATTAGCTACTTTTTACTTTAGTAGGTTTTTATAATGGTACCTTGTATTCAGTAAAATTTTACAGGGCCTGGAGCTTATCCTAGGAGGTTTCGGGAAGAGGCAGGGTACACCCTAGACAGGGTGTGCAGTGCACACACATACACACACTCAGTCATTCACACTACGAGCAATTTGGGAACACCAATTAGCCTAACCTGCAGGTATTTGAACTATGGGAGAAAACCAGAGAACCCAGAGGAAACACACCAAGCACGGGGAGAACATGAAAACTCCATGCACAAAGAGACAGGAACCGAGCCCGGCCGGAAATCGAACCCAGACCCTGGAGGTGCAAGGCGACAGTGCTAACCACATTATATATATATATATATATATATATATATATATTGCTGAAGGGCTAAAACTTTGCAGGCACAATGAAATATCTTACCATATTTTCCCCTTAAAATGATACATTTTCTCAGTTTAAACTTTTGTTCCGTGATTTATGTTCTATTCTGAATAAAATATTGACATTTGCCATCTCCACATCATTGCATTCAGTTTTTATTCACAATTTGTTTAGTGTCCCAACTTTTTTGGAATCCGGTTTGTACACAAGTTACTACAATAAGAAAACACGCTGCCATAAGGTGAAGAATGTTTCAGCAAACCTCTTTGAGAAATTTCCAACAAATTAGCCTTTAATGATTATGCATTATTTTAATACTTGCCAAGTTAATTTAAGGCAGTTCTTAGAAAAACCAAAACAATGTCATGCAATAACTGTCCTAAACTGAATAAAATGTAGTGTTCAAAATGCTTTGTCTGTGAGTATATAAAATTAAGGATAAAATATATTCTTGCATTGTGCACACTGGCTCTCTACACTGCTTAACCACACATTTCCTTCCAAGGGCACTTGGAGAGCCATTCAAAACGTACTAGTGGAGTTCAGTATTTTTACACATCTTTTTAGACATTAAAATTGACTATTCTTTATTTTAGAACATTTATTGTTAAGGACATAAATGTTGGTGACTGATTTTCCGACAGTCCTTGATTTGTATTTGGAGTGCCATATTATCTCTACTCCATGGTACGGGTCGCTTCCAGCTTCGGGTGAAGTCTTGCAATGAGTCTGATATTCTACCGAACTCGGTGCTCACAAGAAAGGCTTCTAATCTATCTGATATAAACCATTTACGTCAAATAAAAAAATTAAAACATTGTTATATTTCTTTTACGCTCGCAGCTCCACAGACAATGAAAATAAATAAACAGATCTAATTCATATTTGTAAAAGTATTAAAATAATAATTTATAAAGCAATGAAAACATCTCAAGACCAATGTATGCACATCTCAAGTTTTACTTGAATATACCTTTCATATAAACATTACAACTAGGTACAAGCTTATTTTAAACATCTACTTCATACTTCAAATCTGATCATAAAATCATGTTGGTCAAAAAAAAAAAAAAAAAGGAAAAAAAAAAGAAAGAAAAAAAGGGAAAAAAAAAAGAAAAAGCAAGAGAGGTGGCACAATGATGAGAGTAAGCTCATTAATGATGAATGTGTACAACAGTCCCCAGTCCCTTATTTTCTTTTGCCTGGTTTGCTTTGTTGCACATTAGTTTCTTTGGATTTGGCGTTGTCTGCATCCCATAGTGCATTCCTGACAAAACGAGATGCTGCGTCTTTGTTCAGACAAACTGCTTTTTTCTTATCTGTGATCTCCTTTATCCTGCTCATATAGGTCCGGATTCTTTCCTGTGGAAATGTCAAAAGTTATTGATCAAATTACATAAGCATGTATCAATATACTTTATTTTCCCAAGAAGATATCTCAAATTAGTGTTTAATGGCATGTTATTTAGTATAGCATGGCATTAGAGCTCTAGTCTTTTTGCAAAATCCATTTGCAAGCTTTTAGCTACATTTACATACCATTGGGTATCTTATTTGTGGGTTTATTTACGCAGCTATTGAATTCGGAGATGCGAATATAAAACTAACTTTACCGCGGACACAAACCGGGTCAATAGCGTACTGCATGTCGTGAGCATAATAACGTCAATGGATACATTTGTTACATGGATCACAAAAAAGCAGGCAATTCAGCATTATCAGCCTAATCAACCAAAAAGCCAGTAAAGAAAATATGATGAAGCCTATCTTGAGCTTGGATTCATGGTGGGGATGGTGGGGGCAGAGGAGAGACCCACGTGTGTTTTGTGTCTTAAACCGCTGGCAGCAGAAAACATGAGACCCAACAAATTAGGAAGACACTTAGAGACAACACACCTACAGTCACGTTAATAAGCCACTCGACTTCTTTGAAAGAAAGCTCCAGATAAGTGACGAAGTAAGCCTGTTATAACAACAATTGCACGTGTATTTTATCTATTTTGAACTTGGTGTTATTTGATCTTATTGGTTTAGAAATTTATATTTCTATAAACAGTAAACTTGGCCGATTTCGTTATCATTTTGTTGACAAGTGGGGCTTGAAAATTCGTCCACTCCCTTAAGTGGGGAATGACAGAAAATGTTTGAGAACCACTGCACTAATGTGAATGAGTTTAGCCTAGATGGCGCGAGCAAAGATGTATCGATGTGTGCATGTGTGCTGTTTTGAAAGGACAGGCAGTTCCACATTAGAGAGAGATTAAAGTCACCTGTAATTAATAATGTATGAATGTGAACCATCATGACATGCAAATCCGATCTGACCAAAAATTGGAATTGAGCAATGTTTCTTGTAACATGAATGTAGCCCATGTTAATCAGTGCTTTGTCACAATAACCATTACAATAAAAAAAAAATCTCTGAGACAGTAGTTTTATGACAATACATTTTGCTTCAACTCATTGTTCTAATATTGATTAATAACCATTATGTGTACTGATCAAGCAATTAATTAGGAACCCCAGTACATTCATTCATCCATGGAGTGATTTAATTAGCCAATTGTGAGAAAACAGTGCAAGGCATAAAATCAGACATGTGCGGGCAAAAAAAGTTCTGGGGGGGGAAAATGTGATCTTCGTGATTTTTACTAAAGAAGAACTGGTGGTGCCAGATGGGCTGGTTTAAGCATATAGAACTGCTGCCTCCCTGCTATGGACAAAACACCTTGTCACCTCGCTACAGATCCAGTAATGCGGAAATGGCGGGTGCTGCTATTAGCGGCGAAGGAAAAGAGATGGAAAGAGTAATTAATCATTACGGAGTAAGCGGGTTTTAAATCGGATGTGCGCATTACTGGATCTGTAGTGACAACAGACCGCCGCAAAGGATGATGGGTCACGCCGGGGCTGATGGGAATTGTAGTTCCCGCTACCTCCCGTTCGCTCCATTCGCCTGAGCAAACTTTTCTCAGAAGACCTGTCATTTTACCGTCATGCAACCACAGTATTATCAAAATTTATTGTTATTGCAGTACGACGGTATTTATAATACCGTTACATCCCTAGTTCCTATCCAGCTTAATAAACGAGGGCCTGTGTCTCTAACATGATCTGAATCAAAAGCCCTTGTGTTCAAAATTACCTTCAAATCATGCGATTACCCAACATTCTCGTTCACTCGTTATCTATACCGATTAATCCTGTATTCAGGGGCCTGGAGCCTATCCCAGAAAAGTTAGGGCACAAGGCAGGGTACACCCTGGACAGGGTGCCAATCCATCCTTAATTCGGGGAAACCAATTAGCCTTATCTGCATTTTTTAGGACTGTGGCAGGAAACCCACCAAGCACGGGGAGAACGTGCAAACTGCATGCACACAGAGTCGAACCTGACTTGGAACCAAGCCCAGACCCTGTAGGTGCAAGGCGTCAGTGCTAACCACTAAGTAATCATGCTGCCCGATTACCCAAAAGGAAAAACTAAATTATAGGGCTGCAACAACTAATCGATAAAATCGATAATTATCGATAATGAAATTCGTTGTCAACAAATTCCGTTATCGATTAGTTGGGCTGCTCATGTTACTGAGAAGCGCCACCACAAGATGCACAGATACACAAAGACACACACGTGGAGGTTACAGAAGTGTTTGCAGGAAAAAGCACGCGCTCCAAGTCCTCCCAGGTATGGGAGCAATTTAAATTAAATGCCTCTTATCGGGCGTTTTTCTGCCGTTCATAGTGTCCGGTGAGCGCGGATGAATTGCCGAGGGTTTTCTACACACATTTTTTTTTCCTCTCTCTACGTCGCCGTATTGTGAGAATGTCTAGCAAAATGGTCCATATATATATATATGTGTATATATAATATATATATATATATATATATATATATATATATATATATATATATCGAAATAATGTACAAACCGTGAAAAGGATGTAGCAAGAGACACTTCAGTTAAAAATAATATCATAATAGTAATAAAAATAAGTTGAATTAATTTAACAGAATTTAAAATTGAGGTCATTCTTAACAACTGAATATGTCAGTGTACATACACACACAGCATAATTTGCCATCTGCAATTATTGTTAAAAACAAAAATGTTGATTTACATAAAATAAGGTTTAAATGTCAAAATTAAAGATCATTAAACTCCATGTGGCTATTGCATTTTTAAACTTTACTTTTATACATAAATAATACACTGATTTATGGTGTTATATAGTTAAGTAAAACAACTTAAAGCGATTAGTTTTTATCCGATTAATCTGAAAAAATAATCGACCAACTAATCGATTATCAAAATAATCGTTAGTTGCAGCCCTACTAAATTATTTATTTCCATATTACCCTGATTATAATATGGATCAGTACAAAGACAAAATAAAAGTCTCTGAGATTAAATAAAAGTCTTCTTACCAGTTCTTGTTTGATTCCATGATCTTTTGGATTCACTCCTTGTGTTACCAAGTACACTAATAAAGAAACAAACTAGTTTAGGCTTTGCAGTGGGGGGTATATGGGGGACACGTGTACTGTAAGAACTGCTGAAATACTCACTCCAGAACAGGGAGTTAAGGCCATATGCGGACATTAAATCCAGTTTGGCTTGCTCAAGTGGGGCAAGCTAGAACAAAACAATTGCGATAAAACAGTCCGTTTGATTAGTGCACATTAAATAATCACGCTTGTCTCATGCATACATTTAATAATTTTTATAATACAGAACATTATAGAGTCCAGACCTGTAGGTGCTCGCGCTTCGACACGGACATGAGGGTCTGAATCACATCCTCCACCGAGCTCACACAAGACAAGAAACTGCTCAGGTATTCCGCAATTTCAGTAGGGTAGTCATCAAGAGAGCCTTCGTCTGCCATCACTAAATCTGAAAAATAAATATATATATTTACCAAATTAATGTACCCAACGGTTAGATAGGCGTTACTTATAAATAAAAGTCCCCATTTACACGTGTGCTCTGCTTCAAAAGTAGAACACTGAATTGAATTTAACACTGAATTTAACGGAATTATCGGATTTGAAAGTATACACCGCTCATTTTCTAATTACCAACTTCATTCACAAACAACAAACAACTTATTTCACCTCGAAACCATTTGCAGCTAGAAAAGAACCGAAGCCAAACAATACGGCAGCAGGCTTCTATTTCCGCCTACGTCACGATGCATTTCAAAATAAAGGCCTGGAAAATTTGTAAATGTATATATTTAAATTATAATATATAGTGAATTGAAGTTCGAATAATTTTAGTGACTCGGGTTCTTTGAATCTCGTTTTGAGATCTTTTTTGAGTCATTTCGTTCTTTTGATCAGAAATAAATTGAAATGTTGCATTTTCAATATAAAAAAAAAATACCCCCAATACGTCTACATACACAAATTTTGGCTATACTTCCAGTTATGAAAATATTACAGTGTAACAAAGGACATATTATAATAAACAGAATGAGTAACTCACCTCTTAAACCTTCCAATCTGAGTTGTTCATTCTTTTGAATCTTGCACTATGGGGAGTCACATGTCAAAAGAACGAACGACTCGGGACTCAAGACCCACGAGCACAATCGTTCAATACTCATTCATTCATTCTTTTTCTATACCGCTTAATCCTGTGTTCAGGGTCGCGGGAACCTGGAGCCTATCCCAGGAGACTCCCGCGGTGGTGTAGTGGTTAGCACTGTCGCCTTGCACCTCCAGGGTCTGGGTTCGATTCCCGTCTCTGTGTGCATGGAGTTTGCATGTTCTCCCCGTGCTTGGTGGGTTTCCTCCGGGTACTCCGGTTTCCTCCCACAGTCCAAAGATATGCAGGTTAGGCTAATTGGTGTTCCTAAATTGCCCGTAGTGTGTGATTGGGTGTGTACCCCGCCTAGTGCCCGAAGTCTCCTGGGATAGGCTCCAGGTCCCCCGCGACCCTGAACACAGGATTAAGCGGTATAGAAAATGAATGAATGAATGTTCTATCATAAATATGTGTTATATCATATAGAATACAACACTTAGACACACCTACATAACTAATTAATTTGTTCTACAATGCAAAAAACAATTACAAGGATGCTGATAGTGATATGAAAGAAAAAAAAACTTCCTGACCAACAGACCTCTGAATGTTAGGATGGGGAACCAAACATCTGCATCTAGGCAGAAATTAAATCGTCCAAATCTCAAATGATTTTTATGTATCACATGTATTTATGATCGAGTCCAGAGAAAATGAATTTTGATATTAATCTCCTTCAAAACTAGGTGTAAGTTTATTATTCTTCCACTTCAGTGAAGTTAAAATGAACTATTGTTACTTACCTTAGCCTAGTCTACTGCACACACAATGGCTACAATGGTGTGATATACATACTTAAAAATACATGTTAATTAAAACATTTGAATTGTACTGCTTTATTTTGTACATCAGCAAGCCTGCAATACAATGAACCATGAAGTCCATAATAGTTTTTTTTCCCGCTTTGTTTGTTTAGCTCATGCCTTTATTAATTTAAATTTTGCTCTATTATTTATCTATTTATTTATATTTTATATATACTTTATTTTATATTATTCATGTTTTTTTTCATATCACTATCAGCATCCTTGTAATTGTTTGTGCAATTGTTTCGAACAAATTAATTAGTTATGTAGGTGTCTATTGTATTTTATATGATAGAACATAGATTAATTAATTAATTTACTTATATCATAAATATATGTCTGACATTTATAATAAACCAAACGTCTCGAAAATCGCTTGAAAATTAAGCAGATTAAGGTGATTTTAATCGCTGATAGTGCTCTGCCAATGTTAACTAATGCAGAGTAGCCGCGGCTTCCCCCGACCCAAGATGGCAGCGATGTTGCCGTATGCTTAGAGGCCCAAGGCGACATCTAGTCAGTATATATATCTATGTGCATAGCGTCTATGGGAGTCACGTGTTAAAAGAACGAACGACTCGAGACTTGAAGACTTATTGCTGAGAACCGTTCAATACTGTTTCCCGTATATAAAATATGGAGGTTTTGCGATGCTTTGCGCATGCGCGCCCAATAGAACTTGAACGAATCACTCTCCGATACGGCTCGTTCATCTGAGTCATGTTAAAGATTCTTTCAAAAAGAACGAATCATTCATGAGCGACCCATCACTAGTAAGCAAACCCATTATTTGAAGACTGTGGTGCAATTGACACTGACACAAATTACATATTTTATTTTTATTTGTTTCATTTCTTTAGATTTGAATTGAATGGCATCTTTTTCATTTAATCACCTGGATAGCATAGTCGATAACATAACATCGCAAAAATGTAGAACTTTCAAAATGAGCATATTGTTATTTTTTTGGTCATAGAAACAACCATAAAACACACGTGTTTCTGTGCTACTTCTTTGCCTACGTCACCTTATTTATTTATTTATTAATTATTATTTATGCTCAGTGGTGACCATTGTACTTATTCCCATTTTCACAACTGTGTTCGGAACTCCAGTTAACATTCACACACTATGGGCAATTTAGCCTAATCTGCAGGTCTTTGACTGTGAGAGGAACCAGAAGTACCCGGAGGAAACCAATCCCACAGACCCAAGGAAAACCCGGACCGTGGAGTTACAAGGAGACAGTGGTAACCACTAAGCCACTGTGCCACCAGTTATCTCAATGCAAGGCTCTTTTATATACCATTAGGTCTTTGAATACTGTTTTATTAGTTGAGAACTAAAGATCTTGCAGCACACAGCTGTTTTTTGTGTGTATGTATATGAGAGAAATTCACTGCTGGCATCAGGTTACTCAAGGCATAATCATTTTAAAAAAATTCATTCAGAGGTGTGCTTAATAGGCTGGTTTATAAATCTTGCATTTATATAATCTAAATACTATGAATATTTTCGCAAAAGAAAATCTGTCATCACCCAAAGAAGCTTTATTAGAGAACCCACTCCTATTCGATTCAGCGAGACTTCCTGAAAGGAATCACGTGAGGTTTCAAAGCACTGTGTTGTGATGAAGAAATCATGTAAACCATGAGATGAGGGCAATGCCCCCAAATGCTACACTTGTTCCACTAAGAGGAAATATCCTCCTTTCACCTAGCGCCAGGTAGGGGAACTAATTAACTGCCTAGAGCAGTGCTTTGTCCAGGGCGGCAAAATTAAAAAAATACCATAAGCACAATGATTTGCTGGGTAATATGTCAATCACACTGCACTTGCAGCCATCTATCTCCAGGGCATTCCACCCCCAACTCTTTTTAGCAAATGTTTTTATGGCAAAGTGATACATTGTCTACTGAACCTCACATTGGTATCATATTTAAGAGACCTGAATTATCTACCTGCAAATTTAAATAGAGCAGACACTGAAGGATGATATAGGATATGTTAAATGCTTTGATATCAGCTACTATGTGTGTGTGTGTGCTCCTCTAAGATCATGATGGAAGGAGAGAGATTTTATGCTGCTTTGTGGGTGAAACGATAATCCTGTAAATAAATATTCCCAAAACATATACATATACCTATCAACACAACTCACTGTTCTTCCTTCTTATCTGAGTTGACCCATGAAAGAGTTTGTGTACACCAGCATCATAGGTTCCTTATGAATGTCTTTTTTCCAAAGCTGATGAAATTTTGTGTTAAAAAATATCTATTATATCTATATTATATCTATCTATTTATAAATGAAAATTCATAAAGTTGGCTGCCCCAACAGCTTACAGTAAAACTTTCATACTCATTGCCCTCCTATTAAACACAAGCACACTCACATTTATTGGTATGCATAAAAAAATCATTAAAATAAATAAGACAATGTTTAGTTTTTGATTTTGATTCAGTTTTAGGCCCACTGCTTTTTTCCCTTTACATGCTTCCTCTGGGCAACATAATCCGTAAGCATGGTATTAGTTTTCATTGTTATGCTGACGACACACAGTTATACATCTCAACAAAACCTGATGAGAAAAACCATCTTACTAAAGTTGAGCAATGTGTGCAGGACATAAGAAATTGGATGCTAATTAACTTCCTTCTGCTTAATCCGGATAAGACAGAAGTTCTAGTCATAGGACCGCTTGGAGTAAAATCTTAGATCACACCGTAACTTTAGATGGCCTTTCTGTTCCGTCAAGTGCAACAGTAAAAGACCTCGGCGTGATTATAGATTCCAGCCTTTCATTTAAAGCTCATGTAGATAATATCACCAGGATAGCATTCTTTCACCTCAGAAATATTGCCAAGATAAGAAATATATTGTCGCTAAACGATGCAGCTAAACTAGTTCATGCTTTTATCACTTCTAGGTTGGACTATTGTAATGCCTTACTGTCTGGTTGTTCAGTTAGGTGCATAAACAAGCTTCAGCTAGTCCAGAATACAGCAGCGAGTGTCCTCACTAGAACCAGAAGATATGAGCACATCACCCCTATCCTATCTTCACTGCATTGGCTCCCTGTGAAATTTCGCATTGATTTTAAAATACTACTCTTGACATATAAGGCATTAAATGGTCTCGCGCCGCAGTATCTCAGCGAACTGCTAGTGTCTTATGATCCGCCACGCCTACTTCGGTCAAAGGATGCAGGCTGCTTGTCAGTACCGCGTATTATGAAAACTACAGCTGGGGGCAGAGCTTTTTCTTACAAAGCCCCAAAATTATGGAATAGTCTTCCAAATAGTGTTCGGGACTCAGACACAGTCTCAGTGTTTAAGTCTAGGCTCAAAACCTATTTATTTAGCCAAGCATTTTTATAAATAGATTTGCCATAGGTAAAGGAGCAGATCTGGGGGACTCATGGACGTAGAGTATTATGGTGAACTGGTATGTTTAGATGCTGTCTTCCTCACTCTCATTTGATCACTCAGGTTTGTTGACGGTGAGTTGATTGTTTGCTTTACATCTCAGGGAGCCCTCATGTTTGTGTTCCCTTCTGGCTCTCCCTTTTAGTTATGCTGTCATAGTTAGTCCTGCCGGAGTCCCTGCTTGCACTCTACAGTAAATATACATTCACATTAGACATTATGTGACTGTGACCATACCTAACTGCCATCTCTCCTCTTCTTCTCTTCCTCCCCCTCTTTCTCTTTCCTCTCTCCCCCTGTCTCCCCCTTTCACTCTTTCTCTCTCTCTCTCTCTCTGTCGAGCTACACATGTCGTTCCTGAGCTGCCAGTGATCCAGACTCCCTCTGCCCTCCGGACCTGTCTGATCCATCCTGGTGCCCCGTTTCTGGTTGGAGGTCACGTCGCATGGATGCCCCGTGTGTCTCTTTAGGATGCGTCTGGTGTCTGGGGATGATTCTCTATACTTAGAAGATGGTTCTGGCCTCGACTGGTGTTGTCAGCTGTTTCTCTGAGGACTTGACAATTCGATAGTTCAAGACTGGAACTTTCTACAAGTCTATCTGAGTCTCCAATAACTACTGGACTCAATTATTATAACATCAATTAACATCAACTATTATAGCTGAACCTAACACTTAACACTATATAAATGCAGATCATTTCCTGCTATCTGTTTCACCCAGATGAGGATGGGTTCCCTGTTGAGTCTGGTTCCTCTCAAGGTTTCTTCCTATTACCATCTCAGGGAGTTTTTCCTTGCCACTGTCGCCCTCGGGCTTGCTCACCAGGGACTATCTGAACATTTTGATTCATACACATTCACATTCCATACAAACTTAAATAATTCTTTTGATTGTGTAAAGCTGTTTTGAGACAATGTCAATTGTTAAAAGCGCTATACAAATAAAACTGAATTGAATTGAATTTTTGCAATATACATAGTGAATAAATTTGGTATTTATATATGTATACAATTTAGTATGCAAACGTTTACAATTGATTAATTTGTTGCATAATTAAAAAAGTAAAAATGTTTTTATTCACTTTCTACATTTTTTAAAATGAAAACTAGCATCTTTTGCAAGTAATGGCGCTTTTCCACTGCATAGTACGACACGACACGGCTCAGTTCTACTCACTTTTGGGGGGTTTTCCACTGGGACCAGTACATAGTACCTGGTCCTTTTTTCAGTACCACCTCGGCCGAGGTTCCAAGCGCGCCGAACCGTTACCAAAACGTGACGTGTAAACACGCTGGTCACTGATTAGCCGGAGAAAATCGTCATTACTGCGTCACCGAACTTGCGACACGAGACACAACAGAACCGCTATATTTAGAAACAGCCAGAGAAGGATCGCACGCGCCTTTTTGTATTAACCGTCGGCCTCTTTTGAAACAAACTCCTTCATCTCGCTGTTAAAAACATCCACATGCAGAGAATGAAGAACACCATGCCATCAATATGCTCCATTGTTGTGTGTTTGTTTGTGGCGCGTTTACGATGACGTCACGGCAGTAGCGGCGACGCACGCGTGAGTAATCCCGCCCACGCTAAAGTGTTACTACACTGCAGTGGAAGCGCAAACCGAGCCAATCTGCGCCGAACCGAAGTGAGTTGAACTGAACCGTGCTGTGCCGTTCTATGCAGTGGAAAAGAGGCATAAGTGTAACATCTGGGCCACCACAGCCTCGGAGAGTAAGATCCAGCTCCCCGGACTACTGAGCCGTCACTTTGTCTCCCCCTAGTGTGTCTGCGTGTGTATGTCTCTCACTTTATCAAGTAATGAAAATCACCTGTGTATCCTTTTGTGTCTCCCTATTTATACCAGCCGACCCCATAGTCTTTTGTCCGTCTACCGTTGTGTACGAATGTGTTTTCCACTGTTGGCTGAGAGAGAGAGACTCCCGAGTTTTGGAATTTGTGTTTGTTTTGGTTACTCCCGAGTTTTGGAATTTGTGTTTGTTTTGGTTTTTCTGCCTTTTTTGGAGTCCTTTTTGAGTTTTGGACAAACAATAAACGAGTTTTGAGTTCCAGACCTGCATCTGCGTCCGCCTCCTCATTGAGAATCATGACAGATGGACGGACCCATCAGGACGCAGCAGGTGTCCCCCTGCCCAAGGAGGAAGAAACCCCGATGCGCTACGTGTGGATGCTGCAACAGGAGATTGAGGAGAAGACGTTTAGCATCGGGGTTATGCTTGTACTGTGGGTGGAATGACCACCGCATCCGGGACTGCCAGTTACTAAGAGGAAAACACGCACACGCAAACACCCACACACACACACACACCACCACACATTCACATACACACACCCACACTACACCTCGTACCCACCACCCATTTTGTTTAAGAGCACAGTTAACCGTGAATAATTGTGTTTTATCTGTTTTTCCCTTGATAGATTCCGGGGCGGCTGGTAACTTCATTTCTTCTACCCTCATTTCCTCGCTGCAAGTTCCCGTGTCGAAGCTACCATATCCGATATCTGTCAAGGCTCTAGATGGTCGAGATTTGGAACATTCACATGTTAAATTAATTACTGCGCCCCTCCAGTTAACATTCCCCGGTCACACGGAGGAGCTAAAATTCTATGTGCTACCTCGGTCAGATCATTCCGTCGTGCTAGGTCTCCCATGGCTTAGCGCCCACAATCCCAATTTCGATTGGACTAACTCCCGCGTCATATCATGGTCCCCTCGATGCTCAAAAACTTTGTACACCGCCTACATTGACAATGATGGTCCAAACCACCACCTTTGAAAGTCTGACTGCCCAAGTAACCACCAACATACCATCAGAGTACATGCGTTTTAAAGATGTGTTTAGTGTTAGGGCAGCTGCACGACTTCCCCCTCACCGTCCGTGGGACTTCGCGATTGAGCTGTTGCAAAGCACCTCCTTGCTCACGGGTTTATCCATTGTCAGTGGCGGAAACCAGGGCAATGGAGGAATACATGAGTGAGGCACTCCAGCAGGGGCTCATCAGCAGGTCCACGTCTCCCGCCTCGGCAGGCTTTTTTTTCATAGAAAAGAAAGGGGGGGGCTTACGCCCCTGTATTGATTATAGAGGTCTCAATGCAGTAACAATAAAATATAAGCACCCACTGCCCCTGGTACCGGCCGCTATCGACCAACTCCGAAGAGCTTCCATCTTCACCAAACTCGACCTCCGCAGCGCATATAATCGTTCGTGTGCGTAAAGGCGATGAATGGAAGATGGCGTTTAGCACTACATCTGGGCATTATCAATATAACGTAATGGCATATGGACTGGTAAACGCACCTGCGGTGTTTCAGGGGTTCATGAACGACGTGTTTTGGGATATGTTTTAACCGTTTCGTTATAATATACCTGGATGATATCCTGGTATATTCACGGTCATATTCCGAGCACGTTATTCATGTAACTGCCGTCCTTCACCACCTGCGCAAACACGGGCTCTATGTGAAGGCAGAGAAATGCACCTTTCACCAGAGGGAGGTGGCATTCCTCGGCTATCACATAGGGCCACTGGGGGTCGAGATGGAAGCGACCAAAGTTGCGGTGGTACAACAATGGCCGGAACCGACATCAGTTAAGGCGCTACAGAGATTCCTGGGGTTTGCCAACTTTTATAGGCGGTTCATTCAGGGCTTCAGTATGGTGGCAGCGCCCCTCACATCACTATTAATAGGGAAACCGAAACGCCTTCGTGAGTTCCCAGTGGAAGCGCGTAGTGCGTTTCAACGGCTAAAACTTGCTTTCACAACTGCACCTGTATTAAAGTTACCGGACCCAGAGAAGCCCTTTGTAGTCGAGGTCGATGCATCAGAGGTAGGCGTGGGGGCTGTACTGTCACAACGCCACGGCCACCCCGAGAAACTCCACTCCTGTGCTTTCTTTTCTAGGAAACTAACACCTGCCGAGCGGAATTATGATATCGGTAACAGAGAGCTGCTAGCAGTAAAAACGGCGTTAGAGGAGTGCAGACACTGGTTGGAGGGGGCGAAACATTCATTCACGTTGCTCACTGATCATAGGAATCTGGAGTACCTCCAACGAGCAAAGAGATTAAACTCACGTCAAGCCCGATGGGCGCTCTTTTTCACGCGTTTCCGATTTGTTATTGCTTATCGCCCCGGCTCGAAAAATATAAAAGCGAATGCGCTTTCACGCTATTATCCGTCGCCGGAGCCCATTACAACTCCGGAGCCCATTCTGCCATCTTCACTTGTAGTGGCTCCAATCACTTGGGACAGATAGTTCAGATAGCTCAGAGATAGTTCAGTGGGCGCGGTCCAACCCCGCGCCTAGGAACTGCCCTCCGAATCGGACCTACGTGCCGGAGCCACTGCGCAAACGACTGACGATCGCGGCTCATACGAGCTTAGCATCTGGACACCCCGGCGTCTCACGTACACAACACCAACTACAACTAAAGTTCTGGTGCCCAAAGATGCGGGAAACCGTGAAGAAAGTAGTTTTGTCTTGCGCAGTGTGTGCGACCACAAAAAACCCATGTAGTCTACCTGTTGGAAAATGAACTCCCCTGCCAATACCAAACAGACCATGGTCCCACATCACAGATCTGCCGGCATCGAAAGGGTACATCACAATTCTAGTAGTAGTGGATAGATTTTCAAAAGGATGCAAGTTCATCCCGTTTAACTCCCTTCCGTCAGCCATCCAGGTGGCAGAAACCCTATTCACATTTGTGTTTCGCTGCTATGACATGCCAGAAGATATTGTTTCCGATCGTGGTCCCCAATTCATCGCCAGGGTCTGGGAAGCTTTTTTCCAGAAATTGGGGACCACTGTTAGCCTAACGTCGGGCTATCACCCCGAATCTAATGGACAGGCAGAGCGGACTGTCCAAGAACTCAGGAGATATCTCCGGCATACTGCAGCAGCCGACAACACGAATGGGCAGACTGTTTAACCTGGGCGGAATAAGCACAAAACTCTACTAAATAAGCGCCACTCCTCTACCGGCCTAACGCCGTTCCAGTGTGTGCTGGGTTATCAACCCCCGCTATGTCCCTGGGATGCCACTCCCACCGATGTGCCCATGGTGGACGTGCCCATGGTTCGAAAGAGCGGAGAAACGGAGGACGCACACACCAAGATCTCCCAAGCAGTGCAGCGTTTCAAGAAACATGCCGATAGGCGGCGAAGGGAAAGTCGTCCGCTCCAGGTAGGCGATCGGGTATGGCTCTCGACACGGGACCTCCACCTCAATCTCCCATGTAGAAAACTGTCCCCCAGGTTCATTGGTCCTTTCCCCATCACCGCACAAATAAACCCAGTGTCATTTAGATTAAAACTTTCACTCCCCGGGGCTGTGGAGATAGAGGGTGCCCCAGCGTTTAGGGTCAAGGAACTGCTGGACTCACGGAGGAGAGGGGGGGCTCTGCAATATCTAGTTGAGTGGGAGGGCTACGGCCCGGAGGAACGGAGCTGGGTCCCGGCACGGGACATTTTAAGTCATGAACTCCCCCAGGTTCATTGGTCCTTTCCCCATCACCGCACAAATAAACCCAGTGTCATTTAGATTAAAACTTCCTGCACATCTGCGTAACCATCCTGTCTTCCATATTTCTCTTCTCAGGCCGGTGGTCTGGGGGCCATTAGACGAAGGAGCAGCGGAACCTTCACTCCCCGGGGCTGTGGAGATAGAGGGTGCCCCAGCGTTTAAGGTCAAGGAACTGCTCGACTCACGGAGGAGAGGGGGGGCTCTGCAATATCTAGTTGAGTGGGAGGGCTACGGCCCGGAGGAACGGAGCTGGGTCCTGGCACGGGACATTTTAAGTCAAGAACTCATTGCAGAATTCCACCATGCACGGCCAGAACGCCCAGCGCCACCGGGTCCACCGGGTCGCCCCGCCCACTGGCAAATCCGTCACTCAGGTGAGTCCTCGCTCCCTCCGACAGCACGTAGGGGACGCCCTCGCCTTCCTTCAGAAGCCGGTTCTGGAGGAGAGGGGGCTACTGTAACATCTGGGCCACCACAGCCTCGGAGAGTAAGATCCAGCTCCCCGGACTACTGAGCCGTCGCTTTGTCTCTCCCTAGTGTGTCTGCGTGTGTATGTCTCTCACTTTATCAAGTAATGAAAATCACCTGTGTATCCTTTTGTGTCTCCCTATTTATACCAGCCGACCCCATAGTCTTTTGTCCGTCCACCGTCGTATACGAATGTGTTTTCCACTGTTGGCTAAGAAAGAGAGAGAGACTCCCGAGTTTTGGAATTTGTGTTTGTTTTGGTTTTTCTGCCTTTTTTGGAGTCCTTTTTGAGTTTTGGATAAACAATAAACGAGTTTTGAGTTCCAGATCTGCATCTGCGTCCGCCTCCTCATTGAGAATCATGACAGTAATTACTCAATTATACGACAAGATGGAAGCAAGAATCACAGTTGCAGCAGAGCTCCAGATACAGTATACTGAAGACCCACCCTGATACTTTAAGCTGTCATCTTTGACACCCATTTGAGGGAGTCGTAACCAATGGCACTGAACCACAGCAACCATGTGGTGTTTATCTTGCTTATTGAACTAAAGGTGTCCGAAGGGTTGGGTAATTTTCATCACAGTTGGCTGAAAAGCCTCAGTGCTTCAACAAGGCTCATCTAGCCATCACTACAGTTGAACCTCGGATTACGAGTAATTGCGCATACATCTATATTCTCGACAATCGTGTTTTGTCTTTATGCATTTGACATCTCATCATCAATACTTCTCTGGTGCAGTAGACGAATTCATGATGTTCAAGAGTTAAGAATAACATATACCCAGTGTCCGAAATATACACTGACTTTCAGAGGAGCCCTATTTTTAGATGTGGACCATAATGTCCGAATAGATGTTCCTAGACACACTACTCTCACTACAGGGTCGGTGGTGGCTCAATGTGTTGAGGCACTGAGTTACTGATCAGAGAGTCAGTGGTTCGAGCCCCTGCTCCGCCAGGTTGGGCCCTTAACTTTGACCCCTCCAGGGGTGCCATATAAAGGCTGTGTTATGACATGCTTACTAACAAGAATAAATTGCCCTGTGCAGTAATGTATATGTGATGAATAAACTTAATAGAGTTTAATGCAGTCAGTACCATTTCATATAGGCACAATACCAACAATACAGTGGTGTGAAAAACTATTTGCCCCCTTCCTAATTTCTTATTCTTTTGCATGTTTGTCACACTTAAATGTTTCTGCTCATCAAAAACCGTTAACTATTAGTCAAAGATAACATAATTGAACACAAAATGCAGTTTTTAAATGAAGGTTTACGTTATTAAGGGAGAAAAAAACTCAAAATCTACATGGCCCTGTGTGAAAAAGTGATTGCCCCCCTTGTTAAAAAAATAACTTAACTGTGGTTTATCACACCTGAGTTCTATTTCTGTAGTCACCCCCAGGCCTGATTACTGCCACACCTGTTTCAATCAAGAAATCACTTAAATAGGAGCTACCTGACACAGAGAAGTAGACCAAAAGCACCTCAAAAGCTAGACATCATGCCAAGATCCAAAGAAATTCAGGAACAAATGAGAACAAAAGTAATTGAGATCTATCAGTCTGGTAAAGGTTATAAAGCCATTTCTAAAGCTTTGGGACTCCAGCGAACCACAGTGAGAGCCATTATCCACAAATGGCAAAAACATGGAACAGTGGTGAACCTTCCCAGGAGTGGCCGGCCGACCAAAATTACCCCAAGAGCGCAGAGACAACTCATCTGAGAGGCCACAAAAGACCCCAGGACAACATCTAAAGAACTGCAGGCCACATTTGCCTCAATTAAGGTCAGTGTTCACGACTCCACCATAAGAAAGAGACTGGGCAAAAATGGCCTGCATGGCAGATTTCCAAGACGCAAACCACTTTTAAGCAAAAAGAACATTAAGGCTTGTCTCAATTTTGCTAATAAAAACATCTCAATGATTGCCAAGACTTTTGGGAAAATACCTTGTGGATCGACGAGACAAAAGTTGAACTTTTTGGAAGGTGCGTGTCCTGTTACATCTGGCGTAAAAGTAACACAGCATTTCAGAAAAAGAACATCATACCAACAGTAAAATATGGTGGTGGTAGTGTGATGGTCTGGGGTTGTTTTGCTGCTTCAGGACCTGGAAGGCTTGCTGTGATAGATGGAACCATGAATTCTACTGTCTACCAAAAAATCCTGAAGGAGAATGTCCGGCCATCTGTTCGTCAACTCAAGCTGAAGCGATCTTGGGTGCTGCAGCAGGACAATGACCCAAAACACACCAGCAAATCCACCTCTGAATGGCTGAAGAAAAACAAAATGAAGACTTTGGAGTGGCCTAGTCAAAGTCCTGACCTGAATCCTATTGAGATGTTGTGGCATGACCTTAAAAAGGCGGTTCATGCTAGAAAACCCTCAAATAAAGCTGAATTACAACAATTCTGCAAAGATGAGTGGGCCAAAATTCCTCCAGAGTGCTGTAAAAGACTCGTTGCAAGTTATCGCAAACGCTTGATTGCAGTTATTGCTGCTAAGGGTGGCCCAACCAGTTATTAGGTTCAGGGGGCAATTACTTTTTCACACAGGGCCATGTAGGTTTGGATTTTTTTTCTCCCTAAATAATAAAACCCCTCATTTAAAAACTGCATTTTGTGTTTACTTGTGTTATCTTTGACTAATAGTTAAATGTGTTTGATGATCAGAAACATTTTGTGTGACAAACATGCAAAAGAATAAGAAACCAGGAGGGGGGCAAATAGTTTTTCACACCACTGTATATAAATCACACATGAAGTTCAATAGCCTGATCAAAGTAAACAAAAAGCAAAATCTCAAAGTAGAGGGATGGGTAACATCTCTCTGCTTCTCACACACACCCCTTTAGCACTCATTGTTCTATTTGTTTTCATTGAATGAAAATTGTCCGAATAGGCAGGGTTGTTTCCGTTTTGACATTCTGACTATTCATAAATTGCCCAAGAGAAAATCATTGTTTACTTAATTAATGACTTACAGTCTATTCAAATATCATATCCACTCATGATGAGGATTTCACTACATAAATCTAGTAATTCAAGTGCATCACCTTCACACATGTATGAGCAGAGCATGAATAGACACATAATTGTTTTAATTTGTGGACACAGATGTTCGAAAAATGCAATCAAATGAGAAAAATAAAATAAAAACAAAAATGACATTTACACTATTATTTCAGGAATTTGCATACAATAAAATATAACTGATAACACAAAAGTGGACATTTTGGGTGTGGGTGCAGTCTTTGCTTCCAACCAAACAGAAGACACACCTATTGAAATAAAGCCAAGAGCAACTAATTAAACAGGTGGAACCAGGTGTGGCATCAGTTGTTTGGAATGAAAGCCTGCACCACACAAGCACTTTCTGAGACCAGTTTGGCAGCCATGCTTTTAAGGGAGCTCCTGTAGGCTCATGAATATAGAAATCATTAATCCAGTATAATATGTAACTTAATAATAAATAATAATAATAATATGTAAATAGAAATATACAGTATATTTCCCCCACTTACGGTATGCATTGTATTACGAGTTTAGTTTGTATGGTGAGGAGACATTTTGATGTAAATAGACTTATTAATGATTAGACACTATTCCATAATCTCTTGTTGCAAAGTTGTCCAAACAAATGCCATTTTACTAAGGCATGAAAAATATCTAAATACTGTAGAATTCAAAGATAGCCAAATCATTAAAAAATAAAATTTAAAATTTAAAATTTAATCCCTGACCACTAGGTGTCGCTAAGATGATAAGATGCCTCTCCTACCACTCCTTGGCCTTAAATATTGCAATTGTTTATATAATATAATTACTCAATCAACTAAATGTGAAAGAAAAATCTAGAAGAAAATCAGCTACCTCTTTTAGTGTCTACATCTTAATCCTAAACTGAATAAAAATGAATCAGGTTTGCGCAATACTCCACCACAAGCCTTGACAGCATATTACCATATTACCATTTTGCATAAACTCACTTTGTCATCTTCCTCCTGTCCAAAAATCTGTCTTTTTCTGTCTGAAACAGTTGCAACTTTTTAAACCACATTTTTACTTCCTTTTCATTTCGTAATTTCAGTACAGCAATGAAACGAGAAGATCTCATGATTAAAACCCACATTCTGTATTTCATTAACATACACTATGGGAAATGTGGTTTATACTGTACGTACAGAACAGAACACAGAGAGTGATTGCGGTGACGAGGCATGGTCATTCTATGAAGGGAGTGAAGGTAAGGCGAGTGGCATGTAGAGTATATCATGATAGCAGCAGCAGCAGCGCTGTGTGAATGAGGCGCCCTGAAAGCATCCGTTTCAGTGTTAAACAGCTTATGGACATCGCTGTGTGGCTTTTACATTCACAGTGTTAGGAACTGAAAGGTATTTTTATATAATTTAAGCATATAAGCATATAATTTATAATTTATTGTTGTCCATTTAAGTTTTATTGCTCAATCTTAACATGCGTACAGTTTTCTTCTAGTATAATTAAATTTCAATGTGTCCAAACAACACACATACAGTATGTATCCCCTATTTGTGACAAAATATTACACCATTCCTCATTTGTTATCAAAACCTGTTCTTGGTATTGTGTGCATGTGCCAACACTACTACTGTACAGTCGTGGCCAAAAGTTTTGAGAATTACATAAATATTGGAAATTGGAAAAGTTGCTGCTTAAGTTTTTATAATAGCAATTTGCATATACTCCAGAATGTTATGAAGAGGGATCAGACGAATTACATAGTCCTTCTTTGCCATGAAAATTAACTTAATCCCAAAAAAACCTTTCCACTGCATTTCATTGCTGTCATTAAAGGACCTGCTGAGATCATTTCGGTAATCGTCTTGTTAACTCAGGTGAGAATGTTGATGAGCACAAGGCTGGAGATCATTATGTCAGGCAGACTTGACATGTTAAAAGGAGGTTGATGCTTGAAATCATTGTTCTTTATAACAATTTATAACAATTTATAACAACCAATAATTTAAACTTCAAGCAAAGAGGTTCAATTCTTGTTACGAAGGCTTCAGGGCGTCCAAGAAAGTCCAGCAAGCGCCAGGATCGTCTCCTAAAGAGGATTCAGCTGCGGGATCGGAGTGCCACCAGTGCAGAGCTGCTCAGGAATGGCAGCAGGCGGGTGTGAGCGCATCTGCACACACAGCCAGGCGAAGACTTTTGGAAGATGGCCTGGTGTCAAGAAGGGCAGCAAAGAAGCCACTTCTCTCCAAAAAAAACACATCAGGGACAGATTGATCTTCTGCAGAAAGTATGGTGAATGCACTGCTGAGGACTGGGGCAAAGTCATATTATCCGATGAAGCTGACGGTACCAAAAACACCCTCCAACAGCAACTTCTTTCAACAATCCAACAACAGTTTGGTGAAGAACAACGCATTTTCCAGCACGATGGAGCACCGTGCCATAAGGCAAAAGTGATAACTAAGTGGCTCGGGGACCAAAACGTTGAAATTTTGGGTCCATGGCCTGGAAACTCCCCAGATCTTAATCCCATTGAGAACTTGTGGTCAATCCTCAAGAGGCGGGTGGACAAACAAAAACCCACGAATTCTGACAAACTCTAAGAAGTGATTATGAAAGAATGGGTTGCTATCAGTCAGGATTTGGCCCAGAAGTTGATTGAGAGCCCAGTCGAATTGCAGAGGTCCTGAAAAAGAAGACTCTTTGCATAAATGACATGTACAGTAATTGTCGATAACAGCCTGTGAAATGTATGAAGTGCTGTTAATTATATTTCAGTACATCACAGAAACAACTGAAACAAAGATCTAAAAACAGTTTAGCAGCAAACTTTGTGAAAACTAATATTTGTGTCATTCTCAAAACTTTTGGCCACGACTGTATATGACATCCATGTCTCCCACATGCGTGTAAACGTGGCTCTGCTGTGAGGCAAGAAGAACGAGACAAGGCTTCTGAGTTTCTCATGCAAATCCACCCCCTTAAATGCCCCAGGGCCTGCACACACACACACACACACACACACACACAATTTATTTATGTCTAGCAGAGTTCTTAAAGAGTTATTGTTAAAGGAGGCAAATAATTTTGTTTTTCTCCACCAGTCACCAGAATGCAAGAAAAAGTTCACAAAGTGCTGCCAGTATGTCACAAAATCTTACCTTCAATAAAACTGTAGCTACTATATATTTTTAAAGTGCTAAAACCTTTCAAAACTATAGGTAGGAGACATTAAGCTCATGCTATTGATTAAAAGTTTAGGAGACATCTGTTAAGCTGCAGGGAATGCTGTTAAAAAAAAAGTATTTGTGAATTTGTGAATCTAATTACATCAGGGAAGTCTCAAAATTCCACACACAAGTTCAGGGATGATCACAAAAATCGAGCGGCTTATGAATACAGTATCATCCGTCTATAAATAAATGTAAATGAAAGGATTATTTGTGTCTGTGCGCTGAGTAATGTAGACCGCCTGGCCAAAAGTCACCACCTGGGTTTAACTAAGCAAATAGTTAAGAGCATTCCATTGGAAAATTACTGCAGTGATTAATATTAATATGTTTCAACGGGCAACAATTTTTTAACCCTAACTGATGCAGTGAGTGGCTTCTAATTTCTTAAACAACAACGCCAGAAGGCATATCCTGTGGCCAATGCCATGATGTTATGCTGTTTCTTTCAAATCAAGCAAAGAAACAACTAACCAAATTTGAATCACCGGGTGGGACTGGAGGATGTCACTGCCCCATTTTGTGCAAACTGTCAAGAATATAAGTGAGCATGTAAATGCAGCATGATCTGAGTGCAGATAAATACATGTAAGTGAATCACCATAAATTAGAAATTATATCACATGTATGGTACAGGTCACCCTGATCCAAGTCTAAGGGTGACCATTTGGGAAGGCCTACGGTTGATTTTATTGTCAAATTTATTTGTTGTTATTTTGTGTTAGCAAGCCTTAAGCAAAAAAATATTGGTAAATCTTTTATTACAGTGGCTTGCAAAAGTATTCGGCCCCCTTGAACTTTTCCACATTTGGTCACATTACAGCCACAAACATGAATCAATTTTATTGGAATTCCACGTGAAAAGGTGGTTATACAAAGTATTGACTCAATGGGCTGAATAATTATGCACACCCCACTTTTCAGTTATTTATTTGTAAAAAAAAAAATGTTTGGAATCATGTATGATTTTCGTTCCACTTCTCATGTGTACACCACTTTGTATTGGTCTTTCACGTCGAATTCCAATAAAATTGATTCATGTTTGTGGCTGTAATGTGACCAAATGTGAAAAAGTTCAAGGGGGCCGAATACTTTTGCAAGCCACTGTACTTGTAAAGCAATGTGGTTTATTCCAGTGGATCAAGCCCAGGGCATCTCAGAATGATGACTCTTCTCAGAGTGATGCAATTTTGGTCCTACTTCTAGGAGTAGGAGTAAGAGCTATTTCTCAACATTCTTTAAGTAGGTAATTACTACTACAGTATATCATAATTTTGAAAGAAAAATCTAAACCTTATGAGTGCAGAAAAAAAGGTAATGCAGTTGAAGAAAAAGGAAGACAAAGCAGCAGCATTTCCTTTAGCATGGACCACAATGGCCAGAAAACGACAGAACAATGGAAAGAATACCATTACTAGCTGTATGTGCCAGAAAGGATTAAACAAAAATAAATGAATTTAACCAAAATTAATTAATTGTGATTAAAAATACAAAAAAAATATTAACATTGAAAACAAGACATTGCAAACTTTCAGGAAAAGTTTAATGGCAAGCTCCTTTTTTTCCGATTTATCAATCTTGTTAGTTAGTCTACTTGTAAGTGCTTAAGGAGGTGTGTGTCAGGAAATCGTTAGCGTTACAGGAAATCGTTACAGGAATTTTCTTCTGTGGTGCAAAATCTTTTACTGTTATAAGGAATTATAAATATACATGTTCATCAAGCATTGGTTTACCTTATTTTTCTGGGTTGATACTTGTGAAGACATCCCTACAGTATATAATGTTGCATAATATACAACCCCTGGCAAAAATTCTGGAATCAATTCAATTCAATTCAATTCAATTTTATTTGTATAGCGCTTTTAACAATTGACATTGTCTCAAAACAGCTTTACACAATCAAAAGAATTATTTAAGTTTGTATGGAATGTGAATGTGTATGAATCAAAATGTTCAGATATTCCCTGGCGAGCAAGCCCGAGGGCGACAGTGGCAAGGAAAAACTCCCTGAGACGGTAATAGGAAGAAACCTTGAGAGGAACCAGACTCGACAGGGAACCCATCCTCATCTGGGTGAAACAGATAGCAGGAAATGATCTGCATTTATATAGTGTTAAGTGTTAGGTTCAGCTATAATAGTTGATGTTAATTGATGTTATAATACTTGATGTAAAATGGAGTCCAGTAGTTATTCGAGACTCAGATAGACTTGTAGAAAGTTCCAGTCCTGAACTATCGAATTGTCAAGTCCTCAGAGAAACAGCTGACCACACCAGTCGAGGCCAGAACCGTCTTTTAAGTATAGAGAATCATCCCCAGACACCAGACGCATCCTAAAGAGACACACGGGGCATCCATGCGGTGAGACCTCCAACCAGAAACCGGGCACCAGGATGGATCAGACAGGTCCGAAGGGCAGAGGGAGTCTGGATCACTGGCAGCTCAGGAACCACATGTGTAGCTCGACAGAGAGAGAGAGAGAAAGAGTGAAAGGGGGAGACAGGGGGAGAGAGGAAAGAGAAAGAGGGGGAGGAAGAGAAGAGGAGGAGAGATTGCAATTAGGTATGGTCACAGTCACAATGTCTAACGTGAATGTATATTTACTGTAGAGTGCAAGCAGGGACTCCGGCAGGACTAATTATGACAGCATAACTAAAAGGGAGAGCCAGAAGGAAACACAAACATGAGGGCTCCCTGAGATGTAAAGCAAACAATCACCTCACCGTCAACAAACCTGAGTGATCAAATGAGACTGAGGAAGACAGCATCTAAACATACCAGTTCACCATAATACTCTACGTCCATGAGTCCCCCAGATCTGCTCCTTTACCTTATGGCAAATCTATTTATAAAATGCTTGGTTAAATAAATAGGTTTTTAGCCTAGACTTAAACACTGAGACTGTGTCTGAGTCCCGAACACTATTTGGAAGACTATTCCATAATTTTGGGGCTTTGTAAGAAAAAGCTCTGCCCCCAGCTGTAGTTTTCATAATACGCGGTACTGATAAGCAGCCTGCATCCTTTGACCGAAGTAGGCGTGGCGGATCGTAAGACACTAGCAGTTCGCTCAGATACTGCGGCGCGAGACCATTTAATGCCTTATATGTCAAGAGTAGTATTTTAAAATCAATGCGAAATTTCACAGGGAGCCAATGCAGTGAAGATAGGATAGGGGTGATGTGCTCATATCTTCTGGTTCTAGTGAGGACTCTCGCTGCTGCATTTTGGACTAGCTGAAGCTTGTTTATGCACCTAACTGAACAACCAGACAGTAAGGCATTACAATAGTCCAACCTAGAAGTGATAAAAGCATGAACTAGTTTTTCTGCATCATTTAGCGACAATATATTTCTTATTTTGGCGATATTTCTAAGGTGAAAGAATGCTATCCTGGTGATATTATCTACATGAGCTTCAAATGAAAGGCTGGAATCTATAATCACGCCGAGGTCTTTTACTGTTGCACTTGGCGGAACGGAAAGGCCATCTAAAGTTACGGTGTGATCTAAGATTTTACTTCTAGCTGTATGCGGTCCTATGACTAGAACTTCTGTCTTATCCGGATTAAGCAGAAGGAAGTTAATTAGCATCCAATTTCTTATGTCCTGAACACATTGCTCAACTTTAGTAAGATGGTTTTTCTCATCAGGTTTTGTAGAGACGTATAGCTGTGTGTCGTCAGCATAACAATGAAAACTAATACCATGCTTACG
Organism: Channallabes apus; assembly: GCA_030522415.1. Taxonomy (NCBI): domain Eukaryota; kingdom Metazoa; phylum Chordata; class Actinopteri; order Siluriformes; family Clariidae; genus Channallabes; species Channallabes apus. The sequence continues at coordinate 33,274,303 of CM060118.1, forward strand.
GATTATGTTGCCCAGAGGAAGCATGTAAAGGGAAAAAAGCAGTGGGCCTAAAACTGAACCCTGCGGAACGCCAAACTCCACTAGAGAACATGCAGAATAATCACCATTTAAGTCTACATACTGATAACGATCGGTCAAATAGGATCTGAGCCAGGAGAGGGCTGTACCCTTAATTCCTACTAAATTTTCTAATCTGTGAAGAAGAATAGCATGATCAATGGTATCAAACGCTGCACTGAGGTCGAGTAATACAAGCATAGTTACACAACCCTGATCAGAGGCCAATAGGAGGTCATTTACTACTTTAACGAGTGCTGTTTCTGTGCTGTGATGAGGCCTAAATCCTGACTGATACAGTTCATGTATGCGATTTCTATGTAGATATGAGCATAGCTGCTCCGCTACTATCTTTTCCAGAATCTTAGAGATAAAGGGGAGGTTTGATATTGGCCTGTAATTGGACAGCTGACAGGGGTCAAGGTCAGGTTTCTTAATTATTGGTTTAATAACTGCTACTTTAAAAGATTTTGGAACATAACCAATGCTGAGTGAGGAATTAATTATTCTCAACATCGGTTCTGTTATTACTGGTACTATCTGTTTAAGAAAATGTGTCGGTATAGGATCTAATATACAGGTTGATGAATTTGCAGAAGAGATGAGTGAAATTAGTTCATTCTCTTCAAGAGGAGTAAAGTATTCTAGGTTTGAATCTGACATGGCTAGGTTAACATCAGTATCAATTACATTGTTTGGTTTCAAAGCCTCAATTTTATGCCTGATATTTACAATTTTATTATTAAAAAAGTTCATGAAGTCCTCACTATTGCATGATGTTGTTGTGGAGATTTCTGTAGTGGTCTTATTTCTGGTTAATTTGGCTACGGTATTAAATAAAAATCTAGGATTATTTTTATTTTCTTCTATAAGAGTGGAGAGATACGTTGATCTAGCTACACTAAGAGCTTTCCTATAGTTCAGGATGCTCTCTTTCCATGCTATTTGAAATACCAACAATTTAGTTTGACGCCATTTACGCTCTAATTTCCGAGCAGTCTGTTTTAAAGTGCGCGTGTGATCGTTATACCAGGGAGCGAGTTTCTTATCTCTAATAATTTTTCTTTTAGCTGGAGCTACATTATCTAAGGTACAACGAAGTGTCGACTCTAAATATTCAGTCGCCTGATCGAGTTCTGTGGGGTCAGACGGTGGCCTAATCGAAGTTGGTAACTCTGGGAGATTACTGATAAAACTCTGTGTGGTAGTTGATGTGAATGTACGTTTAATACGGTAGCGCGGTACTGTGCGTACATTATCACTGTGACACACTTGAATGGAGACAAGATAGTGATCTGAGATAATTTCAGACAGTGGAATTGTGAATACATTTCTTATAATTAATCCGAAGAATATTACTAAATCTAAAGTGTGACCTGCTTTATGAGTGGGTCCTACTACACACTGATTTACACCTACGGAGTCCAGTATGGATATAAATGCTGTTCTCAGAGGGTCTTCTGGATTCTCAAAATGAATGTTAAAATCTCCAGCAATTAACACTTTGTCTACAGAAATGACCAGGTCTGAGATGAAATCTGCAAATTCACTAAGAAATTCAGAATACGGCCCTGGAGGTCTGTAAATTATAATTAGTGGAATCGACTGAGCTGATTTAATATACTTAAATACACTTATGTTACTATAGAGAATTTCAAATGAGTTAAATTTGTGTCGGTGTTTTTGTACGATAGACAGATTATCATTATGAATAACTGCGACGCCTCCTCCTCTACCAGTTAACCGAGGCTGGTGTATGTAGCTGTATCCAGGAGGACTAGCTTCATTTAGAGCTACATACTCGTCCTGTTTAACCCATGTTTCAGTTAAACAGAGTATATCAAACGCCTGATCTGTGATAATTTCATTAACAATAACTGCTTTTGATGTGAGAGATCTAATATTTAACAATCCTAGCTTCAGATCAGAGGTGCCGGCTGCGCATTCAGTATGATCGGAGTTTGTGGACTTTATGTTAATTAGATTATTGAAACAGACTTTCTGGGTCTTTCTACATTTTTGCTTAGATCGGGGAACAGACACAGTCTCAATATGGTGAACCCTGAGTGACGACTCTATGCAGCTAGCAGACGGTTGGTTTAGCCTGTCTGTCTGCTCCCTGGCCTGGGCTCTGGATTGTCACCGATTAACTAGACCTCTACTGAGACTATGAGCTATACTACAGGAAATGAGAGCAGCACCTTCCCGAGTGGGATGGACACCGTCCCGCCCTAACAGGCCAGCTTTGCCCTCAAAGGTCTTCCAATTGTCTATGTAGCCCACATTATTTTTGGAGCACCACCTGGACATCCAGCGGTTCAGCGACCATAACCTGCTGTAAGCTATGTCGCCACGTCTCATTGGGATGGGACCAGAGCATACTACTTCATCGGACATCGCCTTCGCTAATTTAAACACCTCTGTAAAGTTACTCTTACTAACCTCTGACTGACGAAGGCGTATATCATTAGCTCCAGCATGTACCACTATCTTAGAGAACCTATGCTGTCCTAGAGCCCTAAGATTACCTGCTATGTCCGGTGCTCTGGCTCCCGGGATACACCTAACCACTGCCGCTGGCGCCCCTAAAGGTCTAGCTAATGTCACGTGTCTCAGTATAGAGTCTCCTATAACCAGAGCTCTTTCAGGTTTCTCAGCGGGTGCAGCACTGAGGAGAGCAAACCTGTTGGACACGTGACGCGCAGAGGAGGTGTGCTCCGGTGGGCTAGCCTTAGCGTTAGCTTTGGCTGAACGAGTATGCCGCCGAGTCGTCACCCACTCGCCCCGCTGTGAGGGCTCTAATGCCGGAGTCGGGGGCTGTTTATCTCCGCCTGTGGCACCCAGACTGTCCGCTACAGGAATAACGCTGCTCTCACACTGTCTAACCCTCTCTAAAGTCTGGATGCGCTCCTCTAACGCTGATATCTTCTCCGTCAGAGTGCTCACTAACACACACCTATCACAAATAAAGTTATCACTAATGACGGAGGAAGAATGTCTAAACATCCTGCACTCTACACACTGAACAAGCTGAACGGTAGACATGATAACGTACCTCTGTGTCGGAGTTTTAGTTGTTTAGTTGAGGAAACTCGCGCGTTGCGAAACTTTCGCGGCAACAATACGAAAACAGGAAGCTACGTCACCAACAGGAAGCTGTTACACCACCCCCCAATGGGTGATCATTGGGTGATCAATGGGTGAACATCACCCCTCTCAGAAGATGTTCATTCAAATGTTTAATTGTGTAGGAAAAAAAACAAGCACATACATGCCACAAAACTATTTTCACTCAACAATCCAAACTTCTGGCTGTATAAAACACTTAAAAAAAAAAAAACTAAGAAAGATAACTATAGTCAACGACAACTGTTTTAACAACTCAAACAGAGGAAAAAAATATGGAATCACACAAATCTGAGGAAAAAAATATGGAATCACCATGCACTTTGCATTTCTAAAACAAATACCTGTATCTGATTACAACTGCTAATTAGTCTACAGTTAAAAAAAAGTGCTTGCACACATTAGGGATGTGTTGAACCAAGATGATTGACATAACTCATAACTCCAACACGAGAGATGTCAGTTGAAACAAAGGAGAGAATTATCAAACTTCTTGAAGAAGGTAAATCTTCATGGAATGTTGTAAAAGATGTTGGTTGTTCCCAGTCAGCTGTGTCTAAAATCTGGACCAAGTACAAATCAAATGGAAAGGTAGTAAAAGGGAAGCGTACTGGTAGACCAAGAAAGACATCAAAGCGCCAAGACAGAAAACTTAAAGCAATATGCCTTGAAAACAGAAAATGCACAACAAAACAAATGAGGAACAAATGGGCAGAAAGTGGAGTCAATGTCTGTGACATGTACATACAGCACATTCATTCACATTCGCGCAATCTCATCGCTTACCGCTTTATCCTGTATTCAGGTTCGCGGGAGCCTGGAGCCTATCCCAGGAGACCTAGAGCACAAGAACATGCAAACTCTATGCACACAGAGACAGGAATCAACCCTGGCCGGGAATCGAACACGAACGTTGGAAGTACAAGGTGACAGTGATAACCACTACACCACCATGCTGCACTTTGAAAACCTAAAAAATTTTTATAAAATAAATCTGATGAGATTCAACTAGGGCTGGGCGATTTGGCCTAAAATCAAAATCTCGATTAATTGAATATTTTAACTCGATTTAACTCGATTTTTTTTTTTTTTTTTGCCCTCATAGTTCACTGACAAGTCTTGTACAGTAAATATGCTCACATTGAACATCAATGTTGAACAACTTAAATTAAACTGAAGCCACAAAAATTAAAGAGTTCATTAAATTACATTTTAAAGTATAGTTATATTAACTAAAACAGATGACACATTTGGCCTTAAAAATTAAGATACTATATGCACATGCTCAATCTTTACAAGGCAAAGATTTTTATTTAAAAAAAATATATACTTGTTTGTGATGATAAAAAGTATCTTGTGATGATATATTAATGTTTTGAGATTTTTAAACAATAATGAGAAACAACATTTAGACCACACACACTAGGGCTGTCTTTTTATCCCACAATTCAGAGTTAAATGAAGGCTATTTCACACGGCCCCAATAAACTGACATAATGGCTTAAGCATGCAATGACAACAAACATGTAATGAATTATGCAGCTATCAATCTGGGCCAGGACAATTTCACTTTTACTATATAGTTGGGTACCTGCTAGGTGTTGTATAGTTCATATTTGCTTGGCCAGAATGGTTTAAGCCACCAAAATAACGTTTTATTGATAAACTGCGCAGCTTTCGCCAACGTGAACACTCCCGTTAGTAACGAGGCGAATAAGGAGCTAAACTTCAGCCGCAGAATGAGACGCTGCGCAATAAGCAGCCAAACAAACCGGAAGCTGCGAAAAAGGAGCTAACTTCAGCCTCGTGTGCTTAGGGGCATCATATCTTTCGCTTGAAAGTTAGAAACGGCCCTGGTTATATCCTTGCTCCTTTTGGACAACTTTCATAAGGTCTAATGGCCACGAAAGACGACTCGGTTGATATCTGCTTTGGTAGAGCCCCACTGCTAGCCCTGCTAGTTGATGGAGTAGCATCGGGCCGCATTTTCATGCTCTCAGTGTGGTCGTGTGGGTGATGCGTTCATATAACGGAGTTCGTGCTACCTTTTTTGTCGACAATTTCAACATCTTTGGATAATAACTCGAGGTTAGATTCACTTTCGTCGCTGCTTCCACTCTTTTTTTTTTTTTTGTTCATCCTGGTGTCAAGTTTGCTTCGCAAAGTGCGGCAGGAAATTAACTTTGACCTGCACGGCACGCGCAAGCTGCACGCTGATTGGTTGTTGTCGTGTTGTTCTGCTGTGTGATTGGCTCTTAGATTAATCCATATCGAGCAAAAAATGTCTAGAGCTTTTCATCGTTTTTAAAATCAAACAAATCGCGATTCGATATGATATCGTTTATCGGCCCAGCCCTAGATTCAACAGATCATCTCGTCATCTAACCCCACCACCTGTTCTTTAGACTCAATCCCTTCTACAATGCTCCAGGCCATCTCACGAGACCTCCTTCCTTTAACCACAACCATCATCAACCATTCCATATCATCTGGTCATGTTCCTGCTGCTTTTAAGAAGGCAAGGGTTATTCCCATCCTCAAGAAAACCAGAAGGTAACAACTATCGCCCGGTATCACTTCTCTCTTTTATTTCCAAAATTCTTGAAAGGACTGTTTATAATGTCTCTTTATCTCTCACAGAACAACCTTAATGATCCCAACCAATCTGTATTCAAAGTGGCACATTCTACAGAGACTGCCCTTCTGTCAGTCACTGAGAAGCTCCATGCTGATAGATCTGCTAAACTGTCATCTGTGCTCATCCTCCTGGACCTGTCAGCTGCATTTGACACAGTGAACCTCAATATTCTATTATCTATTCTTACAAGCCTTGGAATTTGTGGAACAACATGGCAATGGTTTGCTTCTTACCTAGAAGATAGGTCATATAAGGGTAACATGGAGGGGATCTACATCTGCCCCACATAGACTTTCTACTGGTGTCCCACAGGGTGCAGTACTTGGTCCTCTTTTGTTCTCCCTCAATACCAGGTCTCTTGGTAAGGTCATATCATCGCATGGATTTTCATACCATTGTTATGCAGATGACACCCAACTTACTCTCTCCTTTCCTCCCTCTGACACTCAGGTTTCTACCCCGATCTCAGCATGTCTGGCAGACGTCTCATCCTGGATGGCTGCTCATCAACTGAAACCAAACTTCATCCCTGATGTTCATCCCTGGTGACTCATCCCCAGGTCAAGACCTTGTGATATACCTGGACAACAACCAAATCACTCCTTCAGCCACTGCCCGCAATCTTGGGGTAACCCGTGGACAATCATGTCATTTTCCCCACACAATGCTAACCTTACTCGTTCTTGTAGATTTCTTCTTTACAATATCAGAAGAATCCGCCCACTTCTTTCTTCACACTCAGGTGCTTGTTCAGTCCCTTGTTATTTCAAGACTGGACTACTGCAACTCACTCCTGGCAGGCCTGCCTCTGTCCACGATTCGTCCTCTGCAACTGATCCAGAATGCAGCAGCATGTCTCGTTTTTAACCGTCCCAAGTTCTCCCACACCACCCCACTCCTCCGCTCCCTGCACTGGCTTCCTGTAGCTGCCCGCATCAAATTCAAAACACTCACTTACCTCTCTGCTCTAATCACATCACGCACTGCACCACATTCCCTCCGAGCCTCCAGCACTGCTCGCCTCATCCCACCATCTCTCAGGGATCGAGGGTGGCACTCATCCTGACTCTTTTCTGTTCTGGCACCTACTGTAGGTGGTGGAACAAACTTCCTCTAGATGTCTGTACAGCCGAGACTCTGACGATCTTTAAACGACGACTCCAGACGTATCTGTTTCTCCAGTACTTGGACTAATCCCCCCCCACCACTACCACCACCCCCCATTAAAAAAAAAAAACGTCTTCCAAGTTGTTTGACTAATAGCACTTAGTTATTAACCTAGTTAACCCAGTGTAAGTATGTATCAAGTGATGTAAACTTTAAAGCATTTTTTGTAATTCGCTCTGGATAAGAGCCTCTGATCTGTCTGATGAATAATCTGGGAGCAAAGGTGGCAAGGCATCCTTTAGATGACAAGAGGATAAAGATTTTTCACAATAATCATACCAAGGTAACACACAGTTGCATATCATGAAACAGAAAGGCCATCCAGAGCTTCTTTGTATCTCGAAAGCTTACTTCCAGCTGAATGCGGTCCAAGTACTAGTACTGTACTTCTGTTTTAAGCAGTGCTGTATCCAGGAGGACTAGCTTCATTTAATGTTACATTCTTATTCCATTTAATCCACATTTTTGTTAAGTTCAGTATGTTGCACTCCTGATCAATATTATCATTGGCAGTAAGAGTATTAGATGTAGGAGATCTAATATTTAACAGTCCCAGCTTCAGGTCAGAAATGCTGTCTGTGCATTCGGTGTGGTCTAATTCTATACTGATTAGATAGCAAACAATTTCAGCGTCTTTCTACATTTTTGTTTTAAATAAGGAAACAGACACAGTCTTAATGTGGTGAAACCTGAGTGAGTAACCTTTGCAGGTAACAAACAGGTTTAGCCTGTTTGTCTACTCCCTGGACTGGGCTCCGGATAGTCACAGATTAACTAAGACTGTTCGGTGAATTTGTGGTACTGTATACTGCAAGAAATGAGAGCTGCAACTTCCTGAGTGGGATGGACACCGTTCCACCCTAAGCCGTCCCATCCAGGCTGGCTTTCCATCTAAAGTACTTCAATTATCTATAAAGTCCACATTGTTTTCAGAGCACCTTCTGAACATCCAGCAGTAATCATCTAACATTACTAAACATCCTGAACAAGCGAAGTGTTTGCCAAGGCAAGCATTTAATGTACCTTACTTAGGGCTTTGTTGATATAATTCCATGGATTGGATTGGCATGGATGGATTCCACTTGCTGTATTTAGACAGAGAAATTAATGCATTATTGAAAGGAGCAATAAAATAAAATAAAAACGCAAAACTGTTAATATGATTAATTAATGGTGATAAAGCTGTATGATTAAAATGCAGATACAAGCAAGAAACCCATGGCAAATTATTCAAAAGCAGGAACTACTGTACATCACAAGAAATTACAATTCTGTTTCTCCTAAGCCACGGTGAAATGCATCTGATGTCGTCTCTGGTCCAGAAGTGGTTTGATACTAGGAATGCAACAGTTTAGCCGATTTCCTGAGAATGGCTGTGCATGTTCGGTCTTGACTCCAGTCTCATTCCATTCCTTGTGAAGCTTTCCCATGTTCTTGAATCGGCTTTGCTTGGCAATCTTCTTAAGGCTGAGCACCTTTGCCTACCAAGTTTTTCCCTTCTAGACAATCTTTTATGAACAAGCCTAGATATTAAGTATTCTACATTTAACCAAATATTTGGTATGCTATATTTAATATTTTCCACACTGTTATATAATTTTGACCCTGTATTGATATGAGCCTATGCACTAAATTCTTGGGGTTTTCTTCTATTAATGATCAACTGTACTTTGCAAAAAAATTGTTTAAAAGGAAATTAGCTAATAAATGTTACTAAGCCTCCTGCAGAACCACTATTGTTGCACCTGCTCCTTTTTTGCATGCAGCTTCTGTGTCTAAAAAGTGTTCACTTATGCCGCTTTCTTTTCTGGCATACAAATATGTTTATAACATCTCAAACTTAAAATTTTGTCAAGGAATACTGATGCGTGAAAATCAGAAATGTTTTCCCACTGATTCAATATTAAAGTCATAAAGTCAAGAAAATCTATGATAAAGTAAAAAAAAAAAAAAAAAAAAAAAAAACATGCCTTAGACTTTAGCACAGTACTGTATGTTGTACTGTATATTGTACTGTATATTGTACTTGAAAATGAATTTCTGAAATATAAGCTGCCATTGTAAAATGCTGTACGTTAGGTTCTGTATAGTTTATAGTAAGAAAAAAAAAACTATTGGAAAAAGTGTTTAAGGTGTCGTTACTTATTAAAGTAAACATTGTTCTATTGTCTTTGGGTCAGTTGGATTCTAATACCGTAAGTCACATAAGAATTTTTTTTTTTTTACAATTAACTAGTGCATGTATCAAATATTATTAAGTATAACAGCATATGAAATATTCATTGATTAGCATACTGCACAAGCTCCATCACAAAAAGTATTCTTATTCTTTTGTTGTCTACAATAAAATTAGATTTTAAATAAATATTTTAAATGTTTTAGTGCTATTATTTTGTATTTCTTTCTATAATTATTTTCTTCCCTTTTATGTAAAGAACTTTGAATTACCATTGTGTATGAAATATACTATGCTATAAATAATGTGCTAAACAAATAAACTTTAAAAGGGTATTTTAATAAACTCGGTCATTCACTGTTACCAAAATGTCTCTCTCCTCCCTCGTCTCTGCCTAACCACAATTTCCTCACAACTTCTAACCGATTAGGACACCTCCAGAGCGTTCCTACATTTTGGTGGAGGTAGGAATGATTTCCTTTTTTAATAATATGAATTGCTCTTACTCCTGCTCCTAAAATTTCATCACTCTTAGGATTTTTGGCCATTCAGATGATATTTCCTTCTGTGATACACTTACACTGGATTATGTTTTGTGCTGAAAATTCATTGTTAACTTTGCTTTGCACCAGGATACAGCCCAATTTATAAATATCTATTTGGTCACTATTACAGTTCCCAGGGAACATTTATTTGAACCTAACTTCACATTTTATGAATTGACATGAAATGAAAAAATATGTCTAAATATGGCTTTATTTTGAATTAATTTCATTGTTCACAAGTTCAAAAAATCCTAACAATTCCAAGTTTATAAGCAATTTGTGGTTGGACCCCTAAATAACTGTATTTTTCTTATTTAATTGAAAATGTCCATTACATTGATTAATGAAAAAAAAAAAAAAAAAAAAAAAACATTTTGGGATTGCAAAAACTGTTTATTTTGTACATCTTTATATTTGCTGTATAATGTTCAAAAACTAAATTGTAACTTTCCATTTCTATTGTGTAAAGTCATTGATTTTTAAAGATTCTTTTCTCTACAAGAAAGGCCTTCTGACTTATGTAACACTTACAGTGTGCAAAAATTAGACCATCTTTATGAAAGGTGTTAACCACTAATTTATATTACACAAATAATTTGATCTACAGTACAAAGATGATCCAACTTAAATTTTAAGGGGATTTGGTGCCTGAAGCTTTAAATCTTGATTCCCTCTATAGACGTAACTTTTCCAGCACCCAGTTTGTCCACGAGAGTACACATTTCCTTGTCTGCAACATCATTTATCTGCCATTCGAATTTCACTCCTGCAAAACATAAAGTTCAAATATAAAAGACTCGCAAGATACAGTTAAGGTTAGAAGTTTCCATACACTGAAGTCATAACTGATTTTTTTTTTGGACATCTACTTTTACACAAGTAATTTTTCAAACAATTGTTTACGGATAGATTATTTCACTTATAATTCACTATATAACAATTCCAGTGGGTCAGAAGTTGACTGCGCCTTAAAACAAAAATACTTTAATATGAAAAATGACTTCACAGCAGCTAGCCAAGGTAAGAACTATCTGAAGGAGATATAGGCATATAATTGTCAAAGTAAATCAACAGATGCCTCAATTAATGTAAATAAAGAGGTTTTACCTTAAGATTCAAGTCATTCAGTACAGTTACATCCACAGTTAAGTTGAGTTATGGTTATGCTCAACTAGGCCACTTAATTGGACTACTGTTCTTCTTCGATTATACTAGCACACCATGGCAATCCATGTCACGACAATAGATGGCAACATTCATTTTACATTACAGACCAAGTTAGCTAGCATCAAATTGGTAGCATGTGAAAACATGGACAACTTTGTTCAGCTCTGTACATTTGTTGTACAAAAAAAAAAAAAAAAAAAAAAAAAAGAAAGGAGATTCACCCCATCCCTTGTGTTTATGATGTTATCTCAAGGCAGATGACACCACCTTATTGTTAACAGTTTTTTCTGCTGTTACGCATCTTCTTCGACTTCCAAATCAAAGCAGGAAACAGTGGAACATGCTCAAAAGCCCCTTGGCTGATTTCTGTGTCCGATCTAGTTATATGCACAAGGAATAGCTCGACTCCCAACCACATTATCCGGGTGTGCTAGTCTCACTTTAAGAAGTTAGATTTAGTAGGATTCCACTCGGACTAACGTTTACACTTATTTCTGGTTTTAGTCAGACTAACACAAATAGATGGACTAATACCACATCATGTAAACAGAATGATTAATTGAAATGTTTCTTTATATCTTAATAGAATTAATTATATGATCCTAATATTTATTATTGTTTGTTCAATTACTTCTGAGCTGTGAACCTAGATGGTGTGTATATATATATATATATATATATATATATATATATATATATATATATATATATATATATATATATATATATATATATATATATATAATCTAATGAAAAGAAACCACCAAAACTAACCGCTGAGTTTGCCCCTCAAGGCCACTTTTGAGCTTGCGCTGACCATTTTCTTTTTTAGGGGTGCGTCCTCAGGAGCCCTAGACAAAAAATATAATGGAAATGTGTAAGTTCATCAGATCTTAAAGATGTATGCAATTAATCCATTTATCATTCACATTTGTAAGAACACTGTACATCTGCACATTTTACATAGTTATCCAAATAGTCCAATCATATGCCATCAAAAAATGCATTAAATCATGCAGATGTGGAACAAAATCTTCAGGTTATTGTTCACATCAAATCAAATAGGGAAGAAATGTGATCTTAGTGACTTAAGCCATGGTCATTTAATACATGTATTTCAGAAACTACCCTAGGAATTTGACAAAGAACAGTCTTTAGAGTTTATACAGAATCATGTAAAAAAAAAATAATAATAAAATACAACCTAACAAAACAATGTACGTGTCAGAATGTGAACTATCTTGATGTGAGGGATCAGAGAAGAATAACCAAAGTGGTTTCAGAACTCAAACGCTGAGCACCATGAACTTGTTTGATCCACAGTAAATAAAATACAAACTACCAGTCAAACGCTTAGACGTACTGTAACTTCACTTCATGGTCTTTCCTGATTTTTATTTCTGTCTACACTGTAAAGCAATGCTGAAGGCATCCACAATATGCTATTTTATTTTCTCCTTTGAACAGTTGATGTTTTGATGTGGCTGCTACTTGTGCTCTGTAAAGCCTTGATAACGGCTTTAACATGAGGTAATTGGTGATTTTTGTCTAAATGAACTTCTCTGCGGCTGAGGTAAGTTTTGCTCTTGCTTTCCTGGTGATTGATGAGTTTTGCAAATGCACTTGATAATACCGAATAGGAACTATTCCTGAAGAGCTGACCTTCGTATCTTAAAATAACTAACCGTTATTGTTGTTGTAACTTAATTATCTAATGCCATTATGTGTTATTTTATAGTTTTGAAGAAAATCCAGTATTGTTCTAGATTGTTTTGACTGGTAATGTATATTTTATGTTCTCTAATTAAATGTAAATAAACTGCTCAATCTATCTACACCAACCATCGACTAAATCAAACCCATCTGCTTAATATTCTGTAGGTCCCTTTCTTCTGCCAAAATATCCCTGACCTTCTCCAAGGATCAGATCTGATTCTCCAGCACATTCCCCATATACTTAATTGGATGGAAATCTGGGGAATTTGTATTCTTCCTCAATCCATTCCTGAACAATTTTCGCAGTGTGGTAAGGTGAATTATCTGATCAGTACATCTATCGCTTTGACTTAATTACTCTCTAGCAGTGGTAACTAATACTAATACAACCTTTGTTAATATGTCTCTCCATTTGGTGCCAAAACTCTTTTAGAACTGGTCATTTTAGCGGCTAGGGTTAAAGAGAGTGTAACAGTTACCATGTGATTTTGCATGATTGACTATTATGACAAATCAAATGCAGAGGAAGTAAAGTAGTTAATACCTTCTGCAGTGTAGAGTAAAGGGAAAAATGTGTGTGTGTGTGTGTGTGTGTGTGTGTGTGTGTGTGTGTGTGTGTGTGTGTGTGTATTTTGGGTGTTTAAATGATGTAATAATTATGTACCAATACAAGAAGACGAGGTCCTCCTTTTGACTTTCCTTAGTCATATAGGTGCAGTCATACAGGGCATAGCAACAGTCTTTCGGCGGGAGCATACTGACAACCTTTTGGAAGATATTTTTTTCACCCTCGACATCTCTGACCTTCAGTGAAGAATCGTAGTTCACAATAATGCTCTTCTGGTCTTCACTTAAGCACATGATCAATAGTTTGTAGCGTTCCTTTTCATCAGTACATTGAGAGCGCACTTTCATCTTATTATAGGCTTGGAGAACCTCATCACTTATATTCACACCAGAGGCCTGAACAAAAAGAAAAGAGACATATTGCATCATGAACTGGATTATAATGTGTAGGGGAAAGAGAAATCAAATTAAATAAATGGACGACAACAATGTAATCTAATCTTCTGCACTGCTTGCCAAAAAAAGTCGCCATTTGGAATGAAATAAACTAATACTTAAGAGCCGATAATTACTGCTTGTAATTAGGGTGGTGCGCGAGTTTGCATTCAGCTTCCATCCAACAGTTAGAAGTCTGGGTGTAGCCGATACGTTTTAGACTGGAGTTTTTGGGTAAAAATGCTAGCATAGTTGCTAAAAGAAGAACAACGCACAGCACTGTACAGAGTGCTTTTCCCAAGAGCAGGTTAATCCAAAGCCAGGTTTAAGTGGTTTGATTTCATGAGCACAGACACAAGTAAGCTTCGTACAGAAATATAATCTAAAATACGTAAGCAACAAAAGCAACACACAACATTTTTTGGCATCATCGATGGATTCCCCCCCCCCCCTGGTGGCATAGGCACATTTCACGTTTTGGACAACACTGCTATTTGTTGATCTTAATTTGTGCTGGGGGTATGAAGAGTCATTTCACACATAATTGACCATCACTGAAAGTCTTTAGGATGTGCTGGAGCAGACTGTCCCATCAGTACATGATCTCAGTAAAAAAATGAAGGCAACTCTGGATGGAAATGAATGTTGCAACTTTCATCAGCTTGTTGAAATAATGATACATATGCATTCCACGACACTAGTTTGGTTTGATCTTTTAAAAGGTCTGCTCAATCTATTTGTTAAATCTTTATTAAAACTCCTATGTACGAAAAAGATGTTAATTAAATCAAACATTTTTGTGAATACAAAAAAAAAAAAAAAAAAAAAACCTATCAAACTAGAGCTGAAGAGAAACAAGGAAGTACAAACAAAAAAGCCGTGTGACATGGCGCAAGGTTGTTGAAATAATGCCACGGTGAACGCACTTCATAACCATCCAACAGAATATTACAGTGTATGACTTTTTGCCCTACGCAGTGTACATTTGCACATTTCACCACATGGTCACAACTTAATCTGAACAAACTACCTGTTCCTAGTATCACAATTCAGCATTTCTAGTACAAGTTTGGTTTGTACTTTGAAAAAGTCTGTTTAATCTTTTCATCTATGTATGAAACGGATGTAAATATATCTGTGAAAATACACAAATGAGTTTACAATAATTTCTAGAATTTCAATTGACAAAAAGCCAAACAAGGAAGTACAACCTTTAAAAAAATTATATACACATCAAAAATTTAAATAGAAGGGGAAAAAAAACACCTCTTTTACTATAACTCTTAAGAACACACTTTAATCACTAACTTCTTTTTTTATTATTTGTTTGTTTTCTTAACATCAAGTCTTAGGTAGGTCTTTAGTTCCACATTCCTATTCAATGAGAGCAGGTCAGAACTAGCAGAGGCACACCTTAACTCACCCATGTACATGCAGCTCATTTCACACCACATTTTATCACAAGAATATATAATATCATAATATTGCAAATATACAATTCATATTTAGCTTTCCACTTGGCTTCATAATTTACTTTTTTTTTTCTTTCACACAATTTATTTTTCTGTTTTGTTTTCAAAAATCATTCTAAAACCTGTAGAGAAAACAATACTACTTACCATGTCTAATGCGTCTCCTTTTAAACGGAATAGACTGAAAAAAAAAAACAAGTGAGTGCAGCAAACAATGGTGGACTGCGGGAAAAGTGGTGGACACTGTTGCGTGCAGGTGTGGCGCATGCGTGGCTGCAGGTGGCGGCGCGTGCGCGATCTCTCCCCCTTTTCTCTCTCTCGCTCTCCCTCTCACAGGTGGCCCCGCCCCGATTGAACGTGCCGTGACGTGCGCCAGGATTGGTTGGCCCTGGAGCAGCACGTCCATTTAAGCTGGCGGATGAAAGCCGGAAGTGCGCGACTTATACTTTTGTGTGTGACTTACGTGCTTAAAATAAGATTGTTTGTGGAGTGATTGCTTGGCTGATTGGTTGTGTGTGAATTATTGTGTGTTTGGAGAGAGAGACTGTTGTGTCGCGCCCTGTGCTCGCTCTCATTTTCTTTTGTTGATTTTCTTTTTTTTTTTCTTTTGGAAGTGTTCCTCCCGCGATTGTATACAGTTTTCTTTGGGTGTAAATATTGTGTATATATATATATATATATATATATATATATATATATATATATATATATATATATAATTAGTTTCTTTTAGGGCCACAAAAATTAAAGGGTTCATTAAATTACATTTTAAAGTATAGTTTATTAACAAAAGCAGATGACAGATTTGGCCTTAAAAATTACGATACTATAGGCACATGCTCAGGATCTTTACAAGGCAGAGATTTTTATTTAAAAAAAAATACTTGTTTGTGATGATAAAAAGTATCTTGTGATGATAAATTACAATGTTTTGAGATTTTTAAACAATAATGAGAAACAACATTTAGACCGCACACACTAGGGTGTCTTTATCCCACAATTCAGAGTTAAATGAAGGCTATTTCACACGGCCCCAATAAACTGACATAATGGCTTAAACATGCAATGACAACAAACATGTAATGAATTATGCAGCTGTCAATCTGGACCAGGACAATTTCACTTTTACTATATAGTTGGGTACCTGCTAGGTGTTGTATAGTTCATATTTGCTCAGCCAGAATAGTTTAAGCCACCAAAATAACGCTTTATTGATAAACTGCACAGCTTTGGCCAGCGTGAAGACTCCCGTTAGTAACGAGGCGAATAAGGAGCTAAACTTCAGCTGCAGAATGAGACGCTGCGCAATAAGGAGCCAAACAAATCGGAAGCTGCGAATAAGGAGCTAATTTCAGCCTCGTGCACTTAGGGGCATCATATCTTTCGCTAGAAAGTTAGAAACGGCCCTGGTTATATCCTTGCTCCTTTTGGACACCTTTCATAAGGTGTAATGGCCACGAAAGACGACACGATCGATATCTGCTTTGGTACAGCCCCACTGCTAGCCCTGCTAGTTGACGGAGTAGCATCAGGCCGCATTTTCATGCTCAGTGTGGTCGTGTGGGTGATGCATTCATATAACTGAGTTCGTGCTACCTTTTTTGTCGACAATTTCAACATCTTTGGATAATAACTCGAGGTTAGATTCACTTTCGTCGCTGCTTCCACTCTTTTTTTTTGTGTGTGTGTGATTGGCACTTAGATCCATTGGCACTTTTTGATCCATATCGAGCAAAAAATGTCTAGAGCTTTTCATCATTTTTAAAATAAAATAAATCGCGATTCGATATGATATCGTTTATCGGCCCAGCCCTAATTTCTTTTTGTATATAGTTTATGGAAGCAGTAGGGGTTGGCTGCCATTTTTGTTGTCCCCCGTTTTCTCCTGGGTTTTTGTATTGATAGTTAGGTAGTTAGTTTAGTCTTTGTATTTTGATTTATATTCTTTTCTTTGGTAGTTTAGTTAGTTTGGAGGGAGGAGACAGGGGTGGGGTTTTGTTTATTGTTACGGCCTTGGCTAAACCCTGAAGCCTAGAGCTTCCTGTGTGTGTGTGTGTGTGTGTGTGTGTGTGTGTGTATAGTAATAAAAGACCGCGCACACTAAAATCTTGTTTGCAAGGTTTATTTGTTTATTATTCATTATTTTCTTTGTTGCGTCCCTGGACCCTAGACCGGGGGTCGTAACAAGTGGGGGCTCGTCCGTTGCCGAGTATACTCGGCATTTTGGTTGTTTGGCTGCCTTCTTAGGTTGGACACTAGTAGTAGAACTATGGCTTTTGACTTAATCGCCTTTACGCTTGCTCCTAGCCTAGAACAGTTTGACCACTGCCGTAAGGATGACTTGTTCAGCATGGTTGAGTTTTTTTTGGTATTGAGGTGCCACGCAAGGGTCTTAAAAAGGAGAAAAATATTGCTTGACAAATTAATTGAACAGCAGATTTAGCCTGGAGAGTCTGCTGAGGACGCTTCAATGTTGACGGTAGGCCATCACCTGTGCCGCAGTCACCCTCCACGCCCCCCAGGCGTCATAACAACAGTGCAAAGAGCTCAATGAGGGAGTGAAGTGAACACCCCTCCTTCAGACTCCTTAAAGTGTCTATGCCTGCAATGTATGATAGCCTGGGGACAAATGAAAACTCCCGAACTTTCATAATTAATTGAATCTTCTAAATTTATCCAAAATATTTTTTTTATTTCCATCAATTACTTACTTATTTAGACTGTTTATGTGTGATAAAGTGATAAAGATGTAATTTAATACAACAGCCAGAGTAAAATGAGTGCTAATAAGGAGCACTGGCATAAAAAAAAAACTATTCCCATCTATGGAAAGCTAAATGCAGGTAGGTTTTAAGCAAGAGATACAGACAGATCCTTATATGGCATGAGAAGCAGAAATAAATTGGCAAACAAGGAAGATCAAAATACGTATGATAAGCCTTATGACGGTGAGTATGTTTTTGAAAGCTATATCAGTGTGTTATTGTATAACTACTATTTATGTAACCATATGATAACATTGGATCACATGGTATTATATGACATTGCCTTATTTATAATGTGGGTTGTGTTAGGCTGTTTGCTCATACAAGGGTGTGGAGTGTTCAGGCGAGCATGCTAGGACTGGTTTTCTTTGTCTGAAAGAATGTGTGCATGTGTGTTCCTGATGATGTATCTCTGGGTGGAGGTGAAGTTGTTTCTTAAGGTGCAAGAAATATTCCACAGTCCAAAGATATGCACAAGAGGCTAATTGGCTCATTAACATATACATGATGAAAAAGCTGAAGAAACACATTGTGTTATGTTTCATACATAGACTTGCGGAAGATTGATTTATAATTAGCAAACTTTAATTTACCCCTGTAGTACAGACCTAAACCTCTGAATAAAAACAGGCACTTATCAAGATATGTACTGTACGTGGGCATGCTGTTTTGCAGTAATCTACTTTTAATATTTATGGATATTTATAATTAAAGATATTTTTATTTAGAAAAAAAATATATATATTTATTATATATAAAAAACTGATGAGAAGTTCTATTTAAGATTAATGCTCTAACATTTTCCCTCAATCCAGTAATGTACTGTACATTACAAAGTGAAGTTACTGAAAAATAGTTTGAGTGTAACAGATTACAAAACACACAGTTTGGTCATGGATCAGATGACCTATTTTCTATCATAAAAAAATAGAAAGATATAATTGTGCTTTTCAATTATTACTTCAGAACTATAGAATACCTAACGCAAGAAACTTGACATGAAAAGAAAATAATATAATATATTCACTACTGAATTAAAATGCATTTTTTGTTTTACCCTTTTTTTTTAAACATTACCCTCCATTATTTATCTCAAATTGTTGTGTTGTTTTTTTTTTTTTGTTTTTTTTGATACTCTTATAATGAAACTTGTCCTGGACTTCAATTCCCATCATGCACTTCGCTACATTCATCAGAGCCACGTTGTCTCAACTCTGCTCACCTATAGGCAGTGTTTTAGTTAGGTCTTGGCTGCGTTCCATTCCATAGTGTACTTCCAAAGGGTGTTCCCTACTTCCCGTTCCCTGTGCAGGGAATGTCGGTTAATGTCGGAACTTCCACCGTTCGAAACACACTGCAGAAGTTAAATATTGAATATTTATGGAAACAAAAACCGTACAGTACAGTTATAAACCGTATACTATGGAAGTATAACAGTGCCAAAAATCCTCAAAGCAAAACAGCATACTGAATCACATGAACTGAAAAAAAACTTGTCACAAAAAAGCAGTTTGAATTTTTCTGCTTTGAAATTTGATCTGAATGAAAAAATTCTTACAGCATTTACACTGCTTGAAATTTTACACACTGCAATTTATTGTGGTTGTATATTTCAACTGAAAATATAATGCAAGCATTTAAAATTCAATGCAAAAATATTCACCTTACTAAATTGCTGTTCAAAAATATATTCAATTGTTAAAAATACAATCTTCATTATTTTTCAGCCTCATAAATTCAGGTTGAAAAAAATCGGCTATTAAATTTCAGGTTGACAAAATGCGAGTCTTCAAATTCAAGTCGACAAATTCAGGTAGAAAAAATTCAGGTCTTAACATCCGGGATATCACAGGAAGAGCAGTGGATTGCCGATTTCTGGGGTCCATGTCAGTGCACTTTAAAGTGTGCTCCCTGCTCCCTGTGCAGTTTACTTCGCGGGGAACGACTTGCCGATCGGAACGCGGCACTTGTAACTAACTGGCAGCAGGAGAAACGGCTCTGAGTAAGATTGAGCAGGAATTACGTGCTGTGAAGAGAATGGACCAAGGGGTAAGTAAAATTAGTTTTATTAATTAACAGGGCAGTACGAGTTATTTTAGTGGACTGTTTATTTTATTTTTGTCTTGTTTTCTGCACAGTGATAGTCACTTAGCGAAGTTACCTTCTTTTTTTAGACTAATATCAGATAAGTATTGATAGCATGCATAGCGTTTAGCTCTAGTCTTTACTGTCAGGCCCGGTTACTGACTGCAGACACCAGTGTAGCCTTACACAGGTAACGGTACTAGTGGTATTGTGTAGTTGTCATTAAGCCCCTGGAGGTTTGTTAGTAACTCTCTGCATGAATGGCCGTGTTCTTGTAAGTAATGCTGCAACGCTGTAAGGTCATGTACAGTTGGTATAGTTAGTAAAGTAAATACTTACTCATGTAGTTTACTCACTTCATAAAGTGTAAAGTAGTTCAAGGAATGAACCATACAAAATAAGAGAAGTCAATGTCAAAATAATTTTTGCAGCAGAAACATCAGTAAATTTGAAAACAGGGTTCAAATTAATTTACAATTTTTGCATTAATTAATGTCCCTACAGCACTTGCTTTTGGGACATGTTTTAGGGCGGTTCCGTTCTCGCATGGAGCATGCTGTTGGGCAAATTCCCATAGACATGGACTACCTGGAATTCATTTGCATACAAGAGTGGGTTTTTCTGAGTTCGGTTTCTGAGTTGGTGACCATCCCACCTAGTATTTTAGTGGGAACAGCAGAACTTCTCACATTAATTCATCAGAACATGCCCAGGAGGGAGACCCCCATGGTCATCATTCAGCAGGAACAAGGGGCAAGGGGGTGTCCACGTCTCGAAGTCTCACCTGATCATATCAAGAATCTACTGGAGATGGATTTATCAGTTCCCACTATTGCTAACATGCTAGGGATCAGTAGACGGACCTTGTTCAGACGAATGGTGGATAATAATCTCTCAGTTCGAGCTCTATATAGCAGACTCACAGATGGGGAGTTGGATGCTTCTGTAACAGCTCTGAAGCAAAGCATGCCTCACTGTGGCTACAGAATGATAAGGGCAGCATTAAAGGCACAAGGACACCGGGTGCAGTTTGACCGGGTCAGAGCTTCAATGCACAGAGTTGACACAGAGGGAGTCATATCACGTTTGACAAGGCTTGGCTGTGTAGTTCGAAGGACATACTCAGTCTCTGGGCCAAGGGCAATTATGCACATCGACACCAATCATAAGTTGATTCGGTAAGTAATAAAATGTGAGCGTTTTGTAATAGACTGTACTTAGTCAAACCATGTTACTGTTTTGATTTGTGCTGTTAACGAAACATTTGTATAATTTTAGCTACAACATAGTCATTTTTGGTGGTGTAGATGGCTTTTCACGGAAGGTAATCTTAATTAAGTAACCCAAAATAATTTACAAGAGAAGATAATTATTCAGGATGTCTTATGTTCTTCCCTCTTTACTTTCATAGGTAATGTACCTTGGTGCTGCGCCTAACAACCTCGCTTCAACCACACTGGCTTTTTTTCAGGAAGCAGTGGAGACTTTTGGCTTTCCACTAAGGTACATTAGATAACAATTATAGGCCATTATATTGCTTATACTTTTTTTTTTATATATAGTATGGCACCCATTCAGGAAAACATACTATTAATCAATCAAAGTTCAGTAATTTTACTGTGTACGTTACCTTAAACTTGTGGTTTACTTAAATTTAAACCCAAACTGGTTTTGCCCTAATTTGGTATATAAATTCTAAAATGCATTCAGGTCCCCTTGGGTCAGGAGAGTGGTTAATTCTAGGACAAGGAAGCTTAATCAAAATATGATAAATAAAATTTACTAAAATGCATGTCACCCTAAATCTGCATAATGTTTTTACATTTTCAGAGTAAGAGGTGACCAGGGCGTTGAAAATGTGGATGTTGCTCGACTGATGTTCACAATCCGTGGGACAGACAGGGGCAGCTTTATTTCAGGAAAGAGTGTCCATAATCAACGGTGTGCTGATATAGATTATACGTTCAGAACCATGTTTTCACATTTACTGATGTTTCTGCTTCAAAAATTATTTTGACATTGACTTCTCTTATATTGTATGGTTAATTTCTTTTAGGATTGAGAGGTTGTGGCGTGATGTCTGGGCATCTATAACAAATGTCTATTACGATGTCCTGCACTCTTTAGAGGAATATGGCTACCTTGACATTTCAGACCCAACCCACCTATTTTGTTGTCATTATGTGTTTCTTCCACGGCTTCAAAATGACCTCAACCTGTTCCGTGGCACCTGGGACAATCACCCAATTCGCACAGAGGCCAGTATGACGCCTAACCAGTTGTGGGCAATGGGAAGTGTCTATCATCCTGTACCAGAACCCATCATGGAGGTATGTGGCCCACTTTTGCTAGTAATCAACTACATGTGTGGTGGTATCAGGCTTTATTCTTTTAAATGATGAGCAATAAATAAGAATGTAAATTAATGTCTGTTGCATTGAGAGCCATACAGTAGGTAGGCCTTTGTGTTATGTTAAGTGAGCCAATATTTGTCTTTTAGGGACTAAGCGTACCACATATTGATTGGGAGAGTACTGGCCTCTCAGCAGATGAACACACCAGCATCGTTATTCCGATAACTGAATGCCCCTTGACTGATGGACAAATGGCAGCACTTAGGGAAGCTGTCGACCCCAAAGCAACTTCACAGACATTTGGCTGGGACATCTATATAGCAGCGCTTCATTTTTGCCAGTCTATTCTTGTGGAGTAATCACATTTATTTATAACTTGACATTAATGTTTTAACCATGACAAGCACCTGCTGGAAAGAACTTTGTGTTCGGTCTTGAAAGTATTCCTAACTTTTGTTTGGACTAAACTGATATACAGTTACAAATGCTGTGTATATCGATGGAACAAAATAACAGAGAGAATATTGTTGACAATGATAAAGTTCAAAATGTACATTTATTTTGCCATAATAAAACGATGTCACAACTGGAAGCTGTTTCAATTTGACCGTAAACATTCCATAGGAACTGAAGAACAAGCATCTTATTGTGTGGTGGGTGCAGTAGAAGCATCGAACAGGCCATTTTGGCAAACACTGCATCATATGTTATTAAATTGAACTGACTACAACTACTAGTGCTTAACTCTATAAAAAAAATAAAAAAAAACATAACAGTGATATAGCTTAAATGCAACTTTACCAGTAATGTCATTAACACCAATAAGGTAACTGCTGTAATAAAGGAACCGCATACAGTTGCCACAGCTGAGTGATTAAGGCTTAAGTTAGACAAGCCCAAATCCATACTTGCATGTCCCAATGCACATAATTAGGTCCATTTTGAAAGAGTGATAATCTTTGTAGTGGCCTGGCAAACGGAGTACACAGAAGCAGGTAGAGGATCTTGGGAGATCACCTCTAACAACTTCCACAGACAGGTTTTCTTTCACAATCTCCCATCCAACCCAGAATTTCAGCAAGTCCTTCCGCTCTTTGCTGGATGCTGAAATGTAATATATATATTTTTTAAAGTTATATTGTCATTTATGACAGCAACATAATTTGTGCTCTTGGACACTGCAAATTGCACAATTTTTATTTTAAAATACACGTCACTGAAAACATGCATAGCTAACTAAAGATGAACAATTATGTGTCATTACTTATAAAACATCATTTACCGTAAATGTGCATAACGACAAAGCAGGCTGTATAGAGTTGGAGGTACTTCGCAGGTGTCGAAATGTCTATAAACACACACCTGTATTAATGAACTGCTTCAAGTACCCAATGATACACTGGGTTGTTTCAGCTGGGTATTCCTCCTCATCATCATCATCAGCAGCAGGCCAGGATATCTGAGAAAGCAGCATCTCCAGCAGCAACAGTTACAGTGACTATGATTAGGAGACTGTTGGCAAACAGTGACTGAATAACCAGTGTTGTGAAAAAGTAAGAGGGGGGGGGGGGGATCTTTCCAAACTGGTACATCAATTATATTGTTTCTCATCTGTTCTTGAATTTCTTTTGATCATGACATGATGCGTTGCTTTTTGAGCATGTTCATCATGCTGCACTTTGTCAGACTGGTTCTATTTAAGTGATTTCTTGAAAAAAAAAATTTTTTATTCAACAGGTTTGCCAGAAATCAGTCCTGGGTGCAGCAGGGGAAATTTAACGCAGCTGAAATTTTAATCAATTAATTTCACATGGGGCCAGGTATAACTTAAAAACTGCATTTTGTATTTGGTTTCTTTGTTTAATATTCGAATTTGTTTGAGAATCTGAATCATTTAAGTATGGCAAATATGCAAAAACTTGCGTTGTATTCAACATTAATTATGTGCTAAACGGCCTAACATAATCTAAAATTTAATGTATAAAAATCAATCATTACCTCTGCAGAACAAGCGTCCTCTGATTCCACTGGAAAGAACATGACATCATTCCTTTGAGTCAGAAGTGGCCAAAGCAATGTCTCCTTAAGTCCTTGTCTGATTTGCTTCATTTGGCGTGTTCTTCTCCTGAGAACCTACAATGTAGAAATGTAGAAGCTAGAAAGTTTAAAGATGCAATGTAATTCAATAAAATTTTAAATTTTTAAATGTCAAAACACTAGTATATCAAAGCAAATTCCCCCCATAAGAAATAATGGAAACTCTCATGATCCCTTCCACAGCGCAAAAATATTCATAAATTATTAATACAAAATATAAAGTAAAAATAACCTTTTCTTCATGAGAGCCATTGTTGCAGTACAGTTACTAAAGAACAGTCACTACACTTGGCCACAAAATGCTTTACATGCGTGCACACGGTCACAATGTTATAGTAAACAGTACACGGATGTTGACTATACGAGCACCGAGACCGAGCATGGGAGACGATTAAACACAATCCTGCAGCGAGAGATGATCATGTGACACTCAGCAGACAAAGAATATACGTACTACAGTACCCATATTTCAAGACCTCGCTCGTTTATCAAGTTAAAAGTTCTTCCAAATTTTTTGCTCGTCGTGCAAACCAATCGCAGACCATGGTTTCACTGTATAGTGCTTTGACCACAGTTTATTGTCGCAAAGCAAACAATTACTTTTTAAACTGACAAGAAATCCTAACATAAAACACTCAACATGGTTAGGATACATCACAACAAAGAAATTACATTACCGCATGTGAAAGCAGACGTTCATAGAGCCAACGTCTGTTCTCTTCAGTTGGACCAGGAAAATCCCAAGACAAACAAAGTTCCAAAACTTTATTGCGCTGGTTCTCATCCAGTGTATCCGACCCCTTAAGCTAACTCAAACAAATAAATAAAATCAGTACAAAACAACCTAAAGACAGAAGAATATTTTTTTAAACATTAACAAGGTACCCACAGTATACTGTATACACATACCAGGTTGATTGTTTCTCTCAAATCAATATCAGGGCAGTCCTCCAAAAGTATAGTGGTAGTATCATGTGAGCCACCAAACAGAACATGAACAAAAGCTCTGCTGAGCCCTGCAAGGCATGGTCCACCATGAAGAAAGGAATGGCCAAGCATTCTTCCTGCTACCAGGAAGAGGTCACTTTCGATCAGAAAATGTGAAGATGAAGGCACAAGGTGGTCTGGCTGCCCCTCAAAAAGGCAGGTAACTCCTGTGTTCCCTGCTCAAGACAAAATATGGGGGAAAAAATAATAATAATTTAAACTTGTGTGACATACTTGGTAACAGGAAAGATTTAATTTAATAACACCGCAGGTTTGAGCAGTTATGTTGCATGCATACCCAAGTTTAAATTGAAGCCATACTTCAATTTGTGAAGAACAGTAGAAAAAAAGTGCCGTGTGACGCCATCACCAATTGCTGTATCCCCTGAAGAACACAGAAAAGGACACAATGCTGCAGCAGTGCTTCAAATTTCACAAAACTAATTTTCATCTTCTCCTACTTCTGTATTATACCTTCCAACTGGCATCTAAAGGGACATGCCCAATCCACATTTTGTTGCTTGTAGAAGCTGATAATGTCTCTCTCTTGCGTTTCAACACCTGATCTGAGGTCCATGCACATCAAAATAGGCTTTCCAGTCTCATGCAGTCGAAGAATTTCCTGTGTATACAAGGCCACAGCCACTTTTGGATCAGGGTGCATCTTCCAGTCTAGATGGGAAAATAAGCACAGATTTTCTTAGAGTCGCAGTGAATGATGAAATGTACTCAAATGTCACCCAAAAGTAAAAATTAGTTAAGTTTACAACAAATTTTATTTACCATTATCCACACATGACACTTCAGTTATGTTGTCTGCTATATCGTCAAATGTTCTACAGTATAAGAATAAGAAAAACACAACACATCAGACAGTGTAGAATTACTGAATTACACATAACAGACTTTATAGTATCAGTCTTGTATACCTTTCCCCACATACACTAGCATGAATTTCCAAGACATTGCGGGCCATTTGCTCTTGACATATAGGACAGCAAGCCTATGGGGTATAACACATTATTACAAAAATATGGAATGGACATAGATACAAATTTTTTACAGGTACAAATTGCGCATCAGTCTTTAACTATTACCAGCTGTTGAGAATATATTCATGAAAACGCAAAAAGAAACAATATGGTTCTAAACAAATACAGCAAGTTTTTGTAATAAATTGCAGGCAAATGTATAGCAACAGTAGTTCACACATGAAAAATGTAAGATGTAAGATTACATTCAAAGCAAGATTACCTGTTCATTGTTCTCTGGTTCTGCTTCATGGTTGTCCACCACAGCAACAGAGCATGATTTAATGTGGTCAGGAAGGACTTGAAGAGGATACGGCAAGTTGCACTTCTTACATATTGCCTTTGGCATATTCTGAAAGACCTCAGATGTCGGTGGCAATGGACTTGTGTCAAGCTCCTCCTGGAGTGAAGCGACATATATAACAGAATTGTCCTTTGCTCTTGCAGATTTTACAATTCGCCCTGTGTAACCACAGTCTGCTGGAGCTACCACTAAGAGCTTTCTGCTTCCCCAACCACCTTCAAGTGAAAAAATGCATTTATCAAGATATTACACACTATATGCATCTACATTACACATGCAAAAATGAATGAAGCAATAACCTGCTTTCAATACTTACCACCTGCTCTGTAAAGTAACCATCCACCTGTTACATCCTTCAACTTTGGGTACAATTCAGTGAGCACATCATATACCTTTTGAAAGGAAAAACAAAATACAATTATGAAATTATCAACATGACAGCACAAATGCTACCACTGCTGTGCTTGACAATTAACCAATTAGCTAGAGACAAATCTTTGAACATATTCAATTTGTCAAACACCACATACCTCTTCATGAGTCATGTTTTCATCCAAATTTCCAGTTCGACGTCCTAATCCAGCTTGAGCATGAAGCAGCTGGTCTTGGTCATTTGGAGTCCTATCCCTCTGTGCTGGAAGAAGGTGAAACACCACCTGAAAGGGCTTTGGTTTGGTGGGAACAGGACATGCACCAGAAAAACGGCGTTTTCCCCTGCGGTTTGCAAAAAGTCCTGGGAAGGATCTATTGGAAGAGAATTATATTTTACTAAAAATTGGCTAGCAATGTCTTTTTTTATTAAAAATAAACCGTCTACCCATTTTATTCTATTGCATTCTACAAAAATAGAATGGGCTAAACCTGGTCATTTCTGTCTGAACAGATGTCCTTGGTGTATGTCCTCCTTGACTGTGTTGTCTGTAACTGTATTATAAAAAGAGAAACAAAACATTGTTTACAGAATGTACAATTAGATTCCCGAGAGAGAATTCAAACTCTCATCTATGGAAGCGCGAGGCCACAGCACAGCACTATATACCATCATACCACATTACAAATGTTGTTTGTGAAAGTAATACCTGCTACTGTTCTGGCTAGGCCCACCAGAACCTCCTTGGACACTGTTCAAGAGGGACAAAAGATTCCTGGCTGACCTCAAAACTTCCTCGTTACCTGACTATAAACACAGTCAGTTATTCAGTTTATTCAATCAAACAAGCCGTTTAGAAACAAATCTGTAATACCAACTTTGATGTGCTATTATAGATTAATTACTTATAGTGAAATATTTCAAGATTTGGAGGGGATTTTATTTTGATGATTACATCTTGTAGCTCATTAAAATAAAAACCTAGTATGTAAAAATATTGGAATATTTAATTTCGAGTTTGAGTAAATTATTATTCATATAGTATAGATACATTGTATTGCTCAGTCTAGTCCACACAATCACAATCATGGGGAAGACTGCTGACTAAAAAGTTATCTAAAACAATCATTGACAATCTCCACAAGGGGAATGAACCACAGAAGATCAACACTGAACGGTTCTTCACAAAGTGCTGTACTGAAGCATATTCACGAAAAGTTGACCGGAAGGGAAAAGTGTGGTAGAAAAAGGAAGATTGTCAAGCAAAGCTGATTCGAGAACTTGAAAGAGCTTCACAAGGAGTGGAGTCAAGCAGGAGTCAGTGCATCAAGAGCCAACATGCACAGACATCTTCAGGAAATGGGCTACAACTGTTTCATTCCTAATATCAAACCACTCCTGAACCAGAGACAATGAAGAAAAAGAACTGGACTGTTACTCAGTGATCCAAAGTCTAGTTTTCAGATTAAAGTAGTTTTGAATTTCATCTGGAAATCAAGGTCCCAGAGTCTGGAGGAAGAGTGCAGAGGCACAGAATTTCCACAGTTGGTGATGGTTTGAAATTTGATGTCATCTGCTGGTGCTGGTTTACTTTGTTTTATCAAGTCCAAAGTTAACACAGCGTCCATCAGCAGATTATAGAGCACTTTGTGCTTTCGTCCACAGACAAGCAGATGCCTTTTTTTCTCACCTGAACCTCACAGATAACCTTTTTTGTCCTGTCAAGAGAAAGATGATGAGAAACACCCGACCAAACAATACAGACAAACTGAAGGCTGCTATCAAACCAGTCCTGATCTTCAGTAACGCCTCTGCAGTGCCACAGACTGATCGCCTCCATGCCATGCCGCACTGGGGCAGTTATTCGAGCTATAGGACCTCCAATTAAGTATTACATGCATAAATGAACATAATTGTCAGAATTTGGACTGTAAACCTTTTTTTTTTTTTTTTTACTGATACTAGGATTTTTTTTTAGATACTGAATTTTGTAAGCTATAATCATCAAAAAAGTTTGAAATATTTGACTTCATTTATAATGAATCTAAAATATGATATTTTCACATTTTTAAGAAAATTCTGAAAATGAAATAACTTTTCACGATAGTTTAATTGATTGAGATGAACTGTACATGACCTGTGCATTACTTACAAGAACACGGCCATTCATGCAGAGAGTTACTAACAAACCTCCAGGGGCTTAATGACAACTACACAATACCACTAGTACCGTTACCTGTGTAAGGCTACACTGGTGTCTGCAGTCAGTAACCGGGCCTGACAGTAAAGACTAGAGCTAAACGCTATGCATGCTATCAATACTTATCTGATATTAGTCTAAAAAAAGAAGGTAACTTCGCTAAGTGACTATCACTGTGCAGAAAACAAGACAAAAATAAAATAAACAGTCCACTAAAATAACTCGTACTGCCCTGTTAATTAATAAAACTAATTTTACTTACCCCTTGGTCCATTCTCTTCACAGCACGTAATTCCTGCTCAATCTTACTCAGAGCCGTTTCTCCTGCTGCCAGTTAGTTACAAGTGCCGCGTTCCGATCGGCAAGTCGTTCCCCGCGAAGTAAACTGCACAGGGAGCAGGGAGCACACTTTAAAGTGCACTGACATGGACCCCAGAAATCGGCAATCCACTGCTCTTCCTGTGATATCCCGGATGTTAAGACCTGAATTTTTTCTACCTGAATTTGTCGACTTGAATTTGAAGACTCGCATTTTGTCAACCTGAAATTTAATAGCCGATTTTTTTCAACCTGAATTTATGAGGCTGAAAAATAATGAAGATTGTATTTTTAACAATTGAATATATTTTTGAACAGCAATTTAGTAAGGTGAATATTTTTGCATTGAATTTTAAATGCTTGCATTATATTTTCAGTTGAAATATACAACCATAATAAATTGCAGTGTGTAAAATTTCAAGCAGTGTAAATGCTGTAAGAATTTTTTCATTCAGATCAAATTTCAAAGCAGAAAAATTCAAACTGCTTTTTTGTGACAAGTTTTTTTTCAGTTCATGTGATTCAGTATGCTGTTTTGCTTTGAGGATTTTTGGCACTGTTATACTTCCATAGTATACTCTTAAAATATGTACAACTCGTGAATGAATTATAAGATTCATTTTGATGTACGATAAGATATTACGGAGAAATTATTATTGTTGTGCAGGTTTTTAATCTGCAGATTGCTAGTCTATATAATAATAATAATAATAAAGATTTATTGATTAAATTTAATTTAAATGTATTGTGTCATATTAACATTATGTCCGTCTACACTGTTCACACTTAACATGGATGAAAGCTTGTTCACTTCGCAGGGAACTTTAAGCCGATTGTAGCACAGCCCGTGTCTTACGTCTGTTTAAAGCTCTGCTGTTGTTTCCTGTTTGTTTTCCTCATTCTCTTTTAATGTGACCTTGTTGTCTTTTTCCATAGTAATTGTTTCATTCAGTGTATCTAATAGAAAATCATTAATCTTCTCCTCTATTGTTACAGCATTCGAATTAGTCACTGAAACACTGTGATTTTTTTTTTTTATTCTTCTGCTATTTAGTTTATTTATTTATTTCCCCTTTTTAAGTAATTTATTTGTCTAATTATTTGTTGGTTTACTCTGTCTACTGTTAATATTTATTTGTATATTTTGATTGTTATATTTAGTATAACTTCTGTTTAACTGTGGATAGTTATGTAGATAATTCAGTCTTTTATACCTGAATTTTGTACTTTCATAATTTTCATATTGTAATTGTCATTTTTGTGATTTAATTTAATAATTCTAATAAAGTTGTTAGCATTTGCATTAGCCATAGTCATATTTGTTCTTTGTAAAAAAAAAAATTCATAATGTTTTGACTTTCCCTTAAATAAACATTCATCTCCATTTCCCTGTGTTTCTCTATTAACAAATGTTAATATTACACAAAGATAAAACAAGTAAATACAAAATATAGTTTTTAGTTCATGATTTCATTTATTAAGGGAAAAGAGCTCTGCAAACCTACCTGGTCCAATTCGAAAAAGTACTGTAAATGCCCCCAACTCCTTTTTATTATTATTATTATTATTTATTTATTTATTTATTTATTTTGCCAAATCATTAATAAACTTAGATTTTTAGAAAGCCTTAAGTCTTTGGAATGCCAGTGAACCATGATGAGAGCCATTATCCCAAAAAGGAAAGAAAAAAAAAAACCATTGGAGAACAATTGAGTGGCCGGCCAACAAAAAAAATAAGTCCTAAAATACAAAATAAAAGCTATTGGGCTAGAGAGAGAGAGAGAGAGTAATAGTTAGGTATGGTCACAGTCACATGTATAAGGTGAATACAGTATATATTTTGTGCAGAGCGCAAGGAACTAAAAGGGTTTCCAGAAGGAAACATGGATTCCTGGGACGTTAAGCAACCAGTTACTTTACTATCAATAAATCTGCGTGATTGTGGAGAATTTTGTGAGATTGTGAGAGTGGAGAAAGACAGCATCCAAACATACAAGTTCACCAAAATACTCTGTCCATGAGTTCCCCACATTTGTACCTTTACCTAAAAGAAAACTATCCACAAAGGTCTTGGCTAAATAAAACACTTCTGTTACCAGTTAATGCTTTAAAGGTCAATAGTAGCATTTTAAAAATCGATGCAGAATTTGACTGGGAGCCAATGCAGAGTGGATAAGATAAGATGGGGTGATGTGCTCATATCGTCTGGTTCTAGTATCTGCTGCATTCGGGACTAATTGGAGCAGTCAAACATCCAGTGAGGCATTGCAGTCATCCAACCTAGAAGTAATGAAAGATTTTGGAGATCCTGAAATCTTGCATTATAAGAGATAATGTGGTTTCTTCAAAGGAAAAATTTATTTTATTCATCATATCCCATTGTCCCAAAAATAAAAGAAACTCACTTCATAATAGTATCGGCTGTCATATGTACCCTGTCAGTGTCTTTCTATCTAAAAGATTTAAATTTGATGCAGATTCCTGTACATTTTGTTCTTCCGAGACAGAATCTCTCAATCATTTATTATGCCGATTTGTTAAGTCTTTTTGGTCTAATGTACAGAGTGGGTTGTCACTAAAATTGTATAATATGTCTTTATATATATATATATATATATATATATATATATATATATATATATATATATATACAGTGGTGTGAAAAACTATTTGCCCCCTTCCTGATTTCTTATTCTTTTGCATGTTTGTCACACTTAAATGTTTCTGCTCATCAAAAACCGTTAACTATTAGTCAAAGATAACATAATTGAACACAAAATGCAGTTTTTAAATGAAGGTTTACGTTATTAAGGGAGAAAAAAAACTCCAAATCTACATGGCCCTGTGTGAAAAAGTGATTGCCCCCCTTGTTAAAAAATAACTTAACTGTGGTTTATCACACCTGAGTTCAATTTCTGTAGTCACCCCCAGGCCTGATTACTGCCACACCTGTTTCAATCAAGAAATCACTTAAATAGGAGCTACCTGACACAGAGAAGTAGACCAAAAGCACCTCAAAAGCTAGACATCATGCCAAGATCCAAAGAAATTCAGGAACAAATGAGAACAAAAGTAATTGAGATCTATCAGTCTAGTAAAGGTTATAAAGCCATTTCTAAAGCTTTGGGACTCCAGCGAACCACAGTGAGAGCCATTATCCACAAATGGCAAAAACATGGAACAGTGGTGAACCTTCCCAGGAGTGGCCGGCCGACCAAAATTACCCCAAGAGCGCAGAGACGACTCATCTGAGAGGCCACAAAAGACCCCAGGACAACATCTAAAGAACTGCAGGCCTCACTTGCCTCAATTAAGGTCAGTGTTCACGACTCCACCATAAGAAAGAGACTGGGCAGAAACGGCCTGCATGGCAGATTTCCAAGGCACAAACCACTTTTAAGCAAAAAGAACATTAAGGCTCGTCTCAATTTTGCTAAAAAACATCTCAATGATTGCCAAGACTTTTGGGAAAATACCTTGTGGACCGACGAGACAAAAGTTGAACTTTTTGGAAGGTGCGTGTCCCGTTACATCTGGCGTAAAAGTAACACAGCATTTCAGAAAAAGAACATCATACCACCAGTAAAATATGGTGGTGGTAGTGTGATGGTCTGGGGTTGTTTTGCTGCTTTAGGACCTGGAAGGCTTGCTGTGATAGATGGAACCATGAATTCTACTGTCTACCAAAAAATCGTGAAGGAGAATGTCCGGCCATCTGTTCGTCAACTCAAGCTGAAGCGATCTTGGGTGCTGCAGCAGGACAATGACCCAAAACACACCAGCAAATCCACCTCTGAATGGCTGAAGAAAAACAAAATGAAGACTTTGGAGTGGCCTAGTCAAAGTCCTGACCTGAATCCTATTGAGATGTTGTGGCATGACCTTAAAAAGGCGGTTCATGCTAGAAAACCCTCAAATAAAGCTGAATTACAACAATTCTGCAAAGATGAGTGGGCCAAAATTCCTCCAGAGCGCTGTAAAAGACTCGTTGCAAGTTATCGCAAACGCTTGATTGCAGTTATTGCTGCTAAGGGTGGCCCAACCAGTTATTAGGTTCAGGGGGCAATTACTTTTTCACACAGGGCCATGTAGGTTTGGATTTTTTTTCTCCCGAAATAATAAAACCCCTCATTTAAAAACTGCATTTTGTGTTTACTTGTGTTATCTTTGACTAATAGTTAAATGTGTTTGATGATCAGAAACATTTTGTGTCACAAACATGCAAAAGAATAAGAAATCAGGAGGGGGGGCAAATAGTTTTTCACACCACTTTGTATATATATATATACAAATATATAATTTTTTGAGATAGGGATTTTGGGTTTTCATGAGCTGTATGCCACAATCATCAATATTAAAACAATAAAAGGCTTGAA
Source organism: Channallabes apus (assembly GCA_030522415.1). Lineage (NCBI taxonomy): Eukaryota > Metazoa > Chordata > Actinopteri > Siluriformes > Clariidae > Channallabes > Channallabes apus. The sequence continues at coordinate 33,308,256 of CM060118.1, forward strand.
CTACTTCAGTTGTGTGTAATGAATCTAAAATATATGAAACTCTAATGTTTATCAGTACATTACAGAAAATAATGAACTTCATCACAATATGCTAATTTTTTTAGAAGGACCTGTATATATCAGCCTTGTGTTCCTCCTGTAGTTTGTCTACGGGCCTCTAGAGGTCATTTGTGTTTCCCTCAACCTTAGTTCTCCTTGTGTCTCCTCATTAGTCATTTACTGTAGATCACCTGTGTCTTGTTCCCCCAAATACTTTGTTACCTTACTTAAGTAGACATTTTGGGTATCTGTACTTTACTGGAGTATTTATTTTTCAGCCGACTTTTTACTTCTACTAATTACATTTTCACGCAATTATCTGTACTTTCTACTCCTTACATTTTAAAAATAGCCTTGTTACTCCTATTTTATTTCAGCTTGTCATTAAAAAATAAAATAAATAAATTATCGCGCCATCCGGATGGAGCGAATTTGATTGTGGTTTGATGAGAAGTCCAAGTGGTTTGATACGCGATCCATCGCACCTGCACATGACGTCACGTCACACACTCCAGCAAGGACGTTTGAATAAATTAGCATTTTCGGTTGATAAGGTTGTGATAAGTAGACGAAGCTGTCCGTGATAGAGACTCAAGGTTCGAGCGAGATGTCACAACCAAGCACCAGCGAGGAAGGTAACAGGAATGATATATATATAATTTTTTTTTTATTAATTACTTGGATTAATCCTTCATTCTGACAGCACTAATGTTTATTGTAGACAACCACACAGGGGTAATTGTTACTAAGCCTGACCCGGGTCACTAATTTTCTTGTATGTTGCCCTCACAGATTCCTGCAGCTAACCTTGGATGTACATTTACATTCCAATAAAGGTTACTGATGTCATGCCTCTGACGTTTGACTTTTTGCACCATTAAAATACTTATAGGCAACTAGTTATCATATCTTCTCCTCCATAAAACATGTTAATGCTCAGTAGTACACATATGTGGTTCTTTAATGTATTTGCATTGTACTAAAATGCATTCTTTTACTATTGCCATATACAGTATCCCAAATCACTATGGCCGGTAAAAATACAAAAAAAAACCCCACACATTTTTCTTTTTTTTTATGAGGTGTTAGTGTACAGTAGTATACAGGCCCGTGGCACAGCCTAAGCTTTTATCCTTAATGCTTTTTTTCTGCCTTACGTTACTTTTATACTTTAAGTAGTTTTGAAACCAGTACTTTTACACTTTTACTTGAGTAAAAAGCTTGCGTTGATACTTCAACTACTAAAGAAGTCTTTTTAAACCCTAGTATCTCTACTTCTACCCAAGTAATGAATGTGAATACTTTGGACACCACTGATCATTAATTGGTTATTATACATAGTATTATTGGTTGTTTTTTTGGGGGCGTTCCCTGTCTTGTCTTTAAAAAAAAATCCGGAAGTAGTTACAGCTCCAGATGAGCCGGTGGCAGTAATGAGCAAAATGTTGTTGTCAACCGCCATAAAAACAATAGGAAGAAAAAACGCGGCGGAGGAGGAGGAAGGGGTGACAACTAGCGGAATAGGAGATGCGGAAGCGGCAGTGTTACTGTTAGTGTTAGTTTGTACGGAGCAGAAACATTTGTTTGAGAATATGAAGGTGCAACGAACGCGTCTGAGTGAAGACATCTGTGAGTAATCAAGTTTTTCTCACTGAATTAAGTGACCGAGTTGTCAGGTCAAGTGTTTATCACAATTTATTTGTTTGTTGTAAATCCTGCATCCAGTGATGAATTGTCTGTATCCTGAGTTAGACGGACTCACAGGAAAATACACTGTATAAGAAAGTAGCTCGTGATCTAGAATCTTCTGTATGAGTCAGCAGCAGCAGCAGCAGCGCTGGTCAGGGTGAAGGGCTCAGTGGTGGCTCAGCTGACAGTTTATCCAAATAATACTTGATGAATTTGTCTTGGCATGGGGTTTCCTCTCAGTGTTCACTCTCTGTCTCCTGAATGACGATGGAGCCCTAACAAACCCAGAGCATTATAACTATTCTTTGTTTTGCTGGGTTATTATTATTATTATTATTATTATTATTATAATAAACATATAGAGGGCTCAGGATTGTGCAGTGACGTATCCTTTTTTTTTTCTAGCACAAAGTAAGCAATATGGTGACTTGACTTTTAGTTCTATATAAATATGACCTGAGGAAAAACTAAAATATATTAAAGACAGCACACTAGGGATGTAACGGTATCAAAACTTCACAGTACGGTAATACCTCGGTATGAATGGCACGGTACGGTATTTATTGAATCACTTACAGGAAAAACAAAACTAATGAGACTCGAAAAAAGTGCCAGAAGTGTTTATTAAACAGTATACATGAACACTGAATATATCAATGGCATACAAATTAGCCATCTATCTGTAAACTTATTGAAATTCTGTTTAAACCATGTAAAAAAAAAAAGTTTCAATTTAGTATTTTTGAAAACTCTACTTACTGCAGTCACTTACGAGCGACAACAGACCGCAAAGGATGATGGCCACGCCGGGGCTGATGGGAATTGTAGTTCCCGCTACCTCCCGTTCGCTCCATTTGCCTAAGCAAATTTTTCTCCAGAAGACCTGTCATTTTATTGTCATGCGACCACGGTATTATCGAAATAAAGTGTTATTGCAGTACGACGGTATTTACAATAACGTTACATCCCTACAGCACAGTTAAACTGTTTTCGGTAGTTTCGTTCGATAAGACCTTTTTTTGACCTTTTCTTCACATAGTTACAGCAGCAATTGGGAAGAAGAAGGTGGGGGAATCAAAAAGGATATATTTATATATTTCTTTATTTTACACACACTATAGACAACAAATAGACTTAAGTCAATACATAAAAGCTGAGATCAGCACTGGTTATACAACCTTACACAAGAAGGAAGGAATAGGGATGATAGCTTGGCTAGCATTCTCCTACGTATCTCTCACCACCCTCACTGGGTCAGGGGGACTTTCCAGGATAGAGCCGGCCCCCTTCGTTTTCTGTCTGCAGTCGAGATGTTGCTGCCTCAGCAAACTGCTCCAAAGAAGATGGCTGATGCCTCCACTGTGTTATTTATTGATTTCTTAATTTTTTATAACCAAAATATGATGATAAAAGTACAGTAATGATAACTTTTGTTCTACCTAACGTATCCGAAAAACTCAAATGTACGTTTGGATGTCCTCATTAACACACTAGCAGGGCTTCCATATAAGCTTATATATATATATATATATATATATATATATATATATATATATATATATATATATATATATATATATATATATATATATATATATATAGAGAGAGAGAGAGAGAGAGAGAGAGAGAGAGAGAGAGAGAGAGAGAGATAATCATCATTGATCTATGATGTGTTGCAGACACGTATTTGTGCCGCTTGAGTTTTAATGGTTTTTAAAGTGAAATCACTTTAAAATCACTTTACTGCACCCACTGTGTTTCACTTGCTGTGCCACTCACTGTTGTGACATCACAGATAATAAACACGCATGACTGAAAAAAGCTTGATTGGCACTTCAGCTTCCTGTGGATCGCAGCTCATTCGGGTATCCGGGGAAACGAGAGAGCATATGAGCAAGCAAAAGAAGCAACCAAAAAAATGTAATCTTAAGGTCAATATCAAATTGTCAGAAGGAAAGGTGAAAGGCAAAAAACAATGGCAACAGAAGGGGAATAAAGAACCAAAATCAAGACATTTGCATTTAATACAGGACAAAGTAGATGTGATAAGGAGGGGGAAAGGACTCAGCAACCTTAGTAGTAATCTTTTTATGCTAGGTAAACACCCACCGGGACTCCGTGAGGAATGCCAATGAAAGTGAAATTGTCCAGTGTAGTGTGTATTGATTTTGTGCAGGAAATATTTGCTAGATATGGTGGCACAGCTCCACGAACTAAGGAGAATAAAAAGCAGTGTTAAGTTTCTGTAATCACTGATCAGGGAAGGGATTTTTATTTATTTTATTTTTTTTTTAAGAAGACTGGAATGGAAAGTCAGCTTTAAAGGACAGTGATGCTGGCAAGAGTGAGATCTATAGGTGGTCGTGTATCAACTTACAGATCTCCAACTAAGGACACAGAGTGGTACTGAGAGGAAACATATTGTGGAAAAAAAAAAGTGTGAAAGTGGCGGATAAAGCAGATGAAGGCACCAAACAAGTCAAGACAATCAGGGAAGGGAGCATTTTTTTTTTTTTTTTTTTTTAGGAAGCCTCTTTGAAGAGATACGGAAGATGAGGGAGAATGAGACCTACAGTTGGCGGTAATGTAGTCTTCTGGACTCCAACCATCGTTAAACAAGTCAAGTAGGCTTTTATTATCATTCCAACCATTTATAGTTCCGTACACGGTGAAATAAAACAACGTTCCTCCAAGACCAAGGTGCTACATACAGCATAACAACACTGGCTAAGAACTAGACAAAAAGACAATATAAAGTGTGCTTGTGCAAATGTGCAAAACAGTAATAAACACGACAATGCAATACACTGTGGCAACATAGAACTGACCAGTCTACAGACCTGCATTGAGGTAGTGCAAATATACTGTTCGTTATATATTAAGTGGAGTAAGCAAGATTCCAGCTGCAAAGAACAGTTCTTCTGCAAATAGCAGCAGTAAAAAAACAATTGTGCAAGAAAACAAAATAGCTAGATGGTGTTCATCTGACAGAGAGAGAGAGAGAGAGAGAGTGTGTTTGTGTGCGTGTGAGAGAGAAAAAAAAAGACACAATAAGTAACAGCTGATTGGAAAGTGTGCCACATTATTATATAAATTTGTCTTGGACTGATACTTGTGAAATGCTCATGAACATATGACAGTTTGTGTGATTGAACAGTCAGCTTGCTGAATTGTGTTTTATAACCACCATGAAAAGAGGCACAGCTCTCCATGAAAGATGGAAGAAGTGGAAGTGGCTTGTACACAGAATGAATCACTATGGGACACACGGAAACCCAACTTAGAATTTATAGATAACGTGTAATAACCTATTAACGTATAATTTATTGCATGGAAACAAAGCTTGTAAGGATGGTTGAGCTATGTTGTAAAGTGTCACGAGTGGAAAGTTACACACAGGTGCACTCTATTTAGTCATTAGCACTCATCAGGCAATGTCTATGGGCAACTGACTGCACTCAGACCAAAGGGGGCTGAATAATTACGCACACCCCACTTTGCAGTTGTTTATTTGTAAAAAATGTTTGGAATCATGTATGATTTTCGTTCCACTTCTCACGTGTACACCACTTTGTATCGGTCTTTCATGTGGAATTCCAATAAAATTGATTCATGTTTGTGGCTGTAATGTGACAAAATGTGGAAAAGTTCAAGGGGGCCGAATACTTTTGCAAGCCACTGTAATGTTAATTCTTTAACTCAGATGTTGATTGATTGCTCCCCCAATTCAGATAAATATTGAAAAAGTCTGAACTTGCCTACTGTAAAAACTGAGTTTTATTATTACAATTACTACTACTGCCATATCTGAGACAACTTATTGAAGCCAAAATAGCAAAAAAAAAAAAAAAAACACACTAACGAAGTGTCTCTTCAAAACAAAGCCACAAATACAGTGTCCAATACGGTACATATTGAACTACAAGTGTGCCCTCTTGTGGTGCACAAGTTAAAAGATATGTGAGCGACAGGGAAATACAAAATGCAAAAAACATAATCTGCACATTAAAAAAAATCATTTTAGTTGAACAATCTTGTCCTTTCACTCCTATCTTTCTATTTCTAGTGGTGTACAAACACACACACACACACACACCACCAGGGTCTTGCCATTGTCACTTTAATTTTTTTATTTCTATATCTTTCCCCAAATATATTAATAAAAAACCTTAAAATGATTATTGTTGTTGTTGTTGTTGTTATTATTATTGTTTTAACCAAGAAAAAACTATGCTGATTAAATCTTTATTTGGGAAACTGGTCAACGTTTGCATTTTTCGTTATATTGCCCCTTTGGGTAAATTGATGAAGTGTGTAAAAAAAATTACTTTGTATTCACAAAATATGACTCTCTTAATGCATACAGTCATTTTGAGGGACTGTGTAAAAGTCTACACTCTCATCAGATCTTAATTGCCTTATTGTAAATCCATCCATCCATGACTCGACAAGACTTCTGTGTGTGTGCTGTGGTGTTTAGGACCAGGACATTCTTAGCACTTGGGTTCTTGGCACATCCTTTAGGTGTTGTGGGTTGTGGGGTCTACATCAATTGGATTTGTTTGTCCATTCCATCCTATTCATGCTAGATCTGTTTGGGAAAGTTGGCTGGGTCAACAACCTTGAGTTCGTTGCCTGCTGGGCCTCGTGCATGGGACGGTCCAGACGGGCTTGCCTTCGCTCCTTACGGATTTAGTTGGGCCTTGAGTTCCCATGATCCTGTCATCAATTTTATTAAAATAAATTTTAAGATACATTTTTTTTAAATGTATCTATAACAAATTTTGCTCCCTTTCCTACAGTTTCCTACTGTTGAGAAGAAAAAGGGTAAATTCAAACTGATGACTAAAGTCAATTCTCAAGGGCCTGGCAATGGCAGATTGTAGAGCATGCGAGAGCATGAGATAAGAAAAACCTTATTGATTCATACACACATGATCTCATGATTCCCTTGCATGTATTTCCCTGCAGTCAGAACCCTGTGCTTTCATGTGTTTACGTATTTGCTTCACAACAATCCCAGATGTTATATCAATCAAACTCAATGGTCACACTTACACAGTGAAAAACGGAACATTATTAATTCACCAGTCAGGGCAAAGATTAGTGAATGATTCAGCCATACAACTCGATCACTTCTCACATCTCGCTTCCTCATTTATGGCGTTCTGTTGTCACTCATGTGACATGTAACACGGGGGCAGAACAAACAAGCTAATCACTTTACTTGGTGGAGCAGAATGTTATTATTTTCCTGTCAAAAACCTTAGTGGAAAACCGTTGATAAATGCAAAGCAAGCATTTGTGTACTATCAGGAATAATAGTAATAATAATAATAATACTAATAATAATAATTCACCTTATGATTGAAATTCAAATAAATATTAAAATATTTTAAATTATCTAAAAAGAAAATTAAGCAATTATTGCATATGGTGTGAGTTCACAAACTTAAGAGCTTAACATTTCTTACAGAACAACTAGGAAAGTCCTTATTTTAAATTGAAAATATAGACTGTTTAGACTGAACCCCATGACAAGTTGGATCCAAAGTCTAAATTCAGGCAATTTTTGGGGGGTTCAGTGTTATTTTAAACTTTTCTGGTCCAGTTTTCTCTGTACTTTTATTGACATTCTGCTAATCTCTCTTTCTTTTCTTTACCCTCCCCTTTATTGTTCCTTCAAGGATGGATGATACAAAGCAACTGCAAGGAAGACGGAATTCCTTATAGTTCCCTAACCTTCACCACACCATGTCTAATCAGGAGAGTCCAGATGTCCATCTTGAAGAGGAGGATGGCAAATCGCCCCTGCTGTCCCGCCACCGGCCACATGACTCCTACTGCCTTGTCTACATCATATTTTTCTTATTAGGCATCGGCTCACTGCTTCCATGGAACTTCTTCATTACAGCCAAGCACTACTGGCTCTATAAGTTAAACAACACGTCCAGCCTGGCCAGCCACCAAGACCGTGATCTTAGTGTGAGTGCTTGTGTGTGTTTGTGTGGCAACATGACAAGTTGTATTTTTGTGTATTTTTTATGTCACTAAAAGAGAGTGACAAACTAAAGGTAGTGAGGAGATTGCTCGTAGTTGCACTAACATACATGTATAACATAAAATTAAATGTTACATGGACATTCCACTACAAAGAATCAACTATGAACTGTAAATCTGTACTTACAGATATGTCGTCCTATAATAAATATAAATTGTATAGGATTCAAATTGATCTGGTGAGGGGGGGGGGGGGGGGTTGCTGTTATGTAATTAAAGTAATGGGTTGGGGTCATAGTGTCAGCCTCAGCATGGGGAATCCAGGGGTGGAGGTCTTTTTAAAAAAATGAGCAAAGTTTACTGGATTTGGATGATGAGAGGCAAATGGCATCATGAGCAAATGATGAAGGCTGAAGAAATGTGTTTAAATCACAACATCTACAACAAATTTACTGTATTAACAAATACAGTATCCTCCAAAAGTACTAGGCAAAAGTACTAGCAAGGCTATTTGCTATTCTATGAGGTTTTACAGTATATACATATGTACATTAAACAACTTTGATTATGGCCCCCATTTTTGGTATTGGAATCATTCTTTACACTGAAATAATTACTCGATTAGGTTAAGGACGGGTGATTTTTTTTTCCCCTAATAAATTCCTTTGATTTGTTAGCAGTGATTGTTTGCCAATTTAAAGAAAAAACATTCAGAATATTTACATTGTGATGATTACATAGCTACCGTATGACACTGCCTCCCCTGCTGGTCTTGTTCTTTTCTATTTTCTTTAATAGAAACGAATTAGTCTTCCAGAAGAGTTGTGGCAAATTTGTGATACCTTTACACTTGCCAAGTGGAGGCTGTTGTTGATGTGATTATTGTTTGTGGGTTCTTTGTATATTGTACATGGATGACCTGTTTTTAGGGCTGCAACAACTAATCGATAAAATCGATAATTATCGATAATGAAATTTGTTGTCAACGAATGCCGTTATTGATTAGTTGGGCTGCTCACGTTATTGAGGCGCGCGACCACAAGATGCACAAATACACAGAGATACACAGTCGCTCGCGCAATGGAGGTTACAGAAGCGTTTGCAGGAAAAAGCGCTCGCGCCCCAAGTCCTCCAAGGTATGGGAGCAATTTACATTAAACACCTCTTATCAAATTCGAGCGTTTTTCTGCCGGCCGTAGTGTCCGGTGAGCGCGGATGAAACGCTGAGGGTTTTCTACACGTAGGAGTCAGTGAGAGTTCACACGGGCTTTGGTGACGTGCGTTTGTCCGCCTGCGCGGTTATACGGTGAAAAAAAAAAACGTTGCATGCAGCTTTTTCTTTGCGTTCAAATCCCAACGAACGCCAGGAAAACACGTGTAGTGCGTTTTCTTCACGTTTATTTTACACTTCGGAGGACCGGATAAATCCCATACAGAGGGAAATGCAGGAAAAAAGGGCAAAATAAACAGTGAACACAGTAGCGGCCATTTTTTTTCTCCCCACGTCGCCGTATTACGAGAATGTCTAGTATAGCAAAATGGTCTATATATTTATTTATTTTATTCTTTTTTTTATTGAGACAAAAAAAAAAAAGGATAAAATACACGAGAGCATCGAAATAATGTATAAACCGTGAAAAGGATGTAGTCGACACTTCAATTAAAAATAATATCATAATCTGGATGTCTATTATTATTCTTATTAAGTTGAACTAATTTAAGAGAATTTAAAGTTGAAGTCATTCTTAACAACTGAATGTCAGTGTATTTTTTTTAAAACTATATATATATATATATATATATATATATATATATATATATATATATATATATATATATATATATACACACTGTAAACTTGCCATCTGCAATTATTGTTAAAAACAAAAATGTTGATTTACATAAAATAAGGTTTAAATGTCAAAATTAAAGATAGTTTAATTATGTGGCTATTGCATTTTTTTAAAGTTTACTTTTATACATAAATAATACCCTAATTTATGCTTTTATATAGTTAAGCAAAACATCAAATTAAAGCGTCTAGCTTTTATCCAATTTAATCGATATACATATAATGTATGTAGGTATGTATACAGATGGCAAGTTGATAGTGTTTTATATAAAAACACTATCAACTTGCCATCTGCAATTATTGTTAAAAACAAAACAAATGTTGGTATGGTTTTATATAGAATTATAAGCAAAACATCAAATTAAAGAAGCGTTTAGCGGCATCCGATTAATCGATTAATCGAAACAAAGAATCGGCCAACTAATCGATTATCAAAATAATCGTTAGTTGCAGCCCTACCTGTTTTTATGTCTTATTTGTTTGTACACCAGTGGTTTCTTATTTTTTAGGATGTTAAAATACGGACGTTATATTCACTATGCCAAATGCATGTACAATATCTCCACTCCCTTTTCTCAGATTCAAAATGATTTCTTTATCTCCCACACACTCTGGCTTACAAAGGCTTGCTTAATGACCAGTTCTGGCATACATTTTCACTTTTCACTTCCATTTTTATTCAAATGAACTGTATGAGGGGAAAAAAAACAATAAAAATGTCTCCTGTGTGGGAGAGAGTGCAATGCCTTCACGTGTCAGTCATGTGCATAAGTAATCATCTACTGTACTATGGACCTGCACTTAGAGGAAATGCCAAGTTCACTTCTTGCTATAACCTGATAATAAGAAGATGTATATTAATTTAGTAGTATTTTGCAGCTTTGTGACTGAAGCTGTTGTTGAGGACAGACTATAATATTGATGTTTTTTTTTTTTTTTAATTAAAATAAATACTAATTATCTGTCATGTTGTGTTTATACTAAGTTTTTAAAAAAGGCATTATTGCTGTAGTTTACTGAGCTGTCTGAATAATTCTACTTTTTACATTACTATTTTTTTTCTAATAAATTACCTCTCTCTCTCTCTCTCTCTCTCTCTCTCTCTCTCTCTCTCTCTCTCTTCTCCTCTGCAGGATTACTTTGAGAGCTACCTTTCCATTGCATCTACACTTCCATCAGTGTTGTGCCTAATCATCAACTACCTCCTAGTCAACCGGTAGTCCATCCTTTTATTTATCCTTTTATTTATAAAGAAATTTATCATGGCTTTTAGCTTAACTTGTCCCAGTGCAGTGAGGGTTCGGGTGCCTGTCTGTATCCAGCATTTCCTTTTTCTTCTTTCTTTTGTTTTGTTCTGCATTGGGTTTTTCCGTGTGATCAGGCTGGATTTTGGTCCCCACAGGCATGGTTGAGTCTTGGATTCCCATGATCCTGTCAGCAGTTTACTTGTGCATATTTGGTGATCAATGTTGTTCAACAATGTTGTTCTGCTTGGGGTGTGTGTACTGACTGAAGACAGTTCCACTTGACCATGAAGATGGTCTTGGACTCGCTGATGCAGGCAGTTTTTCTCTACAGGCCATCAATAGTTTTGGACTTGAAATTCCCACAAACATTTTCATACCTGAGCCTCCAACATAAAAAGTGAACTTCATATTAACTTAAACACATTTTCAATTTTACTGAAATTTTAGCCTCATAGCACACAGTATGATTGCAAATCAATCCTTATATAGCTATATTTATATATATATCTTATAATTCCTCTGGTTCCTCTTAAGGTTTCTTCCTATTGTCATCTGAACATCTTCCTAATAGCCATGAACTACAATGAAATACTACTTTGCCATGCTGAGGGCATTAAATTTATTGAAAGTATGTGAACATTATAGGGCGCAGTGCAGCCATGCATTTTTTTTTTTTCTATGCACTTTGGCTGACTGTGTGCTTGTGATTCTGTCTGACCAGGCTGTCCTCTAACATTCGGATCCTTTTGTCTCTGGCTGTGATCCTGCTGGTGTTCATAGTCACCACAGTGCTGGTGAAGACTGATGTATCTGGCAGTAAAGAGAGGTTCCTAGCTGGTACACTGACCAGTGTTGCACTGGTCAGTGGAGCCTCCAACATTTTCAGTGGCAGCATGTTCGGCATCAGTGCACATTTCCCCATGAGGATATCACAAGCTCTCATATCAGGTACAACTACCGCTTAAAACTCAAATTCTGCTTGGCATTTACAGAGTTTAAAAAATGGCACAATAATGGACAGTACTTAACCTAATTGCTCAAACTTAACAAGAACTTTTTTTTTCCTATATTGCAAGTGGTAACATGATGTAGTGTTTTTGGCTAAATATAATTCTTGAGTAAATGCATGTCTGTATCGTAATTTTTACACAATATACTTAATTACATAATTCCATATGTGTAATTTCATATTTTTTACATATTATTTTGAACTAAATACAAGGGCAGTGTGAGCGTCAAATTATTGAATGAGCTTCATATTGATTATTACTCGTATATGAAGTGATTCGTAGTGTATATTAATAGTGAAGACAATAAAATTATGACAATTATGGAATTTTGTAGTCAACAAAAATGTTAAACAGAATGTTATATTTTTGTTTCTTCAAAGTAACCTTTTAGTTTGATGACAGCTTTGTACATTCTTGTCATTCTCGCAGTCAGCCTCACGATGTAGTCAACTGTAATGGTTTTCCAACAATCATGAAGGAGTTCCCAGAGGTGTTGAGTCCTTGTTGTCTCTTCGATACAACTCATCCAAAACCAGTTGGATTTAGATCGGTTGATTGTGGAGGCCAGGTCATCTGATGCAGAACTCAGTCTTGGACAAATAGTTCTTACTATTGAGCTCATACTATTAAATGATGGTCCCACAAGTGCAAACCAGATGGTATGGCATGTCACTGCAAAATACTGTGGTAGCTATGCCGGTTATGTGTGTTTTCAATTCTGACTAAGTCACCATCAGTGTCAACAGCAAAGTACCATCACACCTCCTTCTCCATCCTTTATAGTGGGAACCACACATACAGGAACTGTGCGTTCACCTTGATACAGCTGACACAGACACTGCGGTTAGAAGCAAAATCTCACATGTCGACTCATCAGACCAAAGGACAGTTTTCCACTGTTCTAATGTCCGTTTCTTGACCCAAGCAAGTCTCTTCTGCTTTTTGTTTTTCTTTGTGGTTTCTTTAGCACAATTTGGTCATGAAGGCCTGACTCACATAGTCTCATCTGAACAGTGGATGTTGAAATATGTCAACTGCTTGAACCCTGAGAAGCTTTTACAGAATGTGGGATCTAATCTGAGCTAAATATAGTTACTTTGGACAATCTAAAATATAAAAGATATTCTGGGTGGTTACCACTTTTTATTTATTACATAATTCAATGTGTGTTTGTTCATGGTTTGGATGTCTTCAGTGTGAATGTTGAAAATGATGAGGAGAAGACGTGTCCAAACTTTTTTCACTGGTAGTGCTCTGATCTAGTCATCTAGCCATCACAATTTGGTCCTTGTCAAAGTCACTCAAATCCTTACACTTGCCCATTCTGCTACCAACACATCAACTTAAGTGAGAAAATGTTTACTTGCTGCCTAATATATCCCACTTGCCTTTATAATGAGATATATAGATACAGTGGTGTGAAAAACTATTTGCCCCCCCTCCTGATTTCTTATTCTTTTGCATGTTTGTCACACAAAATGTTTCTGCTCATCAAAAACCGTTAACTATTAGTCAAAGATAACATAATTGAACACAAAATGCAGTTTTTAAATGAAGGTTTACGTTATTAAGGGAGAAAAAAAACTCCAAATCTACATGGCCCTGTGTGAAAAAGTGATTGCCCCCCTTGTTAAAAAATAACTTAACTGTGGTTTATCACACCTGAGTTCAATTTCTGTAGTCACCCCCAGGCCTGATTACTGCCACACCTGTTTCAATCAAGAAATCACTTAAATAGGAGCTACCTGACACAGAGAAGTAGACCAAAAGCACCTCAAAAGCTAGACATCATGCCAAGATCCAAAGAAATTCAGGAACAAATGAGAACAAAAGTAATTGAGATCTATCAGTCTGGTAAAGGTTATAAAGCCATTTCTAAAGCTTTGGGACTCCAGCGAACCACAGTGAGAGCCGTTATCCACAAATGGCAAAAACATGGAACAGTGGTGAACCTTCCCAGGAGTGGCCGGCCGACCAAAATTACCCCAAGAGCGCAGAGACGACTCATCCGAGAGGCCACAAAAGACCCCAGGACAACATCTAAAGAACTGCAGGCCTCACTTGCCTCAATTAAGGTCAGTGTTCACGACTCCACCATAAGAAAGAGACTGGGCAAAAACGGCCTGCATGGCAGATTTCCAAGGCGCAAACCACTTTTAAGCAAAAAGAACAAGGCTCGTCTCAATTTTGCTAAAAAACATCTCGATGATTGCCAAGACTTTGGGGAAAATACCTTGTGGACCGACGAGACAAAAGTTGAACTTTTTGGAAGGTGCGTGTCCCGTTACATCTGGCGTAAAAGTAACACAGCATTTCAGAAAAAGAACATCATACCAACAGTAAAATATGGTGGTGGTAGTGTGATGGTCTGGGGTTGTTTTGCTGCTTCAGGACCTGGAAGTCCTGTCTGTGGTCCCGGCGTGTTTCAAGAGATCCACCATTGTCCCCGTGCCCAAGACCAACAAACCCTCATGCCTGAATGACTACCGGCCTGTTGCACTGACATCGATGGTCATGAAGGTATTTGAGGGTCTGCTAAAAAACATCATCTCCTCCTCCATCCCCAGCTCCATAGATCCACTTCAGTTCGCCTACCGCCCCAACAGATCCACAGAGGATGCCATCTCCCATGTTCTGCACACCACTCTCAGCCACGTGGACAAGATGCAAGGTAACTATGTGAGATTGCTTTTTATAGATTACAGCTCTGCCTTCAACACAATAGTGCCTAACAGACTGTTCACAAAGCTGAGAGATCTAGGACTTAACAAACGCTTGTGTGCCTGGGTGTTGGACTTCCTCTCGGACAGATCTCAAGCGGTGAGAGTGGGCAAGTGCTTCTCCAGCAGCATCACCATCAACACAGGTGCTCCACAGGGATGTGTTCTCTCTCCACTGCTATACTCTCTCTACACTTCAGACTGTGTGGCCATGTTCGACTCCAACACCATCGTTAAGTTTGCTGACGATACGGTGGTGCTGGGCTTCATCTCCAACAACGATGAGTCGGCCTACATAGATGAAGTGGAGAACCTGGCACTATGGTGTGAAGAAAACTGCCTCCGACTGAACGTCAGTAAGACGAAGGAGCTGGTGGTGGACTTCAGAAGGGGACAACTGGACCACAAACCCCTCATCATCAATGGAGCTCCAGTGGAGAGGGTGAGCAGCTTTAAGTACTTGGGCGTCCACATCTCCGAGGATCTGACATGGACTGAGCATATCTGTGCTCAGACGAAAAGGGCAAAGCAGCGTCTGTACCACCTGAGGCAGTTGAGGAAGTTTGGGGTTTCCCCTGCTGTCCTTAAGGCTTTCTACTCGGGTGCTGTTGAGAGCATCCTAACACAGAACATTTCATCCTGGTTTGGGAATAGCTGTGTACAGGACAGGAAAGCCCTCCAGAGAGTGATCCGGGCAGCTGAACGCTGCTGCAGGTTAACTCTCCCCTCCATGCAGGACATCTACACCAGGAGATGTAAAACCAGGGCAGCTCGTATCATTAAGGACTTGTCGCACCCCAATAACGGACTGTTCAAACTTCTGCATTCAGGCAGAAGGTTCCGGGTCATTATGGCCAAAACGGAGAGACTCAGGAGGAGTTTTTATCCACAGGCGATTAGACTCCTCAACCATGATGGGCCACTCTCCCATTCATAGGACTGGTAACAGTTCACCCACACACTGCTGTGCTGACATTCCACACTGCACACTGCACTTTAGTCTGGACTGTAAGCATCACTTGCACTAACATCTTTATCCTGCTCAGATACACACTTTATTATTATGTTTACATTTGCACCTTTTTTTTTTTTTTTTTTTTAATTTCAATTTCTATTTCTATTTATAGATTATTTCTTTTCTTTTGTTTCTTGTTATTTGCACAAAGTAGGAGCGGTTCAGGATACATTTCACTGCGTGTTGTACTTGTATAACTATGCATGTGACAAATAAAGAATCTTGAATCTTGAAATCTTGGAAGGCTTGCTGTGATAGATGGAACCATGAATTCTACTGTCTACCAAAAAATCCTGAAGGAGAATGTCCGGCCATCTGTTCGTCAACTCAAGCTGAAGCGATCTTGGGTGCTGCAGCAGGACAATGACCCAAAACACACCAGCAAATCCACCTCTGAATGGCTGAAGAAAAACAAAATGAAGACTTTGGAGTGGCCTAGGCAAAGTCCTGACCTGAATCCTATTGAGATGTTGTGGCATGATCTTAAAAAGGCGGTTCATGCTAAAAAACCCTGAAATAAAGCTGAATTACAACAATTCTGCAAAGATGAGTGGGCCAAAATTCCTCCAGAGCGCTGTAAAAGACTCGTTGCAAGTTATCGCAAACGCTTGATTGCAGTTATTGCTGCTAAGGGTGGCCCAGCCAGTTATTAGGTTCAGGGGGCAATTACTTTTTCACACAGGGCCATGTAGGTTTGGATTTTTTTTCTCCCTAAATAATAAAACCCCTCATTTAAAAACTGCATTTTGTGTTTACTTGTGTTATCTTTGACTAATAGTTAAATGTGTTTGATGATCAGAAACATTTTGTGTGACAAACATGCAAAAGAATAAGAAATCAGGAGGGGGGCAAATAGTTTTTCACACCACTGTAATATATGCAAAAAGATGTAACGCATTACAAACTAACGCGTTAGAGTACTTAGATTATTTTTTTTTTGATGTAATGAGTAATCTTAACGCCTTAGGCCCGCCTTTTAAGTACTCAGTTATTTAGTTATTATTTCAAAAATGTGTTGGAATGGAAAAGAACTTTAACGAGTTACTTTTATCAGAAAGTAACGCTGTAATGCAACTGATTACTTTTTAAAGACAGTAATTTTGTAATTATTATTAAGTAACGTCCCCCAACACTGATCATTACTAGTAACAGATAGTTCAGATAATGTTAATAAAAAGCAAATGTAGAGATAAACCCCAGATCCAACAATACAGATGAGCTGAAGGCTGCTTCTAAGCCATGTAGTCTTCAATGCCACCTGCTGATCACCTCCATGCCATACTTTCACTGATGCAGCAAATTTTGCTAAAGGACTCCCAACCAAGTATATCAAATAATTATATGTGTAAATTAACACAATTTTCGGATTTTCTGTATTGTATCATAGGAAATATTCAAATATTTTGAGATACTGGATTTTTATGAGCTGTACGATGTGCTTATGGAAATGAAAACAAGAAAAGGCTTGAACATTTCACTTTGTGTAATGAATATACTTTAAATTTTTGAATCAAATTGCAAAAAACTTTTCCATGATATTTTAATCTTTTGTGATTCACTGCATTTAATTTGCATAGATGTTGCGTTGACTTCTTTTCACCACATCTGTGTATCATTTGCAATGATGAAATATTTTTGTACACAACTAGATCTACAAATACAGCAACTTCAATAAAGCATTTTTGATGTGAAAATATTTGTTAAAGTTTTTGATAATGAAATTGTATTGTATTAATAATTTAGTCACTGATGTAGATAACATTTATCCTGTGTCGGATTAGCTAGTCTAACTAGGTGTGTGTATGTGTATGAGAGTATACACTACCATTCAAAAGTCTCAGTTTTTGTTTAGTGATTTATTTGCTACATTCTACAACAATACTGGGGATTTCAAAACTATCAAATAAAACATATGGAATTTTTTTACTTATGCTTTACAGAGCAGATGTAGCAGACACATCTCACCATTAGCTGTTCAAAGGAGATTAATGCATTTTTTGGACACCTTCAGCAAAACTTTACAATGTAGAATGAAATAAAAATCAGGAATGATCATAGAGTTAGAAAGTAACCCCAAACTTTTGAACGGTAGTGTATAAGAGCATGGTGCCATGGATGGATGAGTGGCAGGGTGATGGATGGACGGACGGACGGACGGATGGACAGACATTGTCTAATCTGAAGCCTATCTTTTGGTGTGGATGAAATGTCCCAACAAAATAAAAATGTGAAAGATTTAAACATTGGCCATTAGACTGCCAAAAACCAGCATCGCGTTGATTAGTTACAATAATAATTATGCCAGTAAAAGGTCCTCATGATGATAGTAAAACCTGTGTGTTCATGTGTGCATTTATGAGCGCAGGACAAGCCATGGGTGGCACTTTGAGTGCAGTGGCATCCATAGTGGATCTGGCTGCAGCGAGTGACGTGACCAACAGTGCATTGGCTTACTTTCTTACTGCTGACATCTTCATTCTCTTCTGCATCATTGTGTACCTACTGCTGCCCAAGCTGGCCTACTCAAGGTCTGTAAACCTCTATTACCATCTGTCTGGGGGGCATAACTTTGTGTTGATCTCTTTTAAGAGGTAAAACAATAGTTGCACTTTCAAACAAATTGCTCAAGGCTAATATTGCAGTTTAAAATGTTATTGCACAGTTTCTATTGCAATGAGGTTAATATTTCTGCAATAGATATATAGTTGCATTAGGATAATATTGCACAGAGATTCTCCAGCAATGATGATGGCTTAGCTGCTATCCTCCTTTTTCCCACCTCCTGTATAGTGTCCAGTGGAATCCCTAGAACTGAGCTGGTCTCCTTTATCAACTTCTCAAAAAAGGTTTTCAGTAGTGCAGCTTCCCTGCACTCCAAAATGTACCCTGTCACACTGTCCTTGTATTTAGTTCAAAATCTTGATGGTTATTGGGAAAGTAGAGGGTGGGGAGGGGGGGTAGTGTGAGGGAGAGAGTGTTGAGATGGAGGGAGTGAGGGAGAGAGAGTGTGAATCTGCTAAAGTGAGAGTGGAATGAGGAAGTGTGCATTGAGCATCAAGCCTAGTTTCAACCACGTGTGGTCAGCAAGAAGACTTAGTTTCATGACGCTGTTGTGGCTTGTCGTAAGGGAAATTTTTAAGTGCCATGCAAAATATCTGGACACTTGACATTGCGATGTACATGTTAGTAGACAATTTGTATGAATGAGCAACAGTTGTGGCTAGCAAAAGACTCAGATTTATAATGTGCGTATTCATTGACGGAAAATTTACATTCATTCATTCATTCATTTTCTATACCACTTTATCCTGTATTTAGGGTCGCGGGGACCTGGAGCCTATCCCAGGAGACTCAGGGCACGAGGCAGGGTACACCCTGGACAGTGTGCCAATCCATCGCAGAGCACACACACACACTTATTCACACACTAAGGTTAATTTAGGAACGCCAATTAGTCTAACCTGCATATCTTTGGACTGTGGGAGGAAACCGGAGTACCCGGAGGAAACCCACCAAGCACGGGGAGAACATGCAAACTCCATGCACACAGAGACGGGAATCGAGCCTGGCTGGGGAATCGAACCCGGACCCTGGAGGTGCAAGGCGACAGTGCTAACCACTACACCACCGCGCCGCCTGTAATGTAAAATTACATTTAAAATGTTTTTTTAAAGGAAATATTGAAGCCGTTTTATCCACATGCAGATTGGAAGTTTTCAAATATCATGCATTTAAAACCTTTCATCCGGGACTAAATAAAGTTATTATTTTATATTATTATTATTATTTTATTTTATTTATTTATTTATTTTTTGCAATCCTTTCTTCTTACTGACAGTACCTGATTTTAAGTCCAAGTCCATAAAGCAAAAAAGATACTTATGCTAAAACTATAAATATACCATATGTACAGTACAATGTACATATGTTTTATATATATATATATTGCATAATTATCTTTAGCCTATCTGAGTGACTTACTGTTAATCCAGTTCCAGGGCCTCTCTAAAATAGTTTGATTGTTGTGAGTAAGTGATTTGACTCCTGATAAACCCAGGAAGTGAACAAAATATGCCTTGCATTACAAAATACAAAGGATACAGGTGTTTTACATTGAGCAAGTACCTTATTAGTATCTTATTTTAAAGTAGATTATTAAATAAGCCATTTATTACTATTCATAATATTTGTACTCACTCTTACTCACCATTTTAATTTTACTAAAGGTACAGGTTAATCTTATGGCAGATATCTAAGTACTGCATAAGTTTCATTAAATTCTGTTCAATTGTTGATTTAAGGGGCGTCCACAGTTTAGACGCATGCCCGATACACTGTCAAAACCTGCAGTTTATAGCATCTGGCACATAACTGCTCATAACTTCTCATCTACTCAACACTTTGTTTCCATTTCATTTATGGTGCAGGTTTAACCGCAGGCAAATAACGAAAATTCTGGCAAAATTTCATTCAATTCTATTTCGCCAGTTTTGTTTGATGCTGTGACAAAATCTGACTGGACAGACATACAGTACAGTACATACAGACAAATTTTTCTGAGACTGGTTTCGGGTCATCCATTGTATGAAACGTAAAGATATTATTGAAAGAGCGAGTTCTGACCTTAATGTTCAGACAAAATCTTTATTTATATACATGTCCAATGACTGAAAGTGAGGATATATGAAA
This sequence comes from Channallabes apus, assembly GCA_030522415.1. Classification (NCBI taxonomy): domain Eukaryota; kingdom Metazoa; phylum Chordata; class Actinopteri; order Siluriformes; family Clariidae; genus Channallabes; species Channallabes apus. The sequence continues at coordinate 33,328,517 of CM060118.1, forward strand.
CCTTTGAATGGTGAAAACATTTTAAAGAAAGAGCCAAGGTTGTTCAGAGCCCACATTTCTGAGAACTTTTGCAAGTAGAATGTCTAATTCTTAAAAACTCAATAGATACAGTATCTTATCGCCAGCTTGCAGAAGAGATGTATCTGTCTGTCAGAACTGTGCAAACAATGATTCACGGACACCTGCATTTCCAGAATGTGAGTGCAAGGCACCATGAGAACTCTTTGCCTTTGAAGATTGCTAATCCGCAGTCAGTTAATGAAATATTTTGACAAGGAATCCAGGCTTTTCTTGATCACATTGTCACCTGTGATGGACCTTAAGTGCATTATTTCAACACTGAACAGTAACATGCATCAAAACAGGGGGAAAGGAACAGACTCACCACTTCTAAAAGACACTTATGCCAACGTTATGGCTAGCAGTGACGATGCCATGAAGCAGGCAGTGCGATCATTTCTCAGGTGAAGTGAGAAAACTTTCTACCTTGATGGGATCGAATCACTTGTGAAACATTGAGGAAAGATCATTAGTGTATCTGGGGGTTACATAGAGAAACAAAATTAGTTTTTACACTCGTAACTGTGTTCTTGTTATTCTGCACAATCAAAAGCCCCTTTTACCTTTAAATATTAGAACTCAGGCCCCAGAACAAACTTTTTTTTTCTGACATAAAATAGTTAATTTTTTTTCTTTCTTTCTTTCTTTTTTTTTTTTAGCATGTTTGGAAAAATTAAGCATTTTGGAAAAACACTTTAATGCATAAGACCAAAAACAATGAAGAGCATTACTTTTTGGTGAAAGACTTTTTGGAGAAAGTCCCTCTATTTTCACATTTTCCAGTACCCAAGGAAAACTCCTGAAGCACCTAATATTCAAATGTTGAATTTAGTAATAGTAATTGGTACAAGTTTAACGTTATCTATTCAAAAATGCCAGTCACATGGCTATCCTTATTAATATCAGAGGAAGGGGAATCCTGTGATGATTTTGAAGGAGAGTTTTATAACGTTGAGAGGAAGATTGCGGTGGTTCATTCCTCTTGCAGTTGGTCAGAGAGCAACATTCATGCTTTTAAATAGGGTTGTTCCGATTCCGATACTGGTATCAGAAATGCTGCCGATACCACAAAAAAATCTGGCATCGGAATCGGCGAGTATTTGAGTCCACGTACCGATCCGATACCATTTTCCTAAACATAACCTATTTATGCCCGCTAGCTTTGCTAGCTTAGCTTACTTACAGAGTGTCACGGCGTGCGACTGTGATGGGCGTGCGTCCAAATTGATATCGCTCCTCGCTCACTATTTAGGCGGCCTCCCCCCCCTTTAGGTATGTGAAGGAGCAGGGGCGCAGAATCAGGCAACGGCCCATGAGCTATCGCCGCTAATGATCCCGGCGCTATAAAACACAGCGGGGAGTGTAGCTCGGGGTCTGACTGTTGGGAAGCTGGACTTTGCGACGCGGTGGATTTTATGAGAGACAGTGGCACAAGAGCGGGGCGATGTAATGCGCCCCAGAGACTTTAAAAAGGGGGGGCGCCTTTGATCTCTGCGAGAGGAGCGGGTGAACGAGCTGCGCGAGCTCCCGCGGCACCTTCACTTCCGCGTCGAGCCCGCCTTCGCATCCCTGCCGCCGAAGTGGAAAAGACAGCAGAGAGCCTTTAACACTTTCCTTCCCCATTTTTCTAAATAAATGACCCTTTTTCCTGTAAGACCTCGCCTCGTGTCCGTGTTTCATGGTGTCGCCCGTGCACTTAGGGCCGAACCCGTTACACAGGGCTAGTAGAAATTTTATATATATATATATATATATATATATATATATACATACACACACATACAAACACACACAGTACAGATACACACCCAGGTATCGGATCGGTACTCGGTATCGGCCGATACCCTGAGCCCAAGTATCGGAACCGGTATCGGGAGGGAAAAAATGGTATCGGAACATCTCTAGTTTTAAACATATTTCACACACATTCAGGTGTTTTGTTAATTTCATTGTGTTATTGGTCTGGACAGCAATGTCCTTTTTGTATATATTTCATCACGCAGGGTGAGATCATTAAGGATGATAAAATAAAGCCACACTTTTGATATTTTTTTTTCAATTACAATGCAAAGCCCCATCTCTGGAGCGATGTAACCAGCATGCTGCATGTTTACTAGCTCAATCATGCTGATAAAAATGTCTTTCTTAGGTTTTGAAATTTGGTACTGAATGAAAGTGAAAGTGTTTTTCGATACATAGTGGTGTCAAAGCAATTCGGTCGATGCCATAAAAGTGTTTATTGATTACAGATGGATGTTGACATAAAACATACCTCAAATGCAACCCTAGAGCTTCTTCAAAGAAATAAAACTTTCTTAAGGCACCAAGTTTGATACCTGACCCCAGGCTTTCTGAAGACAAGGCAGGAAGATCCACAAGCAAGCAATATTAGATTTATAATATACATGCAATATAATATAATTAAAATTCTTTTGATCCTGTTAAAATGAATGGACAGTTTAAAAATGTCTCTAATTCAAATTAAGTTAATGCAATATTTTTGTTAAACTCCTTGAATCATTACATATGGACCCAACAATTCTCATTTTCTCTTTGTGTCTGTTTAAGGTACTACCTGGAGGCTTCCTGCATTGGCAGTGCCACCACCTCTGAAAGCTCACTGTCTACTCCAGAATCCACCAGCAGTCCAACTGTCATGTCTGTGCCCCCCCTCAAACCCATCATGGGAAAGATGTGGAAATTGAGTGTATATGTCTTCTGGGTCTTTTTTATCTCCATCATCATCTTCCCAGCCATCTCCTCAGGCATCCAGTCAGTGGATAAAGACTCGGGCAGCCCATGGACCGGAACCTATTTTGTGCCACTCACCAGCTTCCTCTTGTACAACGTGGCAGACTTCTGTGGTAGACAGATGACCATTTGGCTGCAGGTTCCTGGCCCAACAAGCCCTGTGTTACCTTTCTTTGTGGTTTGCAGGACTGCATTAGTGCCACTTTTTATGTTCTGTAACTACCAGCCTCGGCGTCACCTGCAAAAAGTTTTGTTCTCCCATGATATCTTCCCTGTGCTGTTTATTTGCCTGCTGGGGCTCTCCAATGGATATCTAGGTACACTGACCATGATATACGGGCCCAAGGTGGTGCCCCGTGACCTGGCAGAAGCAGCTGGTGTGATCATGTCATTCTTCTTGGCAGCAGGGCTGGCAGCTGGCTCTGCCTTCTCGGTTTTACTTGTTTACATCCTTTGACAACTTTTAACAATTTTCCTAAAATTGTCCAAATGTATTAACTACAAATGTATTCCTTCTAATGAGGGAAATTTTTAACTGCAATTGTTTTCAAGATATATGGAATGTTAAAGGGATTTTGTTTTATATTGAGTAATTACATTTTAATTGAGTGTTTTTACTTTAAGACTAGGTTTATACTAAATGCATTACTATGTGTACAGGTACAGATGCAGCTTTACAAAGTTCACCATTTACTGCATCAAAAGTGGCTCTTATGCGAGTTGTATTTGGCTGACTGGGTTAAAAATAATGAGGGTTATTTTGTATTTCTTACAGTTGCAAATTATCGCTTCAACAAGTGTCTCCTTCTCACCAAGCCACTTGCTGATGGTCCCTAACGTCCATTCACAGCTCTTTGGTCTTACCCATGGTGGTGAGGTTTGAATGGAAGATTGGCTGATTGAATGGGAGATTCTTTGGACAGGTGACTTTTATGCACTTAAGGGAGTTGTTGTTGTTAGGCGCACTTACGTCAATTAATCACCAGTCTGTTGAGATGATAATGTTTGTGTGTGAGTATATATAAAAGATATATTTGGATAATATCTGTTTTTTTATATCCTTATCATGAAAAATAATACTTAAATGGACGCCTATTTATTTTCCAATCTTTTTTTCAGTAAGTACAGCTTGCCAGCTAAATTTCAGGACATTTACAGATTAAATAACGTGATTGGTGCTAATGTTCAGAAAACTAAATCTATTTGCAATTTAAAAAATAAATAAATATAACTACATTATTTGTGTTGGAACCACATGCCAGCAAAAAAAATCCCTGCTGCAACAAATGCGCCATAAAATTCAATAGACATTCAACAAAAACAATTTCAAAAGCCCATGTGTATCAATAATTCTTTAACGTACAGTATTAGAATGCACTTGTTGAAAAAACAAACACATGCAAGCTGTGTTTGCAACTTGTAACCTAATTAAGAACCATAGCGAAACTAAACTTAGATCCATGTTAACTAAAAATCAATTAACTGCAAAAAAAAAAAAAAAAAAAGCTTTACAAACCATTTAAAAGGGTTTATTTCTCACCACAGGGAAAAAGTTGTGTGAGTGATAATTAGACTGTTGTCCTTGACACAAATATTTCTGAATAATAGTCTGACTAGTCCATCAGCAAGATCTGTGCGACACCTCATTCTCCGCATATTTCTCCAGTCGGAAGAGCCATTTATCCCAATACTGCAACACTTGGTCTGCGTTCAGCAAGTGAGCATGGGCTGGGGAACCATCTTTGTAAGCAACCACAATTAATCCGCTATCCACCTACAAAGAGAGACAAACGGTGGAATTTACTGTATTAGCACCTGTAAACCAAGAGAAAAAACAGGAAGCTCATGCGAACATGAATTGATAGACCTGGAAATTGTAGTTGTCGTCACTGTTTAAGGCTCCTACGTAGGCTGCCACCTGCAAGGGGTTGTCATAAGTACTGTAAAGGAAAGGTTTGGGCTTCTCTGAGGTCTTCCACTCTATGACACACAGTGAGTTCCTGTGTATTAAAAACACAATAAAAAAAAAAAAAAAACAATTAATTGTTTAGGGTAAAAGCTAAAATATCAGCAAAAGTGCTTCTGAGTTTATTCTGTACATACATTGCTACATAACACACAATTCCAGTATTATTATATGTACATCAGTTCATCTCTTAATCTGTGACAAGTTTTACAAATGCTGGAGAGAAACAACTGATTCTCACTTGTACTTGGCAACACAATCAACAACACCCAGGTACTGCAAGGGCTGATGCTGCACAACACTCTCGATGGCCTTCACTCCCGTAACGTCCTCCAAAATGTGACTGAGACTTTGTAAATAGCCAGAAACGCTTTCCAGACGCACTCCATCTTCATTTAGGTTCTTTTCTCCACTTAAAATCCCTTCAACAGCTTCATGCAACAGTTTCCCTTGTGCAAAGAGATCTAAAACCAAACAAGACGACAGGTGAATAACCTTCCAATAATCGTAAGGTTGGAAAGGACAGGAACATACAGGCTTCCATCCGAGTGCTTCCCAAATTTTAAGCAAAGTGACGAGAAAATAATAAGTGGAATAATTGTTTCCATTAGGTGACCTCAACTAATAATTTAAAGCAGCAACAATCGCTTGTTAAGAGTTTCCAATGAATCCTTGCATAAATATTCATACCCCTTGAACTTTTTCACATTCTGTCACCTTTCCACAAACTTAAATGTTTTATTGAGATTTTATGTGATAGACCAACACAAAGTGGCACATAATTGTGAAGTGGAAGGAAAATGATACATATTACTCTGACACCCCTAATTAAAATACAGTGGAACCAATTGTCTTATTAGTAAATAGAGTCCACCTGTGCTGTCCACAGCAGTATAAATACAGCTCAGAGGTGTGTTAGAGAACATTAGTGAACAAACAGCATCATGAAGCCCAAGTAATACACCAGACAGGTCAGGGATAAAGTATATGGAGACGTTTAAAGCATGGTTATAAAAATATCCCAAGCTTGCAACATCTCATGGAGAACTGTTCAATCAATCATCTGAAAATGGAAAGAGTACGACACAATTGCGACCCTACCAAGACATGGCCGTCCACCTAAACTGGGAAAGGAGAACATTGATCAGAGAAGCAGTCAAGAGTCCATGGTAACTCTGGAGGAGCTGCAGAGATCTACAGCTCAGACAGGACAATCTGTCCACAGGACAACCATTACTCCACAAATCTGGCCTTTATGGAAGAGTGGCAAGAAGAAAGCTATTGTTGAAAGAAAGCCAAGAAGCCCCGTTTGCAGTTTGCGACAAGAAAATTATTAGAAATAATGTAAACGGGACTTCTTATGGCTTTCTTATCCTTACTCCATTTACTAAATAGGTGACTTCTAAAGGAAACTGATTCCACTGTATTTTAGTTAGGGGTATCAGAGTCAAGGGGGCTGAATACTATTTTTTTTTTTTTTATTATTATTATAATTTTCCTTATCTTTCACACTTATGTGCCACTTTGTGTTGATCTATCGCATGTTGTTGTTGGTCTTTCGGCTGCTCCCGGCAAGGGGTCGCCACAGCGGAATATCCATTCCGCACAACAACTTGGCACAGGTTTAACGCCGGATGCCCTTCCTGACGCAACCTAGGGCTGGGCGGTACACCTTTTCATACCGAATACCGGTGTTTTTTTTTTTTTAATGATATAAATTTTTCATATACCCCAATACCGGTGTGTGTGTGTGTGTGTGTGTGCATACAAAGCGACGGGAACACAGAGCGGTGGAACGTCCCGCCGCGGGACATTGTTTTGCAGTGGTACTAAAACAAGCTGTATGCGTCTGCATGAGAGCAGTGGAAACGCGGCCAGTGTGTGTTGAGCGGTGAACAGCATGGACAAAGAAAATGTCGCAGACAAAGAGGAACTTCTTCCGAAAAGAGGAGCCGTGTCAGTTGTGTGGAAAAACTTCGACTTTAAAAAATCTGGCGTTGATCAAACAACCATCATATGTAAATGTCGAGCTAAAGTTGTAGCCGCAGGAGGCAACACAAGCAAATTGCTTCACCACCTCCGCCACAAACACGTCCTGGAATATGAAGAATGAAACTTAAGATCTGCATCCTCTTCTGCAGGTAACGCTAAAGTTGGCACTGCAACACAAAACGCGACTCAGACGTCACTCAAAGACGCGTTTACTAAGGGGACTACCTAGGACAAGAAAAGCATGCGGTGGAACAATATTAAGTTTCACTCCTTTTATATTTACCGGTTTCATGTAATTTGCCTTAATGAAAGTCCAGTGGATAAAGTTTTCATTTTGCAGTTACAGGGGACATATTGTTTACATTGTAGTCGGCTTAAAGATGTTTTCAAGTTGCAAAACTTGCTCAATAAAGTGTTGAGTATTTTGACTGCAAGTCATGAATTCTGATTTCTTCACCTCATTACAGTTCTGAGTGCCACCGTCACGTCCTTGTGAACAGCAGCATTTTGTGAGACCCATCAAACCTGGGTTAATACTAGTCCGGTCAATGTAAGCCAATATACTGCAGTAATTATTCTCGAATTCAGTGTTTTCCAACTTTTTTTGAGAAAAATGAAAAAAAAAAATGACAAGGCACACCAACAATCGAAACTGTAAAAAAAATGAAACTCTGTAGCCTATATTAACAATATACAGTCATTCTTATCAAAGTGTCTTGAATAGGACTCAATAAACTCAATGAAAACAGTCTTTTTTGATCTTTCTACCTACTCAGTGTGAAACCTGGGCCTGTTTGGATGAACACAGAGCTGATATCCTGGCAGGAATTGAAGAAAGACACACACAAAGCTCTTCCTCAACAGCTCTTAGTCTCTCTCTGTTTTTAGTTTTTATAGCAGTCAGGGTTGAGAAGCTCAATCACTAATACCTCACTAATATCTCACCTATGCGGTTTCGCGCGGTGGCCGTAAGTACGGTTCATTATGATTCACCGCGAGTTTTTGCCGCTGTGAGTACGTCTGCACCTTTCCTCGCGGAAGTTTGCGGACCAGGCAGAACTTCGCGGAACGTCGGCAGGCAATCGCAGCAGCTGCAATGGCATATTATTCGCAGACTTACTAGTTTTCAAAAAATGTTTTAGACCAATTAGGTGGAACTGAATAATTTCCCACGGCACACCAGACGACCTCTCACGGCACACTAGTGTGAAATGGGGTTAATACCTAATCGTGCATGGAAAAAAAATACCGTCAAAGACCGTGACATCGATATAATTTAGAAAAATACTGCGATATAAATTTTTGGTCATACCGCCCAGCTCTAACGCAACCCTCCCATTTTATCCACTGTATCCAGGGGCCGGGGGGTTCGGGCACTGTATCCAGGGGCCGGGGGGTTCGGGCACTGTATCCGGGGGCCGGGGGGTTCGGGCACTGTATCCAGGGGCCGGGGGGTTCGGGCACTGTATCCAGGGGCCGGGGGGTTCGGGCACTGGCTGGGAATAAAGTCACAAATTCACTTACGTTTGTGGTTGTAACATGTGAATAAGTTCAAAGGGAGTTTATTTATCAGCACTGTAACTTACAGGAGTTTTCACAGGATTTATGCAGCACACAATATAATGTAGGAATAAAACATGTGGATGAACACCACAGGGAAACTGTGTCCTACTCTCGCTGTATTCTTTGAAGCCTTCCACGCCGAGTTCAGCTATCTTCCTTTTCTTCCATCTGTCCAAATAAAAACGCTGTTGGGCTGACATCGTCTTCTGGAGGATTTTTGTTACACTTGGCACAGAGGGGTGATCTGAGGCTCTTCGCAAGTGTATCCGGGTCAGTGTTTCCTCCGCGCGCTCTGCGGCCCGGGCAGCAGGTTTCCCCGTGTTTAACAGAGGCCAGGGGGTTTTGAGCGCTCTGCACACCGGAGGCTTGGATTTTATGATGGATCCAAAAAGGCTCTGGTCTTCATTTTCTATACTTTCTGGAGACTGAGAGCCGGTTCTCGTGGACACGACCGCTTTCACCAGTGATGAATAATGCTCGGTGTCTACATCGGCGTACGGGCTGCTCTTCTTGCGCGAGCGCAGGCTCGGAAAGGACGAGAACGAAGCCGCGGGCGAGCGCGCGCGGCGGGAGAGGCGCCCGGCGAGCGCGTGCCGCACGCAACGCGACTGCAGGCACGCGCGCAGACCGTACACGCGCATCCCAGCTAACTGGTTACGGCTAAACGCCTACGCCGACATGTACACGTCACAAAATCCAATCCGGCTTTGTTGTGAAACCTAATACATGTTCCCGCTACAATGTATGTGGATCCTGTCGAATAGAGGAGGTGAATAGCGTTTCCATGGACGCCATGTTTGAGGGGGGCGAAAATGCACTTCCTATTTTGGCACTGTGTAACGGAAATTAGCGTCCCCTCAAAACGTCAGAATAAACAAACGTTCCGCGCTGAGCGGTGTCTTATTGTACGGCAATGTACAGTAGAAAGCATGAAATTAAAAACAAGGAAAGTTACATTTACCATGAAATAAGTGCTAAAGTAAAATATTTCTGTAAATATTACATAGAATACAAAATGTTGCAAGGTAATATTTTGACGTGTAACAAATACACTAACAATAACATACTGTATTCTGTTATTACTATATAGTAGTAATACTATATATACTATAATATATATATAAGCACTTTTCGGGAAAATAATTTGATACAGGTATTTTCAGCTGGATTAATCACCGGGGACGCGGATATATTAGGAACACCTGGGGAAGTTTATTAGGAACACCTGGGGAAGTTAGTTCCCTGTGGAGTGTACTGCACAGGGTGTACAGCAAAAAAAAAACACAGCAAACAAAAATCATAAATTTCGTAAAAGTTTAAAAAATAAGTAATCAATTCTTACGGGAGGGAGGGCGTATGACAAAAAGCTGAATACAGCTGAACCTTATCATGATTATCGAGGACGACATAATATTAATATGAAGTATTAGTCATTAGTGTCATATTTAAATTTTATGTTTAATATTAAATTGGCAAGAAATCTGTAAAAAAGGAACTATTTCTGCAAACATCTTGTAAGTCAATCAAATAATTTCTCTACGAGTTATATACACATTACAATTGTATAAGTTTTTTAATGGTATGAGTTTTTGTTTCGATAAATATTCAATAAGAAGTACACCCAATAACCTCAAATCACTTAAGCAATGTTGTAATTAAGATAGAGGCGAAATTCCTCAACAACAACTGATAGTTATATGAGAAATTAGAATAGTATTAAATCATGAGTGTGACCTGCCTTATGTGGGTCCTACTGGATTTACTCCTACTGAGACCAGAAGGAACATAAATGATGGATTCTCAAAATGAATATTCAAGTAATCCAGCAATTAATAGTTTGTCTACAGAAATGACCAGGTTTTAGAGGAGATCCGCAAATTCATAAAGAATATTCAGAGTACAGCCCTAAATAATAATAATTTGCAGAATCTACTGAGCAGAATTATTATTCATAGCTATGTATGTTAACAATGAAATTTGTGACACTGTTTTTGTTTACGATGGTTGTTATTAAATTATTATTATAAATACAGTAACTCCGACGGCTCCTCCTCTACCGGTTAGTTGAGGCTGATGTACATAGCTGTTTCCAGGACGATCACGTTTGCCTGTTTGTCTGTTCCCAGGCCTGGGCTCTTCATAGCCACCGCTTAACTAAGCCGGTTCTGATACTATGAGCTATACTGCAAGAAATAAGAGCAGCACCATTCCATGTGGCATGGACACCATAATAGGCCTATTGTATTTTGAACACCACCAGGACACCCGGCAGTTTAGCGACCATATCCTGCTGTAAGCCGGCATATCCTGCATATCCTGCTGTCACCACGACGCCTTGGGATATTGGGAATATTTTGACTATTCTGAAGCACAATACGACTTTTCCACACCCTTCAGAAACGAGAAGCTCCTCACTGCATCAATTAGGGGTAAAAAAAAAAATAAAAAAAAAATAAAAAATGATGCAGTGAGCACTGCAGTAATTATCCCAACAAAACAGTACAATACAAACAGTGACTAAATCATAAATAAGTTCCTACAAACTACAACAAAATATTATCTAGAAATATTATGATATTAAGAGAAATTATTAAAAGGAAATAAGTCTTGTCATTTGCTAATTTGGCTGCTTGGTTGTTATTTGGTTTCTTTCATGTTTTAGCTCGTTGCTAGGGTGTTGCCAGATGGCGGTTATGCGATTCCAGGTGGTCACTATGATTCTAGGAGGGTTTTATAATGATGCCAGATAGGTATTTGGTTGATTTTTATGGTGTTGGTAGCAAATTTCTATGATAATTCATTTGGTTGCTACAGAAGATTCCCCGTGTACTACATTATAATTTAGTTAATGTCTTTGACATGCAATTTCATTTGCACAACCTAATGACTTAAAAATACATGGAAACCTGACTTTGAAAACAAAATTTCTTAACAACAATAATTACTGATGACGAGAGAAGGAATGTAAAGTTAATCAATCGCAGATCCAAGAAAGAGTTAAAAACTCAACCATCAGCTGGAAAATTGATGCTTACAGTTTTCTGTGATTCTCAAGGGCCGGTATTAGAACATGATCAGGTACAATCAACAGTTCTCATTACAGTGAGATGCTTATTGAAGAGCAGAAGCCTAAACATCGGATTAAACACAGAGGATTTCTGTCCAAGTGCATTGTGGGCTTGCATGATAATACATGTCCGCACACTTCTGCCTACACCGTTGACACCCTGCAAAAACCTTGTTTTGAGGTTTTAAAACATCTTAACTACAGTCCTGGTCTTGCTCCTGTTTGGTCTCCTAAAAGCAGCCCTATCAGGACAAGGATTCACTTTTTCACAGCAGTGCATTCGTGGCTCACAGCTTAGCTTACAGCATTTTAGGAAATACCAAAGCTTTTTGACAGATGGATCTCTAGCTTTTCGACATATTCACTTGAAAAACAAGATGATTATGTAAAAAAAAAATTTTTTTTTCTTTTATAAAAGTTACTTAAAATAAATTCTACAGTGCCGGTCCCAAGCCCGGATAAAATGGGAGGGTTGCATCAGGAAGTGCATCCGGCGTAAAACCTGTGCCAAGTTGTAGTGCGGACTGGATATTCCGCTGTGGCGACCCCTTGCCGGGAGCAGCCGAAAGACCAACAACAACTTAAAATTAATTCTACAGCCAGAGTGTGAATAATTTTTGGCTCTTGTAGTAATAATAATAATGATAATAATAATTATAATAATAATAATGCTCTACAGAATCTAAGCAAACAGCACCAGCAGTGTCCAGCTGTTGGCAAAATACAGTGGAAATTATGAAATATTTACATGCCGTGGCAAATACTTTTATGACATGATCGTTATAATGCATTTAAAAGAAATTGAGAAAGCGGTTCTCCTAAGTACTGTAGTTTGATTGTGGATTTTTTTCACAGTCAAAATTGTGGATAGCACAAAAATCCTAAAACAAGTTCTCGAAATTAGGTTTTGCATCTTATGCAAATGAGAAAAAAGGTGGCACTTGTTCAGGAAAAAGAGAGAAATAAGGAGCAAAAAATGTTGTTGCTGTAGAACTGGACAGGCATTTTTTTGTTTGTTGCAACAGGTGAGGGGAAAAGATTTTGAGAAGTGGACCATTTAATGAAATTGTATATTATTCACAGTATTAACCAAGTGAAATTAGAGAAAGTGATATACTGTATTGTGCACCACATAAATAACACAATGAAAGGGAATTGTCCAGTCCTGAAGAGACTGTAAACAAATAAAAACCTTACAGTATTTTACAAAAAGAACAAAGCTAGACAAGTTTATTATTATTTTATTACATTTTTTTAACTGTTCAAAATGTTTGCCAAGTTTTGGAGATATTAATATATTTGTCTTTTTTTTTTAATACTGTAGATGTCAGCAATAGCAGCTGAAGTCCTACGGTGATTTACAGTTCATTAAAACTACCTACACAAAGCGTTGTGCAATTGCTAATAATTTGGAGTAATCACCCTCCAGTCTGCGTAAATGTGTAGGTATGGGAGCTTTAATCCTTGTTCCTGTTGGATTCCCGTTTTCTTCTATCAAAACAACATTGTTTGAATCAAACCTAGGTGACATTCTTGGTCCAGGCATCTTGTGACCCACAATCAGTGCTTTCTTTTTCTGTCCTTTAATAGCCAACAGGACAGCATCACCGACTTTGCCTACTCCATTTTTGGTGTATACATGAATGACTCTAGGAGGACGGTGATAGGGGGTATTTCCAAGACTGCTGTTGTCGACCACACGTACTCTTGTCAACTTCTGAAGAGCTGCCACAACTGTAGAAACACTAAAGAGAGGGTATGCTGTTGTTAAGAAGCTCTATGTTGCACATCACAACCATTACTTACAAAGAAACGTCAGGACATCCTATGGTCTCGTCCACAGGTACTGCATACTGATATATTTAAAAGCAATGTTTACCACTCCGTATGAAAAATGCACAAGAACCTTGTTTTTAAAAAGATCATCAATAACAATTTGAAATCACTGAAAGGCCACTTAGACAGTGACAGTATTTTGCCAGTATTCTTACATGTATTGCTGCGGAATGAATACAAATTGGTACTTTGGTGCATGTTATCAAAGTAATTTGACATTGAAAGCATGTGTACTGAAAAGATAAAACACTGAACAAAACATCAGTATGGCCAAAAGCTAATTCATATATTCCTATTCAGTAAAGGTTGGTGGGTAAAAGTTATAAAATAAGAAAGAAACACGAGGAGTCATTTGTCTTACATGAAGTGGTGAAACTACTGCTTAATCTCAAGTTGCAGGAGAGTTTGCAGCACGAGCAGTGGATTTAGGAGCAGAAACGAATACGTCATTAAATTTTTAGTCAGAAAAAAAAAAAAAGATTTGGTGTGGATGAGAGCCATTAGGAAAGAAACAACAGTAATTAAAAATATCTAGATTCTACATATGCTGTACATGAACAGGGACTATGACCTAAACCCCTGCTGCATTACTGATTCTTGACAGCAATATAAAAATCTTACCTGAAAGACCGGTACTGTGTTGTCGATAATATCTTTGGAAGCATCAATGACGAGAAGGCCATAGTGATCTATTATTAAAAAAATAAATAAAGGCATTAAATTACTGTAAATTACACTAGCTTTTAAGATTAGTTCAAATCTTTCACGGATCATAATTGTCATTCAGCTGAAACTTGTCCAATTTAGATTTCCATGAAAAAACATAAACCTGAAAAAGTGTATTTTCTAAAATACAGGGTTACATATTTTCTTTTATCAAAAACCAATTTCAGCAACAATTTTTACAGGTCATATGCTTCTAGAAGCTTACACCAATTTTAGTATCAATATTCAATATATTAATTATATATGAATATATTGAGTATTAGGGGTGTCAACAATAATCGATTGAGCGATGCATCGCGATGCGGGGCATGAATGATTCAGCATCGATGCGGCAAAGTGCCATAATCGATTATGTCACTGTTTATTTTCTGGCGGAAAATAAAGTTGTGAAGTTTCAAATACTTCCGGTCCCGGGGGAATAACAACAACAACAAGCAAGATGGCTGAGGCGGAGGGAGATGACCGCGATAGACGGGTTATTAAAAACGCGCCCAAAGCTTGGAAAGCGGACATCTGGGCACATTTCGGATTTTATGAAGTGAATGGGAAACTAGACAAGTCTTACGCGGTGTGTAAAATCTGCCACACTAAAATCAAGCACGTTGGCAATACAACTAACTTCACGAACCATGTTGATCGTTGGCATCCTGGAGTTAGCTTCAACAGAAATCTGTTGTTTAATATCTGCTTGTATTGCCTCATGACTGATAAAAAATTTGCCTTGTGTGCAGTAGAATTTTGATGGATCGCAATGCATCATAGAATCGAATCGTTACCTGGTGAATCATAATCGAATCGTGAGGGCAGTGCCAATGCACACCCCTATTGAGTATTTTAAATTATTATTGTTTAAAGCATTTTTAATGTTGAAAAATGGCCATTTTAGGCCACATTAAAAAAAAATCTTCTCTCCAAAATGGCTGAATTTTGCAACTTGAAGTTTACATTTGAAGATTATGCAACATGCATGTGTTGATGAAGGTAAAGGGAAACAACACTTCCATGTTGCATAAACCTCCCAGGCATGGATGCATTCTTATTATTATGAGCTTAGATAAAAGGAAAGAGAGGCTGGTGAGGGAATAACTGTTTATAGTATAAGAAAACTTCTGACATCCCACCACATACATCAACTGTAACACAACCTGATCAAGTTCACATTAAAATGAGAATGATGTCATTCTTTAATAAACAATAAAAGTGTAATCATTGTCAAACTGCTGTAGCATTAAATAAGTATTCAGTGTTGTAAACTGACTTGGTGGTGGCAGCTGTTGATTTCTTTCTACCCTCCCTGTAATAGTGATGTAATGTACACATTTTACCACATGACTTTGCCTTAGAAAAAGAACATTAGGTAAAAAGATTTAATTAAAAATCAAGTTTAAAATCACACTATGCCTACTGATAGTATAGTCATAAAACAGTTAACTATGTTAAATATTAAGAATCTAATTTCAGCTAAAATATGTTTGTTTTCCTCCAGGAGTACACACTGCCAGCACTGGGTTTAGCATGTAGCTTAGTATGAGACTTTTTGGTATTAACCAGAAAACAAAATTATCAGATAACTCCACCAAAGACCACATGCTCTCAGTAGCGAAAACCTGAAAACAATAAACAAAACATAAACAGCTTAAATGAGTTCCTGCGAGTCAAACGCCTCACCTTCAACGACGTGAACCGGCAGCTTTGGCGGAATTACTTCCGGGTGCATTCACGCACATTTCCGCATTTCAAAATAAACGTTCACTGTAGTTCAACTTATAATGTTGTTATTAATTTGTTTAAAATACATTTTTATAATTATCATAAAGACTCACTTTAAAAGACTCGTAAAGTTGTCATTACCCCACAATATTTCCTATTAGAAGAGCAAAAAAAACAATTGGCTGCTGTTTACTGTTATTATACTGTTATTAGCTGTTTGTTCAAATAATAAATAAAGTCACAGAGGAATGTTTTACCTGGTTTATTATTATTATTTATTGGCGAAAGAAATGACACACCATGCAGTTATAATAGCAGGAGTGGCCTGACATCATGTAACTGAAGCTGTTTCGATTAAAGGCGGCCATATTGGATTACTCACAACATTGTGGTGTGTCATTAACATCCATGCTGTGGAACTTGATGGACTTATCTTGTGTGTGTGTGTGTGTGTGTTCAACTGCAAACAAACCTAATGCTGTATAAATTACCAAAACAACACCCAGGTTTCATCACAGAAATGCACAGAGGTGTCAAGTAATGAAGTATTTGTACATTACTTAAGTAGAAATTTTGGGTATCTATACTTTACTGGAGTAATTATTTTTCAGCCGACTTTTTACTTCTACTCCTTACATTTTCACGCAATTATCTGTACTTTCTACTCCTTACATTTAAAAAATAGCCTCGTTACTCCTATTTTATTTCAGTTTGTCATTCAAAAAAAAACAAAAACGGATAAAT
Source organism: Channallabes apus (assembly GCA_030522415.1). Taxonomy (NCBI): domain Eukaryota; kingdom Metazoa; phylum Chordata; class Actinopteri; order Siluriformes; family Clariidae; genus Channallabes; species Channallabes apus. The sequence continues at coordinate 33,344,932 of CM060118.1, forward strand.
CGCGTTGGCGGCGCGGTGGTGTAGTGGTTAGCACTGTCGCCTTGCACCTCCAGGGTCTGGGTTCGATTCCCGTCTCTGTGTGCATGGAGTTTGCATGTTCTCCCCGTGCTTGGTGGGTTTCCTCCGGGTACTCCGGTTTCCTCCCACAGTCCAAAGACATGCAGGTTAGGCTAATTGGCGTTCCCAAATTGACCATAGTGTGTGAATGAGTGTGTGTTTGTGCTCTGCGATGGATAGCCACGCTGTCCAGGGTGTACCCTGCCTTGTGCCCTGAGTCTCCTGGGATAGGCTCCAGATCCCCTGCGACCCTAAATACAGGATAAAGCGGTATAGAAAATGAATGAATAAATCGCGCCATCCGGATGGAGCGAATTTGATTGTGGTTGGATGAGAAATATAAACATACCATTCCGACACCCTATTGGTTGGTACGCGATCCATCGCACTTGCACATGACGTCACGTCACACACTCCAGCAAGGACATTTGAATAAAATAGCATTTTCGGTTGATTTTTTTGAAAAAAAATTTATTTACCTTTATTTAACCAGGCAAGACAGATTAAGAACAGGTTTCTTATTTACAACTGTGGCCTGGCAAACATATAACGTTGTGATAAGTAGATGAGACTCAAGATTCGAGCGAAATGTCACAACCAAGCACCAGCGAGGAAGGTAACAGCACCAGGAAGGTAACAGGAATGATATACACACACACACACACACACACACACACACACACACACACACATACATATATATATATATATTTTTTTTTTTTGTTTTGTTTTGTTTTGTTTTTTTAATCACTTGGATTAATCATTCATTCTGACATTCTAATATTTATTGTAGACAACCACACAAGGGTTACTAAGCCTGCCCTGGGTGCATACAATTTTCTTGTATGTTGCCCTCACAGATTCCTGCAGCTAAGCTTGGATGTACATTTACATTCCAATAAAGGTTACTGATGACACGCCTCTGAAGTTTGACTTTTGGCACCATTAAAATACTTATAGGCAACTAGTTATCATATCTTCTTCTCCATAAAACATGTTAATGCTCAGTAGTACACATATGTGGTTCTTTAATGTATTTGCATTGTACTAAAATGCATTCTTTTTCAATTGCCATATACAGTATCCCAAATCACTATGGCTGTTAAAAAATACAACAACAAAAACAACACATTTTTTTTTTTTTTTTATGAGGTGTTAGTGCAGTATATAGGCCCGTGGCACAGCCTAAGCTTTTATCCTTATATATAGCTTTTATGCGATACTTGGAGATCTAACCATCCCCGTGGACACTCCCTCTAAACATTTTGCTGAGTTCCTTCTTAAATCTAAAGCAGAATATTGAGGTCCCCACCCATGGTAAGGGCCACATCCTCAATTTCAAATCTCAAATCTCCAAGTACATGATCCGGTTGTTTCTGACCATAAAATCATTTCGATGCATTGCCCTTTATATACACCAATTTCCAAGACACAGCATTATATCCATTTAGGAAATCTGAAAACCATAAATGTATCTGATCTAAATGCTAGCTTTAAAAAAATGTCCATTAGTTTTCAATTTTCCTCAGTCAGTGAATTAGTGGACTACTACAATAACAGCCTCCAGAATATCCATGAGGTCAACGTTTCTGTTAAATCACACATGGTCACTTTTTCAAAAATCTGTCCTGTGGTTTACCAGTGAGCTCTGCCAAATGAAAACAGCTGGGCCTACCCCTGGATGGCGCTGTTTTTCGTTTTACTGTCCAGAAAATTATTGAGAACAAAAAAAAATTACCCCAGAGCTATTTCCAGTTTTCAATATTACTCAAATATAATTAAAATCAATCCTGGCAATTCAAAACAACTTTTTCCCATAATAGATCATCTGCTCAGACAACAAACCCACACTTGTAGCAATTTCACAGAGAAGCAGTCTATAGTTAATAGTTTCTTGACACATTTCACCACCAAGGTTGGCACTATCCGCTCCTCACTGTCTGTCTTCAACCCCTCAACCCTACATCAATGCCACAAGGCTGTCTCTCAGTTTTCTGTCACCACAGTTAGAGACGCAGTGGGTATCATACAGATGATAAGACCCTTAATGTGCTCCTTGAACCCTTTCCCCACTGTATAGGCATGTTATTCCACAAGTTCTGACGCGTATCTTTCTTATTGAACTCGTTTACTCACGACTCGGACGTCCATGAATTCCTTTTGTTCCTTCGTTTATTTTCAACATCAAACTTCTTACAGTTTTCTTGCATAAATCCACTATGGTTACAGCAACTTATTTGCTATATCTCGATGAATTTTGCTTCCAGTCATTACTGTTTTAGATTACGGTCAAAAGCTTGTGTTCTCCACAACTTGCGCATCTTAACAACTTCTACCGTGCGTAATAATCATGCAACTACGCAATTATGGAATGACGTCGAACAACAACTTGTGATTATCATAAATGAATGTTTAACTAGTAAATTACGAAATATGGCTCTTACACCCACTCCCCTGGTAGAAGTTAAGGTCTCAGACATAAGCCTTCTCATCACCAACACTATAAAGTACTCTCTCCAGAGCGATGAATTTCCAACAAAATTAACAAAATTGCCAAAAATCTGATATCTAAAACAAAAACCTCCCTGGATCCAGAAGTTATGGCAAACTATTGTCCAAGGTTTGGGTCCTATCTCACAAATAGAGATGAGTATGTGGCTCTTGGGGATGCCAAATCACGGTCCACTCTGTCAATTGTGGGGTGCCACAGTTCTTAGGCCGACCCATTTCAACATCTACATGCTCCCATTGGCAAGGCTGGAGTCTCCATTGCTACGCCGTTGATACTCGGGTCTATATGAGATGGAACCCGACCTCTCCGTCAATTCCATCAGAAGTCCACCATCTCTGTAAAACTGCAAAAACAAGGAAAAACATAGCAGGCATTAGTTTTAGCCAAATACAACCTCCAATGAACAACACGTCAATGTTTTTCATTGTGTCATAATTTTCATTTACTGTAAATGAAACTAAAAAGGAAAAACATTTTGGTAATACTAAGTACCCCGTATTGATTACACAGGATTTAAGAGGGTAAGTTGCAGCCTTCTAATCATCAGCTCTTGGATTAAGTGATCATCAACAGGTGTGTAGACCTCTATAAAAACAGAAGTTTTGGCAGTTTGCTGGTCTGGAGCATTCAGGTGCATGTTAATTCAATTTAATTCAATTCAATTTTATTTGTATAGTGCTTTTGACAATTGTCATTGTCGCAAAGCAGCTTTACACAAACAAAAGAATTATTTAAGTTTGTATGGAATGTGAATGTGTATGAATCAAAATGGTCAGATATTCCCTGGTGAGCAAGCCGAGGGCGACAGTGGCAAGGAAAAACTCCCTGAGATGGTAATAGGAAGAAACCTTGAGAGGAACCAGACTCAACAGGGAACCCATCCTCATCTGGGTGAAACAGGAAGCAGGAAATGATCTGCATTTATACAGTGTGTTAGGTGGCAGGCAGTTCAGGTATAACAATTGATATTAACTGATGTTAATATTAGGGTTGGGCACCGAAATCTGGTGCCAATACGGCACCGGCACCAGTACCTATATAACCGGACCGAAACAGAACGCGAATTTCGATGCCTCATTTCGGTGCCACTTAAATGCCTGAACTGTCGATTAAAATATTTGTTCTCTGGTGCTATGATGACACAGTTGTAATAAGCATCAGATTCATCAACACACATGATCGCTAGTAAAATGTAAATACTGCATTCATGGGGTGTCAGAAATGATCGGAAATGTAAATTATTTCCTTAATTAGAAAAATCTGACATGTGGAGTGCCATGCGCACGTAGTGGTGACATGTGGAGTGGCAGCTGCCAGTGCCATGCGCACGTAGTGGTGACATGTGGAGTGGCAGCTGCCCATGGCACGGAAAGATTTTACTTTTACTGAAATCTTGAGAACTTCGGAAAGCTTTGAAAATACAAATCCAAAACATTGTTGCAGTAATGTTACTGTTGTAGATTAAATGTTTATTAGATTAGATAAAAAAAATTTTAAAGCACAAATCATCAGGAAATGAGAGACCATCCGAGATGCGCGTGAATGCAGTAATTAACGTTACACTCGCACTGACAGCAGCAGGCGGTCTACCGCTATCTTAGCTTGCTAAATTAAACAACTTTCGTTAAAATGCCTAAAATTAAACGTTCGAAAGTGTGGTTATATTTCACAAGAAAAGATTCCGACACCGCGACGTGCAGCAAATGTTTTACAGCAGTTGTGTGTAAAGGCAGAAACACGTCAAATCTATTGAAACTTTTGAGGGCAAACGGAATAAAGTTAAAAGCAGAGGGCTGCACCGTGTTTAACAGCTGGTGGACAACAGCTGGCGCTATCAGTGTGGACGACCCTCAGTCCCAGTCACACCAACTGTAGCAAAAAGGAGTCGACCGATTATGATGCCGACAGCGGCCTTTCCGCAGGTTAGTAGTATGATAATGTCGTGTTAATTGCAAAATGCAAATCTTGCATTCATGCTAACAAATAGTCAAACGATTTGCAAAATACTAATGTAACATGGATTCTGTTTATAATTATGACTTTCCAGCTAGTACTAGTAGACACAACAGTGACCCCATTTACTATCGCAAAGAAGGCTAATTTGACTAAGGAGAAGGTGGAGGAATATATATAATATTAAAGTATATATGTGATATATATACTTTAAACTTTTAATATATTGATCAATTTTAAGCATTCAATTTTTTGTTCAATAAAAATGTATTCTTGAGTCATCCAACATCATTTCGTGGCTTTTGTAAAGTATCGGTTCAGGCACCGGTACCATTTTAAAAGTATCGATTTGGCACCGGTATCGAAAAAAAACAAAAAACAATACCCAACCCTAGTTAATATGGAGTCCAGGTAGTTATTGGAGGCTCAGGTAGACTTGTAGGAAATTCCAGTCCTGAACTATCGAGCGACTGCAGCCAAGTCAAATCCTCAGAGAAACAGTTGTCAACATCAGGCGAGGACAGAACCGTCTTCATGGTAGAGTGAAACTGTCCCCAGGCACCGGACGCATCCCAAAGAGACACACAGGGCATCCATGTGACAAGATCTCCAACCCAGAAGTGGGGCACCAGGATGGATCAGACAGGTCCGGAGGGCAGAGGGAGTCTGGATCACTGGCAGCTCAGTAACGACATGTGTAGCTCGACAGAGAAAGGGAAGAGAGAGAGAGGGAGAGAGAACAGTTAGGTATGGTCACAGTCACAATGTATAATGTGAATGTATATTTACTGTAGAGTGCAAGCAGGGACTCCGGCAGGACTAACTATGACAGCATAACTAAAAGGGAGAGCCAGAAGGGAACACAAACATGAGGGCTCCCTGAGATGTAAAGCAAACAATCACCTCACCGTCAACAAACCTGAGTGATCAAATGAGAGTGAGGAAGACAGCATCTAAACATACCAGTTCACCATAATACTCTACGTCCATGAGTCCCCCAGATCTGCTCCTTTACCTAAGGCTAATCTATTTATAAAAATGCTTGGCTAAATAAATAGGTTTTTAGCCTAGACTTAAACACTGAGACTGTGTCTGAGTCCCGAACACTATTTGGAAGACTATTCCATAATTTTGTGGCTTTGTAAGAAAAAGCTCTGCCCCCAGCTGTAGTTTTCTTAATATGCGGACTGACAAGCAGCCTGCATCCTTTGATTGAAGTAGGCGTGGCGGATCGTAAGACACTGCCGCACGAGACCATTTAATGTTTTATATGTCAAAAGTAGTATTTTAAAATCAATGCGAAATTTCACAGGGAGCCAATGAAGTGAAGATAAGATAGAGGGGATGTGCTTGTATATTCTGGTTCTAGTGAGGACTCTCGCTGCTGCATTCTGGACTAGCTGAAGCTTGTTTATGCACCTAGTTGAACAACCAGACAGTAAGGCATTACAATAGTCAACCTAGAGGTGATAAAAGCATGAACTAATGCTAGCATGAAAGGTTTTTCTGCATCGTTTAGCGACAATAAATTGTGTTAACACAACTCCAAAAGATAAAGACATAAGCATTAGTTTTAGAGAAGCAATTGTTGAAGCACATTAATCTGGAAAGAGTTATAAAACAATTTCGAGTTCAATAAGAAAGATTATTCACAAGTGAAAAGCATTCCACTTGCATTATAGGGACTGAGCATGTTAAATGTTTAAGGTTATCATACCACGATTGGAAGAAAAGTGTGAAGTCCCTTCCTACTTTAAACGCTCCCTAACCTTTGTGGTCATGAAGTCATTTGAAAGGCTGGTGTTGGCTTATCTGAAGGACATCACCGGACCCTTACTGAACCCCCTGCAGTTTTCTTATAGGACAAACATGTCTGGAGATGATGCAGTCACCATAGGACTACACTTTATCCTACAATATAGGAACAAATCAGGGACTTATGCAAAGATCTTGTTTATGGACTTGTGTGTGGTCTCTGAACAATCCAATAAACACATGAAGGATCAAGGGAAAGAAGTCTGCAAGGCTGCAGTTCAAGAACCTAAGTGGAATTTGTCAGTGTCGGCGATCAATGCATGCATCTCTTCGTTAAAAGGACCGATGAGGATCCATATAGTAAGCCATTACCTGGAATGGTCTGACCTGGAAACATGATTATTTGATTTCCAAATGTCTTAGTCTTAAATTAGATCTCACTCTGAAAAGGCCACTCGAGGCACATCTGTAGCTGCCAACAGAAGATGGAAGGAAGCGGAAGGAAAGGGCTTACTTTGTTGTCAATGTAAAGGACATACTGTACGAGTCCATATTCTTTTTGCTTAGTTAATACGCTTAGTTAATATCTTATATTGTCATGAACTGAGACAATGCATCATCCAAGTCCATATTTTCTTCATGAATATTGCTAATGTTAAAAATAATCAAACAAATACCACAAACCCCAAAAGATGTTTAAGTCCTTCCTTACCTGCCATACTTCCTAAGAAACAAAGGCTACTTAGGAAGTATGGCAAGGAAGGAAGGAATTAATCTAAATGTAACCAGACACAGGTTAATACACCGATCAGCCATAACATCAACACCAACAGCAGGTGATGTGAACAACTTTGGTCGCCAACTATGAAACCAATGAAAGACTTTGGCACCCAAAGCTCACCCTTGGTTCACCATGGTCTAATGAATCACATTTCATTCATACTGTGAACAGTGGGTATAAAAAAGTGATCATTTGAATAGGAGGGAGGTGATCCTTTTCCAAATCAGTGATTCTGTTTTTTTTTCTGACATGTTCATGTTATATCTTTCATTTGGATGTTAAGAATTGCACTAAGAAAATACAGCAGGTTGAAACAAAAAAGCAAAGCAAAAAATTTGATTATTTTAAAGAGATGTGATTCTTTTCTATACCTACTGTAGGTGGCCAAGTGTGTGTGCATCACTCCGCTTGTAGAAAAAAAACAGGATGCAATATTGGAAGAAGACTAGCATTGTGTGTGCCCTTTTGTGTGCTTCTGCTTCTTTCTTTGCACTTAGCGACTGGTTTACCTTATTTTCTATATTTTCAGCCATCTGTGTGAGTACCTTTACACCCGCAACTCATCAGCCTGAGCCCTAAAAAGACCATCGCCCATCAACACTTGGGGACAGGGGTAGCTCAGTGGTTAAGGCATTGGACTACGGTTCGGAAGATCTCAGGTTCAAACCCCACAACCACCAAGTTGCCACTGTTGGGCCCTTGAGCAAGGCCCTTAACCCTCAACTGCTCAGATGTGTAATGAGATAAAAATGTAAGTCGCTCTGGATAAGAGCGTCTGCCAAATGCCTAAATGTAAATACTTCTACTAGCATAAATTAACTTTAGTTATGTTTATTTTTTAACCCTAGTCAGGGTTCGATTCCTGTCTCTGTGTGCCTGGAGTTTGCATGTTCTCCCTGAGCTTGGTGGGTTTCTTTCATGTAGAAATGAATGTTGTTGCCTCCCACAGTCCGAAGACATGGAGATTAGGCTAATTGGCTTTCCCAAATTGCCTGTAGTGTGTGTGTGTGTGTGTGTGTGTATGTGTGTGTGTGTGTGTGTGTGTGTGTGTGTGACCCTGAAGAAAACTAAAGAAATATAGACTAGCCATGTTTTAACTTGTACATTCAGATTAAAGATTAAAAAAGGATATTGCTGCATTAACTAGTTTACCCAAAATAGCTATTGTTGTTATTGAAACATTTTTTTTCCCTCAACCATATCTAAAATGATGGAAATCGGTGGGGGAAAGGCCTAAAAACAGAAAAGCCATATCTCAAAATAATCAGGAAAAATTAAGCATTATATTGTTCCTTACCTCCGTAACAGCTCACATACATTCAGCTGATGTCGCCCCGATACATTACATCAAACTATATCGGCAAGATATAGCATTGAGAGCACTTGGGAAGACGTCACAGAAACGTTGTGGCATTTATTCGAAAATGCTCACCAGATGATATTTGGAAGAAGAATCAAAGCTAATACTATCCAAGTAAAAAAATCCTCACGGGTCATCCTTGATGTTGTTCGATCCCACTTCCTCGCTCAGTGGCATGGGATCAAATCTGACCCTGCAGACAGACTTCCAGAACCGTAACCACCTGAGCCACCTCTGCTGGCCTCCCAAGTTGGAGTGTGAAGATGAAATAAAGAGATATGGTTCAAGTAAAGAAACATTAATGTTGGACTGAATGGCATCAAAAAGAGCTCCAGCACAAGAAAAAACAGAGTCAATAGAGGTATAGTGAACAGTAACCTCTTCCTGAACATCACTCTCTTCCTGACTGCCTGCAAGGGGGAGAAAAAGCAAAAAGCACTTTATGAGGTAAACCTTTTAGAAGTAATTTAAAAGTACTTTAAGAAACAAGTCCTACCATCCTACTACAAATAGTTTTCTGAGAAAAAAAAAGATACTTACAAAGATGGCTGGTAGATAAGATCAAGATGTCCAAAGACTAAAGCCCATGTTTAATGCTGATGTATGGGTGACATTTTGTGGATGCTCTTCAGACGTTAGTACTAGGAGCCAGACATGCCACTCTGAGGCAGACGTCACCAATACATACAGTATGAGTAGTGTTTTGGCTGGAAGTCTTGGTTTCTACTTCTGATTTTATGTGAGCACTCAGGAAACTATTCTGAATAATGTTTTTGGATTTCTGGTGGCAGTGGTGGAGGGTGGGGGTATTGGTGTTTAGGGGTATCTCTGTGAAATGAGGTTTTGGAGGGTGAGAAGTCTGCTCAGCTTTTTCAGCTTTTTATATTAAACAATGCAGTAAATAAAGAGCTTGTCAATTTAAGTGTGAAGATGTAGCTAACTTGTATTTACTTGTGCTACTATACAGCCAACTGTACGATTGCAAATGGGAAGGGAGGGGAAGACTTTCACAAGTGTCTAATGTAGTTTTAGAAAGAACTTCTTATTGTGTACTCCATTGTAGTATTGTCTTTTCTTCAAAAGGTAAAAAAAAATTATTCTCAATTTTTTTTTTACCTGGATGATGGTTTTAGCCTGGTATTGTCATGTTTGGCTAACGTGCAGTTCTGTTACACTGTTGTTGAGTTTATGTTAATTCAGCATTAATGAGGTTATGCTCATTAATTCAGTAAATCCTGTCATTTATGATTTTATAGTTAAATTGGGTTAAGCAATACCTATAAGTTGTTTAATACAACTGTTACAAATGTCATTTTTCCTACCAAATCAGCTGTGAAAATGGGTGATGACTTGAAATAAACAACAGCAATATTTTATTGCCTTTGTATTACCTTGTTTGTTTTCTCTTTTCTTTATTTCTTTCTTATTTGAAGGGATTCATGGCTGTCATAGATGTCTCTAGGAGAGATCAGAGGTGTCAAGTAACGAAGTACAAGTACTTCGTCACATTACTTAAGTAGAAATTTGGGGTAATCTATACTTTACTGGAGTAATTATTTTTCAGCCGACTTTTTACTTCTACTCCTTACATTTCTACACAATTATCTGTACTTTCTACTCCTTACATTTTAAAAATAGCTTCGTTACTCCTATTTTACTTCAGCTTGTCATTCAAAAAACAAACAAACAAAAAAAACATCAGAATAAATCGTGCCATCCGGATGGAGCGAATTTGCTTGTGGTTGGATGAGAAGTATAAACATAGCATTCCGACACCGTATTGGTTGGTACGCGATCCATCGCACCTGCACATGACGTCACGTCACACACTCCAGCAAGGACGTTTGAATAAAATAGCATTTTCGATTGATAATACTCCTATATCACCTATGCGGTTTGACTCACTGTGAGATGTGGTGTTATATCCCTATATCACCTACGCGGTTTCGCTCAGTGGCCGTAAGTAGGGTTCATCATGATTCACAGCAAGTTTTTGCACTGTGATTACGTTTCCATCTTTCCGCGTGAAAAATAAAACGTTTCATCTTTTTTTTGGCAGTCCTTGCGGAAGCTTGCAGACCTTGCAGAACTTCGCGGAACATTAGCAGAACGTCGGCGGGCAATCGCGGCAGCTCACGGTGCCTAACACCATATAAGATAAGTGATAAGTAGATGAAGATGTCCATAATAGAGACTCAAGATTCGAGCGAAATGTCACAACCAAGCACCAGCGAGGAAGGTAACAGCACCAGGAAGGTAACAGGAATTCTATATATATATATATATATATATATATATATATATATATATATATATAATTATTATTTTTTTGATTAACCACTTGGATTAATCCTTCATTCTGACAGCACTAATGTTTATTGTAGACAACCATACAAGGGTATTGTTACTAAGCCTGCCCTGGCTACACTAATTTTCTTGTATGTTGCCCTCACAGATTCCTGCAGCTAAGCTTGGATGTACATTTACATTCCAATAAAGGTTACTGATGACACGCCTCTGAAGTTGGACTTTATGCACCATTAAAATACTTATAGGCAACTAGTTATCATATCTTCTTCTCCATAAAACATGTTAATGCTCAGTAGTACACATATATGGTTCTTTAATGTTCAAATTTGCATTGTACTAAAATTGATTGTTTTTCAATTGCCATATACAGTATCCCAAATCACTATGGCCGTTAAAAAAATACAACAAAAAAACAACAACACATTTTTCTTTCTTTTTTTTTATGAGGTGTTAGTGTACAGTAGTATACAGGCCCGTGGCACAGCCTAAGCTTTTATTCTTAATGTTTTTTCCCCCCTCACGTTATTTTTACTTCAATCTTCATCTTCTATACCGCTTTATCCTGTATTCAGGGTCGCGGGGGACCTGGAGCCTATCCCAGGACACTCTGGGCACGAGGCAGGGTACACCCTGGACAGCGTGCCAATCCATCGCAGAGCACACACACATTCACACACTATGGTCAATTTGGGAACACCTAATCTGCATGTCTTTGGACTGTGGGAGGAAACCGGAGTACCCGGAGGAAACCCACCAAGCACGGGGAGAACATGCAAACTCCATGCACACAGAGACGGGAATCGAGCCTGGCCGGGAATCGAACCCGGACCCTGGAGGTGCAAGGCGACAGTGCTAACCACTACACCACCGCGCCGCCACTTTTACTTTTATACTTTAAGTAGTTTTGAAACCAGTACTTTTACACTTTTACTTGAGTAAAAAACTTGAGTTGATACTTCAACTTCTAAAGAAGTCTTTTTAAACCCTAGTATCTCTACTTCTACTCAAGTAATGAATGTGAATACTTTTTGACACCACTGGCTTTAACCTTACTTCTAAAAACTAAATATTATTAAAACGCCACATTTTTCACTAAAAAAAGAACCCTTGTGGTGTGTTGTCTATAATTAGTCTAAGTCTCCGCCCACTTTATCATCAAACCTGTCAAACAGTGGAGGGTCACAAACGCGCGCATGCGCGAATACACACAGCGAGAGAAAATGCTCCTCACACTTCAACTTACTTCCGGAATAGTGTATCTGTCCGTGTCATCAGGCGAATATCAGGCAGGGGAAGGAAGAGGAGTTTGCTGGAACCGACATGTTCTGAAAACACATAAATATCCGACTGCTCATGAAGACACACAGGACACAGACGTCGGAGACAGTTAAAAGTGACAGTTTCGTTCAGCGGTGTGACGTGACAGGCAGTGTCGAGTTCTGCTCTCTCTCCCTCACACACACACACAGAGGGAGACAGCTCTCGAGCTCTTTAGGCCAGTTGGTGCTAACGTTAGCCAGCACTACTAGCAGTAGCCACTAACTAACTAAAAGCTACTGTAGGTTCCTTTGTGGAATTGAGGCGACATTTCGCACTACAGTCCACCACTGGATGGATATAACCGCGTGATTAAACCGGGCTCTAAGAAGAAAAAAAAGAAGGTAAAAACGCTTCACTGAATATCATTGTTTCCAATTCATTTGAATGTGTAGGAATAATCGAGCCCGGCGGGAAGCGCGTTAGCTACAGTAGCTACACGTCAAGTAGTTCATGATCTTCTCTAAAGACTCGCACGCGCTATTTTTATCTTGTGCTGTATAACTACACTGGGTAGCTAACTCGCTAATAATAGCTGTGGACAGCACTGGCTGATAAGGAGAAGAACCAGGTGCAAAGTCATCAAGGAATGTGGACGTTTACTGTATTGATACTGTGGAATGATTCAGTAGTTGGTGTATAACAAATTATATAAAGGAGTAAATAAGTCACATTGCTGGTTATAACTAAAGCACAAGCTAACCAGCTAAACTAGAACAAACGCGTTCTGTGTCCGAGTGTGAGAGATAATCAGCTCGTGTAGCTTCTGAAGAAGAGAAAGTAAGTGTCCCACCGGTGTGTAAGTTAAATCTAAACCAGTGGAATAATAACTTGTATTTCAGCCAGAGGATAACATACACCATAACATAATCAACTTGGACACTTTCTTTCATCTTTCTTTTTTAAAACTAACACATGGGCGGCGTCAGGGTGGGGCGTGGCTTTGCCGTAACTACCCCTAGGATAACCATAACTACCCCTAAGAAATTTCTGTCGTTTATTCAAACTTATGTTTGTTTATCTGTGAATACCGTCATTTATTATTTGAGCCACAAAGTGTTGAACTGTTGACCTCACTTTATTTGCCAGAATTAGGGCTGCACGATATTAGGAAAATATGCGATATTGTTGTTGAATACTGCGATAACGATATTTCTTGCGATATAACATTTCCCTAGAGAATTGCATTTTTTTATTATTATTGCCTATTTCTTTTTTAATTATTTATTTATATGTAATGATCATACTAAAATAAACAGGTAATAGATATTCGTCTGATGTAATTAAATCTAATTCAGGCTAAAAAGAAACTATATGTCAAGGAAGTTGCAAATATTTAGACTTCAAAGCACTATGAATGACTTAAACCCCTCAGCAGATATTCTGACTTCTGGTTTGCTGTTACTATAAACCTGCCAACACAATATGAATTACTTTCAAACATTACTTTTTATTTACATGTAACCGTACACTCATCAATAGTGTCTTAAAACAAGAGCATCTTTTAAACTAAATATTCTCTTTGGCTTGCCTGTTTTTTTGTTTACCAGGAAGTATAAGAGGAGTAAACAAACCGCATAGAGCTTAATCACTGTGTTCACGCATGTCGGTTCAGATTGTTTACTTTCTGATTCGAGTGTGTGTTTATAGGACGCGGGTTAAATGTGTGTTTTTCCCTTGCTCCCCTTTCTGTGAGAGTCCTTAAACTAATTCGCGTGGTTATCCTGCCGACTCGCTTGCTTCCGCGTTTGGGTTAACCGTCCACGCTACAAAGGGCTAACGGCTAATCGCTAAGTCTTCTGATCATCCCGGGTTAGTTTGCGACAGAATGAAGTATAAAGATATATATATATATATATATATATATATAAGCGGGTATAAACATAGTAAGGGCCCATCTGATTGGTCAAATTTGGACACACAAATGCTTGGCACATAAAGTATTTTTCGCAACTTTTTGCTATATGGTTATCGCGCATGCCATTATCGCGGTAATGATATTTTTTCGATATATATCGTGCAGCCCTAGCCAGAATGCATTTTTTTTTTCTCATTGTGTGAGAAGACTCAATGTTCTATGAAAATATCAGTGAACACCCCCCCCCCCTCATAATTTAATGCTCTTGTTGATTAAGGCACAAATACCGACTCATTAGTTATCTTTTGATATATAAAATGTGATGTCAGAGGAGCGGAAAGCTGTGGATTTACTTATTAGTTAAGGTGTTTGGCAGCATGATTTTTTTTTTTTTTTTTATGTCTGAATCCGAGGCTGAAATTTGCACATACGTGTGTGTGTGTGTGATTTGCAGGTTGTCTTCGAGCCAGTTTTACACGCTGCCATCTCTGTGGTCTTTTAAAATGATAACTTTGTAAAAAGTAAGATTTCTGTAACAGACTGCACCATGACTTTTATTCCTCATGTTGATTTAAGTATTGTTTTTTATGACATTCTGCCATACGTGGTGGTGTTTCATACGGTCGTGATAGTAAAATTAATACTAACTACACAAATGGAATCTGTAAGGAATTTTCTGTTTCTTTCCATGCTGTGGCCTTTTCTGTCTTGTTATGTAACGGCATTTTCTTAGCTGTGGCAATTCAATAAGCTGCTTTTCTTTTAAATCCAATATTTTTTTGTTTATATTTTGCTGTTGCCACTACCAATTTTATATGAGTCTCTTAAGGATTGTGTAATCATACATATCCCTCATTGTTAGATGAATGTCCTAGCAGTCCCCATCCTATAAGACCAGTGATGTCAACCCCTGACCAGAGATTATCCTTTGCGATGTCTGATTGTGCTCACAACAGGAAAAAAAAAAAAGCAAACCAAACTTTTCAAACTTGTGATCACACTGTATGGTTTTCTCTCTGATTTGATGTTGTGGAAAAATTATCACACACAATATCCAAATCATGAGCTCACCCCTTTAAGAACACACAATGTGAAATTCTCACAAGGGGCCAATGTTACTGTGACATCAGATTTATTTCTGATCAAACACGCAGTGTGAGTCCTGCTTAACACTAAAACTCACCAATAGGGATGGCATTGGATTTACTCAAAACTCACAGGACAACTTCAAGTATGATCGTAGTGATACTGTAGCAAACCATAAAAATGCCAGTGAGGGAAATAAATATAATTTTTGTTGTAGGTCACTTGATTGATATTTCGGCCAGTAGTCCTCATCCTGCTAATTGATAATGTAAACAAAATATAGTATTTCTTTTTCTGGCACTTTTCTATTGTTATTGCATTTTTGTCGTGTATTATTCAACAGTATCAAGTTCCAGCTACTAATTTGATTGGCCAAATGGTTCTACAATTACTGTTAAGTTAAACAGCACTTGTACATTTCATTGTTTTTATCACTCCGCTTGTCTCTGTTCACTACAACACATTCTTGGAATAGTTCTTTACATTTGCTCTGTCACTATATATTTAGACATTTTGGCCATTTTGTATCTTATTTCTAAAACTGTTGTATAAAAGCAATATTACACTTTGCAGTTACGGTACTAAGTATCAGAATGGTTGCGATTATCACTATTGTTCACAGGATATTAACAGGTATTGCTTAAATTTGCCTTGGAGAATGTTACTGCATGTTTCTATCTTTTATCAAATTAGGCTTATCCTATCAAATTTATCCGACTAGTGCCTTTAACAGTGGACGTTGTCATAGAGCAGCTTTACAGAAATAAATAACTTCCGGAGCAAGAACCCTCGAGATGAACCAGACTCGCTCATTCTTATTTGGGTGAAAGATACCAGATAGGACGACCATGAATCAATCCTTGGTGTAGCTGTATGCTATAAGGTTGAAAGTTCATAAATGGCTCCTGCAGTCTCACAGTCTAAAACAAGCATTAAGCAATTTGTTTTGTAAAGTGCATTGACCAGCTAAAAGAAAGTCACTATATGGACTTTAAATGAGAAAATACTTAAGAGCTTATGACTGGATAATTGGTGCAGAGATTATTAGTAGAAAATCAGCTGACAGCAATTCTTTTAACCCCAACTGATGTATGTAGCTACATCAAAGTATGTAGCAGACCTCAATTTTCCTCCTTCGATGGGCTGTCCAAATAGACCCAAACACTTCCATCAACTTGGGGCAGTAACACCTCTGGACTGGCCACCAAACTTTTCCTAAAATATAGATTAGTGTCAGCTGTCAGTGGCTAAACTGGAGATGAGGAAAATGTAAGCAAAATAAGTTTATGTTAAGTGTGTTTCTGTGGAAGCATATCACAAGCTAACAGCAGAGGTAAATATTAACAGCGCTCATAAATTTAGCGGCGTCATTTGCTACAACCGCCAGTCAAAGTAGTATTTTTCTGCTGCTGCGGTGTTGGCGCCTTCACAGTTTCTGTTGCTGCGTCAAAGTGTATTGATCACTTGTAAGGATCTAGGTCATGTTTAGGTCTGTGTGAGTAATGTCACTTCTACAAAGTGTTCCAAATGTTTAGGTCTGTGTGAATAATGTCACTTCTACAAAGTGTTCCAAATGTTTAGGTCTGTGTGAATAATGTCACTTCTACAAACTGTTCCAAAGTGTTGGAACAGTTTTAAGTGAGCATCTTTCTTCAAATGCATGTGAGCAGGGGTAAATGTAGTTTTAAATTCTTACTGGTACTATGTACAGTAGCTGAGAGGGAAAGAGAATAAACCATGCTGATGGGCTCCTTAGAAACCTTTGAGATTTACTTTATAGTTCCACTTATTCTCCTTTAGAATATCAGCTAACTTCTGAAGTGAAAAAAATCATCAGGCACAAAATTGTGCAGACAGGGACTATAGACAGGGTGAGAAAGCTAGTCACAGACATCTCATTAAAACGTCTCATTTAGTTTGTGAAAAGGGGGTATAATATGCCTCCTTTAAACAACTGTCAGAAAATATATCCTGTGATCAAGGAAAAGATAGAGATTGGGGAAAATCGATTCAGAATCCTAATTCTTTTGTGTGCGGTTAATACAGTAGGATCACTACATTGACTCAAATTGATTTTTAAATGATTTATTACATTCATAATAGAAGCGCTTCAAGTTCATGTTATCGGTTCGACCAGTCAATCAACCAGTTACTAGAATTGGCTGTTTTTTTTAACTTGATCAGCCATGGCCGATTGAATTAGTCTAGGGACTCATATTACACACACTTGCACAAGTCTCCAAATGCCACGTGTGCTATTTATTCTCAAAACACGTGCATTAGAAGCCACGTGTGCCCATGTTAGAAACTGCATGTGGCTGCGAGTTTGTTTAGAAATAATTATGGCGGATGACAGAGGTGTGTGTTGCTCAGTAAAAATTTTGCTTTTTTTTTTTTTTTTTGCTTAATTTAATTTTCATTTAAATGTTAAACACTTGTATTTGAAGTTATTTTGTATTGTTTAAATGCTGCCTTTGGGTTTTAAGTGAGAAAGCTAATCTAAAGAATAGGCTACATTTAATAGTGTTCAATTCAGTTGTGAAATTGTTAAAACTGAGGTATCAATGTCTTAATATAAAGAAAGGCATAAAGATAATATTGAATCTGAATATTTATGAGATTATGATACTTAAAGAATTGTTCGGTTATGTTGATAACATCCTTTAACCGTGCAAACTTCTGGAGAAAATGTAACTCAAACTTACTGTTTTTATTATTTTTTTTTTTTACAAATAATTTTTTTATTAAGGGAAATATTAAAATAGTGTTCGTGTACGCTGCCAGTTATCGTTCACTGAAAGAATCTGAACCAGTCAAAATCAGAACTGACTGGTCAAAAGTCATATTGGTGTCGAACAAGGAAATTCTAAACCGTGCATTACTATGTTCTTAATCAATAATCGATTTTTTTAAAATCATTAATCATACAGGTACTCAGTGATGCTTATTTAGCTATCAGCTTTTAGATTTATTTGAGGTTGTGTTTGGAATACGTTGACTTTTCCTGTTCCCTAAGGTTAATAAAAATTCCAATATCCATTTGTCAATTTAAAACCAAGGATAAGCAAAGTAGCAGTGAAAAAATATAACAAAAATATGCTACAGATTCCCCTTTATTATTAAACAAATGAAACAAGCTATCTAGGGATGTCTCCATGTGTCCAGTTTCACAGTAATGGAGATGAGTCATTACGCTGTCATGTTTTTCCAGAAGTCAAGTTTGAACGAGATCAAACAAGCCCATAAATAATTCACATGCAATCCACGTTGTGCCTGCACGCATAGACTTGCAGAATTTCTTTTGATTTAGACATTACCGACTCCTCTGATGTTCTCTATACTTCATTCTAGTCCTTCTATACTGCATTCTTCAATAAGAATTTCCCCCATAAAGAGTACAGATGAAAAAAAAAAAGTGATGAAAGACTACATCATTATCCTTGTGGTGTTAAGAAACAAGTAAGGACCTGAGGACTTAAGGGCACTGAGGGCAAAGTGAAAGTGAAAAATATAAACCCTAAGCTTGCGCCTTCCCAAGCCTCATAAACAGCTTATCATACGTTTTGCTCATGCTGCATGTTATGAGTGAAAGAATCAGCAAATCATTTAACAGGTGTATCATTCTCTTGTGTATATTCTAATACTAATCAATAAGCAAATACTTACAAGCTGTTGATTGGAAAATCATTGCAGTGATTATTATATCTCAACTGACAATATCTTTTCTAACCCTAACCAATGCAATGAGTAGCTTCTCATTTCTTAAATAGCCAGGTTGAAATATTTATCTCATGGTTGTGGAAATAATGTTTCTATATTTCACATGTGTTGATAATATGCCAATTTGTGTATACAGTAGTATTGTTTTTCACAAACACATGGAGGTTTCCCCACTGAAATAATTGCCAATATGTATTATGTGCGTGTGCCACAGAGTACTGGTGAGTAGGAGAGGCCACGCCCTTTATTAAAAAAAAAATAAATAAAAGTAAGCAGCACTTATATTATAATATGACAGTTACTGACAGTAGACATCTCACAAATGCGGTAACAGTTTTAACTTGCGTTTGTATAGTATCCAATAGAAGTCAAATGTTTTCAAACTTTCTTCAAGTTCATGGTCTTTCCTGATTTGTATTTCTTTCTACATTGTAAAGCATTGTTGAAGGCATCCAAAATATGCGATTAAAAACATTTGATATTGAGATGCTACTTGTGTAAAGCCTTCATAAACGGCTGTCATCTCATCTGAGGTGCTGTAGATAGGTGATTTTTGTGGCTGGTAACTCTAACACTTTTGCAGCAGAGCTAGGTTTTGGTCTTGCTGGGATGGGCCTTCATGAGAGCCAGTTTCATCATGCTGCTTGATGGGTATTGCAAATGCACTTGACAATACTGTTTTTAAAGTATTGACAAAACTACTTCAGAACAGCTGACTGTTGTTGTTATTGTTGGGTGCTCCGATAAGGGATTCAAAAATAAGAATCTAGTGATACTGATACTGATCATGATGATGATGATGATGATGATGGTGTCCTGCTTCTGGTTGGAGACCTCGTCTCATGGATGCCCCATGTCGTCCGCTTGGGATGTTTGGTGACTGGGGATGGTTCCACTTTTCCATGAAGACTGTCCTGTCTTCGGCTGATGCAGACAGCTGTTCTCTGAGGACTTGTGACTTTAGTCGCTCGATAGTTCAGGACTGGAGTTTTCTACAGTCTACTCGAGCCTCCAAGTTAAAATTGAGTCCAGTTCGTCATTGAACACATCTCCTGTTATACTGAACTTCCAGTCTCACACAGTATGATGCAGATCAATCCCTGCTATCCGTTATCACCCAGATGAGGATGGGTTCCCTGTTGAGTCTGGTTCCTCTCAAGGTTTCTTCCTATTACCATCTCGGGGGGGTTTTTCCTTGCCACTGTCGACCGTTGTCCTTGGCTTGCTCATGAGGGACAGTCTTGTCATTTTTATTCATACACGTTCCTCTACACTCATATAATTTCTTCATTGATGGCACAAGCATATTCAAGGATGACGATGCCAAGTTCTGGGAGCATGAGGAATGATTTTTGAATTTGCCACCACCGAGTCCTGACTTTAACCTCTTTAAAAGTTTATGAAGAAGTGGTTTTGCTCTCCACCATGAATACTTTGATCTTGGCAAAAATTCATGTAAGTCTAAAAGAAATAAGTGTTGAGAAGGTACATGAGATTGTTGAAACTTTGGAATGGGAATGTGTGTTATAATAAAAGGTAGTGGCGGTCCAGCAAAATTATTTTAGTGTGTGACTTATTTTGGCCAGAAAAAAAAATCTAACTGGGCTTTCTTATCTTCTACAGCCTATATATAGAACAACTCTCTCACAGGGATGTGTATTGATAATAGTCCACATAATGTAAGGCTAAGTCTAAATCATTTTAGCAACACTATTAGAGGAAGATAATAGTTGATACTATTGCTGACTCATTTTCAAAAGAGATTAATGTTTTGTATTGGAAATCCTAGATGATAATGCTGTTGTTTTCTTTTTTTGGTTTGTGGTCATATATACGGTATATAGGGGTGAAGTGTAAGTTCAGTCTTAGTATATGGAGAATAAACACAGCGGCTTCCTTCCTTCTATGTCTCTCGTACAAGCTATTGTGTCCCTTGAGGTGTGTTTTTATCTCTCCATGTCCCATATAGATTTGCTAGCAGTACTATATATATTTTTAATGTCCAAATTGCATAACCTCTAGTTTCACAGCATGGGTCTTAGACGTCAAGGCCTTATGACTTCCTAATTGAGTCATTCACTGTGCATTAATTGTGCATTAACTAGCACCAGCAGAAAGTTTTGTATTAGACCAGTGCCAAGCAATCCGTACTCTTGCCTTTCGACCAGGCTTCATGTCCGGCTCAGGCCGTTGACTTAGTTGCAGAAAAAGAGGGTAAAAAGCTGTCAGCAGCAGGATGACCATGTCAAGGATGCATTTCAGATGAGAAATGGATATAACCAATTTTATTAAATATCGTTTTAAAGCTTTATTTCCAGAATTGTATTGTTAATTTTTTTCCAAACTTATTCTGATGTGATGTGAGCAATGTTTATCCAAAATAATTGTATCGAACACTCTTAAAACAGCCTTATACCACCGCTGTCACAATGTCTGTAACATTGCCAAACCAAAAAAATTATTGCTGGATTGAAGTCGAAAAACGTTAGCTTCCTAGACTAAAATAAAGTTGTTTTTTTTTTTTTTTGTGCATAGAATACTTTGCTGTAGGGATGCTCAATTTGATTAATTTTCCCAACCGACAACCGCCGTTCGTTAACCGAACATTAACCGTTAACTGATCCGATTAGAATTAAGTGAAAATAGAACAAGGGAGTGTCTGATTAAATATACAAAAAAAAAAATTTTAGTTTTTATTTTATCATGTGCAAACAACAGCACACAGAACATATCAAGAACAGAATCTGGATTCACACATCGTCAAATTTTCACGCACCTGCAGCGTTTCCGACAACAGAGAAAAACAAAGTAATATAAATAAAAATAATAAAATAAATAGGCCTGCACTAAATTTTTTTTACTTAAATAACAAATTAAGATTACAAAACGAAAACACGCTGAAATACCTTTGAAGCTTGCCTCAGGTAGGGAAATTTTTTCATACATTGGCTGCTAAGTTTTTTCAGTTATAAAAAAAAATAGCAGGCCTGCCTCAAACCACAAACTGTCTAGTTTTTATAAAAAAAAATAAAAAAATCCCCACCAAAAGTGACAGCACACCATTCCAGATCGAGCCGCACCAAACGGTGTAACATACGTGAGGGTCGTCTCAAAGCTGCGCGGCCAGAAACGGTCCAAAGTTTTAGGCGGAAGAAGAATAACTGGATTTCTGGGGAAAGAAATCCAATTGTGCCTGGGCACACTTAATAAAAAAAAAAAAAAAAAAAAAAAAAAAAATATATATATATATATATATATATATATATATATAAAAAACATTTTAAACCGTTTAAAGGTAGTAATAATCGGTCAAAATTCATTATTTTGGTTAACAGTTAAACAGTTGATATGAGCATCTCTACTTTGCTGTAAACTGATAGAAATGGGTTTGGTTGCTGATGAGGTGTTTAAGAATTTTTTTTCTATTACCATAGAATTATTATTATTAGTAGAAATTTTTTTCTTTTGTCTTTTTAGTGACCTTCAAACCAAGGCATCAATAAATCAAAAAAAGTTCTATACTGAAAAACATAAAATTTCTTTTCATTTATTCTGATTTTATCTTGAACATAAACTAGTAAACCGTTCAACCTGACAATAATTTGCAAATCTACATTTAGGTATCTAGGTTTGTTTCAAATGTTAAAATTTTTTTAAACCAAAAGTTTAATCTTTTATCAATCAATAATTGATTAATCATTCATTTGTTTGATATTGCAAATTAGTTGTGAGAGACAAATTAATGAATTCCATATAATGTAAGCAGACACACAAAAAAAGCCTAAATTTGATTACCACGCCGAGACGTATAGTATTTTCACACCAGAGATAGAAAATGCTCACTTTCTACACATTATTAATCAATATTATTGTACACATTCAAATAAGGAGACCGAGCGAGAGAATGTGAGTGAGTGTGTTACTTTACTGTTTTTGCAACTGTTTGTGCATCGTACGGAGTGACAGCATTGCTGTATTAAAAAAATATTGTGATTTAGAGCAGATTTACATATTTACGGCAAAGTCTATTTAATTAAAGTACAAATTTGCCATCAAATCAAGTCTGAAAATGCGAGTAATATTAAAATTTGTTTAATGATCCGAATCATTCAAGTGTGACAAGTATAAATAAATGGGTAAAAAGGCAAGTACTTTTTCACAGCGCTGTATTTGTTAGAGAGACTAACTGGTGGGGAAAAGGGCTTCAGTTTGTTACGGGGCAAGTTCATGTGTTCTGATTAATCCAGATTACCAGTGGACCAGAGATGCATTACTTGGTCTTCTATTACATTGATGATAGAAGAGTCAAACCACTTATTACACTTTTCTCTCAAGTACATCCCAAAGACTTTCATAGCTGCCAGTTTAGGTGTGAAAATAAGTCTTCATGCTTCCAGAACTACTAACTTCTACTAACCTGATGAATCTTGGTTATTAATGTGCTTTAATATGCCTGTGTACATATTAAAGGACGTCAGTGAAGAAGAATAAATCTATTGATGGGGTACCCTGAAAACTCTGTAGACTCAGCAAACCAGGTGCATTTAATTTTATTGCCACATAAATGAAGTTTGATACATGATGTATGATGGGTGCATTGCTTCATGCGCTTCTCTTCTTACCCTGACCCATCACACTGTAATAGGGTAAATTTGGACTCATCAGACAACATGACCACTTACTTCAAAGTCCATAAGTACTTACTCCATAAATGTTTATGCTCTATAGCAAATTAAAGTCTTTTTATTCAATTAGCTTGATTATATTTACGGAATGTGGCAGATACCCTTATCCTCAACTCTCTCAACTCAACTCATATTTATTTGTATAGCACTTTAACAAACAAGAATGTCCCAAAGTGCTTCACATAAAAATAATAATAATAACAACAGTAATCTAATAAAATAAAATAAATACAAAATAATAATAAAAATAAATAAAACAATTTATAAAATAATAAAAGAACATAATTAAAAACACAATCACAAGCATATCAAGCAATATATAAAATTAACATCTCATGTTGGTTTAAATGCCAGAGAAAACATGTGAGTTTTAAGCCTAGCCTTAAACACCCCCAATGATGTGGCCTCACGAATGGTTAATGGTAGGTCATTCCATAATTTAGGAGCTGCCACAGAAAATGCCCGATCACCCCTGAGCTTGCATTTGGTCTTGGGTACCATCAGCAAATGTTTATCTGATGATCTGAGAGACCGGGGTGGGGCATAGGGCTGGAGCAGATCAGAGAGGTAGGGAGGGGCAAGGCCATGTACACATTTAAACGTGACCAAGAGAATTTTAAAATTTATTCGGTACTGTACCGGGAGCCAGTGAAGAGAAGCCAGAACTGGAGAGATATGTTCTCTTTTACGCGTGGACGTTAATAGTCGAGCAGCTGAGTTTTGGATCAGCTGAAGCCGATGTAATACTGCCTGAGAAACTCCAAAGTAGAGAGCATTGCAGTAATCAATGCGAGTGGTGATGAAAGCATGGATGGCTATTTCAAACAGCCTAAAGGACAAAACAGGTTTAAGTTTTGCCAATTGCCTTAACTGAAAGAAACTGGACCGAACCACAGCACTAATCTGTTTGTCAAATTTAAGGCCATGATCAAAAATAACCCCTAAATTCGACGCTGTAGGTTTAACATACTGCCCCAAATCTCCTAAATCCAGAGGTGGAACTTTACCCCTGGCACTAGGACCGAATACCAAAACCTCTGTCTTTTTATCATTAAAATTTAAAAAATTTTGGGCTAACCATGCTTTTATATCATCTAGACATGTTAACAGCGCCTTGACAGAGTAGCCTTCCTTCTGTTTTAACGGGAGATAAATTTGACTGTCATCTGCATAGCAGTGAAAGGAGATGCCATGATTTCTCAGGATACAGCCGAGCGGCAGCAAATACAATGAGAAAAGAAGCGGTCCAAGGATAGACCCCTGTGGAACCCCATATGTAAGAGGAGCCGATGATGACTCAAGATCTCCAAGGCTAACAGAAAAAGTTCTATCAATAAGATAGGATCTAAACCAGTCTAGAACTGTCCCCCTAATTCCCACCCAGTGTTCCAAGCGTGACAGAAGAATGTCATGGTCTACTGTATCAAAGGCAGCTGTTAAATCAAGCAGCAGAAGAATCACAGAGTCACCAGAATCAGTAATACGATAAATGTCGTTTAAGACTCTTAACAGAGCAGTTTCAGTACTGTGAACATACATATCCTGAGCGACATACATTTATACTGTGTATATACACAGTGGAACCTTGGATTACGGAGCATAAATCGTAGCAGAAGCGGGTAGTTTATTCTTTTATTCTTCTCTGATATAATAAACGCATTGCAACGTAATAAAACGCGCATGAATGTAATGAGGACATTTAATGCCTCTCTCTACACATGCATTGCGCAACACGGGTCGTTTGTGAACGATTCGTTCTTTTTGAGCGACTCTTTAACATGCCTCAGATGAACGAGTATCTCGGAGAGTGATTCGTTCATTTTCTATTGGGTGCGCATGCGCAAAGCATCGCAAAACCTTGAGTCGTTCGTTCTTTTTGTCACCTGACTCCCATAGACGCTATGCGGTGCAATAGATTCAAAAGAACGAACGACTGGAAGGTATGATGGTGAGTTACTCATTCTGTTTATTATAATATGTCCTTAGTTACATTGTAATATTTTCATAACTGGAACTATAGCCAAAATTTGTGTATGAGACGTATTGAGGGTATTTTTATTGACAACATTTAAATTTATTTCTGATCAAATGAACGAAATGACTCAAAAAAAGATTTGTTCATTTTGATGAACGAGTTTCAAAGAACCGAGTCACTAAAATTATTCGAACTTCCCATCACTAACACACACACACACACACACACTTTTACTTCCTGTTTGGTGTGTGTGTGTGCATCATTTCCTTAAAGGGCTATTGCTTCTTAACAGGATGAGAATGTTTTGCCCCTTTCGCAGGTTATTTACTGATTATATATAAAAGTAATCACTATTAAAATCTATTTAGATTTCATGTTGAATGATAGAAAATTCATCAATTGATTGAATTACCTTCACTATAAAGAGTCAACACTACAAGATAGACCAGAGTCCACTGTCTTAACTCTGGTCTGAATTCTGATATAATAATACATAATGAATAATAATACCTGATA
Source organism: Channallabes apus (assembly GCA_030522415.1). Lineage (NCBI taxonomy): Eukaryota > Metazoa > Chordata > Actinopteri > Siluriformes > Clariidae > Channallabes > Channallabes apus. The sequence continues at coordinate 33,370,817 of CM060118.1, forward strand.
ATAGTACACAACACACTAACATGATAAATGTTCTGAATTGCTGTATTTTTAATATCAGAATGAGTTCAGTTGTACTGAATCTGTTATTTTTCAATGTCATGTGGTAAGAGGCTTGAATTTAAGTTCAATAAGCAGAATATACTGTTCATGTTTGCATGTTTTTATATTGGGATCTTAACAGTACTGAATACTTGACTACTACTATAGTGATACAGTGTATGCTGTCATTTATAAGTAAATCTAGATATAACAAACATTAACGTATCACGGTGAAGAAAAAACTGCGATTTTCTGGTAACAAAATTGTGGCGAGTAAAAAGGCTGAATGGCGAGTGACTCCGGAAATCCACTAACCACATCGACCAGTGAGCCCTGGCATACAGACACACAAAATAAAATGTTTTATGCACACACGTGGTCATAGTGTTGTGGTAAACAGTACATGCGTGCAAGGATGTTGATTATACCAGTAAGAGACGCGCACTGAGGCCCAACAGCGGAGATGATTACCCATAATTCTGCAGCGCAAGAGAGAGAAAAACCGTTGGCTCAGTTGCGATCACTTGACGCTTGGCATCAAAACAAGAAGCGCATGCGTGATACATGGAAGTCTTGGTTTATGAGTACCAAGTATCATGTATGAAACCAAGTTCGTTTTCCAAGTCAAAATTTATTACAAATGTTTGCTCTTCTTGCAGAACAGTCGCAAAACGCGTTACTTGCAATCCGAGGTTATGTATATTATATATACAGTATATTAGTTAGACAATTCCTATTGATGGTACAATTACTATTTTTGCACAAATCTGTGAACCCTGGTTTTTCAAAAGAAATAAATGGCTGAATAAATCAACATGGCTGTGCATATCATGAGAAATAAACATTAAAAATAGTAAAAAATAAAGTTTCTGAATATTTACACTACTGCTCAGTGATCACTTGCAGAATTCTTTGTTTTTGTTTAGTGATTTATTTTCTATATTCCACAACAATACTAGATTTTTAAAAGCTATGAAATAACATATGGAATTAGATAATTATGTATCAACAGCAACAGTTAGTTGTTATTTTAAGACATGGAGGTCAGCCTTCCTGGAATAGTTCTTGCAAGAACAGTATTGTGTCAAGTGCATTTGCAAAACCCATCAAGCACCACGATGAAACTGGCTCTCATGAAGACCTTCCCATGAAAGCAGGACTAATAGTTACCTCTGCTGCAGAGAAGTTGTTCATTTAGAGTTACCAGCCTCAAAAATCACCAATTAACAGCACCTCGGATTAGAGTTGTTATGAAGGCTTTACAGATCATGAGTAGCAGATACATCGCAACTATGCAAAATAGGCATTATTGCATATTTTGGATGCCTTCTGCATTGAGTGTAGAAAGAAATAAAAATCAGCAACAGCCATGGAGTCCAGAAAGTGATCCCAAAACTTTGAAGCAGTAGTGTACCATGAATTATACTGTGTATATACAGTTATCAGTTTTAGATCAACGTACAGACAAATTAATATGGAGAATCTAAAACATTGACAATGAATTTTGCTGTTTGAGGGTAAAAATGTACATTAATCACCTGTGTTAGCTGTAGCTTGTTGCTAACAAAGCATGAACTTTTGGGCATACACTTTCCCTTTCGTCTGCGAATGCACCTACCACAAAACTTATGAAATTACGACTGGTGACTTACTACCTAGCATTTCTTACAGCATTATATTTTGCATAAATTCCCTATAAGAAAGAATGTAAACTTTTATGAAATACAGTGAACTCGGAAGTGTGCATCTTTGCCCGCATCTTAGTCGGAAAACTGGAATCTTTACCAAGGAACCTCTCTAATGACGCTTGCTTTTGCCTGCTTTTGAGGATTTCGCAGAAATGAGACACTGCATTGTTGTTAAACGGATTGAACTCCCGCATTGCTACAGCTTTTATAACTTTTTCTTTGGGGGGGGGAAGAACACACTGTTGTGATCAGTTACTAAAGAAGAGGCTCTACACTTGGACACAAAAAATGCTTTATGCGTGCACACGTGGTTACAATGTAGGGCACAGTACTCGCGTGATGTTGAGACTGAGCATGGGAGACGTTTACCCACAATCCAACAGACTGAGCGAGAGAGAGAACCATTGGCTCGGTTGTGATCACATGATGCTCATCAGACAAATCGCATGCATACTACTTGTATTTCAGGACCGTGCTCATTTATCAAGTTACTTATATTTAGGTCTAGATTTTTTTTTTCTTGCACTCTAACCATGCCAATATTTCTGTCTTTCAGAACACTACAAAATCAACATACTTTACTCTTGCTCTAAGCACCAGTTCGTGGAACAAAAATCTCAGCAACCAACATGGGTACACCAGGACGAAAACGTGCGCCTATTAAGGACCGATTCTCTGCTGAGGATGAGGCCTTGAGTAGCATAGCACGAGAGGTAAGTTGTAAATCTGTTACCGTACGTACTGTATGTGGCATGATTAGATTACAGAACTCTTGTACAACACATACAATTACACCAATAGATAATTTTATAGAAAGTCTTTTAAAGGTTGCTCATGTCCAAAACCTCTAAATTTACCTATAAATTAAGCAACATCATATAAGAGGGACTGCTGTTGTGATCAGATATTCAGTGATCTCGAGTAAGATATTGCTTTTATATAACATGTACACAAACACCATTTATAATCAACAGGTTATAGTGTGTTTGTTTATTTAGCCAGTTATTTTGCCCAGCAAACTTAATTGAATCCTTCTTCGATCGACAGAACTAACCAACTGTTTCTGGCAGAGCTGGCGACTGACAGGGTTAAAAGTAGTTTCAGATTGTTTTCACATTAGGCATGGTTGATGTGTATCGTGCCCAGGATCGATTGCTCAACCTCATCACTCCCGCACATTAACCGGCATTAACATAATTATTTATTTATTTATTTTTTTTTTTGCTTTCCATTCATGTGCAGGCTTATTTACACTCTCCAATACAGCAGGTGGCAGTATGCACCTACTGGGTTTTGTGAGCCACCATGAAACACAAGAGGAGGAGAGAATGAGAAAGTTAACCTTTGCATCATGGCTAATAATATTGATATTTCTGAAAAAAAAAAATCAGCAAAGCTCTTGTGTGTCTTCCTACTTATGGACTATGGTTATGTAGGTTAAAGAACGAGACCGGTTCGTGCTATGCGCGCACACATGTTTCAGAGGAGACAGATGGCACTGATGACGTCTAAATCCGCATCTGATTCGATCCGTGTCTAAGTATGCTGTATCGTTCTCGATCGACCTGCTGTACCCAGCAGAGTCTGGTACAGTTTTTGAGCGCGGAATCCTTGTGTTCTCAGCGGTTAATATGAAGCAGACTCTGGTTCTTAGAAACGATCCTAGGGCCCAAAAAAGGTCATGAGAATTAGGGCTGCAACTAACGATTATTTTGATAATCGATTAGTTGGGCGATTATTTTTTCGATTAATCGGATAAAAGCTAAACGCTTTAGTTTGATGTTTTGCTTAACTATATAAAACCATAAATCAGGGTAGTATTTCTGTATAAAGGTAAACTTTAAAAAATGCAAAACCCACATATAGAGTTTAATGATCTTTAAACCTTATTTTATGTAAATCAACATTTTTGCTTTTAACATTTTAACAATAATTGCAGACGGCAAGTTGACAGTGTGTGTATGTGTGTGTATGTATATATATATATATATATATATATAAAAATACACTGACGTATTCAGTTATTAAGAATGACCTAAATTTTAAATTCTCTTAAATATCTAGTCTGTAAGAAAAATAATAGACTTCTAGACATCAGTTAATACATTATTTCGATCCTCTCGTGTATTTTATCCTTTTTTTGTTGTCTCAATAATAATAATAATAATAATAATAATAAATAAATAAATATATATTCTCGTAATACGGCGACGTAGGGAGAGAAAAAAATCGCAGCTACTGGGTTCACTCTGTTTATTTTGCCTTTTTTTCCGCATTTCACTGACTCCTATGTGTTGAAAACCCTCGGTGCTTCATCCGCGCTCACCGGACACTACGAACGGCAGAAAAACGCTCGATTTTAACGCCCGATAAGAGGCGTTTAATGTAAATTGCTCCGATACCTTGGAGGATTTGGGGCGCGCGCTTTTTCCTGCAAACGCTTCTGTAACCTCCATTGCGCGGCTGTGTGTATCTGTGTGTGTATTTGTGCATCTTTATGGTTGCGTTTCTCAGTAAGGTGAGCAGCCCAACTAATCGATAACGGCATTCGTTGACAACGAATTTCATTATCGATAATTATCGATTTTATCGATTAGTTGTTGCAGCCCTAATGAGAATAAATCATGGAGGTGGTAGACTGTCCTGCAAATCTAAGTTTCTCTTTTTATTTTCACTTATGTTGCTTTTGGATATCAGCCCGTAAACGTCTGGGTTCCAGGGTTGAATACCAGTGTTAAATGGAAAGCTAGTGCGCTAGAGTGTGCAGCCTTGTGTTACAGGCTAATTTGCTTTGTAGCTGTAATTAACAGAAGCCATTCTGATGGATTTTTGATGGATCTTGGCCATTGGGTAAAAAGTGTTGTTAAAAATGACATAATGTAGGGATGCTTTAATTGATCGGCCACCAATCGGAATTGGCCAGTAATTACTTAATTTTTACTGACTGGTTTTCTCTCTACTGACTGATCACATAAACCACCAATATTATTGTAATGACGCAATAATATTGAGTCGACAATATTACATGAGTCGACAGCCATATTAACAGCATGTCATCACCAGTCTGTGAATATCACCACGTCTCATTTCAGTAAAAGAGCAAAATTGCAATATGTCAAGCCACTATGTGGGAGAACATCTGCATAAAGCTTTAACACAACAAACCTTATTCACCACTTAAGAACAACGCACAGTGAATAATTTGAGTGGAAAATGTTATCCGCAAAGGCAGCAGCTAAAAATGTAATTATAACACCACGATTTCTTAAATTAAATATATGTTTATATTCACAATATTCATTTCTGTTAAGCTGCTTTGTGACAGTACCCCTTGTTAAGTGATATCCAAATAGAACTGAATTAATGATGATTGGCTAACTAAAGAACAATTTTAGTCTATTTATAATGAATGTCCTTTGGGTTAGATGTTTGCTTATTGTGGCAATTTTTTTTTGTTTTGTAGGCAGAGGCCAGACTTGCAGCTAAGCGAGCTGCCAGGGCAGAAGCTCGAGACATCAGAATGAAGGAACTGGAGCAGCAACAAAAAAAGGTAAATCATTTCTTCTCTGTATTAAAAAAAAAAAGCCAATGTTTAAAAATAAAAAAATAAAAAAAGTGGGGGATCTTCAAATGGCACATCTTCTGACATAAAATGTTTACATTGGTCTGCCTTTTCAGTTTGTTTGTATGATGGGGGATTTTTTTGTACTTTGCTTTTCAACTTTTTATAAGATTCCAACTTTTTAACTTTTTTTTTTTTTATGTCTTGGCCTATGTTCAAGTTCACTGTGATGTTTTATGATATAAACTATAAAAACTGTATTACTTACATGGAGTCAATTCTTTTTCTTCAAATAACTATGATATTTGCGTTGAAAATATTTCAAATAAAGAACTTTGAAAAAATGTTTTTAAAGATCAGTTGGTCAATGTTGTTCTATCCATGGGTGAGTATGACTGACGATGGAGTCTCCATAAGTTTTTGTATTTGTATTGAACCTTTTTTTTAAATAGTCATTCTATAGGGATGTAACGGTATTGTATTGTAAATACCGTCGTACCGCAATAACACTTTATTTCGATAATACCGTGGTCACGTGACGGTAAAACGATACGTCTTCTGAGAAAAGTTTGCTCAGGGGAATGGAGCGAACGGGAGGTAGCGGGAACTACAATTCCCATCAGCCCAGGCGCGACCAGATCCAGTAATGCGCACATCCGATTTAAAACCCGCTTACTCCGTAATTATTAATTATCTCTTTTCCTTCGCCGCTAATAGCAGCACCCGCCATTTCCGCATTACTGGATCTGAACACTGAACATATCAATGGCGTACAAATTAGCCATCTAACTGTAAACTTTGAAACAGAAACTTCAATTTTTCAATTTTAATAACAAAAGAATTATTAAACCATGTAAAAAAAAAAAAAGTTTCAATTTAGTATTCTTGAAAACTCAGAAAAAATTATAGCAGCCTACTTATTGCAGCTGGTCCATGTGCTGAATGAGTATTTGAGAACACTCACCTCATTCACTCACTTATTCAGACAGAGACAGGATTTTCTTTTTCCCCCTTTCTCGTTTCTTTTCAGAGAGAAACCGAAATGACTGGATAAAACTATAGGTCTTCTGAGAAAAGTTTGCTCAGGCGAATGGAGCGAATGGGAGGTAGCGGGAACTACAATTCCCATCATCCTTTGCGGTATACTGTTTAATAAACACTTCTGGCACTTTTTTTGAGTCTCTTCATTAGTTTAGTTTTTCCTGTAAATGATTCAATAAATACCGTACCGTGCCACTCATACCGAGGTATTACCGTACCGTCAAGTTTTGATACCGTTACATCCCTAGCACTCTATGGTACCTCTTGTGTGAGGAGGTATTACCATAATTGTCTCATTTACATTGTTGACGGAGTCTTGTGTTCTAGTTGTAAAACATTTTGAAAACTGTATACCATTAAATGTTAGATCATATACTTGGCTTTTTCTTTGCAAATATATATAATGTATAATAAAACTTCTGTTCATAAAATTGCAGGCCAAATTTTTTTCAGGGGGCTGCAGGAATATTTTTATTTTGTGTTTTTTCCATTACAGTTTTCTTACCACGGCTCATCCTCTAGTAAAAAGTGGGGGCAAATCCAACAGTGGATGGTATGACATTAGTTTTGAAGTGCATGGGTTTGTTCACCTACTGCATACATTGAGGGAGTCTAATATATGATATAATATAATAACTGGTATTGGTGTGAAAAACCTGAGTACACTTGGTCAGCATGTATACTTGCATGTAGTTTAATTGTAGTGTGTATATCTCACAATTGTATACAGCATAATAAAAACTCACAAATGGAAAAGTTACTTATTTCCACATAAGTTTGAAAAATTAATTGATAATATCAAGTTGACCCTGTTAACTTTACATGAGACCAGATGGGCAATATGACAAAAAAGTAATCTCGATAATTTTCCCCCATATTGAACGATAACGATCTATATTTCGATATAAGCTGTTAATGCTGCCAGCTTTAAAAGAGAATCCCAACAATGACTGAAGCCACAAAAATTAAAGGGTTCATTAAATTACATTTTAAAGTATAGTTTATTAACAAAAACAGATGACAGATTTGGCCTTAAAAATTACGATACTATAGGCACATGCTCAGAATCTTTACAAGGCAGAGATTTTTATATATTTAAAAAAACTTACTTTTTATCATCACAAACATCTTGTGATGATATATTACAATGTCTTGAGATTTTTAAACAATAATGAGAAACAACATTTAGACCACACACACTAGGGCCGTCTGTTTATCCCACAATTCAGAGTTAAATGAAGGCTCTTTCACACGGCCCCAATAAACTGACATAATGGCTTAAACATGCAATGACAACAAACATGGAATGAATTATGCAGCTATCAATCTGGACCAGGACAATTTCACTTTTACTATATAGTTGGGCACCTGCTAGGTGTTGTATAGTTCATATTTGAACCACCAAAATAACGTTTTATTAGAACTGCGCAGCTTTGGCCAGCGTGAACACTCCCGTTAGTAACGAGGCGAATAAGGAGCTAAACTTCAGCCTCGTGTGCTTAGGGGCATCATATCTTTCGCTAGAAAGTTAGAAACGGCCCTGGTTATATCCTTGCTCCTTTTGGACACCTTTCATAAAGTGTAATGGCCACGAAAGACGACACGATCGATATCTGCTTTGCTACAGCCCCACTGCTAGCGCTGCTAGTTGACGGAGTAGCATCAGGCCGCATTTTAATGCTCAGTGTGGTCGTGTGGGTGATGCGTTCATATAACTGAGTTCGTGCTACTTTTTTTTGTCGACAATTTCAACATCTTTGGATAATAACTCGAGGTTAGATTCACTTTCGTCGCTGCTTCCACTCATTTATTTATTTTTTTGTCGTCCTGGTGGTCAAGTTTGCTTCGCAAAGTGCGGTAGGAAATTAACTTTGACCTGCACGGCACACGCAAGCTGCACGCTGATTGGTTGTTGTCGTGTTGTTCTGCTGTGTGATTGGCTCTTAGATTAATCCATATCGAGCAAAAAATGTCTAGAGCTTTTCATCGTTATTAAAATCAAATAATCAGATAATCGTTTATCGGCCCAGCCCTAAGACCAGACATTTACAGTATCTGCTGAGATGTGCACTTTACATTATAACGCCTAGACTCAGTGTTAATCACAGGTGGTTTCTCATGGTAGTGACAGAATAAACATGTAAGTGGTATTGTGCATTAAATCTCTTCCATGTTCTTAGTTAAGACAGATGTTTAACTATATGATTTGCAGTTTGCTTGACCTGCCATCAGGTTGCTGAATGGCACTTGATTCTAGTCTGGTTTATTAAGGAATGAAATGCAATTTGCTCTCTGTAGACTTTATTTTCTTTAAAATTGTATTGTTAGAAACCTGGGCATCAGTGGACTATTGTTTCATGATGATTAAAAGTAGAACCATTTTGTTGTCATGCAAGTAACACCCATTGTCTAAGAGTCATTATCCTATACAGACATGGCCAGAGGTTTTGAGAATATTAATTGTCACAAAGTCTGCTGATTCAGTGTTTGTAGTTCTTTATATTGTATATTTATATAGTATTATTTATTACAAGCGCTTCAAAAAAAGCAACAAGCAATTCTGCGATGTTTGTTTGGAGTTTGATGAAATTTGCATTTGATGAAATGATAAATCTTAGGGCAGGCCGTTTGTATGCCGAGGTACCACTGTATATCATGATGAATATCAATATGAAAAGAATTGTAAATATATATTTTTACTGCATCACCCAGCCCTAGACTAATGTGTTGTTTTTCTTTTTGTTTTAGTCTTTTTTACGGCATATATAAAAACCAATTAACTGAGTTGCATAGCTATTTGTTTATTCTGCTAAAGCATGTGATTTGTGGGTAAACCCGGAGAATCTCTCATGTTCTTTGTATTTTTAATTTCACTTTCTTCCACCCCATTGGTGGTCCTCTTATCCGAATTCAGGCCGACACAGAAAAGGCTCGCTACGGCAGTCAATCCAGAAGCCACAGTCACAGAGTTTGTATCTTTTTTTCTGTCTTATCTATATTATTTTCCTATTTCCACAGTTTTCTCCTCTGTTTCGACTGTCTTCTTTTGTTTCTGTTCTGTTATTTGACTTTGTTTTCTAATCTTTTCCCCAAACCCACCCCAATTCTTTCTTCAGAAGGGCCTGGAAGATGATGCTATGTCAGTTCACAGCACTCGAAGTTACAGGGTTTGTAACAGTTTGTTGCAGCTAAAGTTTTGTCTCTACAACTGTTACTGCATGCAAATTATGTTGGATATGCTTACAACTATTAATTTCCAGGCTTATGTATAATGGTAAACTTTTTGTTTGCTACTATGCTTGTATGATTATTTATTTATTTATTTATTATAAACATTGTCCATTTGAAATTATCACAATGCATTATTTACACTCCTTTTATTTATTTATTTATTAGGGCCGGGACCCGATTAAAAAAATAATCTAATTAATTAGAGGCTTTGTAATTAATTAATCGCATTTTAATCGCATATAAATATTTGACCTTATTTTAGATCACCCTAGGTGATACTTGAGGCTCGATGTGCTGCGGTGATATGCGAATTCCGTGTTGCATAGCTTGCACACAACCATGCTCTTATCGACGCTTCCATCCATTCGTTTTTTTATAACAAAATTTCCCGTCCACAGTGTAATATATTTGAGTTTGATGTTAATTCACTGGCGGGCCACCAGGGGGCAATAATACGGCGCTGTATACTATACGTGTCGTGTGCACTGAATGCAGTAAAAGAAGAATACCGTTTTCTCCATGCTTCCATTTCTTTTCCTCTGGTTGTCTCACACAAAAAGCAAGTAATATTATCGATGTTAGTTGTGCATATTGATGCAAAAATAACACACAGGGCCAACCAAAGCGGTCTCATCAGCTTCTTTGTCCATGTTTACTGTGGTTTGTTTTTGTCTGAACACTAGTTGGTGATCCAGTATAATCGGTCCGGTGAAACTCATCCAGTGAGAAACGTTCCGCGGTGCAAAAATAAGTGCGATTAAAATGCGTAAAAAAAAATTTACGCGTTATTTTTGTGTAATTAATAGGGTTGTTCCGATTCCGATACTGGTATCGGAAATGCTGCCGATACCACAAAAAAATCTGGCATCGGAATCGGCGAGTACTTGAGTCCACGTACCGATCCGATACCATTTTCCTAAACATAGGCTATTTATAGCCTATGATGTGATGCGCCCCAGAGACTTTAAAAAGGGGGGCGCCTTTGATCTCCGCAAAAGGAGCGCATGAATGAGCATGAATGAGCTGCGCGAGCTCCCGCGGCACCTTCACTTCCGCGTAGAGCCCGCCTTCGCATCCCTGCCGCCGAAGTGGAAAAGGCCGCAGAGAGCCTTTAACCCTTTCCTTCCACATTTTTCTAAATAAATGACCCTTTTTGCTGTAAGACCTCGCCTCGTGTCCATGTTTCATGGTGTCGCCCGTTCACTTAGGGTCGAACCCGTTACACAGGGCTAGTAGTATTTTACTTACAAAAAGAAATTGTATATATATATATATATATATATATATATATATATATATATATATATATATATATATATATATATATATATACACACACACACACTGTACAGATACACACCCAGGTATCGGATCAGTACTCGGTATCGGCCGATACCCTGAGCCCAAGTATTGGAATTGGTATCGGGAGGGGAAAAATGGTATCGGAACATCTCTAGTAATTAATTAATCAAAATTAATGCATTAAAGTCCCGTCCCTATTATTTATATATAAATTCTTTTCAATTTAATGAGACTAGCGGAGACATGATGATATTTTTTCTGTGGATCTGTAGCCAGTATGAAAAATCAACTGGCCAGGGGATTTTCAAGTAATATAGTAATGGGCATGAAAAATATACTGTAATACATACTATATTGTGATCTAATGCATTTACAAGGTATTTGTGTAAAGACTGAATGTTTCTCTGTTAATGCCACTCCGTGTTAAAGAGGCAGCTACATAGAAGAGCAGCAGTTAAAAAAAATAAACCGCATATTTAATAATGAATTGTCGTAATAATTAATATTAATATAAAGGGTTATGTGTTGGGACAATTACCTTTTCGCATAGGGCCAGGTACGTGTGGACAGTTTTTTTTTTTTTTTTTTTTTTTTTTTTTCCTCGTAATAAATGAAATCATCATTCATTTATTTTATCGAGTTGATCGAGGCTGATCGAGTTTAAATTATTGTGGTTTACAAAATCCTGATCACTATGCAGTCATATTTCAGTAGAACCATTTAAATAGCTCTCCTTCCAACATATGTTTAATTAAGTAATCTACAAGACTCACATGTCATCAGTCCATCATGATTGAGTCATTGAAAGTCTGAACTTTATTCAGATTGGTTGTTTCTTTATTTAGTATATTAAAAATAAGCAATGTTGGATTTCACGTGCATTTCTAACTTGTACATTTGTAAGTATATAATATATCATAATATACATTCATCACACGTGATGTGGTGTTTGAAATGTAAAAGAATAATTGTTTCCCTAAGTCTAATAAGCCTTCAGTTATATCCAAAACCTAATAGGAGATTAAATACCTCAATAAGGACCTTTAGAAAGACAACACTAATTTATGATGGAGTATATGGTTTTTAATTTTGATGATAATGTAAATATTTCACACATCGTATATTATGGTGGTAACACATGTAGTTCAATGCCCCTGCTCAATATACTTCAATATACAGTACTGTACACTTATCATTTCAATGTTTGCTGACCTGATATTTAAAATCGCAGTAATTTTAATCACACTTAGCATGAATTAACCATATTCTTCTTTTTTTATTTATTTATTTTTTAGAGCTCAGGTTATAATGATCTTCACAAAAAGTCTGCTTCCCTCAGGAAAAAACCTGACCTACTGGTCAGTGCTTCTGACTCTGAGTATACATTTCTATTAGTAAACCCATGTTTTGTGTATATGCACTTTGTAAAACATGCCTGCTGTTTTCCAAACCATATTTAATGTTTTAACCCCAAATGCGGCGATCAGGCAGAACTGTAAGGTTTATGTTCCCCAGTTTGTAGATTAATGGACTACATTTTTGTGCATTTTTGCTCTCGTTCCTCCTTTTTTATTATTTCTTTTCTATACGCAACAGGTTTTCTCACCTTTGTTTACAGGGCGAACTTGTTCAGTTAAGAAGGACAACATAGACCTGACTCCAAAGTGTGATACTAGGTGTTTGGTACACTGCCTGGCCAAAAAAAGGTCGCTGTTTGGATTTAAGTACACTTAATATGTTTCAGTTGGCAACAATTAATTTAACCCTAACTGATGCAGTGAGTTGCTTCTTACGTATTTCTTAGAGTGTCGGATCTTGTGGTCATGGAAAAGATGTTATTCAAAACGGTCAAATGAAGAAATGTGGTTGCGGCGGGGGGGATGATAAATAAATGCACCATCACGCTTGGTGAAATCCTAGAAAAACTATGTCAGTAATGTTTAATAGTAAAAGAATAAAGGCATTTCCACATGTGACAAGTGTTCTCAGGAATGTGACTAAACAGCTGTGTGCTTCAGCTATGAATCACATTCATACGTGTGGCGATTCACATATCGGGCTTTATTAAATCAACCATGAAAATTTTTTAAAGTTTACAATTCTAATAAAATCAAGTGGAAAATATGGGGCAGTGGTGGCTCAGTCGGTTAAGGCTGTGGGTTACTGGGTTACTGATCGGAAGGTCGGGGGTTCGAACCCCAGCATCGCCAGGTTGCCACTGTTGAGCCCTTGAGCAAGGCCCTTAACCTATCTGCTCCAGGGGCGCTGTATGCTGGCTGACCCCGCGCTCTAACCCCAGTTTCCTACTTGGGATATGCGAAGAAGACATTTTTCAAATTCTATTATACCCGCTTTTTTAAATAATCAAATTTATTATATATGACTATCAGATTTACTATGCGTTTGTCTGTTTGATCTGGCTAACAGGAATTTGTTTAGAGTCTAGACATGAAGAGATGACGATAATTGATATGTGGAGATATTTCGGTTATAAAGTGGGCAAAAAAAATGGCGAGTGCCAAAACACAGCATAACCGATGTGCACATGTTGTTATAGTGTGATAGAGTTGTTTTTTTATATTGGGACATTCACTGCACATTCAAGATTTTATCATTTATTTCTAAGGACACAAAAGATTCAATATTCAAAAGACACAATATTATTTTCACACATGCCCTGACAACCACAGTGTCCTGACCGTAACCCTATTTGTTAGAATGTGCTGGTGAAGCCTATATGGAGCAGTTTGTCTATCCCGTCACAAGCAGACGTTCTGGTCCAAGACTTTAAAGAATTAAATGTTTTTTGATGATGTATATGGTTGTCAAAACAAATGCAATGGTAAAGTAGAATTGTGATAAAAGCTAATAGTGGTCCAAACAAAATATTAGCGTGTGTGCCTTTTTTGGCCAGGCAGTGTATATAATGGTACTTTAATAATGTAATTACTGTCAGTCCATTGTAGTACATGTACATGTAATGATATAGAATTTGTGGTGTTTTTTTAGGAATAGTTAATAGTAATAATAATTAAAAAAATATTTTAAAAATATTTATTTAAAATACATAGCTTATCATTAATGTTTTTGCGTCTAGGTTAGCTCAAAGTATCCCCTGAAGTCACCTTTGACGACTAATTATTGCACTAATAAAAAAAATGACATTGTCTTTCAGTAAGCATGAAAACACAGTAAATGGACTTGGGGAAAGGTTACTGGAATACAAAGTATTTACCCAAAGTATTATAATATTATATGATACTCCATGGCGTATCAGAAGTTTTAAATAAAAATCAGTTTTTGGAAAAAAAAAAACTAACAAGAAGTATATGTGTGTGTATATATAATATATAAAATATATATACACACACACATATAATATATATATATGTATGTGTGTTTCATTTATATATTTATTACTATTATAATTTACTTATTTTTACCTTAGACGGGATTGTATTATGACCAAAGGAAATACAGCAGTCTAAAGACCTCCAAACCACTTCCTTCTCTCTCTTCCACTGTCTCTACCCATCAGCCTCGGGTTTGTCTTTCCATCTTTGTTATCCATTTACACTATCATACAATGAACATCTCTACGTCTACTTCCTACTGTACATGAGAAATGTGCCACAACCCGAGCGGCATACAGTAACAGAAATGTGTTTGCTTTATTCCGAGCTTTCTCAAGTCATGCTGGACAAGGGTGTCTGCCAAATGACATAAATGTCTAAAGAGTGGTCTATTATTTCATATTTTATCTTCTTTAGTGATATGCAAGCATTTTTCTAGAATATAATGCTTATTGTTGGAAAAGTAACATTTGGTGTCCAAAACATTGTAATGCACAAATAATAAAATAAATATCGAAGACAAAAATCGTGTAAAAAAAACCACTTATGTTGTACTCGAACCCTCACCAACCCCTCCCCCACTCCTTACAGGCTTCCAGCTCTAGCTCTACAGGTCTGCTGCGTAGCTACAGCGCGGTCAGTCTGTCCTTAAATGTGTTTGCATGTATAATTATATCTAATTCATGATTTGCTGTGGTGTAGAGAACAGCATGTTGAAAGATTAACTTTCTTATATTATTCATATAACGTGTGTAAACAGTAATCTGCAAAAATGCGGTGCCCCCTGTCTTATTGGATATTTTATTTTAATTTAATTATTTTTTTAAATCATCTGATTGTAGCAAGTCTTAGTATTAGGCAAATACATATATTTCTAAATAAAGCTAAAATTTGGTTGGTGCACACAAAACTACACCGCTTCTGGAACGGATGAAGGTTCGAAAGTTTCAAAGGCTCCAAGTTGTTTGGCATTATTCGCCAGCACTATTTTGGCAAAAACCAAACAGCATTTCAGCAGAAACACTACATATCCACTGTCAAGCATAGTGATGATTTGGGATGCAGCCACAGGACCTGGGCACCTTCCAATCATTGAGTTGACCATGAAATTGTTCGAATACCAGAGTATTCTTGAGGCAAATGTGAAGCCATCTGTTTAATAGCCAAATTAGGAAATGCAACCGGACGATGATCCTTTTAAAATAGCCTAGTCCAAAGTCTAGACAGAATTGTGGTGAGAGGCTTCTTTAAGAAAGCTGCGCATAGAGAGAATGCCCAAAAACCTCAATGTTGTAAAGAAGAGCGGGCCAAAATTCCTCCACAGTAATGTGTGAGACTGATAGTTATACAGGAAATGATTACATCAAGTTACTGCTGCTAAAAGTCTCGCTAGAAGCGACGGAATCATGGAGTACACAGTATCGCCCACATGTTTTCTCTTTTTGGCTTCATTGTTTTTAAAGAAATTATATTATAATTATATGGTGAAAAAACTTATGATGTTTGCCTGAGGTTGTATTTGTGTAATATTAAGGCCTGCTATTTTTTTACACAAAATATGTACAATTAAAAGAGGGAGGAATAACACTTACTGTACATATAACCGTGTGTTTGTGTGCGCATGTAAATAAGGAAGTTGTGTAATTGATCGTGGATTTGCTGAATAGTGGCGTCTATGGTTTATCCTTAGGCCTCAGTATGTGATGCTGCTCTCTATGGGACATACGGTTCCAGAGCTGTAAGTGCAACTTTCATTTTTAAATGCAGAAATAATACAGAACATTTTTCTTGCATGGAGAAGGGTTTTTGTTAACTTGGAAATGCCAGTATTTGATGGACAAATTCTAAGATAACTATAAGCCCTATCCACCCCGCATTTTATACGTTTTGTCTTATAAGTAAATGTAGGCAATATCCTGAAGGAGAATGTTTAAGCCCGGTGCCACTAGGAGTTACGTCACTTCCTACTCCGAGCCTTTAATTCATTTAGCCACTGCTGTGCAATTGCTGTTTCCTAGCAAATCACGTCTATGGTGGTTGAAAATTCGACAGCCAGCAAAGTACACAGCTAAATAGTTCTAGTTCACTAGGGTTTGAGGGATATAAGACTTTATATACGGTGGAACATTTTGATGACACAAAATGCACAAAAATTCCAGATTCCTGGTAGGAGCAGCTGATTCTGATCACTTTAATCAAGGTAGTGAGGAACTTATTGAGGTAATGGAGACCTACGATTCTGATTTACCTGCAAAGATGCAGAAAAATCGTACGTTTGAGAACAAAAGTCAGGATTGGATTCTTTTTTTGAATTAATTCTGGTCAGGTAAATAAAATTTTAAACAAAATATACCTATGTATGTTCAGAACGAAACACAGAAACACAAATTCCTAGTTGGAACGCTGCAGACGCTTTCAAATCTAAAACTTACACATGTTAAACTTACGAAGACATTCATCTTTTTTTTTTATTTTTTTTTTTTATACGGACCATGAAATTTTCATCAGTATGCAACATGAATGTTATATTTTCATTACTCTCCCAAAACCTAAAATGTTCTCAACCTTCTAAATTACTGAAGGTTTGGTGTCAGTCTGGCGCCTACGTCTGGCGTCAGTCTGAATGGGTTGCTTGTACTTACAGACATCTGAATACAGCTGGTGCTCTTCTGGTGCTAGTTCCACCCGCAGTAGTCCAGTGGTAAGCACATGCACCATGCATGAACTACCACATATGGGTTATGTAGATATACATGAATGTGTACAGCATGTGGCAGATTACAGGCTTTTTTCGGGTATTTTGTCATTAGATGACAAGAAGCTGTAGCTTGGCCAGGGTGGTCTGCAGGGTCCATACTTTCGCGGTGTTGCAGTGTCCTCACATAGCTTTGTCAATATTAAAATATAATACTTGCAAAGATTATTTGCATGTTTTTGTCATGTTTGACTGTTTTGGTCTTGGAATCCTGTCCCAAGTTGCTGTTGTCGAGTGCATTAACTAAAGAAACATGCTTGTGCAGATGGTACATTGAAACTAATTAGAAATACTGTATGCATTTGTACACTCTGAAAACACACAATCCAAATGGACTGCATCTGTAAAAGCAGACTTAAAGTATGCTACTGTGTTTTTACTTTGACTTGACTATACGCAAAAAAGGAGTGCATTATTATTATTATTATTTTATTTTATGTATTCATTTATTTATTTTTCTAATTTCCAAGTCCTCTTCTGATGATGATTGTGCCAGCATTACGTCACAGGATCACCTCAAACGTGAAAGGAGGGATAGTGTGGTGAGCCAACTACGACCCTTGACCCAATCATCTGAACTCGACAAACTTGCTATTTTTGTTTTGTTTGCCTTTTTGCTCATCTAAGATTTTTACCTTGTAGTCGTCTGAACTTTCGGACATGAGTGAGACTGCTGCAGACTATTTCAGCCGTTCGAATCGCAGAGGTAGTATTGTTTCTGACCTAGACGATCTGAGCATCCCAGATCTTGACATTGTAAGTTATGGCACGGTGACCTGCTGCACGTACTTATTAATGTTTGTCTAACACGAGTGTGTTCCTCAAGTCTAATAATTTTCTTTTTATGTATGCTACTAAATGGGTGGTTTGGATATTAAAAAATTTTTTGTATGAATATTTACATGTTTATAAATATAATTTATCTGCCTGTCAGTTTAAGACATGTTACTCCTACCTAACAAGAACTGTATAATGCTAATGTATAAGCGGTTTCATGAAGGTGTGGGAGTGTGTCTTGTGATTTGGGCAGCAGAGACTGTATTGCCCTTGTTTGTTTGTTTGTTTGTTTGTTTGTTTTTGTCTTTTTTTGGACAAGTTCCAGTTGCGGTGCTATAAATGTTGCAATGATGTTGTACACGTTCTATAAACATACAGTAACTGCATCCAGTTTTCTCTTCCCATTTGCAGATAGAAAGGACCAGCATGTGAAATTTTTAATTCTAAATATTCTGATGACATTTTCTTTCTTTTCTTTTTCATAGATGGACGAAAAATCTGACAAGCAGTACGATTCCTTTAGTCGGGTGAGTTTGTGAACTGTGGTTACTTTTTTTGTGTCTGTGATCAGGAGCAGAAAACTCCAGCATGAGACTAAAATTTGCATACCACAGTACACAGTTTATACTGTAAAAAGTGGGACTGGGCTTAATTAACAATTGTTAAATTAATATTAGTAACAAGTGCATAATAAAATGTACTTACTGCATTCTGGAGTCAAATTAAGCTGATTTAAACAAATGCTGATTATTTATTAATTCCATTTCAAGTTAATTTTTTAAGTTTTCAAGTTTTTTCAATTTTCAAGTTAAGCTATTTCCTCTCAGTCTGCTCTAAAGTAAAGACGTCCTCTCCGTCTGCTCCTTTTGTATTTGGCTAAAAGTCGGGCTTAGCATGGTAGTTAGTTCGGTGTGTGAATTTTATTACAATGTACGTTATATACTATATAATATTCTTTAAAGAGGCGGTCGGGCTAGTCAGTGTTTCAGAGTGTTAGCGTTAGCTTCTCCTCCCCCACTTTAACAAGTGATTAGCTGACCTTGACACTGAGTGTCTGAATGCAGCAGTTAACTGTTGCTCTAGCGGTGAGGAATTAACTTAAAGGGCACCTACGGTGCTACATGGACTTTTTCAAGCTGTTTGGACTGCATTGTGTGTTAGGAGAGGGTGTACACAACCACTCTACAGTGATAAAGAGCCGCCCAGCGATTTTCTTTTAATTTAATAATATAAGATGCCCCTTCTGAAATCAGCCCGTTTTCAAAAGCCTGTCGGTGTGAAGTCACACCGACAGAGGCCGCTCCTACTACAGTTGATTGACACTGGTGTTTTAGCAAAGACCCGCCCCGAGTGAAAAAAAGAGCCGTCGGCCATTGTTTTTCTACACTGGAGCAAAATGGCGCCTACATGAGTGTGGTTAGGTGGTTAGGATTGATGTCCTAGTGGTTAGGATTCGGCACTTCCATGTGGGAGACCCGGGTTCGATTCCTGCTTAAGGTACATGCTTTTCTTGCACTACATATTTATAAAGTTTTTCTAAAGATCGTTTAGTAACGAGGCGAGTGCGCTATGCTTCGGTAAGCTTTTCTGACATAAGGAGAGACCCAATCAAACACACACACACACACACACACACACACAATGCTTCGCGTGTATGTTGTCCTATTCCCGGCATCTATATGACTCATTCACACACACAGACACACACACACACACGTTGCCTGTCAGAAAGGTCTCTGTTTATTAACAGCAAAAGATCGGTATAAATATGTTTGACTAAACGCCTGTGCTATAGACATATGTTACTACAAATGAACCATTGTAAATGTCCTGGTGAGATCCCGAAAAAACAATGCTTCGCGTGTATAAGGTCGCGGGTTGAATAGCCGGCATTTCAGCGGTGGTAACTGTTAATCCTTCGTGGTCCAATGGCTAGGATTCAGCGCTATAACGCGGTAGCCCCGGGTTCGATTCCCCCTCAAGGCACATGCTTTTTGCACTACATATTTACAAAGTTTTCCTAAAAGTTCGTTTAGTAACGAGGCGAGTGCGCTATGC
The DNA here is from genome assembly GCA_030522415.1 of Channallabes apus. Lineage (NCBI taxonomy): Eukaryota > Metazoa > Chordata > Actinopteri > Siluriformes > Clariidae > Channallabes > Channallabes apus. Next base: position 33,390,623 of record CM060118.1, read on the forward strand.
TTCGGTAAGCTTTTCTGACATAAGGAGAGACTCACACACACACACACACACACACACAATGCTTCGCGTGTATGATGTCCTATTCCCGGCATCTATATGACAGTCAGACACACACACACACACACACACACACACACACACACACACACACACACACGTTGTCTGTCAAAAAGGTCTCTGTTTATTAACAGCAAAAGATCGGTATAAATATGTTTGACTAAACGCCTGTGCTATAGACATATGTTACTACAAATGAACCATTGTAAATGTCCTGGTGAGATCCCGAAAAAAACAATGCTTCGCGTGTATAAGGTCGCGGGTTGAATAGCCGGCATTTCCAAGCAGCAGCCATTAATCCTCCGTGGTCTAGTGGTTAGGATACGGCGCTCTCATCGCAGCAACTCGAGTTCGATTCCTGGTCTGGGAAGTCAAAAGAGTTTTACAACCAGATTCACATGTAAAGTTTTATATACATATATAACTATATATATATAAATATGAGTGCATAATAAAAATCTTACAAAATATAGGGGAAATATATATATATATATATATATATATATATATATATATATATATATATATATATATATATAAAATAAAAATAATAATAATATATATATATATATATATATATATATATATATATATATATATACAGTGGTGTGAAAAACTATTTGCCCCCCTCCTGATTTCTTATTCTTTTGCATGTTTGTCACACAAAATGTTTCTGATCATCAAACACATTTAACTATTAGTCAAAGATAACACAAGTAAACACAAAATGCAGTTTTTAAATGAGGGGTTTTATTATTTAGGGAGAAAAAAAATCCAAACCTACATGGCCCTGTGTGAAAAAGTAATTGCCCCCTGAACCTAATAACTGGCTGGGCCACCCTTAGCAGCAATAACTGCAATCAAGCGTTTGCGATAACTTGCAACGAGTCTTTTACAGCGCTCTAGAGGAATTTTGGCCCACTCATCTTTGCAGAATTGTTGTAATTCAGCTTTATTTGAGGGTTTTCTAGCATGAACCGCCTTTTTAAGGTCATGCCACAACATCTCAATAGGATTCAGGTCAGGACTTTGACTAGGCCACTCCAAAGTCTTCATTTTGTTTTTCTTCAGCCATTCAGAGGTGGATTTGCTGGTGTGTTTTGGGTCATTGTCCTGCTGCAGCACCCAAGATCGCTTCAGCTTGAGTTGATGAACAGATGGCCGGACATTCTCCTTCAGGATTTTTTGGTAGACAGTAGAATTCATGGTTCCATCTATCACAGCAAGCCTTCCAGGTCCTGAAGCAGCAAAACAACCCCAGACCATCACACTACCACCACCATATTTTACTGTTGGTATGATGTTCTTTTTCTGAAATGCTGTGTTACTTTTACGCCAGATGTAACGGGACACGCACCTTCCAAAAAGTTCAACTTTTGTCTCGTCGGTCCACAAGGTATTTTCCCAAAAGTCTTAGCAATCATTGAGATGTTTTTTAGCAAAATTGAGACGAGCCTTAATGTTCTTTTTGCTTAAAAGTGGTTTGCGCCTTGGAAATCTGCCATGCAGGCCGTTTTTGCCCAGTCTCTTTCTTATGGTGGAGTCGTGAACACTGACCTTAATTGAGGCAAGTGAGGCCTGCAGTTCTTTAGATGTTGTCCTGGGGTCTTTTGTGGCCTCTCGGATGAGTTGTCTCTGCGCTCTTGGGGTAATTTTGGTCAGTCGGCCACTCCTAGGAAGGTTCACCACTGTTCCATGTTTTTGCCATTTGTGGATAATGGCTCTCACTGTGGTTCACTGGAGTCCCAAAGCTTTAGAAATGGCTTCATAACCTTTACCAGACTGATAGATCTCAATTACTTTTGTTCTCATTTGTTCCTGAATTTCTTTGGATCTTGGCATGATGTCTAGCTTTTGAGGTGCTTTTGGTCTACTTCTCTGTGTCAGGTAGCTCCTATTTAAGTGATTTCTTGATTGAAACAGGTGTGGCAGTAATCAGGCCTGGGGGTGACTACAGAAATTGAACTCAGATGTGATAAACCACAGTTAAGTTATTTTTTAACAAGGGGGGCAATCACTTTTTCACACAGGGCCATGTAGATTTTGAGTTTTTTTTCTCCCTTAATAACGTAAACCTTCATTTAAAAACTGCATTTTGTGTTCAATTATGTTATCTTTGACTAATAGTTAACGGTTTTTGATGAGCAGAAACATTTAAGTGTGACAAACATGCAAAAGAATAAGAAATCAGGAAGGGGGCAAATAGTTTTTCACACCACTGTATATATATATATATATATATATATATATATATATATATAAATATATATCCCCTATATTTTGTAAGATTTTTATTATGCCCTCATTTGTACATTGTATATTTGTACAACTATTTTACTAGTTAAATTTATTTTCTTTAGTATTTCTTTTTATTGATATTTATTCCTTACGTATTTATTTTATTTTTAAGGTCACTGGCTGTCGTATAAGCATTTCACTGCATATCATACTGTGTATGACTGTGTATGTGACAAATAAAATTAGAATTTGAATCAAAGGAGAGGAAGATAAGTGGAAGGAGACAGAGAGGGAGACAGAGAGGGAGACAGAGAGGGAGACAGAGAGGGAGACAGAGAGGGAGAGAGAGAGGGAGAGAGAGAGGGAGAGGGAGAGAGAGAGACAGAGTATGGGAAGGTGAGCATGAATGAACAGATGCAAGAGGAGACAGGAAGATAAGCAGCAGGGAAGATTTAACACGTTAATATCAGATCTATGAGGAAGAGAGCAAGAGAGTAGAAATAACTCCTTTATATATAAAATAATTCTAACATCATGTAAAATTATTTTTAACTGTTTTTTAAATATTTTTAACTGTTGTCAAAGCTATACCCCACTTGTATTGTGAAGACACGCCCCACAGAACTGGGGGGCGGGTTCAGTAGAGGTCATTAACATTTAAAGGAGCATGTACTGAAACAGGTTGCTGAGAACAGAGCTACTTTTTACCAGGTAAAAGTAATGTTTTTCTTACACAACAATTGAGAATTTTTAATTAAAGTATATTACAAACTTTTCATTAGGACCCTAAAGAATCATATTAACTTATGCAAAATTGAGTCTGTGTGGGTCCTTTAAAGATTTACCTTTTGTGTTTTGAATTGAGCTCAATATATAAACTATTAAATTAAAGGGGACACGTTTAGAAACAGAATATTCTCCAAGTCTGGATAAATGCAGAGGGTTGTGTCAGGAAGGGCATCCGACGTAAAAACATTTGCCAAATTAATGATGCAATTCAATTCAATTCAGTTTTATTTGTATAGCGCTTTTAACAATTGACATTGTCTCAAAACAGCTTTACACAATCAAAAGAATTATTTAAGTTTGTATGGAATGTGAATGTGTATGAATCAAAATGTTCAGATATTCCCTGGTGAGCAAGCCCGAGGGCGACAGTGGCAAGGAAAAACTCCCTGAGACGGTAATAGGAAGAAACCTTGAGAGGAACCAGACTCGACAGGGAACCCATCCTCATCTGGGTGAAACAGATAGCAGGAAATGATCTGCATTTATACTGTGTTAAGTGTTAGGTTCAGCTATAATAGTTGATGTTAATTGATGTTATAATAGTTGATGTAAAATGGAGTCCAGTAATTATTCGAGACTCAGATAGACTTGTAGAAAGTTCCAGTCCTGAACTATCGAATTGTCAAGTCCTCAGAGAAACAGCTGACAACACCAGTCGAGGCCAGAACCATCTTCTAAGTAGATAGAATCATCCCCAGACACCAGGCACATCCTAAAGAGACACACGGGGCATCCATGCGATGAAACCGGGCACCAGGATGGACCAGACAGGTCCGGAGGGCAGAGGGAGTCTGGATCACTGGCAGCTCAGGAACCACATGTGTAGCTCGACAGAGAGAGAGAGAGAAAGAGTGAAAGGGGGAGACAGGGGGAGAGAGGAAAGAGAAAGAGGGGGAGGAAGAGAAGAGGAGGAGAAATTGCAATTAGGTATGGTCACAGTCACAATGTCTAATGTGAATGTATATTTACTGTAGAGTGCAAGCAGGGACTCCGGCAGGACTAACTATGACAGCATAACTAAAGGGAGAGCCAGAAGGAAACACAAACATGAGGGCTCCCTGAGATGTAAAGCAAACAATCACCTCACCGTCAACAAACCTGAGTGATCAAATGAGACTGAGGAAGACAGCATCTAAAACATACCAGTTCACCATAATACTCTACGTCCATGAGTCCCCCAGATCTGCTCCTTTACCTTATGGCAAATCTATTTATAAAAATGCTTGGCTAAATAAATAGGTTTTTAGCCTAGACTTAAACACTGAGACTGTGTCTGAGTCCTGAACACTATTTGGAAGACTATTCCATAATTTTGGTGCTTTGTAATAAAAAGCTCTGCCCCCAGCTGTAGTTTTCATAATACGCGGTACTGACAAGCAGCCTGCATCCTTTGACCGAAGTAGGCGTGGCGGATCGTAAGACACTAGCAGTTCGCTCAGATACTGCGGGGCGAGACCATTTAATGCTTTATATGTCAAGAGTAGTATTTTAAAATCAATGCGAAATTTCACAGGGAGCCAATGCAGTGAAGATAGGATAGGGGTGATGTGCTCATATCTTCTGGTTCTAGTGAGGACTCTCGCTGCTGCATTCTGGACTAGCTGAAGCTTGTTTATGCACCTAACTGAACAACCAGACAGTAAGGCATTACAATAGTCCAACCTAGAAGTGATAAAAGCATGAACTAGTTTTTCTGCATCGTTTAGCGACAATATATTTCTTATTTTGGCGATATTTCTGAGGTGAAAGAATGCTATCCTGGTGATATTATCTACATGAGCTTCAAATGAAAGGCTGGAATCTATAATCACGCCGAGGTCTTTTACTGTTGCACTTGACGGAACAGAAAGGCCATCTAAAGTTACGGTGTGATCTAAGATTTTACTTCTAGCTGTATGCGGTCCTATGACTAGAACTTCTGTCTTATCCGGATTAAGCAGAAGGAAGTTAATTAGCATCCAATTTCTTATGTCCTGCACACATTGCTCAACTTTATTAAGATGGTTTTTCTCATCAGGTTTTGTTGAGACGTATAGCTGTGTGTCGTCAGCATAACAATGAAAACTAATACCATGCTTACGGATTATTCAATTCAATTCAATTTTATTTGTATAGCGCTTTTAACAATTGACATTGTCTCAAAACAGCTTTACACAATCAAAAGAATTATTTAAGTTTGTATGGAATGTGAATGTGTATGAATCAAAATGTTCAGATATTCCCTGGCGAGCAAGCCCGAGGGCGACAGTGGCAAGGAAAAACTCCCTGAGACGGTAATAGGAAGAAACCTTGAGAGGAACCAGACTCGACAGGGAACCCATCCTCATCTGGGTGAAACAGATAGCAGGAAATGATCTGCATTTATATAGTGTTAAGTGTTAGGTTCAGCTATAATAGTTGATGTTAATTGATGTTATAATACTTGATGTAAAATGGAGTCCAGTAGTTATTCGAGACTCAGATAGACTTGTAGAAAGTTCCAGTCCTGAACTATCGAATTGTCAAGTCCTCAGAGAAACAGCTGACCACACCAGTCGAGGCCAGAACCATCTTCTAAGTATAGAGAATCATCCCCAGACACCAGACGCATCCTAAAGAGACACACGGGGCATCCATGCGATGAGACCTCCAACCAGAAACCGGGCAGCAGGATGGATCAGACAGGTCCGAAGGGCAGAGGGAGTCTGGATCACTGGCAGCTCAGGAACCACATGTGTAGCTCGACAGAGAGAGAGAGAGAAAGAGTGAAAGGGGGAGACAGGGGGAGAGAGGAAAGAGAAAGAGGGGGAGGAAGAGAAGAGGAGGAGAGATTGCAATTAGGTATGGTCACAGTCACAATGTCTAACGTGAATGTATATTTACTGTAGAGTGCAAGCAGGGACTCCGGCAGGACTAATTATGACAGCATAACTAAAAGGGAGAGCCAGAAGGAAACACAAACATGAGGGCTCCCTGAGATGTAAAGCAAACAATCACCTCACCGTCAACAAACCTGAGTGATCAAATGAGACTGAGGAAGACAGCATCTAAACATACCAGTTCACCATAATACTCTACGTCCATGAGTCCCCCAGATCTGCTCCTTTACCTTATGGCAAATCTATTTATAAAATGCTTGGTTAAATAAATAGGTTTTTAGCCTAGACTTAAACACTGAGACTGTGTCTGAGTCCCGAACACTATTTGGAAGACTATTCCATAATTTTGGGGCTTTGTAAGAAAAAGCTCTGCCCCCAGCTGTAGTTTTCATAATACGCGGTACTGATAAGCAGCCTGCATCCTTTGACCGAAGTAGGCGTGGCGGATCGTAAGACACTAGCAGTTCGCTCAGATACTGCGGCGCGAGACCATTTAATGCCTTATATGTCAAGAGTAGTATTTTAAAATCAATGCGAAATTTCACAGGGAGCCAATGCAGTGAAGATAGGATAGGGGTGATGTGCTCATATCTTCTGGTTCTAGTGAGGACTCTCGCTGCTGCATTTTGGACTAGCTGAAGCTTGTTTATGCACCTAACTGAACAACCAGACAGTAAGGCATTACAATAGTCCAACCTAGAAGTGATAAAAGCATGAACTAGTTTTTCTGCATCATTTAGCGACAATATATTTCTTATTTTGGCGATATTTCTAAGGTGAAAGAATGCTATCCTGGTGATATTATCTACATGAGCTTCAAATGAAAGGCTGGAATCTATAATCACGCCGAGGTCTTTTACTGTTGCACTTGGCGGAACGGAAAGGCCATCTAAAGTTACGGTGTGATCTAAGATTTTACTTCTAGCTGTATGCGGTCCTATGACTAGAACTTCTGTCTTATCCGGATTAAGCAGAAGGAAGTTAATTAGCATCCAATTTCTTATGTCCTGAACACATTGCTCAACTTTAGTAAGATGGTTTTTCTCATCAGGTTTTGTTGAGACGTATAGCTGTGTGTCGTCAGCATAACAATGAAAACTAATACCATGCTTACGGATTATGTTGCCCAGAGGAAGCATGTAAAGGGAAAAAAGCAGTGGGCCTAAAACTGAACCCTGCGGAACGCCAAACTCCACTAGAGAACATGCAGAATAATCACCATTTAAGTCTACATACTGATAACGATCGGTCAAATAGGATCTGAGCCAGGAGAGGGCTGTACCCTTAATTCCTACTAAATTTTCTAATCTGTGAAGAAGAATAGCATGATCAATGGTATCAAACGCTGCACTGAGGTCGAGTAATACAAGCATAGTTACACAACCCTGATCAGAGGCCAATAGGAGGTCATTTACTACTTTAATGAGTGCTGTTTCTGTGCTGTGATGAGGCCTAAATCCTCACTGATACAGTTCATGTATGCGATTTCTATGTAGATATGAGCATAGCTGCTCCGCTACTATCTTTTCCAGAATCTTAGAGATAAAGGGGAGGTTTGATATTGGCCTGTAATTGGACAGCTGACAGGGGTCAAGGTCAGGTTTCTTAATTATTGGTTTAATAACTGCTACTTTAAAAGATTTTGGAACATAACCAATGCTGAGTGAGGAATTAATTATTCTCAACATCGGTTCTGTTATTACTGGTACTATCTGTTTAAGAAAATGTGTCGGTATAGGATCTAATATACAGGTTGATGAATTTGCAGAAGAGATGAGTGAAATTAGTTCATTCTCTTCAAGAGGAGTAAAGTATTCTAGGTTTGAATCTGACATGGCTAGGCCAACATCAGTATCAATTACATTGTTTGGCCTCAAAGCCTCAATTTTATGCCTGATATTTACAATTTTATTATTAAAAAAGTTCATGAAGTCCTCACTATTGCATGATGTTGTTGTGGAGATTTCTGTAGTGGTCTTATTTCTGGTTAATTTGGCTACGGTATTAAATAAAAATCTAGGATTATTTTTATTTTCTTCTATAAGAGTGGAGAGATACGTTGATCTAGCTACACTAAGAGCTTTCCTATAGTTCAGGATGCTCTCTTTCCATGTTATTTGAAATACCAACAATTTAGTTTGACGCCATTTACGCTCTAATTTCCGAGCAGTCTGTTTTAAAGTGCGCGTGTGATCGTTATACCAGGGAGCGAGTTTCTTATCTCTAATAATTTTTCTTTTAGCTGGAGCTACATTATCTAAGGTACAACGAAGTGTCGACTCTAAATATTCAGTCGCCTGATCAAGTTCTGTGGGGTCAGACGGTGGCCTAATCGAAGTTGGTAACTCTGGGAGATTACTGATAAAACTCTGTGTGGTAGTTGATGTGAATGTACGTTTAATACGGTAGCGCGGTACTGTGCGTACATTATCACTGTGACACACTTGAATGGAGACAAGATAGTGATCTGAGATAATTTCAGACAGTGGAATTGTGAATACATTTCTTATAATTAAACCGAAGAATATTACTAAATCTAAAGTGTGACCAGCTTTATGAGTGGGTCCTACTACACACTGATTTACACCTACGGAGTCCAGTATGGATATAAATGCTGTTCTCAGAGGGTCTTCTGGATTCTCAAAATGAATGTTAAAATCTCCAGCAATTAACACTTTGTCTACAGAAATGACCAGGTCTGAGATGAAATCTGCAAATTCACTAAGAAATTCAGAATACGGCCCTGGAGGTCTGTAAATTATAATTAGTGGAATCGACTGAGCTGATTTAATATACTTAAATACACTTATGTTACTATAGAGAATTTCAAATGAGTTAAATTTGTGTCGGTGTTTTTGTACGATAGACAGATTATCATTATGAATAACTGCGACGCCTCCTCCTCTACCAGTTAATCGAGGCTGGTGTATGTAGCTGTATCCAGGAGGACTAGCTTCATTTAGAGCTACATACTCGTCCTGTTTAACCCATGTTTCAGTTAAACAGAGTATATCAAACGCCTGATCTGTGATAATTTCATTAACAATAACTGCTTTTGATGTGAGAGATCTAATATTTAACAATCCTAGCTTCAGATCAGAGGTGCCGGCTGCGCATTCAGTATGATCGGAGTTTGTGGACTTTATGTTAATTAGATTATTGAAACAGACTTTCTGGGTCTTTCTACATTTTTGCTTAGATCGGGGAACAGACACAGTCTCAATATGGTGAACCCTGAGTGACGACTCTATGCAGCTAGCAGACGGTTGGTTTAGCCTGTCTGTCTGCTCCCTGGCCCGGGCTCTGGATTGTCACCGATTAACTAGACCTCTACTGAGACTATGAGCTATACTACAGGAAATGAGAGCAGCACCTTCCCGAGTGGGATGGACACCGTCCCGCCCTAACAGGCCAGCTTTGCCCTCAAAGGTCTTCCAATTATCTATGTAGCCCACATTATTTTCGGAGCACCACCTGGACATCCAGCGGTTCAGCGACCATAACCTGCTGTAAGCTATGTCGCCATGTCTCATTGGGATGGGACCAGAGCATACTACTTCATCGGACATCGCCTTCGCTAATTTAAACACCTCTATAAAGTTACTCTTACTAACCTCTGACTGACGAAGGCGTATATCATTAGCTCCAGCATGTACCACTATCTTAGAGAACCTATGCTGTCCTAGAGCCCTAAGATTACCTGCTATGTCCGGTGCTCTGGCTCCCGGGATACACCTAACCACTGCCGCTGGCGCCCCTAAAGGTCTAGCTAATGTCACGTGCCTCAGTATAGAGTCTCCTATAACCAGAGCTCTTTCAGGTTTCTCAGCGGGTGCAGCACTGAGGAGAGCAAACCTGTTGGACACGTGAAGCGCAGAGGAGGTGTGCTCCGGTGGGCTAGCCTTAGCGTTAGCTTTGGCTGAACGAGTATGCCGCCGAGTCGTCACCCACTCGCCCCGCTGTGAGAGCTCTAATGCCGGAGTCGGGGGCTGATTATCTCCGCCTGTGGCACCCAGACTGTCCGCTACAGGAATAACGCTGCTCTCACACTGTCTAACACTCTCTAAAGTCTGGATGCGCTCCTCTAATGCTGATATCTTCTCCGTCAGAGTGCTCACTAACACACACCTATCACAAATAAAATTATCACTAATGACGGAGGAAGAATGTCTAAACATCCTGCACTCTACACACTGAACAAGTTGAACGGTAGACATGATAACGTACCCTCTGTGTCGGAGTTTTAGTTGTTTAGTTGAGGAAACTCGCGCGTTGCGAAACTTTCGCGGCAACAATACGAAAACAGGAAGGATTATGTTGCCCAGAGGAAGCATGTAAAGGGAAAAAAGCAGTGGGCCTAAAACTGATCCCTGCGGAACGCCAAACTCCACTAGAGAACATGCAGAATAATCACCATTTAAGTCTACATACTGATAACGATCGGTCAAATAGGATCTGAGCCAGGAGAGGGTTGTACCCTTAATTCCTACTACATTTTCTAATCTGTGAAGAAGAATAGCATGATCAATAGTGTCAAAAGCTGCACTGAGGTCGAGTAATACAAGCATAGTTACACAACCCTGATCAGAGGCCAATAGGAGGTCATTTACTACTTTAACGAGTGCTGTTTCTGTGCTGTGATGAGGCCTAAATCCTGACTGATACAGTTCATGTATGCCATTTCTATGTAGATATGAGCATAGCTGCTCCGCTACTATCTTTTCCAGAATCTTAGAGATAAAGGGGAGGTTTGATATTGGCCTGTAATTGGACAGCTGACAGGGGTCGAGGTCAGGTTTCTTAATTATTGGTTTAATAACTGCTACTTTAAAAGATTTTGGAACATAACCAATGCTGAGTGAGGAATTAATTATTCTCAACAGCGGTTCTGTTATTACTGGTACTATCTGTTTAAGAAAATGTGTCGGTATAGGATCTAATATACAGGTTGATGAATTTGCAGAAGAGATGAGTGAAATTAGTTCATTCTCTTCAAGAGGAGTAAAGTCTTCTAGGTTTGAATCTGACATGGCTAGGTTAACATCTGTATCAATTACATTGTTTGGTTTCAAAGTCTCAATTTTATGCCTAATATTTACAATTTTATTATTAAAAAAGTTCATGAAGTCCTCACTATTGCATGATGTTGTTGTGGAGATTTCTGTAGTGGTCTTATTTCTGGTTAATTTGGCTACGGTATTAAATAAAAATCTAGGATTATTTTTATTTTCTTCTATAAGAGTGGAGAGATACGTTGATCTAGCTACACTAAGAGCTTTCCTATAGTTCAGGATGCTCTCTTTCCATGCTATTTGAAATACCAATAATTTAGTTTGACCAATAATTTAATTCAGAAACATCATTTCTATACCGGATCGGTCGTGGCCCGGGTTAACAACGACCGCCACCGGTGCTGTTGACTTACAGGGTGCCAGTGGAAATTGGGCTACTGTTGGTCGAACAAGGAGAGGAGGAAGGCGTGTTCGAAAGCAGAGAGAGAAGAGGAAAGGCAAGAGTTTAGGAGTGAAAGTAGGGACCTTGAATGTTGGGACCATGACAGGAAAGGGACGAGAGTTGGTTGATATGATGCAGAGAAGGAAGGTGGATATACTGTGTGTCCAGGAGACCAGGTGGAAAGGTAGCAAAGCTAGAAGCTTAGGATCAGGGTTCAAATTGTTTTACCATGGTGTGGATAGGAAAAGAAATGGAGTAGGAGTTATTCTGAAAGAGGAGTTTGTAAGGAATGTTCTAGAGGTGAAGAGGGTATCAGATAGGGTGATGAGTATGAAGCTGGAAATTGATGGTGTGATGTTCAATGTTGTTAGTGGTTATGCTCCACAAGTAGGATGTGTGTTAGAAGAGAAGGAGAAATTCTGGAGTGAGTTAGATGAAGTGATGCAGAGCATCCCCAAAGGTGAGAGAGTTGTGGTTGGTGCAGGCTTCAATGGACATGTTGGGGAAGGGAACAGAGGTGATGAAAATGTGATGGGCAGGTTTGGTCTTCAGGACAGGAATGTAGAAGGACAGATGGTGGTGGACTTTGCAAAGAGGATGGACATGGCAGTAGTAAATACTTTCTTCCAGAAGAGGCAGGACATATAAGAGTGGAGGCAGAAGCACTCAGGTAGACTACAGTACATCTTGTGTCGACGTTGTAATCTGAAAGAGATTAGTGACTGCAAAGTGTTGGTAGGGGAGAGTGTAGCCAGACAACACAGAATGGTGGTGTGTAAAATAACCCTGGTGGTGAGGAAGGTGAAGAGGACAAAGGCAGAGCAGAGGACAAAGTGGTGGAAGCTGAGAAAGGTCAGGAGGTGCTTTCAGTTGACTGGACAACTACAGCCAATGTGATCAGGGAGACAGGTAGGAGGGTACTTGGGATATCATCAGGTAAGGGAAAAGGAGACTTGGTGGTGGAACGAGGAAGTCCAGAATTGTATACAGGGAAAGAGGCTAGCTAAGAAGGACACTGAGAGGACTGGAGAGAGTAGACAGGAGTACAGGGAGATGCAGCGTAAGGTGAAGGTAGAGGTGGCAAAGGCCAAACAAAGAGCATATGAGGACTTGTATGCTAGGCTGGACAGTAAGGAGGGTGAGGTGGATCTGTACAGGTTGGCGAGGCAAAGAGATAGAGATGGGAAGGATGTGCAGCAGGTTAGAGTGATTAAAGATAGAGATGGAAATGTACTGACAGATGCCAAGAGGGTGATGGGAAGATGGAAGGGGTACTTTGAGGAGTTGATGAATGAGGAAAACGAAAGAGAACAAAGAGTAGAAGAAGTGACTGTTGTGGAGCAGGAAGTAGCAAATATTAGTAAAAGTGAGGTGAGAAGGGCGTCGAAGAGGATGAAGAGTGGAAAGGCTGTTGGTCCTGATGACATACCTGTGGAGGTATGGAAGTGCTTAGGAGAGGTGGCAGTAGAGTTTCTGACTTGTTTGGTTAACAAGATCTTGGAGAGTGAGAGGATTCCAGAAGAATGGGAAAGTATATTGGTGCCGATTTTTAAGAACAAGGGAGATGTGCAGAGCTGTGGCAATTACAGAGGCATAAAGCTAATGAGCCATACAATGAAGCTGTGGAAAGAGTAGTGGAAGCTAGGTTAAGGGCAGAGGTGAGAATTTGTGAGCAGCAATATGGTTTTATGCCTAGAAAGAGTACATCAGATGCAGTATTTGGTTTGAGGATGCTGGTGGAGAAGTACAGAGAAGGTAATAAAGAGTTGCATTGTGTCTTTGTAGATTTAGAGAAGGCGTACGACAGGGTGCCGAGAGAGGAGCTGTGGTTCTGTATGAGGAAGTCTGGAGTGGCAGAGAAGTATGTTAGAGTGGTGCAGGACATGTATGACAGCTGTAAGACAGTGGTGAGCTGTGCTGTAGGTGTGACAGAAGAGTTCAAGGTGGAGCTGGGTCTGCATCAAGGATCGGCTCTAAGCCCCTTTTTGTTTGCTCTAGTGATGGATAGGATGACAGATGAGGTTAGACAGGAGTCTCCATGGACTATGATGTTTGCAGATGACATTGTGCTTTGTAGCGAGAGCAGGGAACAGGTGGAGGAAAATTTGGAGAGGTGGAGGTACGCTCTGGAAAGCAGAGGAATGAAGGTTAGCCGCAGCAAGATGGAATACATGTGTTTGAATGAGAGGGATGCAAGAGGAACGTTGAGGATACAGGGAGCAGAGGTAAAGAAGGTGCAGAACTTTAAGTACTTAGGGTCAACGGTCCGGAGCAACGGAGAGTGTGGAAAGGAGGTGAAGAGGTGGGTACAGGCAAGTTGGAATGGGTGGAGAAAAGTTTCAGGTGTGTTGTGCGATAAAAGAGTATCTGCGAGAATGAAAGGAAAGGTGTACAGGACAGTGGTGAGACCAGCGATGCTCTACGGCTTAGAGACAGTGGCACTGAAGAAAAGACAGGAGGCAGAGTTGGAGGTAGCAGAGCTGATGATGTTGAGGTTCTCTCTGGGAGTGACAAGGATGGATAGGATCAAGATTGAGTTCATCAGAAGGACAACCCATGTTAGATGTTTTGGAGATAAAGTCAGAGAGGCCAGATTGAGGTGGTTTGGACATGTTCAGAGGAGAGAGTGTGAATATATTGGTAGAAGGATGCTGAGGTTGGAACTGCCAGGCAGGAGGTCTAGAGGAAGACCTCCTGCCTGGCAGGAGGTCTAGAGGAAGACCAAAGAGGAGATTTATGGATGCAGTGAGAGAGGACATGAAGTTAGTTGGTGTGAGAGAAGAGGATGCAGAGGATAGGGTTAGATGGAGGCAGATGATTCGCTGTGGCGACCCACATGTTAAATGCTATTCCTGTTGTTTTTATGTTAAACCAGCACGAACATTTAAGTAACTTAGAAATATTAAAATTGTTTCAATGAAGTGACATCCAATATTATTGAGTAGATTTGATTTATAATTTAATTGTATTTAGGTGCAGATGAAGATTTAAATATTTAATTAATGTTAGTCAATTCTTCTCAAATATTCAATAAAAATAAATCAATCTCTTCCAGATTTCTCTCAGATATTCATTGAATGTAACACATTTTTTAGTAAATGTAAAACTGTTTTCCTTAAAATGATTTAATTTAGCTTAAACTATTTATGCTGAATACATTATATTTTCGACAGTTAATATTAAATCCAACACAATAAAATACTTGATTTAATTTACAATTAAATATATATATTGTCTTACATTTAAATAATTTATTCTATGTTTCCTACTCATTATTATAGTAGTAAAATTTAATGTTAGGTGTCACTTTACCATAATTTTTTTTGAGTAAACCCCTAAGTCAGATTTTTTACAATGTAGAGGAACATCAGGGCTTCTGTCGCAGATGACTTTCCAATTTCTCCCTATAATATTAGGACACCTGTAATAAAGGGTCAATTCTGCGTTCATGGAGCCTTTGAATAAATATTTACTTTTGCATTTTTTTATGCAATGTGTAATTTATTTTTATGCGAATATTTTTCTAATCTTCTTATCTTAATTGCCTGAACATTTGTTTCTTCTTTTTTTTCTCTCTCTCTTTTTTCTTCTTCTATTTTTCTTTTCTTCTACTTCTTACTTTCTCTTCTTCTTAATGACAACTTCGAACCGGCCGGTTAGCATCGCTAACTATAATTTTAAAATCACTGCCTGGTGAAGTAAATAGCATTGATTATCCCATACTAATGGCATCTGTCAAGGGGTGGCCCAATTTAGGCAGCAAGTGAACAGTCGCCTCTTGAAGGTGTTGTGTTGGAAGCAGGAAAAATGTGTTGGCACATTTGACAAGGTTGACAAATACCTGCCAAATTTAGTCCAAAGAAGGACAAAAGGTGACGGGGTCAAAGGTATCGATTATTTTTCCAATACGTTAATTTCCAATAAACTTACAAGTTTGTTTAGGTTTGCCTCCTAGTTACACATCACATGAGTGACAGCCGAATGGCATAAAATGATAAAGAAAGATGAGAGAAGTGACCGAGTTGGTCTAATTGATGAATTAATGGTGGTTTCTTTTACACTGTATGAATGTGATCAGTGATTTCGACTGATTGAAGTTAATATGCAGTGTGAATGCAGCATGACCTGAATGCAGGGAAATACATGAGTGAACTGGCATCATTTAGAAACCAGATCATGTGTATGCGTAAATCAAGATTGGGACCCCCCCCCTCCTCCACCCAATTAATCCTGCAGTCCTCGTTCACTGTATGCCTTAAGTGTTCTGTACCTACTGTTGAGGTTTCATGACGATATCAACCTTGTCTAATGGATAACGTAGTCAGTCGTGGCAGTTTCATTCATTCTTCCATTTAATAATCATGATCATGGACGTTTTATCAACAACAATATAATTAAGCAGCATCACATTTGCGGCCATGCTGTTGTACTGAACATCATCACAACTGTAATGTTACCGAAAGCTGCTTCTAGTTTCTTTGAAGTCACCTTTTATTTAAGAACATTTTTCTTCTTTTTGAACCTAGTTAAGTTCTTTAATGCATTCCATTTCATTCATATCACTGTACAGAACCGATGTTGCTTCATTATACTTGTATTAAACGTACTTCTTGTGTGTTGTAGCCATCATCTCGATGTGCCACTCCAGGCCTCTCTGCTGCCACACTGGCTTCTCTTGGTGGTACTTCATCCAGACGAGGCAGCGGGGAAATGGCCAGTATTGTCATCGACTCTGATGCATCTCTCAGTGAACTAAAGGTACAGTAAGGCATGATGTGTTATTTTGTTTACTTCTGGCCAGTTGCATTAGTTTATTTCCTTGGAGCAATATAAGTGGCGAACACTTTTTTTTCTCTGTTGTATAATGAGGAAAGCTTAATGTTTTTGTTTTTCCATCAATCCAAGATTGTTATTACCACAATATCTCAAGAACTTGTGATATGAATTATTATTCTAACCAGCAAATGAACTGATTGTGGAAATGATCCATCAGCCCCAAGGTCATTGCAGGATTAAATAGACTTTTAATAGCTTCCTTCCTGTTTGCCATACAGAGTTACTTGTGCAGTCATGTTCATAAACTTATTGTTTGTCATACAAATATGTTCTTTAATTAATACTTTTTAATATAAGAATTGGGGCTGCAACAATTAGTTGACATTAGTTTTGGAGCAGTATTGCTTCCATTGTCTCCAATGAATGCATTCTCTACTAATGAAGAAGAATCAGTTGAATGGTTTAATTAGTAAGCAGGACAACAGGGTGACATTCACAAGTGTATAAACCTGAGCAGGTAATCACTGGAGCCTGTAAATGGATCTACGCCCAGGGAGGGAACAACAGAAATAATTATTGAGTAATTGAAAAAAAAAAAAAAAAAAAAAAAAAACTGATTACCAAAATAACCGATAATTGCAGCTCTAATAAGAATTTAGTTATGAATTCTTATTCATGTTTTGGAAGAATAAAATGCAACAGGATTTGAGCCACTAAGAAGACCCGGACATCCTGCCTTCACTTGGTAATTTACACTGAGCCCACCAACCTCAACCTAATATTAAATATGTTCCAGAAACAATATGCATAATCTGTCTTTTTTTAAGCAATAATAAACATGAACATTCTTTACCTTCCTGGTTATATGGAAGTTTATTGCAGTTGATTTTTCAGACTGTGACACCTATTTTGTTTTATTTCTGTCTGGTTAGTTGCTGACAGTTTATTGTTTATCATCTTCTGCTGGTGAATCGCATACGTACACATCATGTGTCTCAAAACATCACACACTCATTCTGTAATCGTGGCTCTCCCGTTTACATTGATCTTGTTTCGCCTCTACAGTATGCCACAGGACTAAAGGTTCAGCTTAGCAAAGCGGCAAAATTAGGGTATTTTGTCACCATCATCATAGAATCGCTGTGTTTAGTAACATTCTTTAAATTGCATGCAAGTTGCTTTCAGCTAGTCTGATTAGCATGGGTTTACATATACAGATACAAAGTACATTTGGGAAAGCTGATTGACAGCAGCTAAGACCACAGTACTCTGAGCCAACTCCTTAATGATTTTTCGTCTTTCAGTGATCGCAGATTAATGTGACTCTGGTTACCTGTCTCACCTTTTTCCTCTTATTAAAGGACTGCCTGTTCTATCATTAGCTTTGTGGAAAGTACGCATGTGCCTTCAGTGCTTCTGCTTTTCACCATATTCATTTCAGTCCTTCCTCCTCAACAGGACATCTATGAGCTAAAGGACCAGATTCAGGATGTTGAGGGGCGATATATGCAGGGTCTTAAAGAGCTGAAGGTAGTGGGGCTTGTGTTCAGTGCGTGCCTTCTTTTTGTTTCTCTCTGGCTGCATGCCTTTACTCATACCTAAAGTTCACTTACTGCCATTGTTTTGTGTGGAAGCATGAGTCTGGCATGAAACTAATTCCCACTGATTTATTTATTTAATTTATCTATTTAAATTTAAGCTTGTACATTATCGAATGTTAAAGAAAGCTTAAAAAAAAACATTAAAATGTTGTACAGATAAAATATAGCATTTAATGATCAGCTAAGATTTAGCTTAAGATTCATTCACTATCCAAGTTTTTTACTTTTTCTTTATTTATTAATATTTATTACGTTCGTAACTGCTCATCTTGTGCTACTGTACATAACAGCCACCCGATGAGAGAAACTAAAAAGTAAAATCAGTCAAGTACCCTTATGTCAACTATATAAGTACTTTAAGTAGAAAGTAATATTTGTTTAATATAGTGTGTAACAATGTAGCATAAAACTAAATCCATGGAAAATTGTAAATATTGAATTGTTCACATATTCAAAATATATTTATACTAGGGTTATAATACTGGGCCAGGTATAATATACTGGGCCAGGTGTAGCTCAGTGGTTAAGGCATTGGACTACGGTTCGGAAGATCCCAGGTTCAAACCCCACAACCACCAAGTTGCCACTGTTGGGCCCTTGAGCAAGGCCCTTAACCCTCAACTGCTCAGATGTATAATGAGATAAAATTGGTATAAAATAATGGATTTTTGAAAGGCCATGAAAGGAAGATTTTCTAACAAAAAAATAAGCATATAAATATTTAATTTATGCTGTTTGTTATAATTGTTCCATACTTGTAATGATAGCAGTCAAAAGTTATGGAGGTATGAAGGAAATATTGTTTTCTCCCCTGTAGGAATCCCTGGCTGAAGTGGAAGAGAAGTATAAGAAGGCCATGGTATCTAACGCACAACTCGACAATGACAAGGCAAACCTCATCTACCAGGTGGACACACTAAAGGATGTTATTGAGGAAATGGAAGAGCAGATGTCAGAGCTGACCAGGGAAACAGAAGAAAAGTCAAAGGTACACACACACACACTAGGGCTGCACAATATATTGAAAAAATTATCGTTATCGCGATAATGCTATACGCAATATCTGTATCGCAAACAATTGCGATAAATTAAATCGATGAATGTACGGTTACACGTAAATAAAAAGTCATGTTGAAAGTAATTCATATTGTGTTGGCAGGTTTATAGTAACAGCAAACCAGAAGTCAGAATATCTGCTGAGGGGTTTAAGTCATTCATAGTGTTTTGAAGTCTAAATATTTGCAACTTCCTTGACATATAGTTTCTTTTTAGCCTGAATTAGATTTAATTACATCAGACGAATATCTATTACCTGTTCAAATTCAAATTCAAATTTTATTGGTCACATACACAATCATACACAGTATAATATGCAGTGAAATGCTTTATACGACCGCCAGTGACCTTAAAAAAAAGAAAATAAAAGCTTGTACGTAAAATAAATAATCAATAAAAAGGAAATACTGAAGAAATAATTTTAACTAGTAAAATTAACTGTCCAATAAGGGCATAATAAAATATTGCAAAAATATAGAATATAGGGTAGAGTATATATGTATATAGAACTAAAGTGTCGGTGGTTGTGCAAATGTGCATGAAAGGTGACATGTGCAATTGTCCAGACGTATGAGTATTTAGTGCAAGTGTGTATGAATGTGTCCATGATTGTCCAGTCAGTGTTGTGAGCTTAAAAGATGTTATTAGTCCTGTGTGGAGGTGTGATTGTGATTGAGAGACCTTATCGCCTGCGGGAAGAAGCTCCTCCTCAGTCTCTCTGTGTTGGCCTTTAGGGAGCGGAATCTCTTCCCAGACCGCAACAAAGAGAACAGTCCATTACTGGGGTGACTGAGGTCCTTCATGATCTTCCTGGCCTTAGTCCAGCACCGCTTGCTGTAGATGGAGTGCAGGTCAGGGAGCTCAGTGCGGATGATGCGCTCGGCTGATCGCACCACCCTCTGTAGAGCTCGTCTGTCCTGCATGGTGCTATTCCCGAACCAGGTCGAGATGTTTCCCGTCAGGATGCTCTCTATGGTGCAGGAGTAGAAGTTCCTGAGCACCTTGGAGAGCAGTCTAAAGTCTCTCAATCGTCTGAGGTGGTAGAGACGCTGCCGGGCTTTTTTCACCACGGTGTTGATGTGACAGGACCATGACAGGTCCTGCGTGATGTGAACACCGAGGTATCTGAAGCTGTCCACTCTCTCCACTGGGCTCCTGTTGATGACGGGGGTCTGGTAGTTCCTCTCCTGCTTTGTACTAAAGTCCACTATCAGCTCCTTTGTCTTACTGACGTTCAGGAGGAGATTGTTTCTCTGGCACCAGTTCTCCAGATTTCCAATCTCCTCTAGGTAGTCCGACTCATCATTGTTGGTGATCAGTCCGACCACGACGGTGTCGTCAGCAAACTTGATGATGGAGGTGGAGTTGGTAGTGGCCACGCAGTCGTGGGTGTACAAAGAGTACAGCAGGGGGCTCAGAACACAACCCTGGGGGGCTCCAGTGCTGAGAGTGAGTGTAGCTGAGACATGTCCGCCCATCCTTACTGCCTGTGGTCTGCCAGTCAGAAAATTGGAGATCCACTGACATATAGATGAGCTCAGTCCCAGGTGCTCCAGCTTGGTGGTGAGTGTGGAGGGAATTATGGTGTTAAAAGCAGAGCTGTAGTCGATGAAGAGCATTTTAACATAATTCCCTTTCCTAGTGTCCAGGTGAGTGAGTGATGTGTGGAGGAGATGAGAGATTGCATCGTCTGTGGAGCGGTTCTGACGGTATGCAAACTGTAGTGGGTCCAGTGTGTCGGGTAGTGAAGAAATGAAGTCTCTGATAAGGCGTTCAAAGCACTTCATCACTACTGAGGTGAGGGCTACAGGGCGATAGTCGTTGAGAGAAGCAGGATGTGGTTTCTTTGGAACAGGAACAATGATGGACTCTTTGAAGCATGTGGGGATCACCGACTGAGATAAAGAGATGTTGAATATCTCAGTGAACACAGGTGCTAGCTGGTCTGCGCAGGATCTGAGAATACAGCCTGAGATGCCGTCTGGTCCTGCTGCTTTCCTGGTGTTCACTCTCTTGAAGGCTCTCCTCACGTCGTGCTCGGAGATGATGAGCGCGTTCCCGGTGCTGGCAGTGTCTTCCTGTCTGCAGCCGTTAGCGCCGTTAGCATTAGCGCCGTTAGCATTAGCATCGCTAGCGTCTTTAGCTGCAGCCTCGAAGCGAGCATAGAAGATGTTGAGCTCGTCTGCCAGAGTCGCGTCCGCGTTCGTCATACCGGATGCTGGTGCTTTATAGTCCGTTATTGTTCAGTCCCTGCCACAGGCTCCTAGAGTCACTCTGTTGAAGCTGTGACTCTAGTTTTCTCCCGTAGCGCTGCTTCGCCTCTTTCACCGCTTTCCACACGTTATATGACGCAGCCTTGTACGGTTCCATGTCCCCCGATGCAAGTCCCGTGTTGTAGGCAGCGGTGCGAGATCTCAGAGCGTCGCGGATGGTTTTATCCACCCACGGCTTCTGGTTGGGAAACGTTCTGATAGTCTTTTTCTCTACCGTATCGTCTACCAGCTTTTCAATAAATCCCACAACTGCTTCCGTAAACACGCTGACGTCATCATCGGAGCTGTTTCTGAACATGTCCCAGTCTGCGTCATCGAGTGCGTCCTGTAACGCAGCCACCGATTGGTCCGTCCAGCGCGCGACCTCCCTCTGGACCGGAACTTCCTGTTTCAGCCTTTGTTTATATTTTGGCATGAGGAAGATGGCGGCGTGGTCGGATTTACCAAACGCTGGACGAGATTGCGCCTTGTATCCGTCTTTGACCGTGGTATAACAATGGTCCAGTGTCCTTTCGCCCCTGGTGGGGCAGGTGATGTGCTGATAAAAGTTCGGCGCTGCGCGTTTGAGGTTGGCACTATTAAAATCCCCCGCCACAATGAGCGCAGCGTCCCGGTGTTGTCTGGTGCTGTGTGAGCGCCTCATGCAGCTCGCATAAGGCCTTGTCTGTGTCTGCTTGTGGAGGGATGTAAACGGCGCTGATTATGACCGATGTGAACTCCCGGGGAAGATAAAAAGGACGACACATGATGGACAGTAGTTCCAGATTTCGTGTGCAGGAGCGTGTAAGAGGAACAACGCTCGCGCTGTTGCACCAGCTGTTGTTCACCATTAAGCACACGCCGCCTCCCCTTGACTTCCCCGAGTCCCGCGTCCTGTCCATGCGGTGAACCGAGAAGAACTCGGCCGGCTGTATGGCGTGGTCTGGCACCGCTGGGTTCAGCCATGTCTCGGTGAAGCAGAGGAGATTGCAGTCCCGAATGTCTCTCTGGAACTTTATCCTGGCCCTGAGGTCATCGAGTTTGTTCTCCAGTGACTGGACGTTGGCGAGCAGGATGCTAGGCAGAGGTGTGCGGTGTGCACGGGCCCTGAGCCTGTTCCTCACCCCAGCTCGTCTCCCTCGGGTTCGTCGCTTCGCGTCGCGTCCATTGTTCTCCCTCAGGATCTCACTCGGCCAGCTCGGATCCGGAGTTAAAACCGTCGAATTGTGAGTACATTGTATACCAATAGAAACAAGAGTGTCTCTATCATACCTAATGTACTCAATGGTGGTGATTTTGCCGATTTTAAAACACTGAAAACTAACTTAAAGAACAAAAATAAAGAAAAGGTGGTCGGAGCAGTCGTGACGGCAGCCGACCTCACCGGCGCCATCTTGGATCTGTTTATTTTAGTATGATCATTACATATAAATAAATAATAAAAAAAAATAGGCAATAATAATAATAATAAAATGCATTTCTCTAGGGAAATGTTATATCGCAAGAAATATCGTTATCGCAATATTCAACAACAATATCGCATATTTTCCTAATATCATGCACACACACACAGACAGACACACACACACACACACACACACACACACACACACACACACACACACACACACACACACACACGAGATTTGAACATTACCATAAACCAAACCGGGTAATTTGGTTTCCAGCTTGAGCACTAGGAGGTTGAGCACAATTATGAAATTATCAAGTCTTTGTCTGATTTAACAAAATGAACTGTATTTTAATTACTATTTACTGGATTACTGAAATCTTCATTACTCATACTTTTGACTGAAAGTTTTTTTGTGCTTAGAAATTTTGTAAGAAAATTTTATTTCATTAAAAAAAAAAATCATGATTCACAGGAATTAGAGAGGCAAAAGCATACATGTTCAGTCCTGCAGCATAAACAAGAGGAGCTAAAAGAGGGAATCCGTCAGCGAGATGAGCTAATTGAGGTGAGAACGTTTCTTTTCCATCTCCATTTAACTTGTACTAATGCAATACATTTAAGCCCAGCAAGTATAAACATTTGTAGTTTTTTTTTTTTTCTCTTTCTTGTATAACCACGAGTAACAAAGCTAAGGTGTACGTGAAGGCTCTTTCTCTCTTGTGCTTTCTGTCTTGCTTTTGTCTACTTCTTCTCCCCCTTTGCATTTCATTGCTCTCTATTTGAACACTACTTTCCTAGGCAAACCAGAACATTCAGGTCAAGTTAGATACACTCACAAGGGAGGTGTTTGACCTACAAGAAACTGTTAACTGGAAGGACAAAAAGATTGCGGTATGAAGATTTGAGCAACATCAGGACCTTTTATAAGCATGTTTTAATGGACCCGTAATGTAGTAATTGGTTGCATGTTGTAATTGGTATATATTCACCTGTACACCTGGTAATTTGTGCCGTTATCCAATCAGCCAGTCATGTTACAGCAGCGAAGTGCTTAAAATTATGCAGATTCAGGTCAACAGTTTCAGTTAATGTTCTCAAATATCACAAAGATATAGAACATGATCTTTGTGTCTAGTACTGTGGCATGGCTGTTTGTGCCAGATAGTCTAGTTTTAGTATTTCAGTGGAGTTCTCACATGAAACATTCTCTACAGCAGGGGTACTCAAATATAAATTTGAAAAGTCCACTTTACCAAATTTCTGTTCAGTCCGAGGTCCAGAAAAATGACAGTCCAATTTCAAATAGAGAACTACAAAAAAACATCAAACCCAAAATTTTTCGAACAATATCCAAAAATGACATGGTAGTCCTTTTAGTGTGAAAGGTGACATCATCTTTGTGCCACCAGTTGTTTGAACTTGGTCATAAAAGGTGTGAGGACCAGGTGGAGGCACTGATGTAAATGTTCATTGGTGATGGAGCTGCGATATGTGTTTTTCACCCCGTGCTCTTAGTTGGAACGGCAGATTCATAGCAGTACGTTGAGGAAAACATTGTGAGAATTTGAAGGGCCATTTTCTGCAGGTCAGGAACACCTGCTGCAGTAACCATCTGTGTCCAGAAGGTGAGAAGGTCACCACTTTTGATTGCACGTTTAATTGGTTTTCTGCTTCCCACGGGGAGCACGAATGCATATTTTTCTGTCCACTCGCTCTTAAATTCGCTGTTTCCAAAATCAGCTTATATCAATGGCCAGCTTTGAGCACGACATTAGGATATTAAGGACATATTATAATAAACAGAATGAGCAGCTCACCTCTTATATCTTCCAGTCTGAGTCGTTCGTTCTTTTGAATCACCTGCACCGCATAGCGTCTATGGGAGTCACGTGACAAAGGACCGAACAACTCGGGACTTGACGATTCGTTGAGAACCGTTCAATACATAGCCTACGGATGTTTTGCGATGATTTGCGCATGCGCGGCCAGTAGAAAATGAACGAATCACTCACGGAGAGTCACGCTAAAGATCCGTTCAAAAAGAATGAATCGTAAATGAACGACCCATCACTAGACGACTCAAAGATGTATCGCGCGGAAACACAGTTGCGCACTTCATTGAGAACTCATTTGGATTATCATTAAATTAGCATGTTTGTTTTGGCGTCGGTCCTGATTTAGCCGTATTTGGGTCCGGATGCGGACCGGAGTCCGCCTATTGAGTACCCCAGCTCTACTGTGCCGAATGGTGTGAGAAAACAAAAACTGAACCATTTTGAAACACTTTGCAGATGTGAGAGATTACAGGTGAATAACCAGACTCGTCTGATCTGACAGGGAATCTATAGCATATTAAATTGGACCTCAAATTTAATATCACAGATAACACACTTTTTCTTCACACTGATATTTGACCTGAACATTGGCTTGAAGGTTTTGATCTGTATCTGTATGTATCTGGTGTTTTGATAACCTTTTGTACACCAGCGCTAAAGCAGATCTCTATGAACTTAACCGAGTTAAATGTCATAAGTTGATCCAATACCCATGCAAAATTATAATAATGATAAAATAACACAGTCCCAGTAATAACGTGGATGAGTAATTCGTGTATATCATTCTAATATATAATATAACTGCACCAGGTTAACAGTTGACTACATTAATGTGCGGGTGTACAGGTGTGTGCGTGTGTGTATTAGTCTAATAGGCGTGTAATCCTATTTTTGAAAAACAACAAAGTTAACCAGATGCATGTTACTATGCACCCAAGGTGTTTTGTCTTTATTTTAGAATTCATTATTTTTTTTATATATATATTTATATAAAACAACATCTTGAAGTATTATTGTTAATATATAACTAAATCAGTTTGGCTTATCTTTTCCTGTTTCACATCCAATGATGAAGGAGGGGATGTACACCATCTTTCACTACTTTGTTTTAATTATTGTTTATCAGGGTCTAAATAACAAGTGTGGTTCTTGGTAACTTCTGTAAACTCCGGAGTTGCCAAAAAAAAACAAATAATTATTAATATGTAGTAAACAAACATTCAGTATTTACTGAATGGTGAAAAATACGTACACCATTCCTAGTTTCACAACCGTATGGCTGAGCTGTGCATGTCAACTCAGGAAGACATTAGAGCTGTGTGCTTTAATTGATTTTGCCATTTAATAAATCTTCTGTTTGTCAATTAAATTAATTGAATATATGGGTCAGTTTTCAATTTAGAGTCAATTCACACCTTTAAAATGTTTAGGTAAATTAACATGCATGATATGACTGAAGTCTGTGGAACTATGTCCTTTGGAATGATGATGAGAACAACGTGGAGATGTTCAGTTATTGCACAGCATTGTGTTTGGTGAAACAGCATATCACTGCAAACACCTCATACTGTACCAACGGTCACATTGCCAACTGTTGGTTGAGAGGTTCTTGTTTGGACTTGCTTTGCACAGAAAACGTGTAATCATTAAAACAACAATAAACTATACTTTATACCTGAATATTCTTGAGACAATTTTGAAGCCATTTCAAATGTAAAATAGGGTCATGCAACAGGACAATAATTTTTAGCATACCACCAAATTGATGTAGTAATGGCTAAGGGAGGGGACAAAAACAAGGTATGTATAAATGGATGCCATCAATAATTTATGCATTAATTCTGTGTTTAAAAAGAAAACACTTCTGCAGAAAACATTCAAGTTATTTTTGCTAAAAGTAGTTATATTTAAAAAAAAAAAAAATTTGTTAAAATAACATCTATATTTTTTCTCCATTGTCACTTGAAATTATTTGTTTTTGTATAGACATTAGTGAGAACCATACAATTGTTACTGTATTTAGGCCCTGTTGAATGAAAACTGAATTGAGGGAGTGTGTACATTCTTTTTCCATGACAGTAGCTATCCAGCAACTTGATCAACATTTACTGTGCAAAGAAAAACCCTTAATGTATGTTTATATTTTATATTTATATTATATATTTAATTATATTTATATATATTTATTTATGTATTTAGTAGGGCCGGGACTTTAGCGCGTTAATTCAGATTAATTAATTACACAAAAATAACGCGTTTTTTAACGCATATTAATCGCACTTATTTTTGCACCGCGGAACGTTTCTCACTGGATGCGTTTCGGCGGACCGATTATACGGGAGCACCAACTAGCGTTCAGACAAAAACAAACCACAGTAAACATGGACAAAGAAGCTGATGAGACCGCTTTGGTTGGCCCTGTGTGTTATGTTTGCATCAATATGCAGAACTAACATCGACAATATTACTTGCTTTTTGTGTGAGACAACCAGAGGAAAAGAAATGGAAGCATGAAGAAAATAGTATTCTTCTTTTACTGCATTCAGTGCACACGACACGTATCTTATACAGCGTGGTATTGCCCTCTAGGTGGCCCGCCAGTGAATTAACATTAAACTCAAATATATTACACTGTAGATGGGAAATTTAGTTATAAAAAACGAATTAGGGGAGAAAATTGGAAAAAACGAAAAAAATAAAAACATTAATGGATGGAAGCGTCGATAAGAGCATGGTTGTGTGCAAACTATGCAACAAGGAATTCGCATATCACTGCAGCACATCGAGCCTCAAGTATCACCTAGGGTGATCTAAAATAAGGTCAAATATTTATATGCGATTAAAATGCGATTAATTTCGATTAATTAATTACAAAGCCTCTAATTAATTAGATTTTTTTTTTTAATCGAGTGCCGGCCCTAATAAATATAAAATACAGTTTTTGACTGCTTGCCAGAAAACAGCTCGGTTTTGTCAGAACAGCACATAAATATCAATAGGTGAAGAGAGTGAATTATATCTATCTTTTCTTTCATTCCGGGTTTGTTTCACTCTGCTAAGCATGTGTCGTCATTGTGTTCATGCCACTTTTCTATGCTTGCTGCTATGTAGACTTTGCATGTTTTACCATGAACTCTGTGCATGTTTGCCATTATGTCTTATCTGCGTTAGTGTGGCCTGTCCTTCTCCATTTCTTCTCCTTATGGCTCTTCTTTCTTTCCTGCCTTGCTGTTGGCCAGGCCTTAGAGAGACAGAAAGAGTACTTTGATTGCATTAGGAATGAGAGGGATGAGCTCAGAGATGAGCTGGCTGACATCAGAGGGAAAACCAAAACAGTAGAGGTATGTCGGTGATAAAAGACCACAAATGTTTCAAAGAACAAAAGGTTTTCTTAGTAATGGATTTTGCACTTTATTAATGGTACTCCTTGAATTATCCTTGAAGTATGGTTTAATTTAAGATGGATTGAATTGACTATTTTGACATTAATCCGCATACTGTAACCCATAATAGAAATTTTTGCATGGTAATAGAAATTATTTAGAATTCTTATTCTCTCTTTTACCTGTTATTATTGTCATTTATTTTATTACTTAAACAAGGCTCTGCCAGTTTGTATACTGTAGTTTAAGGCTTCATTCATCCATCCCTCAATTCCGACCAAGTTTTCTCTCCCTGCCACTGAGAAGTACCATCCTGTACCACCATAATGCTGGTAAAACCTAATTTGTGGGTGGTGTTACCAGCTGATGAACTATACTGTAACTTGGTTTGCCAGATATGTTTGAAGTTTAGTTAACAATTTTTGTCTCTCTAGACCAAAAAAAAAAAAAGTTTTACTTTCAAAGTCTTTTAGATATCTGCCTTTAGATATATACTTTTTAGTCAGGAGTCGCTTGCCATCCAGCCACTTTACCGTGGCCTGATTAATGTTCCTGGGGACACTCAAAGCTTTATAAAAGATTTTGTACCCTTTCCCATATTTATGAATCACTGCCGTTTGATCAGTCATGTGGAGTTTATGCAGTTTCTTGAATTGCTTTAATTTCATCTGACATGAATTGTGGGACAATTTGATGCATTTTTAAATCAGTTCAAATTAATTTGCCATAGATGGACTATAGGCAAGTTGTAGAGACCTTAAGATAATCAACGCAAACAGGATATACCTGAGCATAAACAATTACATGCATAATTCCAGATGTGTTAACACAAGTTCATGTTTGGGAGAAACAACTCAGTTGTGTGTTTACAAAGAAATGCAAACATGTAGTGGATGTTTTGTTATTGAAGCTACATTTTGTTTAAGTTTGCTATTTAACTGACATTAAAGAAAAGATGCTCAGTGGGATAGGCTCCAGGTCCCCCGCGACCCTGAACACAGGATTAAGCGGTATAGAGAATGAATGAATGAATGAAATATTTGCCCCAGATCCCCATCACCAGAGACAGAAATATAATATAAAATAAGGAGAACAATCAGGTCTTTTGCCACTCATCTGAGAAAGTCATTTTCTTTGAAAACTTGCTGTGCCACCATTTACCAACAACTGTATCATCTTTTCAGGTCACATTGCTGTGAACTCTGAACACATATTTGTAGAATTGCTGTAATCCAACATTGGACTACAAACTTAAATAATTCTTTTGATTGTGTAAAGCTGTTTTGAGACAATGTCAATTGTTAAAAGCGCT
Organism: Channallabes apus; assembly: GCA_030522415.1. NCBI lineage: Eukaryota > Metazoa > Chordata > Actinopteri > Siluriformes > Clariidae > Channallabes > Channallabes apus. The sequence goes on from CM060118.1 coordinate 33,419,648, forward strand.
ATACAAATAATGAATTGAATTGAATTGATTGCAACATTGGAGGGCAATTGAGCACAAAATCAAAATGCTACATAAAAGCTTATAAATGGGATTCCGGTCACTTTAGTCACTTCTTAAGCATTTCATTGAGCCATTCAGATGCTGACTTGCCATTCTGCATTTGTACTTAAGATCACAGACTGATGACTGGAAATTCTCCTACTGGATTTTCTGTTAAAGAGCAGCTAAAAGTCAGGGTTCTATGGTTCTTTTAATTACGGTGTTGTAATAATTCCCGCACAATCATCACGTTGGTACAGGGGTACCTCGGCATACGAATTTAATCCATTCCGTGGCGAGTTCGTAATGCGAAATTGTATTGCGAAGCACATTTTCACATATGAAATGATGTTATTGCAGATAATCCGTTCCAGCTACCCAAAAATTTTCTATTATAATATCAAAATATTTAGAAAAGACATGTAAATTAAGTAAAACCTGAAACGAATAGACATTAAATCTCACTTAACCTTAATTTATGATTCCTCTTGGCATTAACTTCTTTAAAAACAAAACTGAAAATGGCTGATTTCTTCTTGATGCCAATCTTGATAACATGTAGCGGAGTCACAATAAAAAAAAAGAAATTTTTTTAACTACCGATAATTTTTTTTTATGGTGTTGTAGACTTTATAATTTGTTTCCATATGGTATATTGCCCCATCAGTTGTGTTTTAGTTCCACGTTTTTACTCTTGTGAGAGCATGAGTGGAATCCCTGAGTGACAGAAGGTCAGTTTAAAGAGAAGCCTCAGATACAGTACATCGGGGGAGGCCGATTCGCCATTGTTGTTTTTACACATTTTTTCCCCCAGGACGCTTCTTCTGTCTCTTTGCGGATAGATCAAAATTGGATTACTCATTATTGGGACTGTATCACAGGACAGAGTTTATTATTATTATTTTTTATTCCTTTTTTTTTATTTTTTTTATTGTACTCCTAAAACTCATAAAACCGGCAAGGCTGATACAATACTCTCGCACCCCCACGTGCGCACACGCACACAGTATACAGGACTTGGGATATACAGTACATCCATTCACACACACTATTTTGTATATAGTTGGAAAAGTCGTATTATGTGCACTGCAGTTTCTGTTCTGTATAATACACATTTAGGTTTAATATTGAGCGGTGTTTGTGTGTTGTTTGGGTTTTGTTAACACCAGCAGACGAGATAAAAGTCCGGTGTTTGTGTAATCTCGGTTAATTAATTAATACGTTACAAACATTCTTGGGACCAATAGTGCTATCGCTAAATTTTGCACAAAAAGCAAGATAAATGAATAATAATAATAAAAAATAATCTTGCTTTGCTTGGCTTTTCATTGCAAGTTTGGATTGGCTACTGGAAGTACCAGTACGACCAACTTGATCGCTCGTATGCTTGAACTTTGCCGCATGCTGAGTCAAAATTGGTTCGTAAGTCGAAAAAAAAGTCGGGGGTATGCCGAGCGTCCACTGTATAATGTTCTTATCGAGGAATGAGTTGTCAAATGTTGTGTGTATTGGAACGTGTGTGTTCTAAAAAAAATCACTCATAATTCCTCAGTCCACAAAATACTATCAAATGTGACATGAGCCTCAGATTCCTCCTCAATGCTTTCGGGTCGCTCTCATATTGCAACACTCCTGACTCACTTTTTCCTTCAGTAAATAAAATGATACTGAAAGTGTGACAAATATACCAAAATAAAGAACTCACGAAAGGCCAGTTACATTTTCACATCTTTTCACAAGCTTAAAATAAGTGTGTTTTCAGATGATCTCTCTATAGAGGGAATTTTTTTTTTAACACTCTTGAAATTCTTTATAGTAATTGTGTGGTCAGGTGTAGCTCAGTGGTTAAGGCATTGGACTACGGTTCGGAAGATCCCAGGTTCAAACCCCACAACCACCAAGTTGCCACTGTTGGGCCCTTGAGCAAGGCCCTTAACCCTCAACTGCTCAGATGTGTAATGAGATAAAAATGTAAGTCGCTCTGGTTAAGAGCATCTGCCAAATGCCTAAATGTTAATGTAAATGTAAATGCATTGCATATGTGGTAGACGTATAGAGTGTAGGTTGTGCGAAAAAAAAATAGACTACTCATTGAAAGGTTTTCATATCATTAGTATATAGCTTGAAGCTAAAATGTTGTGTAAACACACACCTTATACCCCGGACAGGATATATTGTAATCTTTTAAAACTATTTAAAATAAAGCTGATTGATTTTGCTAATGTTAGCTGGCTTCATTATGCACTTTTACGGAATGGTGAATACCAGCATCCTTTGGCGCAATTATCCTCTCTTTGATGCATACTCTGTAGCACTGCAATATTCTGTTTTCAGTGCATTAAATTTCATTGACTCCCCACAGAAATACGGTCTGGTTATCATTCCCGAGGGCACGCCCAATGGGGACGTCAGTCATGAATCTCCCACCTCAATGATCACTCTCGTCACCCAAGAAGCGGCCCAAGTTCTAGAGTCAGCTGGAGAGGGACCTCTGGGTATGAAAACAGATTGAACCAATTATTTTGTGACACTTTTATGCCTACTTTGAGTTTGAAGATATTAGTTATGAGATGCACTATGTTAAATATTATTTTAAATGTTTATGATTATGTTTATTATTATTTTGCATTAATAACTTGATGAAGAATTATATTAATTTGTGGTGCAGGAGAGTATAAGCAAATCATTTGAATAGGACAAACCCTATGCCACAATAACGCCATTCTTTTTCCACAACAGATATTCGACTACGAAAGCTTGCTGAAGAAAAAGACGAACTCTTATCCCAAGTATGATTACTATCATTTATCTACATTGTTTCATAGAAGTGTTAAGAGTAAAAAAAAAAAAAAAAGTATATTGCTTCAGGCTCTTGGCAGCCCAATGCATATAAATTAATTAGAATATGCATACATTTGTTGCTGTTCTGCTTTTGCATGTCACAGATCAGGAAACTAAAAACACAGCTACAAGAGGAGAGACAGAAGCATTCTAAGATGGAAAGTGTTTACTCAGACGGAGATCGACTAGAAAACGGCACAGACTTGAACGTAATCGAAATGCAGAGTAAGTTTACAGTTGTGACCAGGTGAGAGTATTCACTAATTATGAATGTACTGTAAGTCAGAGGTAATGAAATGTTTGCATATCTGCTATGCTGTTGCAGAGAAAATATAAATGTCATACCATAACATAAATGTACAGAACCTCTTTGGAATTGATTTATGGTTGCATATTCATATATTGCACAATGGGAGAGTCTGAGGTTTAAACCCTGGGACCAGCCAAGTTGTTGGAAAGGGTGCTTATTAACAATCTGGGATATTCAAAGAATCGTTTGGCCTGTCGTCCCGAGATCTTGAATTCAAATCCAGAAGATGCCACAGCCATGCTTTGACCGAAATCAGCCACTTGGCCAACCTCTCAGGCAGGGATGTATGGCATACTCTTGTCCCCTTATCAATCACAGAAACATTACCCATGGAAGCTTGTGATCTAATGTATGCAAGAATGAGCAGAAACTGAGAGCTTTCTTAAGAGTGTGTAATGACACCTGCTGACATTGCATGAGCAGAAGTGTAAAAAAAAAAATAAAAAATGTGGTCGGCTACTGTGGATGCACATTATCATTTTTGCCATACTGTACCTGCAGTGCTGCTTTGGTGTGATAGCACAGAACTGCGGAGTGGGAATTAGGTTGATTTATTCCCACTCTGATAACCAGTTTCCCACTAAGATAAACAGTTAACCATTAAAAGAAAAGAAATAAAAAATAAAATAAAAAAAAATCTTTTTGTGCTTTTTGTAGGAGATGCCAACCGACAGATCGGTGAATATAAATTTAAGCTTTCGAAGGCAGAACAAGAAATGGCTACAATGGAGCAAAATGTAAGTTTCTTAAAATGTTTATATTATTGAAGTTTTTTACAGTATAGAAGAAACGGACACCTTGTCGCTACTACTTTCATAGTAGTACGTGACCTAAAATAAATCTGTTACACATTTTTATAAAAGCTTACATCTGTAATGCATGTTTTTGTTTTCGTTTTCCCAATAGAAGATATTGTTATTTAGGTGAAAGAAAGTTAAGTCAGAAACATGCTTCTTAAATTTGGTTAAATTGTAGACTAGCTGCCTTTAGCCATCTTTACAGGTGTTGTAGTGTAGCGTTTAGAGTTGTTTCGGTGGTACAAGTGGGACCTACACGATATTAGGCAGGTGGTTTTAATGTTATGGCTGATTGGTGTAAATACACAGATGTTAGGGTTGAAACTTGATGCATGATATGGCAGCATGTAGTGTAAGCTAGTTAAAGATGACCAAAGCTAGTTTGTCAACTTTCAAGCCTAAAGAGGGTTAAATTGCTGTAATTAATTAAAACTGTTCTAATACTTTCTAACATTCTTCTCCACAGGTAAACAGACTCGAAGGGCAAGTGTTAAGATACAAAGCAGCAGCTGAAACTTATGAGAAAACTGAAGATGAACTAAAGGCAGATAAAAGAAAACTTCAGAGGGAGGTAAGGATGCAAGTGAAACTGTGATAAGAGTTTATTATGAACATGTGTGCAACTCCACATTCATGTTAATTAAATTAGCCCATCATGTAGATACAGGCCAAGAGCTTCAGCTTATGTTCTAATCAAACATCAGCATGTGGATGTTTGAAACTTTAACAGTGTAACCGGGTTGTTATCAGAAGGGCTGTTTTGAGTGTTTCAGAAACTCCAGGTAATTTAAAGTCTGAGCATTCACCTAGTGTAGTGTAGAATTAATGAGTCGGCAAGCAAACATTACTGAATACTTACAGTAAATTACAGAAGACTTCCTGTCAGTCTGGTCATTCACCTTTGGTCTCTCACATAAACAAGGCATTTATTTTGTTAGTTTTTTTGCACACCATGCTGTGGAAACTCTAGAGACTGTTGTGTGTGAAATTTCAGATAAGCACTTGATGAAAAACTCAAACCAGCCCACCAACATCCAAGATCACATTTTCTCATGTTTGATTTCAATTCAGTTTTATTTATACAGTATAGCGCTTTTAACATTTGTCATTGTCACAAAACAGGATCAAACGCAAATCAGGAAAATTTGTATGAAATATGGAAAAATGAATGTGCAAGCCAAGAGCGAATGATCTGGGCCCGGTTTCTCGAAAGCTTATCATCGCTAAGTAGTTCTTAAGTTGTACCTTTACCTCTCTCTTCACGTTATGGCGCATTTCCCGAAATGCTCGTACGCTAAGTATCTCTTAGGTAAGTCACACGTTCGTAACTCGTTAACTCACTCTTAGCGTAGTTTCAGCTCGAGACACTAGTCGCCGCCACTGAGCACGTTTATCATATATCTTTATAAATCAGCGGTGTATGCAAACACATTATGGCACGTTATCAAAGTCGTATTAATGATGGAATATACTGTAGACCTGTTTATGAATTTTATTTTATATCAGTACTAATAGTGACTTTTAATTAGCCTATTTCATAATGTGACTAATGCATTAAAATTGGCAATCACTATTAATATTGAACAGGTGGCGAACAATTTGGGAGCGATACAGCGTGTTGTGTTAAACCGAAGACGGCGCCATCCGTGGAGCCGTGTGGGTCATGTAAATTTTTCCTTTAGGCAAAACTTCAGCCCTTTTCATATTTTGTCTGAGGTGGCTATTTAAAAAGGTTTCGCCTTCCAAGGCAACAGATTATGGAGCTTCTTGAGCTGCTCAGACCTGCCCGTGCCAGACCAACGCGTCGAACTTATGCTCTACGTCCCCATGTCCAGCTGCTTGCTGCTTTTTGTTTAAAATATGTTTCATTGATCATTAACCATCATTCATGACTGGATGGACTTTTCGTTCGACACGTTTTATTTTATGGTGAAATTTGATTTAGTTGAATGAGAAAATAAACATGGGAGTTTCAAACCCCGCATCCATTCATTTTTCTGAGTGATTGTAATGCTTTATTACCCCTATCTCACCTATGCGGTTTGACTCGCTGTGAGATGCGGTGTTATACCCCTATCTCACCTGTGCTGTCTCGCGCTGTGGCCGTAAGTAGGGTTCATCATGATTCACCGCGAGTTTTTGCGCTGTGATTACGTTTCCATCTTTCCATGTGATTTTTATTTATTATTTTTTTGTTGCAGTTTTCATCTTTCTGTGTGAAAATTTTTTCACACGGAAAGATGGAAACGTAATGTTAAACGTAATGCCACATGTTTAATTTTTTTGCTGGTCCACGCGGAAGCTTTCGGACCTTGCAGAACTTCGCAGAACGTCGCAGGTAGCTCACGGTGCCTAACATCACATCTCACCGAGAGTCAAGCCGCACAGGTGAGAGAGGGGTATTAGGCACCGTGTGCCACGTCGAGTGACCTCCCCACGTTCCGCAAAGATCTGCAAGGTCTGCGAGCTTCCGCGTGTTAAACATGTTTCTTTTTTTTTGCGCGGAAAGATTGAAACGTAACCACGGCACCAAAACTCGCGCTGAATCATGATGAACTGCACTTACAGCCACCGCGCGAAACCGTGTAGGTGAGATAGGGTTATTAAACCTCTACTCATCTTATCATCTTCATTCCATACGTGTGCTATACAACCCCAACAACTGACATACTTCATAGCTTTCTGAAGCTGGTGAAGAGTGTTATCAGCTGTTTGTCAATCAACTATGTTTGTATACCCGGTTCGTTTCACCGTCACTACAGGTTACATGAAAATATTAGCGACAGTTTGGTAATTTAATTTTATATATTTGTCTATTATGGCATGTTATTGATAAGTTAACTCATGTCGAAATAAACGCTATTGGAAGAATTGTGTGCATTGTTTCATTTGCATAGAAAGTGCCGTCTTTCTTACCGCTGTCATGCAAAAGGAGTCAAAAATCGATTCCTGAGTAACCGATGTCCGCTAATTCAGTACCTTCACTGTAGACAGCGCCGCGTAACGTCGGATGAAAGAGGCAGCGACTTAAGAAGACTCCTAAGAGACAGTTCGAGAAATACACTTAGAAAAGTTATCACTTAACGTAAGATCTATCTTAAAAGTCTTCTTAGCGCGTGAAGAGTGTGCGTTATCGAGAAACCGGGCCCTATTTGATTTTATGCATTGCATTGCTACCACCTGAGTAGCTGGTTAGAGAACTTCACATGTTTGTAATAAAATGAATAGTGAATGTATTATTTCAGAGCTAGGGTTAATAAAGCTAATTGATTCATTAATAATTGAGATACACATATTTATAAACTGCTAAACAATTTTATTTCCCTTAATGTATTAATTCTGCAGCTGCGCACCGCACTGGACAAAATTGAGGAAATGGAGATGACCAACAACCACTTGGTGAAGCGACTAGAGAAGATGAAAGCAACTCGCAATGCTCTCCTCTCTCAGCAGTAATAAAGATAGCCTTGGAGACTTTGCATTCTTAACAGCCTTTAAATATCTCAGAATTTTCTGCCACACACTGCAAATGCTGCTTTTGTCACCTAACACCTCATACCAATGATCAACCAAAAAAGAAACACTTTGTAGCAACAGGAAGTTCTTTACATTTTTTTCACTAAAGATAAAGTATGATGCACAGATCAGTTTGTCCTCAATGGAGTAAGTATGGCTAATTGTATTTTTTTGTTTGTTTTTTTGTTTTGTTCAACCAGAGGGCCTTTTTGTGGTATTATGTGTTTGTTTTTTTAAGCTTTGCTTAGATTGGGTGCTTAATTCCTTCTAATGTCTGCTTCAGCAATAGGCTGCATGAATCAGTGTAAAAGTATTTTTACATTACTTTTACACAACTGCACACATTTGATAAATGTTTGCAACAATGTGCCTTTGTTCATCTGGGAACCGTGGGTTTGCATTATAAAAAAAAAGAAAAAGAAAAACGGTATCGGTACAGGAAAAAACATGTTTAATATAGGTATTCAGCCTGATGTGATGGTATAAACCAATTCTCTATTATGGTTTCAATGAGGTTTCAAAAATATTTAAAATAAAAAAGTACATTGGATTAATGTGTGAATCTAACGAGTGTTTTAGCTAAATACATTTAGAGTTGTTAGAGTTTTTATTTAATAAAAAGTACAAAACGGCCATATTTAAAGCACTTCCAGTTGTTTAAATATTTAAAGCATCGACAATTCGTACCCCCTATTAATACTGTGCACGGTGTTGCACTCAAATGGCTCTTCATTAGTATGTGGAAATTTTATGTAAAATGTATTCAAATGAAAAAAAAATAAAATAAATAACGATGAAACTGATTTTTGGTGCTTTTCCACTGCATAGTCCGGCACAACCCGGTTCAGTTCAGCTCACTTTTGGGGGGGGGTTTCCACTGGGAATGGTACCTGGTCCTTTTTTTTTTTTTAGTACCACCTTAGTTGAGGTTCCAAGTGCGCCGAACCGTTACCAAAACGTGACGTGTAAACTCTGCTGGTCACCGATTGGCCGGAGAAAATCGTCATTACTGCGTCACTGAACTTGCGACACGAGACACAACAGAACCGCTATATTTAGAACAGCCAGAGAAGGATCGCACGCACCTTTTTGTATTAACCAAAAATTTTCTTTGGTTGCCATCAGCCTCTTTTGAAACAAACTCCTTCGTCTCCCTGTTAAAAACATCCACATGCCGAGAATGAAGAACACCATGCCGTCGATATGCTCCATTGTTGTGTGTTTGTTTGTGGTGCGTTTACGATGATGTCACGGCAGTAGAGGCGCCGCGACTATAACGACACGTGAATAATCCCACCCACTCTAAAGCGTTACTAAACTGCAGTGGAAGCGCAAACCGAGCCGAACTGAGCCGAACCGAAGTGAGCTGTACTGAACCGTGCTGTGCCGTACTATGCAGTGGTCATTTGTTCACATGATATGGAGTGAACCGTACAGGCTACTCTGAAATTACTGGAATGACAAATATAATTATTTTAATTTGCAATACACTGATATACAGGTTTATGGTCAAAGATAAATATGAGATCTTGGGGGATTTCTGTCACATTTTCTCATCTAGAGGTGATAAGCAATTTGGAACATGGCATCTTTAAATCCACCTGGTTTTCAAGAGATTAAAAATATTGGGACATGACATGGGACATGTGACCTCATATTTAGATTAATTGTTAACAATAAATAGCAACAATGAATAGTTTTAAATATCCACTTTTGGTTTGATCCCTGGGTCTGGCTTGTAAAGTATGCATTTGTGGTAAAAAAAAAAAAAGGATAAACCAACATTAAGAGACATGTACAGTACACAAGAAAAACAACGGAGAAAAGAGGGAAAGCCGCTGGATGAGCATTCAGCAATATAGAAATATATAGAAACAATTGATTTCTGTGTACAAGTACAGCTAATGGGTTGCCCAAGGCAAAGGTGATAAAAACCTGATATAAAACTTTATCTAGCCACAAGATAATGACTCAAAACACTGACTTCTAGACTAAAACCTTCCACCCTTTGTGCCCTTATTGTGTTTGCAATCACCACACCTTAAGCCATCCAAGCGTGCATTTAAGTAATAATTGGGTGGTATCAGTGGGTTGCCAGATTGACTGTTATTACGAGAATATTTGATAACAAGAGCTGAATAATTTTTACATATTTATGGAAACAAATTAGAGCATGTACAGAAAAAATGGACACTACAAGTATCGGTTTGTTTCTGATAAGCAAGCCAATGGCGACGGTGGAGTAATTGGGAACATGGCACATCATCACATCCTGGAGATCATGTACACTGTCCAACACAGAATGAGAGACAGTTTTGATCACCCTGACACATAATGAATTAGCAGAGTTAATAAACTGCCCTCTGTGTGTGCCTGTGCTTTGGTTTGACTCTTTTAAGGTAAGAAAAAAAAAAGGACAAATATTCAACACAATCATCCCACTACACTATACTCAACAAAAAAAGAAACGTCCTCTGACTTTCAGTAAACTTAATGTGTAAATATTTGTATGAACACTAAAAGAGTCGACACCATAAGACATAAAGTAAAAATGTTCCACAATGTGTCCCTGAATGAAGAGAAGCTCAAAATCAGTCAGTACCAGTCAGTATCTGGTGGCCACCAGCTGCTTGAAGTACTGCAGTGCATCTCCTCCTCATGGACTGGACCAGATTTGTCAGTTCTTGCTGTGAGATGGAGGGATTGTGTGTTCCTGGTGTGACTCGGGCAGTTGTTGTGTCCATCCTGTACCTGTCACGCAGGTGTGATATTCGGATGTACCCATCCTGTGCAGGTGTTGTTACACGTGGTCTTCCACTGCGAGGATGATCAGCTGTCCTTCCTGTCTCCCTGTAGCGCCGTCTTAGGCGTCTCACAGTGCGGACATGGCGATTTATTGCCCTATAGCCACATCAGCAGTCCTCATGCCTCCCTGCAGCATGCCTAATGCACGTTCACGCAGATGAGCAGCGACCCTGGGCATCTTTCTTTGGGTGTTTTTCACAGTCGGTAGACGAGTCTCTTTAGTGTCCTGCGTTTTTAGAACTGTGACCTTAAATGTCTACTTTCTGTAAGCTGTTACGGTCTTAACGACCATTCCACAGGTGCATGTTAATTAATTGATTATGGTTAATTGAGCATGCATGCAAAACATTGTTTAAACCCTTTACAATGAAGATCTGTAAAGTTATTTGGATTTGTACAACATTATTGTTGAAATACACAGGCGTTTCTTTTTCTGCCGAGTGTATATAACAAAGTGGAGTCTACTGGGTTAAAATGGGCGCCTCTGTCTACAACAGTGAGGGATAGGGTTGAGGGCCACTGTTCAGCCCTGTGATCAAGGCCCTTAACCCTGTCTGCTCCAGGGACTGGAGCCTGTATAATAATTGAATGTTTATTTTATTTCTTTAACTGGATCCTGGACTTTTTGACTTGGGACACAACACTGAACACTGGCTATCCAGTTGTATCATAAATTGAAAAACACTCTTTGTCTCATCTTCCTTAAACATTCATACATTGTCATAATTTATCCATGGACATGTCATATGGGACTTGCATAGGAATGTTCAGATATATTTGATGAATGCAAGCTTATTATTTTATCTACAGTAATTATGCAAAGGAGCGGTTAGCCGTTTTTAACAGCATAGCAAACACATAGCAAAGCAAACATTGTGCTAGAGCATTTTTGAGGAATACTAACTTGCAAAAAAAAATTTTTCTTTTTTCTTTGGACTTTATCAAATTATGCCGTTTTAAAAAGCAATTATGTTTATATATTATATAAATATTTTTATAATAACATGCAAATCATTTAACAGTATGACAAGAACCTGGATTTCTTTTCTGGACTTCATGTCAGCCTGGTCATGAAGCTTGCGGATCTCAGACTGTGCGCTCCTGCATGTAACTGGATATTAGACTTTCTAGTAGACTGACCACGGGTAGTGAGACTGAGCAACTGATCCACCCAAGGATGCTGTCTGAGCACAAAACACCTGGATTGTAATTTCATCTTCAGATATGCAGATGATGCAAACGTTCCAGGGCTGATCCACAGCAGCGCTGTGTCTTCCTACCGCCAGCTAGTAAAGAAGAGCAGAGACGTCAAGGCTGCATTGAGAATCATTGGCTGTCCCCTGTTCTCCATGGACACTGCAGACTGTTCAGATGGAGGAACTTGGGCTACAACCTGAGACACCTCAGACCAGAGAGCATAAGCACCAACTACATAAGCACCAACTACTCCAGATTCACCAACCGCTTCTTTTGAGAAACCAGTTTATTGACATTGAGACAAACAGACTGGGGTCAGAAAACCCCCAATACCCACACACCACCCTGCAATGAGACTGGCCTTCGACCACCACTTTTGACCCACACGCACGCTCACACACACAAACATACAATGAATCTGTACCAAATTAACTCTAAATTACTTTTATGTCCGTCCTGTGTCAACATGGAGCATAAATCTGCCATTATGTAATAATGTACAATATTAATCAAACCTCGTCATACCTTGTATGGAAAGTAGCATCATTATTGAGCTATTTCTTCCTTCTCTCCCTCAGTGTAATACCAATGTTTTTCTATCCTTTAATGGTGCTTTCTATAAGGTTCTGATGCCTTATACTGGGGTAACCGTATTCTTCTTCTTCCCAGCCTACTGTAGGATAGTGCCTTTTTGTGATAAAAACAGTAAATGCCCTTTTTTTAAATACCCGAGATTTCCAAAAGTATTCAATCACCTGTCTTCACATGCAGGCTCGCAGTCTCCACTCTAATTCACCCAAAGGTGTTCTATGAGGTTGAGGTCAGGACTCTGTGCAGGCCAGTCAAGTTCTTCCACACCAAACTCGCTCATCCATGTCTTTATGGACCAATGGTGCACAGTCATGTTGGAACTGGTATGGTGGTGTTTTTCTGGAATTGGGCTCAGCCTCTTAGTTCCAGTGAAAGGCACTCCTAATGTTTGAACATACCAAGACGATTTGGATAATTTCATGCTCCCAACATTGTGGGAACAGTTTGGGGACGGCCCCTTCCTGTTCCAACATGACCGCGCACCAGTGCACAAAGCGGAGACTGTGAGCCAGGCCTTCTCGTCCAACATCAGTGTCTGACCTCACAAATGCACTTTGGTGAATGGTCAAAAAAATCCCATAAATACACTCCTAATCCTTGTGGAAAGCCTGTTATAGCTGCACAGGGTGCAGGTCAAAATCATATTAAGAAGTGGATGGTACTCAATTTCATATGCATCTGAAGGCAGGAGAGTAAATACTTTTGGCAATATAAGTGTAAATGTTTGCACTAATTGTGGATGTTATACAGTGGCTTGCAAAAATATTCAAACTCAAATTCAAATTTTATTTGTCACATACAGAGTCATACACAGTATAATATGCAGTGAAATGCTTACACGACCGCCAGTGACCTTAAAAAGAAAATAAAAGCTTGTACGTAAATAAATATCAATAAAAGGAAATACTAAAGAAATAAATTTACCTAGTAAAATTAACTGTACAATAAGGGCATAATAAAATATTGCGAAATATAGGGGGGGGGGTGGGAGTATGTATATATATATATATATATATATATATATATATAGAATTTAAAGTGACCGTGGTTGTGCAAATATGCATGAAAGGTGACCTGCGGGAAGAAGCTCCTCCTCAGCCTCTCTGTGTTGGCCTTTAGGGAGCGGAATCTCTTCCCAGACCGCAACAAAGAGAACAGTCCATTACTGGGGTGACTGAGGTCCTTCATGATCTTCCTGGCCTTAGTCCAGCACCGCTTGCTGTAGATCGAGTGCAGGTCAGGGAGCTCAGTGCGGATGATGCGCTCGGCTGATCGCACCACCCTCTGTAGAGCTCGTCTGTTCTGCATGGTGCTGTTCCCGAACCAGGCCGTGATGTTTCCCGTCAGGATGCTCTCTATGGTGCAGGAGTAGAAGTTCCTGAGCACCTTGGAGGGCAGTCTAAAGTCTCTCAAGCGTCTGAGGTGGTAGAGACGCTGCCGGGCTTTTTTCACCACGGTGCTGATGTGACAGGACCATGACAGGTCCTGCGTGATGTGAACACCGAGGTATCTGAAGCTGTCCACTCTCTCCACTGGGCTCCTGTTGATGACGGGGGTCTGGTAGTTCCTCTCCTGCTTTGTGCTAAAGTCCACTATCAGCTCCTTTGTCTTACTGACGTTCAGGAGGAGATTGTTCCTCTGGCACCAGTTCTCCAGATTTCCAATCTCCTCTAGGTAGTCCGACTCATCATTCTTGGTGATCAGTCCGACCACGACGGTGTCGTCAGCAAACTTGATGATGGAGGTGGAGTTGGTAGTGGCCACGCAGTCGTGGGTGTAGAAAGAGTACAGCAGGGGGCTCAGAACACAACCCTGGGGGGCTCCAGTGCTGAGAGTGAGTGTAGCTGAGACATGTCCGCCCATCCTTACTGCCTGTGGTCTGCCAGTCAGAAAACTGGAGATCCACTGACATATAGATGAGCTGAGTCCCAGGTGCTCCAGCTTGGTGGTGAGTGTGGAGGGAATTATGGTATTAAATGCAGAGCTGTAGTCGATGAAGAACATTTTAACATAATTCCCTTTCCGAGTGTCCAGGTGAGTGAGTGATGTGTGGAGGAGATGAGAGATTGCATCGTCTGTGGAGCGGTTCTGACGGTATGCAAACTGTAGTGGGTCCAGTGTGTCGGGTAGTGAAGAAATGATGAAGTCTCTGATAAGGCGTTCAAAGCACTTCATCACTACTGAGGTGAGGGCTACAGGGCGATAGTCATTGAGAGAAGCAGGATGTGGTTTCTTCGGGACAGGAACAATGATGGACTCTTTGAAGCATGTGGGGATCACCGACTGAGATAAAGAGATGTTGAATATCTCAGTGAACACAGGTGCTAGCTGGTCTGCGCAGGATCTGAGAATACGGCCTGAGATGCCGTCTGGTCCTGCTGCTTTCCTGGTGTTCACTCTCTTGAAGGCTCTCCTCACGTCATGCTCGGAGATGATGAGCGTGTGACCCGTGCTGGCAGTGTCTTCCTGTCTGCAGCCGTTAGCTTTAGCGCCGTTAGCATTAGCATCACTAGCGTCTTTAGCTGCAGCCTCGAAGCGAGCGTAGAATATGTTGACCTCGTCTGCCAGAGTCGTGTCTGTCATACCGGATGTTGGTGCTTTATAGTCCGTAAACGTATTCGGCCCCATTGAAGAAAGCCATTGTTAACTGAAAACCATAAGAAGTCCCGTTTGCACAGCAAACATGTGGAAGAAGGTACTCTGGTCAGTTGAGACAAAAATGGAACTTTTTGGCCAAAATGCAAAACGCTATGTGTGGCGGAAAACTAACACCGCACATCACTCTGAACACACCATCCCCACTGTCAAATATGGTGGTGGCAGCATCATGCTCTGGGGGTGCTTCTCTTCAGCAGGGACAGGGAAGCTGGTCAGAGTTGATGGGAAGATGGATGGAGCCAAATACAGGGCAATCTTGGAAGAAAACCTCTTGGAGTCTGTGACAAGATCTGAAAACTGCTGTTCATGTAATCTGACTGAGCTGGAGCTGTTTTGCAAAGAAGAATGGGCGAGGATTTCAGTCTCTAGATGTGCAAAGCTGGTAGAGACATACCCTAAAAGACTGGCAGCTGTAATTGCAGCAAAAAGTGGTTCTACAAAGTATTGACTCAGGGGGCTGAATAATTACGCACACCCCACTTTGCAGTTATTTATTTGTAAAAAATGTTTGGAATCATATATGATTTTCGTTCCACTTCTCACGTGTACACCACTTTGTATTGGTCTTTCATGTGGAATTCCAATAAAATTGATTCATGTTTGTGGCTGTAATGTGACAAAATGTGGAAAAGTTCAAGGGGGCCGAATACTTTTGCAAGCCACTGTAACTTGTTTTTTAACCAAATAAAAGTTATGTATAAATTAGATCTGTTTCTCTGCAAATTGGAAATAATTTTTTTTAATAAATTCAGATTTTCTTTTGCTTGAAAGTCATCTTTTTCATTAGAAAGTGGGAGTTTGTGATTTAATAATAAAGCTTGTATATCATTTCTTGTTTCTGACCTGCTTCAGCAAATTTGCATGACTTTTAGCTCTCTGTATATGCTTTGTGACTCACTTGCTTATCATCAAATTACGTATTTTACAACATGCAATGAGATTTTAAACTATGTTAACTTAAAAAGAATATTAGTAGTCTTTATTTCAAATGGCAGACAGTTAAAATAAAAATTTTGAATATTCAAGAGTACTCATGGGACGTGCACTGAGGGGCAGGGGCTGAATTGGGGAAAAGGGCATTTCTCATATAATTGTTTTTTTTTTTCTAAACACAACATTAAACATTTAGGTGATTGCAAGGGAATTAAAATACATTTTAAGTAAGTCAAAAGTAAAAGTTGTTTTAATATATTTTAATGTCGTCATTTTTCCATTATTCATCTGCAATGCTTTATGTCAAATTTATTCAAATTAGTGTATTTTAATTACTTAACACCTGATTTGAATATCAGAGTGGTGATTCTATCCATGATTTATTGCACTGAAGTGTGTATTTTTGTGCAGCACACGTGAGATACTTCAGTGCCATCTATAAATGTTCGTAGATGTGAGGTCCATTCGTATCTGTGGAAATTCGTAACTTGAATGTTCATAAATCAGGGAATTTATATTTGTCTTATGGATAATTAACTGGAAATTCAAGGCACACGTAGCTTTCTTTCTTTCGTTCATCACCACACACCTCCACACAATGACGAATACAATTGGAAAGTGAGGGACGGCTTCACTCCTGCCCAAATGACACTTAATCTAACTGAACTATTTAATAAAAATGTGTCATATTTATTGGTTTTAAACACATTATAATGTGAAAACTTCTCAAAAGTATAAACATTTATATACAAATTTTCTTCTCCAAAAGCCAGAATCCATGTAACAAAGCCAACAAATGAAGAGAATATGAATATGGGTAAACAAAGTCAGGCTTCATGAATGATTACTACCACCAAAGCACATGTGAAATTATTCATGTATTAATTTCAATAGCAGGATTTAGCATCTCTCAAACACTTTGTAGAGGTCTGGCAGGTTGGCTATTTGCAGGATACTTCCATCTTCACTGCAGTGTTTTGGGGGACAGAGAGACCGAAGTGCTTTGAACAGAATGTGTTCAACCTTCCACTGCCAGCTTGGCTCTGCCTCCTACAGAAACATTGAATTTAAATCAAAGGTCTGTATTCACCCAAGCTTCATTATGAGCACAGATTTTGGCACACAGAGATACAAACTAATACACACAGTGGCTTGCAAAAGTATTTGCCCCCCTTGAACTTTTCCACATTTTGTCACATTACAGCCACAAACATGAATCAATTTTATTGGGATTCCACGTGAAAGACCGATACAAAGTGGTGTACACGTGAGAAGTGGAACGAAAATCATACATGATTCCAAACATTTTTTACAAATAAATAACTGCAAAGTGGGGTGCGTAATTATTCAGCCACCTTTGGTCTGAGTGCAGTCAGTTGCCCATAGACATTGCCTGATGAGTGCTAATGACTAAATAGAGTGCACCTGTGTGTAATCTAATGTCAGTACAAATACAGCTGCTCTGTGACGGCCTCAGAGGTTGTCTAAGAGAATATTGGGAGCAAAAACACCATGAAGTCCAAAGAACACACCAGACAGGCCAGGGATAAAGTTATTGAGAAATTTAAAGCAGGCTTAGGCTACAAAAAGATTTCCAAAGCCTTGAACATCCCACGGAGCCACTGTTCAAGCGATCATTCAGAAATGGAAGGAGGATGGCACAACTGTAAACCTACCAAGACAAGGCCGTCCACCTAAACTCACAGGCCGAACAAGGAGAGCGCTGATCAGAAATGCAGCCAAGAGGCCCATGGTGACTCTGGACGAGCTGCAGAGATCTACAGCTCAGGTGGGGGAATCTGTCCATAGGACAACTATTAGTCGTGCACTGCACAAAGTTTTATGGAAGAGTGGAAGAAGAAATCCATTGTTAACAGAAAACCATAAGATGTCCTGTTTGCACAGCAAACATGTGGAAGAAGGTGCTCTGGTCAGATGAGACCAAACTGGAACCTTTTGGCCAAAATGCAAAACGCTATGTGTGGCGGAAAACTAACACTGCACATCACTCTGAACACACCATCCCCACTGTCAAATATGGTGGTGGCAGCATCATGCTCTGGGGGTGCTTCTCTTCAGCAGGGACAGGGAAGCTGGTCAGAGTTGATGGGAAGATGGATGGAGCCAAATACAGGGCAATCTTGGAAGAAAACCTCTTGGAGTCTGCAAAAGGATTTCAGTCTCTAGATGTGCAAAGCTGGTAGAGACATACCCTAAAAGACTGGCAGCTGTAATTGCAGCAAAAAGTGGTTCTACATAGTATTGACTCAGGGGGCTGAATAATTACACACCCCACTTTGCAGTTATTTATTTGTAAAAAATGTTTGGAATCATGTATGATTTTCGTTCCACTTCTCACGTGTACACCACTTTGTATTGGTCGATTCATGTTTGTGGCTGTAATGTGACAAAATGTGGAAAAGTTCAAGGGGGCCGAATACTTTTGCAAGCCACTGTATATACACACACACACACACACATAACAAGCCAAGTGGAAGCCAATAAAAGAAAAACATTTATTAGTTATACAAGTTCCAACAAAAGTCAAGTCAAGTGATGTCAAAGTATTTGATTCCTGCGTCAAATAAAAAGTTTTTGTGAGTCGTCAAAATAGTACAAACACAAAATCAACCTGAAATAAAATAATATGTCAAATGTTGATTTTGATTTAGGATGGTAAAGATTCCCATCTGTGCATTCCTATTTAAATAAAAAATATATACATACACAATTAAATTACATGCAATTTAGTATGTTAATTCTTATTATATTAAGTTATACTACTCTAGCATATTATACTTATCGATGATAATATTGATTTGGTACAGTATACTGTATTTAACTGCAAATCTACCTAATCAGAAAAAATGTACTAAAAGGTATATGATTAGAAAGTTTAGAAATAAAGAAACTGAGTGGAATTTGTGTATAGTCACTATACGATCAGATTTGTCCCTATACAACTGATAAATAAGCGTCAGTGTCAATTAAGCTTCACTTAAGGGCAAAGAACTGTAATGTCTACTTACTCCAAGCTCTGTTCCTGCCTCTGGCTCCAGTGTGTACCCTTTTCTTATGGAGTAAAAGTAACTGCACTCTTTACCGAAGTCATGGAAACAATCCTTCTCGCTGTCCCAGTTAACCTGAGTAACAAATAAAAGGGTTTAGCTAAACTATGTGATGTAGTTAAACACACTTAATTGTTTTAAGCAGTCAGTCTTAACCAGTAGAGAACTTTGACCTCTGTAGCTAAGCGCAGGATGAACAATGGCAGACCCTCCATGGCAGGAGTATAGTTATCCAGCAGCAGCGGCAGACCATCCAGATTCCCTTCCTAAAAATGAAATGAGGTAAAACATGACATGATCTCAAGATAAGCCAAGTCCAGTCTTACAAGCCTATAACAAAAGAAAATGAATCTAAAGGCAACTCACAAAGTTGATTCAGAATTTATTTATGTATGGCATGCATGACCGTTTCTTATTCACAATGTGTCAGAAATTAACTAAAACATGTTAAAAAATATAAAATCACAAAGTATTATGAAGTACATCTAGAGAAAATGTTAATTGTGAAACCAAGAATTGTTACATTTTGAAATTGAATACATAACATTTCTAAAAAGCGAAAATGTTATAACTTAAAAAACAATGAAAAGATAAAACACTATTTAAAAACTTGTTGATGTGGCCACTAGGGATGATGTCGCTACAGATCCAGTAATGCGGAAATGGCGGGTGCTGCTATTAGCGGCGAAGGAAAAGAGATGGAAAGAGTAATTAATCATTACGGAGTACGCAGGTTTTAAATCGGATGTGCGCATTACTGGATCTGTAGCGACAACGGTCTGATGATGGGTCACGCCTTGGCTGATGGGAATTGTAGTTCCCGCTACCTCCCATTCGCCTGAGCAAACTTTTCTCAGAAGACCTATAGTTTTACCGACATGCGACCACGGTATTATCGAAATAAATTGTTAGTGCGGTACGACAGTATTTAGAATACCGTTACATCCCTAGTGGCCACCATGCACAATGTTCTACAAATAGAGAGTGATGCGTATACAGTATAAAGGATTATATGAACCAGAAGCTGACTGATACATAAATATTGTGCACAAAATTAAACAATCAAAAATTATGTAACTTGCCCACCTCATCTATCTTCATGGAGAAATAATCGTCCAACATTTCAGCTTTTTTTTTCAAGAAATTTACTATATACTGGGCCAGTCCTTCCTTAGGCCCATCTTCCTCTGTCCAGCCACTCTCCTCTGAGTCCAGTGCCAAGATGGCTAAGTCATACAGAGGGGCTGGATTCTGTAATAACAAACAGTTACACCCATAAGCTTCTGGTACAGAAAGAGAAAGATTGTAAAGGCCTCTGCCTGTAGGGTAGATCCAGTCAAAAGGTTACTGAAGTTTCATTATTTTCAAAATGCGGCAACACCAAAACCCTGGCCCTTAACCAACCCTAACTCAGCTATTTTCTTACTTATAAAAGCATCATTATATTATTAAATCATTTCAACATTGACTATGAAGAAATAAAAAAGGTATTCTAGTTCTATACTTTTTATTGTAAAATAAATAAATAAATAAATAATAATAATAATATGATGCCACATTGATCAGCCATAACGTTAAAAGCAACTGTATACTATTGTGAAGGTTCCTCTTACATCATGAAAATGACTCTGATTCCACAGCAGACCAGGCCATATTTTTTTCCTGATCCACTATAGGAGCTCTCATTGGAGGAAGCATCACCGTTCTGCTGCTACACAGCCCCATACACATAAAGCTGGTATTGTGTGTTCTAACACCTTTCTATCATTACCAGATGGGTTGGGATTTGCTCTACATGCACATTAGTCTTGGATAACCTTGGTGCATACTGGGAACACCCCATAATGAAGATGCTCTAAATAAGTCATCTAGCATTACAGTCTGGCGAAAGTCACTCAGATCCCTACGCTTGCAGAGTTTATCAGAAACAAAAAAAAGTCACCTTCAGAAACTGATTGTTTACTTGCTGTCTATATCCGCCCCATGACAGATGCCATTATAACAAGCTAATATTATTCACCTCAATATTCAGTGGCTTTAATGTTATGGTTGATTGGTGTAATTGCTGCATCAATCTGTCTCACAGCAACATAAGCAAGCAACTTGCAACATAACTATTTATTAATAATTCAAAAAATCAAAACATCCCTTCAATCCATACAAGGATTTAAAAACAAAAGCAAACAAACAAAAAAAAAACATGCCAATGTTAGACAATGTTTCAATTAGTTTACAAATGTTAATGCACTTACTGATAATTTGAGAACACCGAAGTTGCCAAAATCATACATCAAAATCTGGTAAAACAGCTCCTGGCTAGAGAACATAAAAACACCTAATGACTCAGCGCCACATGAAGCAAATCCATTATACAACTTACAGGTCCTTCTCAAAAAATTAGTTCATGTGTATGTCCAACTTAAGACTCTTTTGGAATTACGTCCTCCTCTTCTGAAAAATCCCTGCAACAAATTAACCTCCTCCCTCCAAAGAGCACAGCTAATTTTGCTCCATCAGCAACAGATGTAGAATAGAAACCTCCGAACAACAGCTTTCATCAACATGCAAAACAACACGTGAGTGAATGTGGTTTCAGTGTCGAACCTGAGTTTGGTGTTGTTTAACATATACAGTTTGGTGTGGTGTTGAACTAGAGACCACTGTGGATTTATGCATCCTACAAAGGAATGATTTTGTAACATCTCCTGCAAACCTGTGGGTACAAAAGCAAACACACAGGTGTTGAAGATTCAAATCCCAAAAACTAACAATATTTTACTACAGCAATTGTTGTTACAATGTACTATATAAGGAAAGCGTTACTATGCAACCTTGATGAGCTTGTTCGCTGATTTCATTTTGCAGCTCCTTTACACTGGTTAGCTTGATGACTCGTCTCGGGGGACTGCAGGCCACTGTCGCGTCCCCCTTTTCCTTATCAGCGTCAACATGAGGACGTTTCCTATAGAACAGCAATAACTAGTGGATACTTGTGCATCACTCAGGAAATGCAAATGGTTCTTTTTTAACTAATACAAAACATGGACAAAGCCATATACATTTAGAATAGAACAGAGAACAGAAGAATAGTCTTTATTGTTACTGCAATAAGTACAATGAAATTAAAGTACCATCCCTCGATCAACACACGCGCACACACACACACCATTCAAAGCCTGCACCACCAACCCTCTCCTAAAACAATTACTTCCCTTAAATGTACGTACAGCGAAATACAATACAAATATAAATACAAAGGAAATAAATTATATATATTTATTTAAATTACTGAGGAAGGTAAATTCAAAAGATCCAATAAACATTCATATTTATCTAAACTTAATCTAATATGTCTTATATCTCATAACTTTTTTTTTTAAGACTTGTAAATACCCAAACCATAAAATCCAATAAACCATGCAATTTATTATTATTGTTATTTTTTTATTTTATTTCTTCTGTGTTTCTTATTCCAGATGAATTCACATGTTTGGATTGTGATTCCTCACTCACACACACTCTTTATATCGCTCACCCTGTTCAGGGTGACGGGAGGCGTGGAGCCTATCGGAGGGAACTACGGGGTTCATCCCTGCGTGTTACACCCTGGACAATCCATTGCAGGGCACTGGCATACACACTTAAATAATTATTTTGATGTGTAAAGCTGCTTTGCGACAATGTCAATTGTTAAATTCTATACAAATAAAAGTCAACTGAACTGAATTGTACATTATAGGAAAAGCCAGTTATCCTCCTTTGCACGTCTTTAAACTGAGGGAGGAAAACCAAGCACGGGGAGACGAACGATGACAATTCCATGCACACAGGAATTAAACTCAATTCACTGGAAGTGTAAGGGAGTAAAAAAAAAATAATAATCTTTCATTTTAACCAATAAGATTTTGCCATGCAAAGAACATTGAGCACCACATCTCTGTAAATGTAATTGTTGCTCAATGGAATTATACAGAATGTGGAGTTTAGTTTAACGGATTCTGACAAAGGAAAAATAAGGTTATTGTGCATTTCATTCTATATCCATTCATGCAAGTCATTAAATATCCTGATAACTTTGATTCTGTCAATCTGATTGTATTTGATAAATAACTTGATCTACATAAATGCTACAAGTGTTTCCTTTTGAGTAAAACCTCTTAACCATTAACTGTTCAAATAACGCTTGTTTTGAGGAAACCACCTCACAAATACTATTGCAATTATTTTAACATTATTGTAGACATAAAATACATCATTCTGTTTTCTATACAAGTCCAATATCAGATATCGGATACTCCAGACTGATCCAATACTTGCAGTTAATGCTACTTTATGCCATATAAGGATGTAATGTAGCGGCATCCTTGACCAATTAATTTGTAGGTTCCTTTTAAAGTCGGCCAGCATGCCATAGTTACATCAATTGCAGCCAAATGAATTAGTGAATCCCTAAAAAGAATGTAGAGCTTTTCATATGTTTATGTGATACTTTGTTCGCAAAATTTCATCCTGAAGAAAACCATGCTTTGATTGTCCAAAGACAGTAATCCGTACCTCATGGGAGCCTCTGACTGGACATGTGCACCATCAGTCTGCAGGTCATTTGTGGAACTGGTTAGCAACTCCACAGGACCATTATTTACTTCCGCTTCGGAATTAGCAGCAGCTGAGTCCGTTTCTGCAGCACTTGCTACAACTGGAGGAGCTGAAAGGTTTTTCGTGGGCTGTAGAAAAGCATCTAATTTTTGGGCCTTGCTGTCAGTTCGCACCATTTGATTGGCATAGACATGCTGATTTGAGTCAGCTGTTGAACTGCTTGAGCTTTTCACATTACTGACAGACACTGACAGTCCAGGAAGTAAAGTCTATTGAGAAGGCGGAGAAACATGATGTATTATTAAGTTCACCATGAAGTGCACAAGATATGGACAAGCAGCGAAGGATGTTTATTTGTATACCTGTGTAAAATAAGTGCGGGAAGAATTGGAGCCAAGTAGTTTACTCTCGATGTGTTTTTGAACGTGTCCAACGATGCAGTCTTCATGGAGGAAGTGCACTTCATGCTTGGTGGGATGCACATTCACATCAACGTTACGAGGTGCAATTTCTAAACTAAGAAAGAAGAAAGAAAACTGTCAAATAAAACCAAATCATGTGTACCTGTACATGTTTACTTTTTTCTTTCTAAATAACTCAACATTGATACTTGTGACTCTATGAAAAGTCAGAGAAATAACGACAAAACTTTAAGATTAATTGAAATAATCCACTCGGTTAACTGAATGAAAATGAAAGATCTTTTCGGTTTAAGGCCTTGTTCACACAGGCGTTAAATTTTTGGATAAACGAACGAGCTCTGAACGTCCTAGACGTTTATGTTGTGTTTTGTAGCGGCGCTCGATTGACTTCTACACTGGCGTTGGTTTCTCTCGGTCTAGCGACAGCCTGCAGCCCAAATTGTAGTTTGTGTGTTTAACCTGTAGGGGGCAGTGTGTCGGGAAGTGGATATGAAAGCCCTTGTCATCTTATTTGAGGTGCCTCCTTTTAATATGGACCATTTTGCTATATTATTGTTTTAAAAATTCTAATAAAATTATTTTTATATAATATATAAAAATATTTTTTTAAATAATAGTATGGAGAGAAAAAAAATCGCCGCCGCTACTGGGTTCACCCTCTGACTGCACAACGTCGGATTAAAGGAAGTTTTTTGTGGTTTATGAAGAAATGCGAACATTTCCACGCAAGTTTTATTTTTTAAGCATTTTATTTTTGCCTTTTTTCCACATTTCCCTCTGTATAGCATGTAGGATCATGGGAAATATCCGGTCCTCCGAAGCGTAAAATAAACGCGGAGAAAACGAACTAGACGCGTTTTCCTTGCGTTCGTTGGGATTTGAACGGCAAGAAAAAGCTGCATGCAATGTTTTTTTTAACACCGTATAAACGCGCAGCCGGACAAACGCACGTCACCAAAGCCCGTGTGAACACCGTCATCGACTCCTATGTGTAGAAAACACTCTGCGCTTCATCCGCGATCACCGGACGCTACGACCGGCAGAAAAACGCTCGATTTTAACGCCCGTGTGAACAAGGCCTAAATGTGAAGATTTTAACAAGGAGAAGGAAAACCCATCTGATGTGGATGAGAAAAAGATGTTTACAGCTGTTGATTTAATAAATACCTGAGATAAAGAAAAGGATGTGTGTTTTTGGGAAGATATGCTGTATAGACCGTCTCAATTGCTTTCTTCAAGGCACTGGATTCCACTAATCGATCTGTAAAACCTCTCACAGTCAGAGTGATGGAAACGTCTAGCACTATTCAGTTCAGTGAGAAAGTTAATAAATAAAAAGAGTAGAGGAAATACATACGGTTGATGAACAGAATCAGGACACACTTTTTGACCGAGTAGTTGGCATTTGAAATTAATCCCTTCAGTTTAAAAGCAAGCTTCTGATCCTCGCACTCTACTTCAATCATCTCCCTGTAAATAATAGGATATAAGCCTTTAAATGAGATTATCATTTCCTTTCCAAAACCTTGGTAGATCTGGGTTGGCATTTTACAAATACAGTGACGAGAAAAAGTAGGTGAACTTTTTGGAATTTAATGGTTTTCTGCATTAATTTGTCAATGACAAATATAATGTGCCTAAAATAATAACACAAAAAATAGGATCTTCCATGTATTTATTGAACACACTCATTCAATATGGTAGTTGAAAAAGTAAGTGAACCCTTGGACTTAATAACTGGTTGACCCCCTTTGACAGAAATAACCCATCCATGTGCTTACTGGAATTTTAGCTCATTCTTCCTGGCAGAACTGCGTTTGCTTGGTCATATTTTTGTATGTCTCATGTTTATGGCATTCTTAGGGTGCTTTCACACCTATAGTTCGATTGCTTTAGTCCGCACCAGTCAGAAAAATGTTACAATGTAGTAAACAGACGTTGGTACGGTTTGTTTTCACATATGCAGAGTTCTAAACGAACCAAAATAGATCGCGAAGCCCATCTGTACCGGAAACAGACTATTTTCAGAAAATCGCACCACTTTCAATAATCATGGAGGAACAGCTTTGCTTTGCGCTCATGGCGCTGATCCTCGCGCACTGCATTGTACGTGCAAATCATTATTTTCAGATAATTAATTTCGAACACGACTCACGGTTGCGACTCCAAACCAGTTCCCTGGTTTATTCATCTCGCCGACGGCGCATCGCCGCCACTTCAGGGAGAGACATGCCCTCCTCCTGAATGATCATTTTGTTATTAGCCGGCGATCTTCCTGCTGATCCATCAGGTAATCCGTTTGCCGATCGAAACAGCCCAGCCACGCATTTTTTAATCTTTAATGTGAATACAGAGAGGCACTTAATTTCCTCGGCACTCCACATTTCTCCGCGGTTTGATTTCATCGCGAGTCGAGCTTGAAAAATTTAATCGAGTCATCAGGAAGGGAAAATAATTTTACCTGCAACCCCAAATGCATTAAACTATACCATTTCATCAGATTTGGTTTGGTTGCTTTCACACCAGACGAACTGTACAAAAGTAGAGCCGATAAAGCGGTCCGAGACCACCCCTTCATGCAGGTCTCGGATCGATTGATTTGGTGCGCACCAAAGTACCGAGATTGCATTCACATCAACACAAACGAACTGAACCAAGGGACCAAACACGTTTGGTGCGCACCAAATGTTGTAGGTGTGAAAGCACCCTTACAGTCATTCCATGGCATCTCTAGTTGGTTGTGGTCTGGGCTCTGACTTGGCCACTCCAAAAGACGGATTTTCTTTTTCTGAAGCCATTCTGATGTGGACTTGCTCTGGTGTTCATTGTCCTCTGGCATTGTCCTGAGTTTCAGCAGACATTCTCACATCATCTTGAAGAATTGTTTGATACTATTGGGAATTCATCGTCCCCTCAATGACTGCAAGCTGGCCAGGGTCTGATGCATCAAACTTTACTCCCATACTTTACGGTTTGGCTTCCTTTGTGGTGCATGAATGTTAGCCGGTTCTAAAGATGCCTTCAAATCTTTTGCTGTCACTCGGGGTTGTTTCTTTACCTCATTCGGGGTTGTTTCTTTACCTCATTCGGGGTTGTTTCTTTACCTCATTCGGGGTTGTTTCTTTATCTCATTCGGGGTTGTTTCTTTACCTCATTCCGGGTTGTTTCTTTACCTCATTCGGGGTTGTTTCTTTACCTCATTCGGGGTTGTTTCTTTACCTCATTCCGGGTTGTTTCTTTACCTCATTCCGGGTTGTTTCTTTACCTCATTCCGGGTTGTTTCTTTACCTCATTCCGGGTTGTTTCTTTACCTCATTCCGGGTTGTTTCTTTACCTCATTCCGGGTTGTTTCTTTACCTCATTCCGGGTTGTTTCTTTACCTCATTCCGGGTTGTTTCTTTACCTCATTCCGGGTTGTTTCTTTACCTCATTCCGGGTTGTTTCTTTACCTCATTCCGGGTTGTTTCTTTACCTCATTCCGGGTTGTTTCTTTACCTCATTCCGGGTTGTTTCTTTACCTCATATCAACGAGACTTCGTTGTGCTCTTCAGGTCATTCAGCACCCAATACTTGGTCGAGTAGCCACAGTCCCAAAGCCAAAGTGTTATCATTTGTATAACTGTAGACAGGTGAATTTCTAAAGTATTAGAAATCACTTTGTAACACTTTCCAGCTTAAAGACTTTTGTAAATGTCAATCAGTTTTACGCCTTTAGTCTTTAGGAATTTCATCCCAAGTCCTGGATTGACTTTAAAGCCCACTGTAGATACTAAATCATAATTTCTTTTCAATTCCACTTTTTGTCAAATAGAAATTTCAAGATAAATATCAAATAACAAAACATAATAGAAAAATTGTATTCTAATTATCCTTGTGACTTAAAGTATCCCTACTTTTTTGACTCAGCTTAAAATAGCCCCACCCTGCTTAGGGGAAAGCCTCGTCAATAAGTGTGATTAATATAGCATAGCTCAATAGTTACCTCACCTAACCTCATTTGGTGCTCACTCAATCAATTTTATAGAAGGGGCCTAGAGCCTATTCCAGGATATCCTAGGGCGTGGTACACCCTGGATGGGGTGCAAATCTATCGCATGGCACAACATACACACAAACATACACACGCACGCTCCCTTGGTTATTCACACACTACAGACAATTTGGAAACATCAATTAATCTGCATGTCTTTGGACTGTGGGAAGAAACATGGAGGAAAGCCACCAAGCACAAGGAGAACATGCAAACTCCATGCACACATGCCCTAGTTGGGAATCGAACCCGGACAATGCTTACCACCAAGCCAACGTATCGTCCCCTCACTTGGGGAGTTAGAAACAGGTGTCGAAATTGTTTCTGCATGACTGATGACACATGAGTAAGTTATCTGCATTTTTCAGACTGAGAAGCTCTCCACCAACTTCATGTAGTCTTACTCGACTTGAGTTCAGCAGAGCTTATTCTGCAGCTAATTTCAGTTAGATATTACTACATTCTGTTGATTTAATTTGTGTGAGGGCTGTAAGTATTTTCCATAGGTCATAAATGTCTAACATTGTTTATCAAGCTACTACCAAGCAAAGCTAATACATTTGGCATTTTAGTTTAAACACTGCCATTTTCATCAGAATCAGGACTGAGACATCATGCATATAAGAATATAAAGTTCATAAGTTAAACAATGAAAGTGCATTTATTATAATACCTGCTTAGAGCTACTCCAAACACCACACGGATGTTGTCCAAAACTGAAGCATTGGGTAAAGTTTTCACATCAGCCACCATTTCTCCTTGCTTCAACAATATAAGAAAATGTTTAGGCTAAACAAATAACTTAATAAATATTAAAACTGAATATATATATATATTTTTTTTTTTACCTTTTTGACAGTAAAACTTTTTCCAGAATTGTGAATGGCATATCTGTTGGGATTTCAATAGTAGTTAATACAAAGTTTAAACAAGATTACAGATGAATTTATATAACTTTTTGTTGATCCAGTTTGTGAAAATGGACCGACCTACTCACTACTTCCAGAATCTTGGAATATTCTTCACTGGGGCTTTTAAGGGCTTTCCTTCGGATTTGTACATTATAAAACAGGTCTTCTACCTTTGAGCAGTACAGATTATTATTGATAGACAAACTTATTGTAAACAGACTTCCTGCAAACAAAAATGTTCATTGCAATTCAGATCATTGCTGGTCACATTAGTTACATTACATTTGAAGGCAAAGATTGATCATTTAGGGTTTATGTAAGGAAAACCTTATTTAAACTAATAACATTTGAGGTTGTAAAAAGAATGTCTTTTTTGATATTTATGTCTAAATGTAAAGAAAATCACTATTTCTGTTGAATCAGTCTTCATATAAAACGGAGTCTACTTCTGGGCCAGCTTTAATGTACTATTCAAACAATACATTTTTTTGTTTTCTAAAATGTGTATACATCTTCCCTTCTTTCACTTTCTTTTAGCATTGACCTCATCTGTCCTCCAACTTCCATCAAAGGAATTATTTTCACATGGCTGCTTGGCTGTTGGAGGTGTTACATAACAATTAAAAAGATCAAAGAGCAGTTAAGAGAAACTACTCTCTTACTGTACAGGTAGGTCTGAGTTCTGTCTCTGTGACTCGTTCTACAAGGAAAGCCTTACAGCATCTGCAATCAAAAACACCTCTACAACATTTTCCCCTCACTTCCAACCTTTTGCCTCATCTTCCACCCTCCTCGAAAAAGGATTAGTACCCACCATCTGCCCACTGGATCTTATCACTTCCACGATGTTTACTTGACCTCTTCCCCTTCATCTTTTCAATCAGTTAATGACTTCATAACATCTGCTCAAGTTCAAAGACCTTCGTGGTCTTTTATGTATTCCTCAAACCCCCTCTTGGTAGCTAGACATCACCGACTCATAAGGAGTAACCAACTGACTCTATTCCTTTCAAAATCCTTGAATAAAACGAATTCAGTTCCAATACTATTTTTGTGTCACATATTTAAGCATGATTAAAAGAAGAAAAAAAAAAATGTAATGCCTTACTGAGATCAGAGTCCCTTGGTTTCCAGCACAAGGTTTCACTGGGCCTTTCAGTTTCCCATCACAGTAGCTTGCTCTGACAAAAAGCAATAAGAATTAAAAACAGACATAAAGACAACTTAGGATGATGCTGATATTCCACATCATCTCATAATGTTCTAATCTACACACAACTCAGCTGGGAATTAATTTCAATTCAATTTTATTTATATAGCGCTTTTAACAATGAGTCATTGTCTTTCCAGCTTTCCAGAATCAAAAGAAAATATGGAAATGGATATGAAAGGTGTTTCACGGTTAACCGATTTAAAATAAATAAATAAATAAAAATACAGCAACGACAGCCAGACCATTTACGTTCTCACCACCTACATTTTCAGTGCAGTGAAGAGAAACTGTGTAAATACTTAAGCCTGTACAAATGTGTAAAAAGAGGCAAACAAGCCATGATTTCCTGAACATGAACATGTTAGAAATGCCCATAAAAGGTACATACCTTTCTTTCTTACAAAACATACCTATTACCAGGTATCTAACTGGGCAAATGTGCCACAGAGACGTTCGGCAAGCTGATGGCGGAGCTGCAACGAGTCGTTCTAGGTGTTTTGAGTGGCAAGAACTCCGTTAGCATGTTGAGGATGACGTGTCCTTCATGTTAAGGTTCATTACCAGTGACAAAACTTGGGTGTATGGGTACGACGCTAAGATTTTTTAAAACGTTATTATTATTATTTACTGGTCAATCGGCCAGGGATCAAAATTGGCTGCTTTTCAGTTTGCAGTAAAATATCACCATTTCTTCCTAATCCTGCAGGTCGTATTGTTTTCTGTTTAATTTAATGTAATTTAAGTTAAATGTTAGACGCTTGTATTTAAAGTTAGCTTGTATTGTGGGGCGGGGTGAGGGGGGGGGGGTCTACTGTAGGTATCCTGATAAAATCATATCGGGAGGTCACAGGTGGTTACAATCTCTACTAAAAAGCACTGAATAGTCTTGCAACACATCATCTGGGTGAATTGCTGGTTTGTTAAAATCCGTCGACTTTGATCAAAAGGTTTAGTCTATTTGTTGGTAACTTATGTAGTGAAGACTATAGCAGAGGAGCCACACATTTATGCAACAGCCTTTCAACTAGTGTTTAGAGCTCACAAGCACTCTCAGTGGTTATGCCTAGGATGAAAATGTATTTGTTTAGTCATGACTTTTATGAATAGTTTTGTCTTAGGTGCAAATCTGGAGGGTCCATTGGGTTCATCACAAGTTTCTGATCAACTGATCGGCTTGGATGCTGTTGCTGACATCTCAGAGATGTTTGGATATGAGAGCTGATCATATTTTTCGCTGAACTGTTTGTGAATGATGTGAACTTGGCCCACATGTAGAACAAGAATCCAAGTTAAAAAGAATCACCTCCTTGAGACTGAAAAGCCAATGTTAGACAAACTAAGGTCAAAAATACTAATCTTGCAACTCACAGGCTTACAATAATGAACATGTTAAAAGAATCACATTTCATAAATGGAGAATGTAATGCACATGATATTACACTTACCTGTAGGCACATTTTCCATCCGCTGTTTTTGTGGTAATTGTAACATGGGCTACA
Organism: Channallabes apus; assembly: GCA_030522415.1. Taxonomy (NCBI): domain Eukaryota; kingdom Metazoa; phylum Chordata; class Actinopteri; order Siluriformes; family Clariidae; genus Channallabes; species Channallabes apus. Next base: position 33,451,074 of record CM060118.1, read on the forward strand.
TGACTTATACTGGCAAGTGCCTACCACAAACAATCAAAGACTTAATTAGCTTTCTGCAATGCAACCAAAAGATATGCTCTTAATAAAATACAAGTTAGGATAAGTGAACATAATTAAAAATAGAAAGTAATTGGATGTGTGATTTGGAACTTCACTCAAGTCAAACTTGTAAATGTTCCAGTATTGGTTACTCAAGTTCTGTTACAGTAAAGTTCTTTCACTGTAATTCATAAATGCAAAAACTAGTACTGTAAGATCACAACACTAAAAGTAACAACTTATATACTGTAATTATACCTCTCCTCTGAAACCATAAGTTGAAATAGATGAAAGATCCTCAAAAGTCTGAAGCTTGCTTGTTGTAAACCGCTCACAGACAATTTCCAGGTCTTCTTTCTGCCAGAGTGGAAGAGGTCAATTGGAACTATTTTATAATACAACAATAAAAAGTAAATCAAAATGTCAAAAATAGATTGAAATAGGATATGGTAAATAAACCAGTCAGTGAGATCTGAAAGTTCTAACATTTATGCATGAAACATAAAAAGGGAGCAATATGAGATGACATTACTGATGCCACTGCACTAGATACAGAACCGACCCAATGTCCAGTATCTGTATTTGGTTGATTTTATTCATTCATTCATCTTCTGTACCGCTTAATCCTGTGTTCAGGGTCGCGGGGGACCTGGAGCCTATCCCAGGAGACTTCGGGCACTAGGCGGGGTACACCCTGGACAGGGTGCCAATCCATCGCAGGGCACACACACATACACACACTCACACACCCAATCACACACTACGGGCAATTTAGGAACGCCAATTAGCCTAACCTGCATATCTTTGGACTGTGGGAGGAAACCGGAGTACCCGGAGGAAACCCACCAAGCACGGGGAGAACATGCAAACTCCATGCACACAGAGACGGGAATCGAGCCTGGCCGGTTGATTTTAGCAAAAACAAATTGTGTATTGGACTTGGAAAATAAATACATACTGGAAATACACTACCTGGTTAAAAGGCTCCGTATGCACTTTTAAAAATATTATAATATTAAAATATATGAATATATGAAGCTATATGAATGATCTCAATTAAATTGAAACCTTAGGATGTGCTAGAGAAGGCTTCATGCAGAGGTCAAAATACCCAGCAACAAAATGACATCAGACCTAAGTGATAACAGTGATAACATTGTTTAACCATGCAAAGTCACATGTCCTATTCATAATGTTCATGCTTGATAGGACAATACAAATTTACAGGTGCTTAATTGGGATCAGGTGGAAACATACTTGGCCACTTCATCACCTTCACCTTCCTCGGCAAGGCAGTTGTCATCTTGGTGTTGTGTTTGGGGTTGTTGTGTTGAATGGAAGGCGTCATGTTTTGCTTCAGAACACCACAGTACATACTGGAATCCATGTTTCCCTCAATGAACTGCAGGCCTCAGTACCAGCAACCCTCATGCAGAACCAGACCATGATGCTACCACCACCATGGTTAACTGTAGGCAAGAAACTATTTTCTTGGTACTCCTCAAGAAGGCGTTGCCACACATACCAGACATCATCTAACCCAAACAAGTTTTTCTTGGCCTCATCAGACCACAGAAGAAGCTTCCTTCTGGGTTGATGGCCATGCAAACCAGATTGTTGCAGTGTGCGGTGTATGGTTTGAGCACTAACAAGCAGACCTACTCCTTCTGCAACCTCTGAAGCAATGCTAGCAGCACTCATTAGTCTGTTTAATAAAGCCAGCTCATGCAACTGATGCACAGCACGTGGACTCAACTTGTTTGATCGACCCTTGTGAGGCCTGTTCTAAGTGGAACCCGTCTTGGAAAACCTCTACATGATCCTGGCCACCGCACTGAAGCTCAGTTTCAAGGTGTTACCAGATTTCTTACTGCCTAATCCATATTTGTGGAATGTAATGATCTATATTATTTATATACTATTTCTCAAATCCTCTGAAAGTTCTTTGCCATGAGATGCTATGTTGATCATCCAGTGGTTAGTATGAGTGAACTGTACTCAAAGCATCAAATTTTAAATACTCTAATATAAGATACACAAATGTGTATGGTGCCATGTGTAAGCTGACGGACACATGATGAATAGGACATGTGACTTTGCATGGTTAAACAATGTACAATAATGGCGCAGTAAAGCTTTACAGTAAAGGACAGTAAATCTGTACTGTTATACAAACTGCACATTGACTACTCTAAAATTTATCCAAGTTTCATTTCTATAGTATTGTCCTTTGAGAAGATAAGGTTTGCTGAAATTAGAGGGATGTACTCTAGTGATGGGAAGTTCGAATAATTTTAGTGACTCGGTTCTTTGAATCTCGTTCATCAAAATGAACGAACCTTTTTTTTTTATTCATTTGGTTCTTTTGATCAGAAATAAATTAAAATGTTGCGTTTTCATAAAAAAAAAAAAAAAAATCTATCTCCTCAATATGTCTATATACACAAATTTTGGCTATAGTTCCAGTTATGAAAAATATTACAATGTAATTAAGGACATATTATAATAAACAGAATGAGCAGTTAGGGCTGGGCTGATAAACGATATATCGAATCGTGATTTATTTGATTTTAATAACGATGATAAGCTCTAGGCATTTTTTGCTCGATATGGATTAATCTAAGGGCCAATCACACAGCAGAACAATACGACAACAACCAATCAGCGTGCAGCGCAGGTCAAAGTTAATTTCATACCGCACTTTGCGAAGTAAACACCAGGACGACAAAACAAAAAAAAATAAATGAGTGGAAGCAGCGACGAAAGTGAATCTAACCTCGAGTTATTATCCAAAGATGTTGAAATTGTCGACAAAAAAGGTAGCACGAACTCCGTTATATGAACGCATCACCCACACGACCACACTGAGAGCATGAAAATGTGGGCCGATGCTACACCGTCAACTAGCAGCGCTAGCAGTGGGGCTGTAGCAAAGCAGATATCGACCGTGTCGTCTTTCGTGGCCATTACACTTTATGAAAGGTGTCCAAAAGGAGCAAGGATATAACCAGGGCCGTTTCTAACTTTCTAGCGAAAGATATGATGCCCCTAAGCACACGAGGCTGAATTTTAGCTACTTATTCGCCTCGTTACTAACGGGTGTGTTCACGCTGGCGAAAGCTGCGCAGTTTATCAATAAAACGTTATTTTGGTGGCTTAAAGCATTCTGGCTGAGCAAATATGAACTATACAACACCTAGACAAAGTGAAATTGTCCTGACCCAGATTGGTAGCTGCATCTAGCCATTGGTAAGTTAAGCATCTACTAAAGTTAAAGTTTTCAGTGCTAAAACATAACATAACATATCCTACGATTTCCCAGCATTTAAGGCGATCACGTTTGACTGCATAAATTAGAAGATGCTGTTGTCTTCACACTGCCCTAACAAACACCAACTTGCGTGTGGTTGTGCGCTGTAAAGGCAGATATAAATAAATAAATAAATGATCGTCTAGACCTGCTTGACGCTATTTAATAAAGCATGTTACATGGCGTTAATGTTTTAAAAAGTGAGTAATGCATCTGTTCTACATAAATAATGTGATAATGTCTCATAATTCATTCCATGTTTGTTGTCACTGCATGTTTAAGCCATTATGTCAGTTTATTGGGGCCGTGTGAAAGAGCCTTCATTTAACTCTGAATTGTGGGATAAACAGACAGCCCTAGTGTGTGTGGTCTAAATGTTGTTTCTCATTGTTGTTTAAAAATCTCAAAACATTGTAATTTATCATCACAAGATGTTTGTGATGATAAAAAGTAAGTTTTTTTTAAATATATAAAAATCTCTGCCTTGTAAAGATTCTGAGCATGTGCCTATAGTATCGTAATTTTTAAGGCCAAATCCGTCATCTGTTCTTTTTTTTAATAAACTATACTTTAAAATGTAATTTAATGAACCCTTTAATTTTTGTGGCTTCAGTCATTGTTGGGATTCTCTTTTAAAGCTGGCAGCATTAACAGCTTATATCGAAATATACATCGTTATCGTTCAATATGGGGGAAAATTATCGAGATTACTTTTTTGCCATATCGCCCCGCCCTATGAGCAGCTCACCTCTTATACCTTCCAATCTGAGTGATTTTTTTTTATTTGATTAAGGCAATACAAAATAATACAGAACATAATAAATACAATTAAGCAGCAATAATAACACACACACACACACACAGAAAAAAAATTAATTAGAACAAATAAAATAAAATAAAAGGACAAAGAATTATAGATTTGAAAATCCAAAAAAGGATAAAGTACATGAAAGGATCGAAATTAATTATTAATCGTGAAAAGATGTAGCAAGAGACACTTTAATTAAAAATAATATAATAATAATCTAGAAGTTTATTATTCTTCTTATTAAATTGAAGTAATTTGAGAGAATTTAAAATTGAGGTCATTTCTAAAAGGAAAAGATGGAAATATAATTGTTCCTTTTTAATTCTGTTTATGTATAAAGTATTTTGCATGTAAAATAAAATAGCAACAAATTAACAACAAATTCAAGCGGTTTATTTTCTGCATTCTCATAATAAAAGATTATGTCTTTAATTTTAAAGGAGTAAGTCGTTTGCAGAGGTGGAAAGTAATGAATTGCATTTACTCGCGTTACTGTAAGTGAGTAGCTTTTTTTTGTGTATTTCTACTTTTTAAAAATCTGTAATTTTACTTTTACTTAAGTACGTTTTGTTTGAAGTATTGTAATTCGCTACATTTTAAATCATATTCGCTACTGAGTAAAAAATAAATGAATGAAAATGCTAAAATAATAAAAATATTATGCTTTGTATAAATGTTCCGTTGCGCCGCGTGTGTGTATCATGTCCTGGTCGCGCGCCGCTCCAGACTCCACTCCAGGTTTTCTGACATCGGCAGCTACCTGACCTTCCACACGGTCGCTTCCGCCCTGAGAGTGACGTCATCGACTAGCGCGACCATATATAAACCGGAGAGAGACGCGCGAAAGATGAAAGAGGTTGTGATTTTGGCTTTTTGATATTTGGTTGTGTATTCTGGTTTTGACTTTTTGCCTCCCATTGACTTTGATTATTGCTTTGGTTTGGTTGGTCTTTGTATATATTTGTAGATAATTTCACTGTTTTTGGTTTAGGAGTCCGGGAAGGTACCTGTATTTTTGTTTGTGTGGGTTTTTTTTGTTTGCAGGTAATCTAGCTACTAAATATAAATACGATTTTGTTTATTATTTTGGCCTGGGTCCATCCTGAATCTGATCCTCCTCCTGGTGTGTGTGTGTGTGTGTGTGTGTGTGTGTGTATATATACAAACCTCATTATTTCATGAGTTAATGATTGGATCTAGTTCTTTCTGCCATATACCACCATTTCCATACATACATATATATTTATAATATATTAATTGTTATATATATTATAAATAGAACCCTGAACCATTCTTTTGCTGTTTGGCCCTAGACTGGGACGTAACACCATATTTAAGTGACCACTTTGATTTTCAAGCACAAGAAAGACAACAGCTTTATTATGCAAAGGTGTTCCTTCAGTTAAAAACAACTAGTTTGAGATTTATATCTGTTCATCTTTTCTGAACTACGCTAGAATGCCTCATCCCACCCCGCTGTTAAAAAAATAAAAATAAAAAAGTAACTCGGTAACTTTTACTCTGAGTAAATTTTTTAATGAGCTACTTTTTACTTTTACTTGAGTAGATTTTTATAATGGTAACTTTACTTGTACTTAAGTAAAATTTCACAGAAGTAACAGTACTTGTACTTGAGTACAAAGTTTTATTACTCTTTCCACCTCTGGTCGGTCGTTCTTTTGAATCTATTGCACCGCATAGCGTCTATGGGAGTCACGTGACAAAAGAACGTTCGATACTGTTTCCTGTATTTAACATACGGAGGTTTTGCGATGCTTTGCGCATGCGCGCCCAATAGAAAATGAACGAATCACTCTCCGAGACGACTCGTTCATCTGAGTCACGTTCAAAACGAACGAATCGTTTTGTGAGATACTGTACATCTGTATGTGCAATTAATTTTTCATAATATAAGTTAAAAATTTTAATTGGATTACTGAAACGTTTCGATGATGTATCTCAATAAATTAGAATATCTGTATATATTGTGATAAGGTAGTAATAATAATAATAGCTCGTTAAAGCAGACGGATAGAGGAGATTTACCCGAATTCCACAGCCGTTATCCTGAATCTGGATGAGCTTCAGCCCTCCTTCTTTGACAGTCACCTGAATGTTGGTGGACTTCGCATCCAGACTGAGAAAATACAGACATCATTCAATCTGTCCGTGAATGCGACTGCGCATATATTCCGTGTAAAGCCAGGCTGTGGCAGTGCATCTTACCAGTTCTCAATCATTTCTTTAATCGCATTAGCAGGTCGCTGAATCACTTCACCTGCAGCAATGCGGTTCACCACCGTGTCATCCAGCCTCCGGATCGCTCCCGCCATACCGCCTAATATTCTAACTCTCCCAATACTGCCTCTGTTTATTTAGCACGAACACGTCGTAGCAGCTAAAGGACTAGTATTAGAGACCGACCAAAATGCATAACAAGCCACAAAATGTATTTTCATACATCAACTGAGGTATAGTCACTTCAGCTTCATACTTTGTTTTTCTTCTTCTTCTTTTGGCGGTTTGCAAACAACGTGATGGTGCGTTACTGCCCCCGCTCGGACTGGAGGTAACAAACAGGCTAACGCTAATGTTTTGCTAAGCTACAGTATGAAGTAGATCATGTGCATGCAGAGCTGCCAACTTTTCTCTTTTTTTTTCATTGGGACATTCAGTTTAATTTTATTAGTATAGCGCTTTTAACAAATGTCATTGTCGCAAAGCAGCTTTACACAGTCAAAAAAAAAAAAACTTTAAACAATGCCACTTTAAATTCATATTCAAATTACTTCATTGCACCTTGCACTGTTACATGTAAATACTGAATTATCTTAAAAGCTTACTTGCACATACCATACCTTGATATTTTTAGTTATTTAAAATTTTTCTCTCCTCTTCCTATATTTATATTATATGTTTATGTAAAGTTGTGGAACACGAGTCTAAGAATTTCATTACGGTAATGATGCCTCATTGTTATGTGTATATGACAATAAAACTTGGAACTGGAAATTAAATTATGGACGTTTGTATGAAATGAAAAATTGTCAGATTGTCCCCGATGAACAAGCCGAGGGCGACAGTGGCAAGGAAAACTCCCTGAGATGGTAATATTAAGAAACCTTGAAAAGAACCAGATTCAACAGGGACCCCATCCTCATCTGGGTGATAACAGATAGCAGGGATTGATCTGCACTCATACTGTGTGTTCGGTAACTGGCAGTTCAATATAATAGTTGATGTCTTTAAGTTAATATGGTCCCAGTTTGTTATTGGAGGCTCTGAACTATCGAGCAACTACAGTCACAAGTCCTCAGAGAACATCTGTCAGCCGAGGCCAGGACCGTCTTCATGGTAAAGTGGAACCGTCCCCAGTCGGAAAGAGAAGAGAGCGCAGAAGAGTAGGAGAGATAAGAGTTAGGTATGGTCACAGTCAAACAATGTATAAGGTGAATGTATATTTAGTGCAGAGTGCAAGCAGGGACTCAACACAACTAACTATAACAGAATAACTAAAAAGGATATGAGAACCAGAAGGATACACAGACATGAGGGCTCCCTGAGATGTAAAGCAACCAATCACTTCACCATCAACAAACCTGAGTGATCAATGAGAGTGAGGAAGACAGCATCTAAACATACCAATTCACCATAATACTCTACGTCCATGAGTCCCCCAGATCTGGGGGGTGTTCTTCGTACGTCGCTTGAAACATCCGGGATGAATTGACACATCTAAGATGAGATCATCGTGCTAATTACACTCTGGCTAAATCGGTTCTTCGAGCACACCTGTTGTTGATGATTAGTTTGGCCGGATTGAGTTGTCTAGGATTATTGCGTGTTCGTGCGTTGGTTTAAAAGGCGATATGCATCGACAGTAGAAACACTGATCACAAGCCCTTTGATTGGTTGACGAAATGACAAAAGAACAAGCTCAATTGTTTTGTAACACCTGTTATGCGCTGAAATGCCCCCCCCGCCACCCCCCACGTGTTATGCGCTGAAATGCTTCCCTGCCATGGATCCCCCCCACACACACATAATCGCTATCAAACATTATATTAGAACATAATATGCACATGTCTTACAAATTACATGAGACAATAAAATAAAATAAGAAATATGAAAATAAATATGTTGTATATGGAAAAATAGAAATATTAATATTTTTTTCAAAAACATGTATACTTTTATATGTATACTTTATAATAAAATTAGTTTTGTCCAATTTTTCATTAGAATTTTTTAAATTATATATATATATAATTGTATATATGTATAAAGGCACGATACAGCCTCAAGACCATTGTTTATTTTGTAACATATTTATTTCAGGGGTTCGTTATGAATATGCAAATATATATATATATATATATATTTGCATATTCATAAGACCATTGTTTATTTTGTAACATATTTATTTCAGGGGTTCGTTATGAATATGCAAATATATATATATATATATATTTGCATATTCATAACGAACCCCTGAAATAAATATGTTACAAAATAAACAATGGTCTTGAGGCTGTATCGTGCCTAGAATTTATTATAATAATAAAAAACCTATGAATTTATGTTCTAATATAATATTAGATATCAATTATATATATATATATAATGACGTGAGTCAGTCCACGTCAGCGCTCTTTAACCAATCAGATGTGACCTCACCATTTCAACCAATCGTAACCCGGCAGGAGCGCAGCCTTAATCCTGTTTACATGAAATAAAGCTGCTACCGAGCAGGTTCAAGCTTACGGACATGTTGCTATGACAGCAAATGCGAGATGAGCATCGAAGAACGAAACAATCCAAGATCAGGACAAATCCACAACAATCAAATCCAGCTAACTGAGTTAGCGACGTACGAAGAACACCCCCCTGCTCCTTTACCTAAGGCTAATCTATTTATAAAAATGCTTGGCTAAATAAATAGGTTTTTAGCCTAGACTTAAACACTGAGACTGTGTCTGAGTCCCGAACACTAATTGGAAGTCTGTTCCATAACTTGGGCTGTCTAAGACAAAGCTCTTCCCAGCTGTAGTTTATATAATACGCGGTACAGACAAGCAGCCTGCATCCTTTGATCAAAGTAGGTGTGGCGGATCGTAAGACACTAGCACTAGCAATAGACTTTAACACATTGATTCTGCATGTAATAATGTGATTCTGCATCTGATAATGAACCCATTATGCCTAGTCATTATGTTGAACACTAACTGTACACCTGAATGGTTCAGGTTCTGTATATTTTAGCATTGCAATGTTAAAGTGAAACAAGAGATGCATGTGTTTTACTATTTATTCCAGGTGGTACTGTACTACTGACATTTGAAATATTTACCCAAACAAACAAATAAGAAAGAAACTAATAGGGCCTACCTTATCCACCAGCCAAATCACCTACATGCTCTCCAGAATCTCGGGCATGTAGGGCACCAGGGACGTAGATACATAAGCACATAAGCGCTCTCATTGGGACCCTTGATCCATATGTCTCATATTTCACTTCACAATTACAAGCCCCCTGGAGTCAGGACCACATCCAAACCCCTACACACGCACAATGATGCCCCAGGGGCAGTCACTAGGAAAGCAAAAATTACAATATTTTCCTTGAGTTTAAAAATACACAAAACAATGTATCACTATTTGTATTCATAAGAACACACAGGGACTAACATACCTGATTAGGAGAGAATACAAAAAACACATGCAATATTACATGAAATGCAGCAGTCATGCAGAATATATGAGAGCTCCTGCATACTTTTGTATTGCCAAATATATATATATATATATATATATATATATATATATATATATATATATATATATTGCTCAGAATCAAGTCACAAAATAACAAGAGAAATCAACAGATAAAAAATGTAATAAATATATACACATTTAACTGTGCAGTCAAAAATACAGTGACACTAGTGATGAAAAAAGGAAAAGAAAATGTAATAATAATAATAATAGTGCAATAAAAGAAGAATCCTTATTGATACAAAAAGGGGAGAAGAAAAGGAAAAATAAAGATAGCAAATATAAAGTAGGATTGAGCTGCATGTATGCTTGTAAATCTCTGTGTTTCTCTCTCTTGTTAGGGTGATTCTCTTAATCAAGTGTGTTATTCTTTGAGCATGCTCATAAAGTGCTACATGATTAAACTCAATGAAAATAGTTTAATGCTACTGTAAATATTCACATGTATTTGCTTCTTTGAATAATACAACTGTATGACACTGTCCTCACTCACGCTTTTAATGTTCCAGCTGGTATGTACAGTAACTTTGCTGCAGTCTGCCGTCAATTTATTACTGTATATTATGTTGTTGATCTGTCGGCACCATTATGACGGTTCCAATTACTGTATTATCCCGTCTTTTGTGTCTGATCGCTACCTCACACATCTGTGTGTTAACTTCAATTAGATTACACAAATATTCTTTCTCTCCATTTGGAGATAAAAAAAAAAAAAGTGGCGGCCGCCACACTAGTGTTCAGGCCGTTCTACACCTATGTACTGAGGGCAAGCGATTTGACTTGAGAATAAAGGCTGATTATGGCTGACTCTTCAGAAAGAGTCTGGAGCTCAGCATTGTTGTACTGAATAAGAAACCGTGAGAGATTGGAAGTGTGTCATGAGAGCATGTGAAGATTGTGAGAGTCGGCAGCTTTGTATCCACGAAAGTAACTCCTCTCATCATCACAATCTCTTCATCAGTATTAACCCATCACTCCCTTACTCCAACTGGTCTTTCATGAAGTTCTGTCTTAAAATATTTAGATGCTTTACAATATCAAGTAATATCAAGTAATTTTTTAATTAAAAAAAAAAATTTTTTTTTGCTTAAATGTTATACATATAATACGAAAAATGTGTGTGCCAAAGAAGCTATTTCTAAAGTTTATACAAAATGGAAGTGACCAATCTTACTTCCCTAAAAATTTCAAGTTGCTAACTTCAGCAGTTTTGGAGTGATGGGTTTTTATGTGTCCCAAAAATAGCCATTTTCAGCGTTATACTGTCTCGCTTCAAACAATAATAATTAAAAATTGCTTTATGAGTGTTGATATAAAAAAATTGGTGCAAGCTTTCAGAAGCATATGACCTGTAAAAATTGTTGCTTATATAGTGGAAACTGATTTGCATTTCATTGAATGAAATAAGTATTTGAACCCGTACCAACCATTAAGAGTTCTGGCTCCCACAGAGTGGTTAGACACTCCTACTCAATTAGTCACCCTCATTAAAGACACCTCTCTCAACTAGTCACCTGTATAAAAGGCACCTGTCCACAGAATCAATCAATCAAGCAGACTCCAAACTCTCCAACATGGGAAAGAGCTGTCCAAGGATGTCAGAGACAAAATTGTAGACCTGCACAAGGCTGGAATGGACTACAAAACCATTAGCAAGAATCTGGGAGAGAAGGTGATAACTGTTGGTGCAATTGTTCAAAAATGGAAGGAGCACAAAATGACCATCAATCGACCTTGGTCTGGGGCTCCACGCAAGATCTCACCTTGTGGGGTGTCAATAATTCTGAGAAAGGTGAGAAATCATCCTAGAACTACACGGGAGGAGTTAGTTAATGACCTCAAAGTAGCTGGGACCACAGTCACCAAGAAAACCATTGGAAACACATTATACCACAATGGATTAAAATCCTGCAGTGCACGCAAAGCTCAAGAAGGCACATGTGCAGGCCGTCTGAAGCTTGCCAGTGAACACCTGAATGATTTAGAGTGTGACTGGGAGAAGGTGCTGTGGTCAGATGAGACCAAAATTGAGCTCTTTGGCATTAACTCAACTCGCCATGTTTGGAAGAAGAAAAATGCTGCCTATGACCCCCAGGACACTGTCCCCATCATCAAGCATGGGGGTGGAAACATTTTGCTCTGGGGGTGTTTTTCTACTAAGGGCACCGGACAACTTCACCGCATCAACGGGAAAATGGACGGAGCCATGTATCGTAAAATCCTGAGCGACAACCTTCTTCCCTCTGCCAGGAAACTGACAATGGGTCATGGATGGGTGTTCCAGACCAGTGGGTCCCAGACCCAAAACATACAGCAAAGGCAACAAAGGAGTGGCTCAAGAAGAAGCACATTAAGGTCATGGAGTGGCCTAGTCAGTCTCTGGACCTTAATCCAATAGAAAACCTATGGAGGGAGCTGAAGCTCAAAGTTGCACAGAGACAGGCGCGAAACCGTAGTGATTTAGAGATGATCTGCAAAGAAGAGTGGACCAAAATTCCTCCTAAAATGTGCGCAAACTTGGTCATCAATTACAAGAAACGTTTGACGCCTGTGCTTGCAAACAAGGGTTTTGCCACTAAGTATTAAGTCTTTTTTTGTTAGTGTTCAAATACTTATTTCACTCAATGAAATGCAAATCAGTTTCTATCTTTTATTTAAAGTTTTTTTTTTTTTTTACAATTTTCCTTTTGATGTGCTACAAATAAACCTACCATTAAAATTATACTGTTCTGAGACTTTTCATTTCTTTGTCATTGGACAAACTTACCAAATCAGCGAGGGGTCAAATAATAATTTCCTCCACTGTACAGTAATTGTAATGTCCGTAACCACGTCAAATTCATGTTGCTATGTCGAAACAATTTAGCATTTTAGGATAATACAATTTTTCAGGTTTCTGTCTTTTCATGTGAAATCTACTGTAAATTGGCCAAAATAAGTTTTATCTGAATGATTATTAAAATGATCATTGACGTATTTATAATTTTTCTAAATCTGATAAAAAATATAAAAGTGTATGCATATTTACCAAAAAAAATTCATCATGGATCAGGAAGTGTTCATTAAGTGTTATGCAAAATGGTGTTATATGATCCTGTCTGAAAATTCACTTACATTTTTGAAAGTTTTGGACAAGTGTTTGTAGCTTCTGAACATTTTAGCTTTACAATAGCAAACGCTCAGGGTCACAGTGGATTTTGCTACTATCTGGGGACCAATGGGAGGGAGGCTAGTAATATTGCACAACAATGTGGGAAATATGCATTGCTTTTCACGTTTTACATAATGAAAATTAGAACTTGCAAACTATTCGCATTTATTTAAAACTTGTGTTTTGCTTACATTTGTACAATAAATTACACAATTTCCATCCTCTGATGTACCTGATAAATACAACTGAATTTGTCACATTCACACTCTGTTATACATGGTCTCAGAACTTTACAGTCCATGTACAGGTTGGAAAATACTTTAAAATCACATTAAAAAGCCGAGCACAATTTTAACTAAAAGAAAAAAGCAAGAAGGAACGACATGTAAACCAATATAAAAACTAAGAACTAAAACTAAAAACTGTGCCACAAAAAGGCAAGTAAAAAAACAACAAACAAACAACAAAGCAAAACCAAAAAAAAAGGGGGGGAAAAATGCCACAATCATACACAGACAGTACAATTAAAAGTATAAACTGTACAAAAGTAGTATATTATTAACAGTGCAATATATTAAATATGTCACCTCAAAACACACCTTTCAATATACAAATGTATTACAAAGGCATGTGATTCCATACTAGTGGCACCCAGTATAGACCTGCAAGTTATAGAACGACAGGGAAACACCAGAGGCAAGTTCAGTATTTTACAGATACACATTTCTCATTATAAATAAAGATCTACATCATGGTAAGCCTTTTCCTGGTCAAGGAATGGCAGACCAAACCATTTAGTTGAGTAGGAACGTTTTCAATAAAAACATAAAGGTAAAGCGCATTGCATAAGAGCGTGATACATTTTTACAGAGCACCACAATTCATTTAATCTATAAATGCAGGACTGGGAGACATTCTTGTCTTAAAAGAAGAGAGACAGACAAATAACTAAGCCGCTGTAATTCCAGTCTATAAATGCAGTGTTGTTGCCACTTCACAGAAAGGATATAATCTACATGGGCATGTTTATTGCTCAGAACTTAAAACATGTCAAAAGACTATTGGATATATTCTGATGCCTTATTCAACCCAATTCATCAGACAAAAAAAAGTACACTTGAGTGCATTTAGCTTGTAGATGAACAGTTGTGGATAAAAAACAGCGCCTCCTGTTGTCTGGATCCGTCATGAATCGTTTCAGTTTCTTTGTGCCTTGGGGATTTCTGTAAGGTGACTCTACTAATCAGAGTTAGTTCTGTCCCACTGTACGGGGAGAACGACGAAGGCTTAGCTGCGTGCTGGTTAAGTGCCGTGTGCTATAAGAAGACCGTTCTCATCACCTGCACTCCAGCGAAACCCCAGTGTTCTGTGAGGAGACTGTGGACTCAGCCAGGGTCAACATAACAGCTGCTGTCAGTGAGCTGGATGATGGTGAGGAAGAAGACGAGTACAGAGCTGCTGCTGCACCTGGTTAGGTCAAAAGTATTCGAGTTTAACATTTGTACTTTCAAATCAATGTTATTAGAGATAGAAAACACAAGTATAATAAAGATTAATGAGGTAGAATGCAGTACATGAGTTTGTGCACTGTTTAGTTCTTTATGCAGGAATAAAAATATGCATAAATCACATCCTTTTATATATATATATATATATATATACACATACACTCAGCAAAAAAAGAAACGTCCTCTGACTTATGAACACTAAAAGAGTCGACACCATAAGACATAAAGTAAAAATGTTTCCCAATGTGTCCCTGAATGAAGGGAGGCTCAAAATCAGTCAGTACCAGTCAGTATCTGGTGGCCACCAGCTGCTTGAAGTACTGCAGTGCATCTCCTCCTCATGGACTGGACCAGATTTGTCAGTTCTTGCTGTGAGATGGAGGGATTGTGTGTTCCTGGTGTGACTCGGGCAGTTGTTGTGGCCATCCTGTACCTGTCACGCAGGTGTGATATTCGGATGTACCCATCCTGTGCAGGTGTTGTTACACGTGGTCTTCCACTGCGAGGATGATCAGTTGTCCTTCCTGTCTCCCTGTAGCGCCGTCTTAGGCGTCTCACGGTGCGGACATGGCGATTTATTGCCCTATAGCCACATCAGCAGTCCTCATCCCTCCCTGCAGCATGCCTAATGCACGTTCACGCAGATGAGCAGCGACCCTGGGTGTCTTTCTTTGGGTGTTTTTCACAGTCGGTAGACGAGTCTCTTTAGTGTCCTGCGTTTTTACAACTGTGACCTTAAATGCCTACTTTCTGTAAGCTGTTAAGCTCTTAACGACCATTCCACAGGTGCATGTTAATTAATTGATTATGGTTAATTGAACATGCATGGAAAACATCGTTTAAACCCTTTACAATGAAGATCTGTAAAGTTATTTGGATTTTTACAACATTATTGGTGAAATACACAGTCCTGAAAAAGTGGCGTTTCTTTTTTTGCTGAGTATATATATATATACACAGACACTTGTTGGCTGACTGCACCTGCTAATATGCCATAGCTATAGAACATTTGCAGTGTTCTACTACACTAATAATCTTCTAATAGAACCCAGTACATTTGGTCCTTGAACATTTACTTATTGAAATAAGAGTGTGTGTGTTTTATTGTAAACAGCCTACAGCAACCTAACAGTCTGAATGTTTTTTACACATTCAATACATATTAAATACTGTACGTCATCTAATCATCTGAACTGCAGTCACTAGTTTACACAAAGTCCAGACAAATTAGACAAATCACCTTTTATTTAGGTGAAGATTCGTCTGGTTAACCTCATGGTAAACAAAACACACATAACAAACTGGAAACTTACTTTCCCGCTCCTTTTTCTTCATACGTTTTCGTCTCCGATCGATGGAGGCCACTTCAGATTTAAGCAACAGGTAGTGATTCCTGATGTCTTGCAATTTCTCCTGAAGGAATGCAATCTTCTCTAGGCTGCTCATCTTTTCTAAATCAGCTGCAAAAGCAGGTTCGAAAGAGAAATTAGGTCAAATATTTAAATGTATTTAATGTTCATTTGGTAACAGAATTCACTAAGCTAAAGAGAAAATTTTATTCAGTTCTTTAAATATTCCAAACCGCCTAAAACACTCACACATCTGAAAACTCCACTTGTATGTGCGGGAACCCCGGCTGCTGCTATATTGTTCTTTGGGATGCAGATGTTCAGGGTCCCCATGTTTGTGATATTTATGGGACGGGGGTGTCCGAGCAGAGCCCTTGGGTGGAGTTATGGCCTTCATGTCCTGTGTGTTGCTCTTGGACAGAAGTGATTTGGCAGCGCTCTCACTAAGACATTGGTCCTCACTGTCACTGCTGTTGGCTAAAGAGGAAGAAGTGTTTCAATCAACAGGTAAAATTTGTTTTTACATAAGTGAAATTCCTCAATTGATCATGATCCCAAAGTACGTATAACCTTTACACTAAATAATAATAATAATAATAATAATTACTGTTATTCTATATAATCTAATAGTATTGTTGTTATTAATTATTATTATTATTGTTATTATTATTCCCCTCTGCGCTGTGCATGCAGAGGATTCTGAAAACTACAAAAAAAGTTCAGTTCAAAACATCCACCAAAATACGCAACAAACGAAAACAATTTGCGTTTTTGATGTTACCTGTTTTGTGGTTCTTTTTAGGGTGCAAGGTCAAGGTCTTGTGACTTTGTTTGTGTTTCTTTGATGCTCCACCTCCTTGGGATTCTTTGTGCCGCTTCTGATTGGATGATGAGACTAAACAATGAAGCAGCAACCAAGAGAGAGGCAATAAGAAGATATTTTTTTTTCACTTGATGGACGGTTTATTACTTTAAACGACTTTAAAGAACTTTAAACTAAACCTATTGTGTAATTATTATATGCAAAATATGTTCATATGTTTATTGTCCATTCATTCTTCAATCAGTTCCTGCGTTGTCCTGGTCAGGGTCATTACGGGGCCGGACAGCACTGGTAACAAGGCTGGAGATGTCACCCTGGATGTAAGGATCGTTAAGGCACCATGCACACATTAACTCAAAAAAATAACCACCTACTGCCATGTTTTTGGACAGTGAGAGGAAACTGGAGGACCTGGATTTAAACCATCCAAACAACTTACTGCAACTTTCGCTCAGAATTGACCCCAAGACCCCACAGTTGTGAGCCAACTAAAAAAGTTTTAATAAAAAGAAATAGGTAAAAATGATAATGTATTGCCTACCTTTGGATTTCTGTTCACTCTCCTGCTGACTGCTGCTGCTCAGACTCAGACTACAGCTGCTGTTGCTGGACAAATTTGCATCAAAAGTTTTGGAAAGCGATCCTGACTGCTCTTCCTGGGGCAGCATGTGAAACTCACAGCTTACAATATCCATCTCCACTGTGCTTGTGTCAGACTCGCTGCGCCCCCCAACACATTCTTCTATCAAAGGCCCAGATGGAGAAGATGTGGCTGGAGAGCAGAATGCCAAGACAGATCTCTGAGGGGGAGGTGAGGACGAGTGCATCTCACGCAAGACCTCAGCAGACTCTGGAGTTGTGGGTGGTGTGTTGAGAATGGAGTTACTTCCACTGCTGGGATACTCCTGGTTCTTCTCTAGGCTCTCCTGTGGGTCCTCAGCTGTTTCATTTTTCTGCTCGGGTTCACTCAGGCCAGGTACCACTGGAGGAGGAGAATTGGCAGCTTCAGTGTCTGAATCAGAGAACAACTCTTTCAGTGTCTTTTTAGGCCACTGAGCCTGAATACTGGACCATACATCCTTCTGGCCTTTGGTACGGCATCCAGGAGTCCTGTCATCCATTCCAGATGTCATTTTAGCTCGCTTGTCAGTAAGTTCCCAAAATGCAGATGACTGGCTACACTTGGCCTTTTCCTTTAGTCCGTTGTACATTTTTGAGGGTGTGCCCTTTGCTTTGTGGTGCATCAGTAGCTCTTCCTTGTCCTGTGATTCTGTAAGAGGACCACCCTCATCCTCAGAACTGCTACTGGACTGCATGCCTTCATCTCGTGAATCAATGTTTCGGTCTTCCAGCTTTTTCAGTGAACTTTCTGACAGCCAATCACTTAATTTGCTTCCCCGGGTTTTACCTTTCCGTTGGATTTTATGTGTCCGTTCAGTCGCTCCATCAGCTTTTCTTCTCCTTGTGCTCAAGGCCTCACCCTCTGTTACTAACTGTTTTGTTTCTGGACTGTATTGGGTGGATGAGATCTCTGGGGTGCCCAAACTTACTGAAACTTTGTGTTCCTCACTAGATTGCTCAGTTTCCCATTGTAGGGCTGTATAAAGGTGTTCCGGAGAAGCTCCTCTCTGATGACTTTGCTGGCTGGCTGGGAGGTCATTATTATGTTCACCTTCCTCGTCCTGCTCAGGTTTGCTGTGATCTGTGGAGTTCTCAGCTGCTAACACACACACACACACACACACACTTTTGCCTTTATCAAGAACAAAGTAGAACAATGGTAGCTGTTGTGGAGCCATTGTATCTTTAATGTCTGTGAAGTTCATAGTGAGATCCTTTGGCAGGCTCCATGTCCTCCAAAGAATCAAAGTGAGCAGTGTCTGTGATTTTCAGGGTGAGTTCTCCACCACATATACTGTAGCAATTGGGATGCATTTATGCAAGTGTGGCTGTGAACAACAGTTGCACATGCGTGTTCTACCAATATGCATACGGACAGCTCCAATGCACATACTTGCTTTATCTAGATCTATTTGATAAATGAGATCCAGTTTATATCAACTAGCAAGTTTACATGTGACCTTTGCAAATGACATTTACAGGCAACATTAGACAATTATTGAGTAGGCAAACGTGTTGTACCTAGAACACTGGTGGGAGCATTACTTAAAAAATAAGCAGTTCTTCCCATCTGTTCCAGCCCCTTTCAAGGGAGAAGAAACTATTGTTTCCCATCTCGTTCCTCCCTTTTATTTCCTATTGAGTATGTTTAAAAGGTTTGCAAATTCATAGCCCTAAAATACACTTAGATATACAGTACGGTGCACTCCAGAATTATTGCCATTCATAACAAAATAAGCAAAACTGAACAATTTGTATTAAATTAATTTACATTTAATTAGGTATTAATCCATGTATATATTTACCCACAATAAACTTAATGTAAATGTTTGAATAATTATTTACAGTGATTACTGAGCTTTTAAATATGGATTATACTGGCAAGTTCAAATAGTTTAAAACTCTTGAAAACAGAAACTTTGTAGTTTCTATCAAAATCCTAGTTCACTATGTCAGAGTTTCAAATTGAAGAATTTCAGCTAATGTCATAATACTGGCATTAAATAAAGAAAGAGACATGGCCATACGCTATAATTAGTTTTAAAATTGCTTATATTCTTCTTTTCAGTATTTATATCATATAAAACAGCTTAATTCCGTAGGGGAATGTCTGGGCGCCTTAGACGGGGTAGCGATCCCTCACCTCCGGCATTCGAGCCCTCACAGCGAGCCAAGTGAGTGACTTGACAGCATACTCGATCAGCCAGAGCTCTATTCACTCGGGGCATTACGCCAGCATACAGTAGGTTTTCCAAGTTGAGTCTGTTTCCTCTCAATGTTTCTTCCTATCGGCATCTCCGGTAGTTTTTCTTTGTCATCATCACCCTCATCTTGCTCATCAGGGACAATCTGATAATTATGATTTATACATATTTCCTCACACGTTTTAAATTCATTTCCATAGTTGTCTATCCTGTAAAGCTGCTTTGTGACAATGGCCATTGTTAAAAGTACTATACTCTATAAACAATTTTAAATGCAAGCACTTGAAATGTTTCTCCTACCTTCTTAGTACAGGAAGGGACATTTCCCACATTCCCCTCGTTGCTCTACTTTGTGACATCACATGCCTTAATTTCCCACAAATTGCCTACACATTAGGTATGAAATGTCAGAATCAATTATGATGTAGGTTTTAGAAACATATTAATTATTTCACCTAACCCCTGTGCCTTATACATCATACATCACCTACATAGTGCAATTCATGACCAGTTAGCTTGTGCTGCATTGTTTGGGAACTGCTGCATCATCCGATATGGCTGGTGGTGCTTTATAGAATAAAATGTAATAAAACTATACAAAGTCAGAAATATTTATTGCATTTGTTTCATTTCATATTTTGCATTTTTCATGTAGCATGGCAATTATTCTGGATAGCACCAATATACCAATTAGCCATAACATTAACACCACAAAACATTAACACATTACCTGTTATTATCAATTATACACCAGTAACCTGGTGACAGGTTCATAGGCAGTGTTGGGTGTAACGCGTTGTAAAGTAAACACGTTAGGTCCACCATTGAAGTACTCAGTTACAGTGGTACCTCAGATTATGAGTAACGCGGTTTCCGAGTGTTTCGCAAGACGAGCAAAGATTTTTGATAAATTTTGACTTGAAAAACGAGCATTGTCTTGGTTTACAAGCACCGAGTATCATGTATGTGCTTTTTGTTTTGACACAGAGCATCACGTGATCACAACTGAGCCAACGGTTTTTCTCTCTCTTGCGCTGCAGAACTGTAGGTAATCGTCAAGCCTGCTTGGTGAATACACACACACACACAGATACACACACACACACACACACACACGCACACTCAAAAACTATGCAAGCACTAGGACCCAGCAGGGGAGACGATAGGTAATGTGTGTGTGTGTGTGTGTGTGTGTGTGTGTATTCACCCAGCAGGGGAGACGATTACCTACAGTTCTGCTGCGCAAGAGAGAGAAAAACCGTTGGCTCAGTTGTGATCACGTGACGCTCTGTGTCAAAACAAAAAGCACATACGTGATACATGATACTCGGTGCTCGTAAACCAAGACAATGCTCGTTTTTAAAGTCAAAATTTATTAAAAATCTGTGGAGTGTGTGTGTGTGGTAGAGTGTGTGTGTGTGGTAGAGTGTGTGTGGTAGAGTGTGTGTGTGCTCATTCACTTACACCAACACACGCACACACACAAACTATCTCTCTGCTTTACATCCCCCCTCCTCTCAGGTTCCCAAACAAACACACACACTCTACCACACACACACACACACACACTGTGTGCACACACACACACACACACACACACACACACACACACACACACACACACAGCACCTGCGTGCACAAATAGAAACACTTATCTGTCAGGATTTATTTTAACTTTTTTTTTTAGGGTAAAGTGGAAGTTAATTTGTTTTATTTTTACTTTATATTTTGTGTTAATTATTTTTATGTATTTATTTTTTTGGGCTGTAGAACGAATAATTTGGGTTTACCATTATTTCCTATGGGAAAATTTAATTTGGTTTACGAGTGTTTTGGAATGTGAGCCCAATTCCGGAAGGAATTATGCTCGTAATCCGAGGTTCCACTGTATTTAGTTATTTTTTCTAAAATGTAATCCGTTATTCAGACAATTTATGTAATCCGTGAGCCAGAAAGCAGTTATTCCTAATCTCTGTGTGTGTGTGTGTGTGTGTGTGTGTGTGTGTATGTGTGTGCGCGCGTGTGTGTGTGAAAGTTGTCCAACAAGCCCCACCCCCGATAACCCAACCCCACTGTTATTCCTGCTGTTATACCCCTATCTCACCTATGCGGTTTGACGGAAAGATGGAAACCTAATCACAGCGCCAAAACTCGTGGTGAATCATGATGAAACTGCGTAGGTGAGATGGGGGTAATTAGTAGTTTAGATTATGAGCCAAACTTGGCTGAGTGATGATGGTAGAATAATTATAAAGGTGTTGACTAAAACAACATGCATGAGGAATCACAAAGGAGTTTTCATTTTCTGCAATGGAAAATTCAAACTAGTTACTTTTATGAGAAAATAATGCTGTAATGTAACGGATTCCTTTTTAATTACAGTAATTTTGTAATGCAATTAGTTACCTTAAAAAGTAACGTCCCCCAACACTGTTCATAGGACCCAAGACCCAAGGCTGCCCATACAATCCAATCTATAGGAATCCAATCTATAGGAAAGCCAATGTAGCACAACTTGCCTAAAAAAATCTATGTTGGTCACAGTAGACACCAGAACACCCAGTGCATCACAGCCTGCCCCTCCAAACTGCCCCTCCAAACTGCCCAGATCCTAATCAGATCGAGCACCCACGGGATGCGCCAGACAAACAATTACGACAAATTCCCCGAAACCCACAGCACTCAAAGGATCCACCATTAACGTCCCATTGCCAGAGTTGCAAGAGCTTCCTATGTCTAATAAGGGGAACATATACAATATTACATAACGTTTTGCATTGGAATGTTATGGCTGATCAGTGTGTAGTCCTTTTACATTCAAGTCATTTGACTTCCTTGCAAGGACATGTTTATTTCTGTTAGGCCTGACCACCTGACCACAATGTAATGTGGTTATCCATACAAACAAAGTAAAACAGTGAAAGATTAAATGAAGCATGTACTGCAAATAATGACCAGCATCGCAGAAATTACCTTGAAGGCCACCAAGATTGGAAGTGATCTTGAGCGATTTAACAGAACTCTTCTGGCCACCTGCATCGTTCAATTCTTCCATTTTGGGAAAAACATTATTGCCAGAAACTGGTTTTGAGGATCTGTTGATGCCACTGTTTGTTGGATGAAGGTCCTCTCTGTCATTTAAACTCTCCATTTGGTCGCTTTCATTTTTGTTCTAAAAAAAAGAAAGAAAAAGAAAAAGTCCCAATCTTTTTCATTCATCCCAATCATTTCATTTCATTTTGGAAAAAAATATGATGCATACAGGTAAGCATTAAACAATTTTACCTTTATTTTTTTCCTATGCTTTATTTTGGGAACATTCTTATTAGCTGGTCGGACAATCTTGTCGGCCTTAATCCACTCGTCGTACCTTTTGAGAAAGAAGCAGTTATGTAAATATTCTGGACTGGATTTTAGCTAGTCTTAAAGACATGACATAACAATTACACACTTGAGTTTGTTCACTCTTTCTGATACCGAAATGAGTAAGCAACTTCTAAGAGTCATTTCAAGATGTCAGTCAGTCCATATTCGATACACGTAAGCTGCATTTCCACAAGATGTACAGGCAGGAGAAAGAGAAACAGCATTCAGACCTCACACTCTTTTGGCATCTCCTGTTCGATCAAACTTTTAATATCAGTTAAGTGTATGTCAACTTATATTTGTGGTTATGGCTCTCTTTTATTTGTTTATTTTGAGATACACATTAACAATGTTAAATAATGTTAAATAATGAATGGAAAAAGCTTCAATCACGAGAATCCTTTCTCCTTCCTTTCTTCTCATCCAAACTGATAAAACTCTTTTAGCGCCATGAAATCCCACAAACTGATGCGACTTTTGTCGGATTTCATGGTGCTATTTCTAGACGTAAAGCACCCAAAAGCCAAAAAGTCAAAAGTCAATCAAAAAGTCCTCTGTCAGGTTACACATGACATCTTCGTGGGTTACGATTTTAAATAAAGTGCACAGTGTATATAGAGTAAAGTGTGATTTTGAGATCTCATGGAGAACTCTATGGAGTTTATGCTTCATTCATTTGTAAGAAACTGAAATGTGCAATAAAGACAAGTCTTTTTATAAAGGAACTCAGTTTACATACAGTACAATACACATCCTTACACAATGTTATACATGTAAACTGGCCTGTAGTATTAATCAATCAGTTTTGTCATGGATGTTAATCAGCTCAAACAAGCGCATCCATACAGCTGTAAGAAATCATACAATGTCATTAATGACCAATAACAACTGATCGTAAAAAGAACGGCACACTTGGTAAACACTGTTAGTTTTACTCACCTAGGTTGATTATTATTATGAATATGCTGTATGAAGTTGCTTTTCTTTCATTTGCAATTCACTGAGGGAAGTTTGCAGACTGCCTCATTACTTCTGAATATATGTGCAGATGCCTGGCATTTCAGGTCATGTCAAATGTTTTCACCATCGGTACTCGGCATATACTGTATCTCGCAGTACAAGAATAGTATTATACCATACACCTGTGTCTACGCAATCCTAGTTACAACTTTCAACTTAAGAAGATTAACAGTGAAATATCAGAAGACGGTTCTGGTTAAGATGAGGCTGTCATTATAACTGTGCTGAAAATGTTCCAAATTGTTTCCAACATGATTACAAATATGACTGCTTGATTACTACACATAGAAACGCATAAGTAAAGTTTTGTCCGGAAAGAGAAAATGATAAATGTGATTACGCTATTCTGTAAATCTGACCTGTATTCAGTCAACACTATCACATCACTACCGAATAGTGTTCCAACAATTCAGCACAAGAACATTCAGTCCACCTGCCCTTGCTATGTAATGGAACCAACACTAGCACTTATTACTAAGAGATGCAAAACAATCAGAAACAGACACGAACGTCAGGCTGGGGATACACACTTTAACTTCAAACGGTCTCCAAGCATTTGCTTTCCAGACAAGTTCAGCCTATGGAATAATGAGAACTCCAGTGCTTCCTTCAATTAAATGGCACAGAAGCACACACATCTGATTTCATCAACCACAAGATGGCCACACTAAAACGCTATACACACACACCACACTGAAAGTCAGAAAGATGCTTTGAGATGAAGGTAGGAAACTCTAACAGACATCGGGATCGAACTAAATATCGGATCCAATTCTCAGAATAAAGGCGACCACATTTTTGTTGTTGTTGTTGTTGTTGTTGTTGTAATGCATAAGGAGCTCCCAGGGTCCTGCCTTACCTGACATTCCAGCCACAGTAGTGTACCAGGTAGAGCACCTCTCCCCCCTCCAGGTCTGACTCTTTCACAGTGGCTTCATACGTCTTCTGATTGCGACCTCTCCCATACCTCACCTGCACCTTCATCCCAGGGGGGTAACACTCATACTCCTCCCCTTCCTCCCACTCCTGACTGCTGTCATTCCTGCAAGAAAGACAGTTCAGCACTTCCTTTCCCTAAGCCTGCCCCAGAATATAGACAAGAACCCATCTCCACCCTCTTGAAAAAAATCCATCATCTGCTATACCATCACTCGGCTGAATATGACTATCCTATTGCCCTAACTTTATTTAATCCTTTAATAATAATAATAATAATAATAATAATAATTTGGTAATCATTTTAGCTGTATTAATAATTAACAATAATAATAATAATTGCTTGTTTTAACTATCTTTTTTAGAGTCCTGGAATCTTAATTAAAAAGACTTAATTTTATTCTAATATTCTTTAACAAATGCCTTTGTAATGCAAAGCTTGAGCTTTTATAGCTCAAAGTTATGCACAAGTCACATAACTCAAAGGTAAAATCCATTGTAATTGGCTTATTGTTTTTTCCAGTCTGTGTCTGAAGCAAAGGTTCTGAAGGAACCTCAGCCCCTACTGTATATTCGGGCTGTGTTCTAAGGTGTCCATGTTCTGGAAAGATGCAATAAGATGTACAACATGGAGATTACTCCAGATACTGAAAATGTCTTTTTTTTTGTGTCTATACAATGTCTTATTCTATAGGATAATTTATATTTAAAATTCATTTAATTTAAAGAAATCTATATTTTAAAGGTGGCTCTATAAGATGGTCTCCAGCATGTACTTTGTATATTTCTTAAATCTGTATTTCCCATTTATATCAGTATTTACTAATATTTATTCTATAGACACTTTTAGTGATCACCACCATAGTGGCATATCAAAAGCCTATAAGCCCAATCTAAATAACATCGTCTGGCTAAGCGTCTACCTATTTCTCAACCCATTATGTTGACAACTGAGCTATTGTTACACACTGCCCTATTTATTCTGAGCAACACTTCAGCCTCACTCAAAGGTTAAGACTTTGTGTGGTTAAAGATTTGTATTCTGACTAAGCAGAAATCATACCTGATTCCACTTTAATCAAGTCACGTTTGACTTCAAACAATTATTAGGTTTGTAGGTTAGACCTACTGGAAATGGAACCTAACAGCTACACCAGGCTGTCATGTATAAGCCATCATAGGCCAGTATAGGCCAGTATAGGCCCAGTATAGGCCAGTATAGGCCAGTATAGGCCCAGTATAGGCCAGTATAGGCCCAGTATAGGCCAGTATAAGCCGAGTATAGGCCAGTATTAGCCCAGTATAGGCCAGAAAGACCTCTGACGCCCATGTTGTAAACCTCTTTGCCTCCATAAATTTGCCACTACAAGCTGTAAAATTGCTTCCCACTAGAAGGCAGACCAGGAGCAGTTATAAGGTTCCATGCTAACCTGTAAAATGTTAGATTCTATACTAAATATGTAAGATGTGTTACTTTGTAGAAGAGCAGAAAAACATACTCGTCAGTAGTTTACATACGCTCATCATGAACTTCAATTCAATGATTTGGTTTTTGGTCTGGTCTTTGTCTGGGGCACAGTAATTGTACGTTTTTGGAACATTTTTGAAAGTTTTGCTGAAATCAGCACAGGATCAAAAGTACAGTATACACTCAATATAATGGAAAAGTCTTTATGTACGTTATTTGAAAACCTCTTTTAAAAGGTGAAGCTCTCATTTACTACAGTTATTGCATGTAATAAAGTATATATATATATATATTTCAAATGATTACAGCTCATACTGTAGCTCTAATAAAACTGAATTTTTTTTAAATTAGCAATAAAGTAACGTCCAACTTCTGAAAAGTATACTCCTTTGTGCACTCAATACTTTGTCAACGGTCCTTCAACACAACTTACGGCATCAATGCGGCAAGTCATGTAGGCGATCAGTCTGTGGCACTACTGAGGCACTACAGATTGCTTTGATAGCAGCCTTCAATTTGCCAGGTTTTTCTCATTTTCCTCATGACAATACCCCAGAGATTCTCTATGGGGTTCAGGTCAGGCCAGGTAAATCAAGCACAGTAAAATAATGGAATTTCTTGGCATTGTGGGCAAGTCCTGATGGAAAAGGAACCCAGCATTTGCATAAAGCTTGTCAGCAGACGGATGCTTGAAGAGCACTAATGTCATGCCCGAGCCTCCTCAGTCCCGGAGAGAAAGATCCGGCTCACCGGATTACTGAGCCGTGGCTTTGTCTCCCCCTAGTGTGTCCACGTATGTCATTACTCACCACAATTAATTAACACAGATCACCTGTGCACACCTCACCTGCCTCCCTACTTAAACCCAGCCGAACCCATAGCACACTGTCTGGTCACCGTTGTATCACCCATTGCTAACATGTGTATGTCTTTCTGCTCTCCCCAGGTTTGAAGCGGTATCTGCAGGCGCAGTTAGGCGAAGCGGGACAGCTTCGCCAGCCACGTAATATCCTCTGAAGGCACAGAGAGGTTTTGTTTTTGTGTTTATGTTTATTTCTGAAAGAAGGACATTTTCTGTTTAGAGTGGTGTCTAGTTTAAAGCCGCCTGCAGACCGCGCCTGGTTAACGGCGTAGTGAACGCCTGGTTCCTAAATAATTACTGTGACGAGTCTTTGAGAAGTTTTCTTTGAAGGCAAAGCACTCAAATAAAGACTGTATTTTCCTGCACTTGCGTTTCCGTGTGTGTATGCTTCATACAGAAGGAGAGAAACATGACAGATGACCAGACCTCAAATCAAAGAAACGCAGCAGGAACACCGCTACCGAGGGAAACACCTCCCATGATGGATTACATCCGCCGGCAGCAGGGACAGATGGACAGCTTGGCCCGCGCCATTAATGACTTGGCGCATAGTGTCCGGGACATCGCCACGAACCAGTCACCTCCTCCGGCGGGGCTCCCGCGCCGCGCACGATCCCCCCCAAGAGCAGCGCCCCCCGAGCGCTACGCGGGGGACCCCGAGGCATGTAAAAAATTTCTTTTAGCCTGCGAGCTCTATTTTGTGGATTACCCAGAGCTTGACGACCAAGGGAAGGTCAGATTTGTCACTCAACGGCTCACCGGGCCCGCCATGGACTGGGCCACCGCAGTCTGGAGCGCGGGCGGCCGGGAGACGTGCGACTATGGGCGGTTCTTGAGGGCCTTCCGCGCGGTGTTTGATCACCCTGATCAGGGTAGGAGCGGAGAACAACAGCTCTTGAAATTAAAACAAGGAACAACCACCGTTGCGGAGTATGCGGTTCGTTTTAAGATTCTGGCGGCTGAAAGCGAGTGGTGCGAGAAAAGCCTGCTCGCCCGGTTTAGGGATGGGCTGCATCCGGACATCCAGCTGGAACTGGCCTGCAGAGATGCAGAGCTAGACCTAGATGACAGTATCCAGCTGGCTATTAAACTGGACCAACACCTTCGCAGTCAAGGACGGCAGCCCTCAACTCGGACAGTAGGTGGCAGTCTCAACCCGCGCCATCGCATCACCCGCCCAAAAAGCCCTACACAGTCGCACGAGAGGTCCACGGCTGAGCCCATGGAGGTGGGCACTTCCCGGCTGTCCGCGCACGAGAGACGCCGCCGTTTCACGACAGGCTTGTGCCTGTATTGTGGAGGAGAAGGACATCTCATCAAAGACTGTCCCAAAATCCCTAAAGTAACTTCATGCACACCTACACGTACCACTCAGTCATTTTGTGTTGATGCCACCTTATCATTTAATGATTATGTTATTTCTGTTTCCCCCCTGATAGATTCTGGGTCGGCTGGGAACTTCATTTCACTTTCCCTTCTTTCCTCGCTACACGCTCCCGTGTCGAAGCTTCCAACCCCGATCGCAATTAAAGCTCTGGATGGCAAGCCACTAATTCAGTCGCCTGTTTATATGCTTTCCGTGCCCCTGCGATTAACTTTCCCCGGCCACACTGAGGAGCTACAATTCTATGTGCTCCCTCAGGTGAGTCAATCCGTCGTGCTGGGTCTCCCATGGCTCTGCGTACATAACCCTAATTTTAATTGGGCAGCCTCTCGCATCGTTTCATGGTCCCCCCGATGTGCTAAATCCTGCCAACCATCAACATTAATGGTCCAAACTACTTCCATCGAGAGCCCTCGCGTCCTAGTATCTACCAGCGTGCCATCCGAGTACACCGCATTTGCAGATGTATTTAGTGTTAGGGCAGCTGCACGACTTCCCCCTCATCGCCCGTGGGATTGCGCTATTGACCTCCTGCCCGGGAAAGCACCGCCCTGCTCCCGTGTTTACCCGTTGTCCCTAACAGAAACCAGGGCGATGGAGGAATACGTGAGTGAGGCTCTCGCGCAGGGGCTCATTAGTCGCTCCACGTCACCCGCATCGGCTGGTTTCTTTTTCATCGAGAAGAGGGGGGGGGGCCTCAGACCCTGCATTGATTATAGGGGACTCAATGCCATCACAATAAAATACAAGCACCCACTGCCACTGGTACCAGCCGCGATCGATCTGCTCCGCGGCGCGTCCATCTTCACTAAACTGGACCTCCGCAGCGCTTATAACCTCGTTCGTGTTCGTAAGGGAGACGAGTGGAAGACCGCGTTTAGCACAACATCAGGACATTACCAATATAATGTGATGGCTTATGGTCTGGTAAACGCGCCTGCGGTGTTTCAGGGGTTCATGAACGACGTGTTCCGACATATGTTAAACCGTTATGTTATAGTGTATCTGGATGATATCTTGATATACTCGCGGTCATATCACGAGCACGTTGGTCATGTGACTGCCGTCCTCCGTCGCCTAAGGGAACATGGGCTTTATGCGAAGGCGGAAAAGTGTGATTTTCATCAAAAGGAGATCGCATTTTTGGGCTACCGCATAGGGCCACTGGGGGTTCAGATGGACGACGCCAAGGTTAGTTCGGTCCTACAATGGCCGGAACCCACGTCAGTAAAGGCGCTACAAAGTTTCCTTGGGTTTGCCAATTTTTACAGACGCTTTATACGGGGCTACAGTACGTTGGCAGCACCACTCACCAATTTACTAAAAGGGAAGCCTAAACGTTTAGCCACCTTCACGCTGGAAGCGCGTCACGCTTTCCAGCGTCTAAAAAACGCATTTACATCAGCGCCAATATTAAAACTTCCCGACCCTGGTAAGCCCTTCGTAGTAGAGGTCGACGCGTCGGAGGTAGGACTAGGGGCGGTGCTGTCACAGCGTCATGGCCACCCAGAGAAATTATTCCCCTGTGCTTTCTTCTCGAGGAAACTGACACCAGCCGAATGCAATTATGATATCGGTAATCGCGAACTGCTCGCAATTAAAGCGGCGTTAGAGGAGTGGCGACATTGGTTGGAGGGAGCAGAACATCCGTTCATGGTACTAACGGATCATCGGAACCTTGAGTACCTCCAACAAGCGAAAAGACTTAACCCCCGTCAAGCCCGCTGGGCGCTGTTTTTCACTCGTTTCGATTTTCACATTACATATCGCCCCGGTTCGAAAAATCTGAAAGCGGATGCGCTGTCCCGCTGTTTTGCGTCGCCGGACCGTCCATTGGTACCGGAGCCTATTCTTCCCCCGTCACTCGTGGTGGCTCCGATCTCATGGGATTTCGACACGGAGATAGCCCGGGAGACACGGTCCGACCCCGTGCCGCCGGGTTGTCCCCCGGGTCGAACCTATGTGCCGGAGTCACTACGGGAACGAGTGACGGGGGACGCCCACATTAATATCTCATCCGGACACCCCGGCGAGGCAAAAACATTACAACTACTGGAACCAAAGTTCTGGTGGCCAAATATGCGCGAAACAGTGAAAACAGTCGTTTCGTCTTGTGCTATTTGTGCAGCCACTAAAAGTCCCCGAGGGTTGCCAGTTGGGAAATTAATGCCCTTACCAACACCTAATAGACCGTGGTCCCACCTCGCGGTGGACTTTGTCACGGATTTGCCAGTGTCAAAAGGGTACACGACAGTCTTGGTAGTGGTAGATCGCTTCTCTAAGGGCTGCCGCTTTATCCCGTTCTGCTCTCTCCCTACCGCCGCCCAGGTGACTGATGCCTTATTCAACACAGTGTTTCGCTACTATGGTATCCCGGAGGACATTGTTTCAGATCGGGGTCCCCAATTCATCGCTAAGTTCTGGAAAGCTTTTTTCCAGAAATTGGGGACTACTGTTAGTCTAACCTCAGGCTATCACCCTGAGTCTAATGGGCAGGCAGAGCGGACTGTTCAAGACCTCGGGAGGTTCCTACGTGCATATTGTAGCAGTCGACAACACGAATGGGCAGACTGTTTATTTTGGGCGGAATATGCGCGAAATTCGTTACGACACTCTTCTACCGGCCTAACGCCGTTCCAATGTGTGCTAGGATATCAGCCACCGCTATGTCCATGGGATGCCACTCCCACCAATATCCCCATGGTGGACGAGTGGTTCAAAAAAGCGGAAAAAGTATGGGAGGGGGCTCACGCCCACATCTCCCAAGCAGTTCGCCGGTTCAAACATTTCGCCGATAGGCGGCGAAGGGAAAGTCCTCCGCTCCAGGTAGGAGATCGGGTTTGGCTCTCGACAAAGGATCTCTCTCTCAACCTCCCATGTCGCAAGCTTTCCCCCCGGTTTATCGGTCCCTTTCCCATCATTACCCAAATCAACCCCGTCTCCTTCAAACTGAAATTACCCCCACACATGCGTATTAACCCAGTGTTTCATGTTTCTCTTCTCAGGCCAGTGATGCGGGGACCGTTGGACGGAGGTGTCATAGACCCTTCGCTCCCCGGGGCTGTGGAGATCGAGGGCGCTCCAGCGTTCAGAGTCCAACAGTTATTGGACTCCCGAAGGCGGGGGGGCTCCCTTCAATATCTTGTGGACTGGGAGGGGTACGGGCCGGAGGAACGCAGCTGGGTGCCAGCTAAGGACATCCTGAGCTCGGAACTCATTGCTGAGTTTCACCGGGTTCGGCCGGATCGCCCCGCACCCCGCCCTCCGGGTCGACCCGCCCGCCGGCAATCCCATCAGGCCGGTGGGTCTCTCCCCCCTTTGGTAACACGAGGGAAGCGCCCACCTCCCCTTCAGGTAGCCGGTCCTGGGGGGGGGGGTGGTGTCATGCCCGAGCCTCCTCAGTCCCGGAGAGAAAGATCCGGCTCACCGGATTACTGAGCCGTGGCTTTGTCTCCCCCTAGTGTGTCCACGTATGTCATTACTCACCACACCACAATTAATTAACACAGATCACCTGTGCACACCTCACCTGCCTCCCTACTTAAACCCAGCCGAACCCATAGCACACTGTCTGGTCACCGTTGTATCACCCATTGCTAACATGTGTATGTCTTTCTGCTCTCCCCAGGTTTGAAGCGGTATCTGCAGGCGCAGTTAGGCGAAGCGGGACAGCTTCGCCAGCCACGTAATATCCTCTGAAGGCACAGAGAGGTTTTGTTTTTGTGTTTATGTTTATTTCTGAAAGAAGGACATTTTCTGTTTAGAGTGGTGTCTAGTTTAAAGCCGCCTGCAGACCGCGCCTGGTTAACGGCGTAGTGAACGCCTGGTTCCTAAATAATTACTGTGACGAGTCTTTGAGAAGTTTTCTTTGAAGGCAAAGCACTCAAATAAAGACTGTATTTTCCTGCACTTGCGTTTCCGTGTGTGTATGCTTCATACAGAAGGAGAGAAACATGACAACTAAAATCTCCTAGTGTTGACTTTGGACTTGTCAAAATATAGTGGATCAACAAGCGCAGATAACATGGTATCTCAAATCATCACTGACCGTGGAATCTTCACACTGGACTTCAAACTAGAGATGTTCCGATACCATTTTTCTCCTCCCGATACCGATTCCGATACTTGGGCTCAGGGTATCGGCCGATACCGAGTACCGATCCGATAACTGGGTGTGTATCTGTACAGATACTAAAAAGAAATGCTATATATATATATAGCGTTTCTTTTTTTAAGTAAAATACTACTAGTCCTGTGTAACGGGTTCGACCCTAAGTGCACGGGCGACACCATGAAACACGGACACGTGGCGAGGTCTTACAGGAAAAAGGGTAATTTATTTAGAGAAATGGGGAAGGAAAGGGTTAAAGGCTCTCTGCTGTCTTTTCCCCTTCGGCGGCAGGGATGCGAAGGCGGGCTCTACGCGGAAGTGAAGGTGCCGCGGGAGCTCGCGCAGCTCGTTCACGCGCTCCTCCGGCTGAGATCAAAGGCGCCCCCCTTTTTAAAGTCTCTGGGGCGCATCACATCGCCCCGCTCTTGTGCCACTGTCTCTCATAAAATCCACCGCGTCGCAAAGTCCAGCTTCCCAACAGTCAGACCCCGAGCT
Source organism: Channallabes apus (assembly GCA_030522415.1). Classification (NCBI taxonomy): domain Eukaryota; kingdom Metazoa; phylum Chordata; class Actinopteri; order Siluriformes; family Clariidae; genus Channallabes; species Channallabes apus. Next base: position 33,484,304 of record CM060118.1, read on the forward strand.
ACACTCCCCGCTGTGTTTTATAGCGCCGGGATCATTAGCGGCGATAGCTCATGGGCCGTTGCCTGATTCTGCGGCCCTGTTCCTTCACATACCTAAAGGGGGGGAGGCCGCCTAACTAGTGAGCGAGGAGCGATATCAATTTGGGCGCATGCCCGTCACAGGCGCACGCCGTGACACTCTGTAAGTAAGCTAAGCTAGCAAAGCTAGCGGGCATAAATAGGTTATGTTTAGGAAAATGGTATCGGATCGGTACGTGGACTCAAATACTCGCCGATTCCGATGCCAGATTTTTTTGTGGTATCGGCAGCATTTCCGATACCAGTATCGGAATCGGAACAACCCTAATTTTAACAGCTTCATAGCAGGCCTGTGGGTTTTAGTTTGCTCCTGACCACCTGAACCAATTTTCTCTTAGGTGATATTTTGGATCTTTTGCTAGACCTTGGCAAAGTGACACATATCCCAATAACTAATTGTTTAGACCAATTGGAATTGGAAGATGTTTTAAAATGGCTCTAAGAAATATTCCTGCCATCCGTAAAATCCACCATTCTCTTTCTCAGATCTGTCCTGAGCTCCTTTCTCCTTTCCTTAAAAAAGGTTTGACAGCACTCATTAGATTTCCCCATTGTCTCGGAAAACAATGTTGGCATAGAGAAGCTACTAGATGTACAGTAGTTAACAATGACCTCTATTTGAAAGACCTTGGGTTGGGTAAATTTAAATACATTTTGGGATTTTCAGCACTACTTACTTAATAATTTAAGTGGGTGTATATTTTTAATTCAAAATATATCCTTTAGACCATGCGTTGATATCAGAAAACCTTTTCTGATTGGCTGTGCAAGATGAATGAAGCACAGCCATTCTTCCACAGAAAAAGACCAGCTCAGAGAAATCATTGGAAGCCCAATACAGCCAGAATATGTTACTGTAAGTGGATGCACATTTTTGAGCAGAACTGTAAAAATGTGGACACGGTCTGTCAGTTTATGGTCAGAACCTTCAGCTGCTAGTAGTGTTATGGTGCCTTAAAACACTTAGTATGACCTTAAAAAAATCTGAAATACAAACCGGATTCCAAAAAAGTTGGGACACTAAACAAATTGTGAATAAAAACTGAATGCAATGATGTGGAGATGGCAAATGTCAATATTTTATTCAGAATAGAACATAGATGACAGATCAAAAGTTTAATCCGAGAAAATGTATCATTTTAAAGGAAAAATATGTTGATTCCAAATTTCACGGTGTCAACAAATCCCAAAAAAGTAGCAATAAGAGGCTGGAAAAAGTAAATTTGAGCATAACGAAGAGCTGGAAGACCAATTAACAGTAATTAGGTTAATTGGCAACATGATTGGGTATAAAAAGAGCTTGTCAGAGTGGCAGTGTCTCTCAGAAGCCAAGATGGGTAGAGGATCACCAATTCCCACAATGTTGCGCAGAAAGATAGTGGAGAAATATCAGAAAGGTTTCACCCAGCGAAAAATTGCAAAGACTTTGCAGTTATCATCATCAACTGTGCATAATATCATCCGAAGATTCAGAGAATCTGGAACAATCTCTGTGCGTAAGGGTCAAGGGCGTAAAACCATACTGGATGCCCGTGATCTCCGGGCCCTTAAACGACACTGCACCACAAACAGGAATGCTACTGTAAAGGAAATCACAGAATGGGCTCAGGAATACTTCCAGAAACCATCGTCAGTGAACACAATCCACCGTGCCATCCGCCGTCGCCAGCTGAAACTCTACAGTGCAAAGAAGAAGCCATTTCTAAGCAAGATCCACAAGCACAGGCGTTTTCATTGGGCCAGGGATCATTTAAAATGGAGTGTGGCAAAATGTAAGACTGTTCTGTGGTCAGACGAGTCACGATTCGAAGTTCTTGTTGGAAATGTGGGACGCCATGTCATCCGGACCAAAGAGGACAAGGACAACCCAAGTTGTTATCAACGCTGAGTTCAGAAGCCTGCATCTCTGATGGTATGGGGCTGCATGAGTGCGTGTGGCATGGGCAGCTTGCATGTCTGGAAAGGCACCATCAATGCAGAAAAATATATTCAGCTTCTAGAACAACATATGCTCCCATCCAGACGTCATCTCTTTCAGGGAAGACCCTGCATTTTTCAACAAGATAATGCCAGACCACATTCTGCATCAATCACAACATCATGGCTGCGTAGGAGAAGGATCCGGGTACTGAAATGGCCAGTCTGCAGTCCAGATCTTTCCCCTATAGAGAACATTTGGCGCATCATAAAGAGGAAGGTGCGACAAAGAAGGCCCAAGACGATTGAACAGTTAGAGGCCTGTATTAGACAAGAATGGGAGAGCATTCCTATTTCTAAACTTGAGAAACTGGTCTCCTCGGTCCCCAGACGTCTGTTGAGTGTTGTAAGAAGAAGGGGAGATGCCACACAGTGGTGAAAATGGCCTTGTCTAACTTTTTTGGGATTTGTTGACACCATGACATTTTGATTCACCATATTTTCCCCTTAAAATGATACATTTTCTCAGTTTAAACTTTTCTTCCATGATTTATGTTCTATTCTGAAAAAAATATTGACATTTGCCATCTCCACATCATTGCATTCAGTTTTTATTCACAATTTGTTTAGTGTCCCAACTTTTTTGGAATCCGGTTTGTAGTAGAGAACTAGCTAACATTACAGAACATATGTTAAACAGACTACCAGCTACCAGATTCTTCCTCAATTCACAGCAAGGAACCACATCAGATATATGAAACAATGTTTTGTTTAATCTCACTTTGATCTCACTTTGATCTTTTGCCACACTCCATGCTGGATTCTCTTCTTGAATGGGCTTTAGAATATTTTCATTGACCACTCTAGTTGAGACCATGCTTCCTTTTATTAAGTCCAACAGCTCATTAATTTACAATCATGCTCTCCTAAATGTAGACTAATTTGCAAAATTAAGGCAAATTTCCAACGTAATTTTAGATATATTTTTCCCTTAACACTGTTTGATTACCATTTTCCCCCTACAGTTTGATATGAAAGAAATATGTCATAAAATATGTTTTAAAAAAATAGGTTGAAGTGTATTTCATGAAACAAGAATGTTCATCTACTAAACAAAAGTTCTTAAAAGTTTTTTTTATTTTAAAAAATTGGGTGAGCATCCTCCAGGTGGGGTAATTCCTTTTTTTTTTTTTTTTTTTGCCAAGGGTTATAATATTATTAAACCCTTACCAGTTTATTAGCATTAATGGAGATTCTACAGTACATAGTCTAATTTAAAAATATTTATATTTGTCCAAGCTTTTATGTATTTGATATTTTACATCCTGCATAACTAAATCTAACTACCCTGATAAGGCCAACAGTATTTACTATTCAAACTTCAGCAGTATTTCTAGGTCCTTACTTTAACCTAAGCTAATTTCCCCCAAGCCAAATTTCTTCTACAGACGAAAGCATTTGTTCAAATAACACTTTAATGGATGCCAGCTCGAGTACACACTCTTATTAAAGTAAAGCTTCTGGAAAGCTTCTTTGTGAAAATGTCGACTGTTAATAGCACTATACTGTACAAATACATTTTCATTCCATTGAATTTACAAAGGTAACATACCAAATACAACCAACGTTTAGATACCAGGTGGGAAAATAAGTGCACATTTCCTACTTACACAATAATTAATAACGAAAATAGCAAGAAGGTGTTACTAATACGGTACACAAGATTTGTTAATCATCAGGAAGTTTGACTATAAAAGCAACAATTAGGTGTTCATGCATGTGTGTGGTGGCCTAGCGGCTTAGTGTCCATCACTTCGGCCTTGCACCTCCAGGACCGAGGGTTCGACTCCCATCTATAGATGAGTAGGTGGGTTTTCTCCATGTACTCCTATTTCCACCCACAGTTCAAAAGACATGAGTGGGCAGCACAAGTTAAGTTATGGTTCTAATCAAACCACATAGCCAGACTTCTGGGTAATCTCCTGAATCAGGTTCATAAACTGATTTGTACCAGACGTTACCATCCAGATAGATGAACTGGTTGAATGATATAAATCTTGGTTAAAAACACGGTTCCTACATTTGATTAGAATTCGAATAAGTATTCCTAAAACAGGTCCGACAAGCCTCCACTCGGTCTCCCCTATTTAAATCGATAAATTAAGAGGATAGACCTTCTAAACGTATAAATTAAATACAACGCAAAACTCCACCCAGCCCAGTTCACACTGGTCCCCTGTAAAGACCTCTCACCATTCTCGAATGCACAGCTGGCCAAGTTGTAGGAGGAATTTTCCATGTATTTGTGCTTCTGCCTGGATACACTGGATCTTTTCACTGTAACTGTATGCAGCTACCAACACGTTACCCAAACACAGGAAAAATGTGATTAACTCAGGGTTATGCTCAACATGGGTTTAATTAAAGAGTCACGCAGAGATTGGAGCATTTGGTGGGTATTGGTGGGTGCTGAGAGATTCCTTTGACTAAAACGTCTCATGAAAAATAGCCTTTTGCACTGCATTTTGTCTACAGCAATTTGTGTCCCTTCCTTTTGAGTTGTTCAGGCCCCCTGCAGTGTTCCAGATTGACAGCCCTTCCTAAAAAGAGGACACCAGATATGGTCCAGTGCACAGAGCTGTACGAACAGGCTTTGAACTTTTTTTTGTGGGGGTTGGATTATCCTCACTCTCCTCTTCCATTGTCTCACAGACCAATGTTTCAGACAGATGGCTGGGGGCTATTTCTGTCCCAGGTGGTAGAGGGAGGGGGGGGGGGGTCGCCCCATGCTCTATGTCAGCTGCAAGCTGTCAAAAAGAGACAAACTACAGCACAATAGAGAAAGATTATCTGTCCATCAAATGAGTAATCATCACTCATCAATGTGTTCGGTGGGAAGAGTCGGTGACTCCCGGGCCTGAGGTGTGCACTGGGGGTATTTGCTTGTCTACTGGTGAAAGAAGAGCAGGTGACTCGTAATGGTCCCACCTGTGTCTCCAGAACACGTCTATTTATTTGTGTCAGTTGGCCAGTAGTTTAACCTGACCCGAAACTGGGGCATATTACAGGAAAATAAAGCCTGGCATCAAGTCCATATTTGAATGACTAAAAAAAAAAAAAAAAAAGAGAGAGACAAAAGAACGTCTACAGAAAATGATGACTTTATGTTTTTGTTGGTAAGCTGGTGGTACATGTTACTGAATTATACAGTGTACTTATTTTCCTCACCTGGTATCTGACTGCTTGTTTACATTTTTTAATCAATCAATCAATCAATCAATCAATCAATCAATCAATCAATCATGTACGACTTAGAAGGTTATGAGTTATCTATGCAGCTGACTCAAACTGGCCACTTAGGAGTGTTCAGATTTTGCCACACAAAAACAATTACATTAATGGAAAGGTAAATAGGACAATTTCTTTTTCTTGTAAGTCTTTAGCTAAACACAGGTTATGGCGCTTTTCCACTGCATAGTCCGGCACGACACGGTTCAGTTCAGCTCACTTTTGGGGGGTTTTCCACTGGGAACAGTACCTGGTACCTGGTCCTTTTTTAGTACCACCTCAGCCGAGGTTCCAAGCGCGCCGAACCGTTACCAAAACATGGCGTGTAAACTCTGCTGGTCACTGATTGGCTGGAGAAAATCGTCATTATTGCGTCACTGAACTTGCGACACGAGACACAACAGAACCGCTATATTTAGAAACAGCCAGTGAAGGATCGCACGCACCTTTTTGTATTAACCAAAAATTTTCTTTGGCTGCCATCAGCCTCTTTTGAAACAAACTCCTTCGTCTCGCTGTTAAAAACATCCACATGCCGAGAATGAAGAACACCATGCCGTCGATATGCTCCATTGTTGTGTGTTTGCTTGTGGCGCGTTTACGATGATGTCACGGCAGTAGAGGCGCCGCGACTATAACGACACGCGAATAATCCCGCCCACTCTTGAGCGGTACTAAACTGCAGTGGAAGCGCAAACCGAGCCGAACTGAACCGAGCCGAAGTGAACTGTGCTGTGCCGTACTTTGCAGTGGAAAAGAGGCATTAGACACACCAACTTAGGTTCCAATATATTTTTGCAAAGTCATGCTAGGCTCTTATATCTTATGTTCCCTAATTTGGTGTCAATTTACTTAAAGTTATTGACTTTATTTGACTTAAGTATTTATAATAATTAAATAAAATAATAAGAGCAAAGCCTAATTAAATAAAACAGCAGTAATTGGGGAAAGGTAACAGGGATCCACATTAAACATTATGTTAACTGAAAGTCTAGTTGAGCCAAATCGTTATATTCTAATTTTTCTGCTAATCTAGTTACTTTAAAAACCGGAAGGCATTCACAGCAAATGGCTTATGACAACATTTCTTGCAGTAGAAGTAGAAGTAGCAGTAGAAGTAGCAGTAGCAGTAGTAGTAGCAGTAGCAGTAGAAGTAGCAGTGGTAGTCATAGCAATGACATTCACACAGTATTTACTTTATACTAATACAAAGAAGTAATTTGTGAAACATACTTTATATGCATCATTTAGTATTACTAAATAAAATTTGAATATTAATAAACAAAGACTGTATAAACAATAGGATGAACAGCTTTTTACGTTGACATGGCAATTTGGTACTGAAACTAAGCAGGTCCGCAATCTTGCATGTAGACTTTGTTAAAAGCAAGCAAGTGGGGCACGACGAATGGCATTTCAAAATCACATTAGATAGCAAAAGTACATTTAGCCAAGGCAGCCTGAACTGCAATACACTGCTGTCCCTGAACTGCTTCCACTCCCCCAATCACAACATACACACTTACACACACGCATGCACACGCGCACACACATACCTCATTGTTCTATAACAATATAAAAACCTAGCAACAGGTTAGAAGGTGTTAGGCAGGACCCTGGTTTCAGAAGTTTTAAAATCAAATAAAAAAAAGCTAGTTGATTAGAAGATCTTCTTATGCAAATTTAACTGGCATTTTCAACGTCTTCACAAAAGCATGAAATCCGAGATAAACCAAAGAAGCGACTAAAAGGGGGACAACTACACGAGCAGCGTCAAAAACAAACACCATTCATTTCTTCACGTCAATATCATGTGGTTCAATATCAGCACCAATAATCGAAGTGACAGCCAACATGCGCAACATAAACCCTCGATGCATGCTGGTGTACATGCCTAAGACAAACTTGCTCAGTCAGATCACAAAAACAGGTTAGTGTGTGAACACACCATCAAACCATCATATGGAAACTCATATGTTCTAAAAGGTAAGAGATAAAAGTAAAGCAATCGAGAGACAGAAAAACACAGAGACAGGGATATAAACACAACGAAAGGGCGGCTACCTTTTCAAAATGACGGCAAGAATCTAGTACGTTTTTCAAATAACACCATAACCAAGTACACTGGTCAACTAAAGATCCTGTCAAATCCTTGTTTCTCTGAGAACCTTCTTTTAATTCTTTGGTATTCGTTTTAATTAGTCTTAACAGAGGAGAAAAAGACATGACAAGAATACCATCTCTCTTCCATACAGCCCCTTTAACTTTGGTTCACACTTTTCCAGTTGTACAATTGTGTCGCTTTGCATTTGTTATACAATCCAAAGTTCTCACTCTCACAGCATGGCTTGGTGGTGTTACACCTACCGTAACAGTTCCTTGTTCTGGTCCTTACATGGTTCTGCCTTCACATTCTCTAGGCACGGATCTTCCGTGGGTGCAGCGTTGAGTTTGTGGGACTCTTCATCAATACCGTTATCTTCCTCATCACTATAGTCTTCTTTCTTCAGGCTTCTGATGTTCACTTTGTTCTTAAAAGGTTCGGCTTCTTCTGATTTCTCCTCCTAAAAGTAATTTTACCAACAGACATTAGCAACATTTTTCAAAACATAATATACGTTTACTGTATATCAGGGGGTGTCGCATTCGGCCTGGACCACATCTGCATCTTTGTAAGCACTTTAAATAATGCTCACATACTGTAGGCGATATAACCCAAATCTTCTATCACGGTAGGACCAATTTTCTACCTCGATAACGATATATATCACAACATAGCACTTTGTATCTGAAAATGCATAAATAAAAATTCAAACACAAAGAAACTGTTTGACATAATGTAATTTTATTTAAACTGAGGTTCGCCACATTTTTTTTTACTTTGGCCGTATTCGATTGGATGTGTAACAGACCTAATTTGATTTTGTTATATTGTACTAACGTTAGATGCACAGGCGCTCGTGAGGTGCATACGTGTGTGTGAGGTTTTTATCCCCTCGGGGCTTGCCGTAGAAGGGCAAAAGGCGCATGCGCACTTCCTGCTCTAGAGTGTCAGTTTGTTGGAGTTTCAGTTTGTTTTTGTGAATAAAGGAGAATAAACAGTTAATAAGCATTTTGTGTGCTCTCGTTTTTATTGTTTTCACACCTGATTGAACCAAATATCTGCGCGGCCCAGTGGACAGCGCAGCGCGACTATCTGGATAGCGCAGAGATGATCTGGTTTATTCACGCGGCCCGTGATCGCGCAGCGCGGACCTACTTGAGCGGCGCCGCTCGAATCACAAACCTGCGACCCACTGTTTTTTTTATTTATTTATTTAAAAACAATTTATTTCAAATGTCAGGACTGTTTAATATTGTTTCCGCCGTGCCATGCCTGGTTTGTACGTGCGCATCCCAGCGGGGTAAAATGTATTTTGATGGTCGGCGCGGTCTGTCTATCAGCGTCGCACAGGTTTGTGATTCGAGCAGCGCTGCTCATGTTGGTCCGCGCTGCGCGATCCACCGGGTCTGGATATTTGATCTGCCCACGCCGGCTCAAATTAGATGCGCTTGGCTTCCCATAGAAGTGAAGAATGTGTATTGCGTGGTTACGTAACGTGCAACGTCACGTGATCTCAACCGCGATTAAGACGATAGACCAAAATCTCTATCGGTTGATAAATTTATACCGGTTAACCGTGTGTACCCGTATACCGCCCACCCCTACAGTATGTAGGCTAATCACTTTTGAACATATTTTTAATCAATTAACATCAATTACGTAGGCCTGTAAAAAAGGGCCGTTTCAATGGAAAAGCTCGAGCGATAATTATCACTGTAATACACTGATTAAAGCATTTTTATTCACAAATTATTTATCCGCTTGCAAATAATTACATCAATCTACAACAAAGATGTAAGAACTGACACTGTACTAGTTCTTTCTCTAAATATAATTATGGGTCTCTACAGTGACACTCAAATGAGTAGCTGGTGGAGACATCGCAGTTGGTGATGAGACTTTGTATTGCAACTTTTTGTATTCAATTTATTTGTACAGACACTACCAGTCACTTTTCCAAGCCAACAAAAGACAACAGATGGCAACATCACCTTCTTACCAAGATGTTGAAGACATTTAGCTTGATAGCTTTGTTGAACTCGCACATAAGTACATGCATCTGGATATCCATCAAGATATCTGGCTGCTTTCTGTCTCAGGACATCAAGAGACTTTTATGCTTTCAATGTCTCTCTAGTATAAAAACCCTATGAGATATACAGTACATCTGTCTGTCCATTGCAGGTTAGGATCAAGCGACAAGTCCTGAAGGATCTTAAAGATTTACATCAATTAAAGCCAAAAAGCACTCCTTGGCTTTCGGTGGTAATCCATACCAAGTGGACAGCATTTTGTTGAAAGGGATTCTTCATTCAGATAATGGACTAGCAGTGTCGGGTTGCTAGGCAACTTGGGGCTTTTTGTCTCTTTTTTCCCTAAACACTTACGGTGTTCATATGTTTTGTTATGCCATTGTAGCAGAGAGGCAGTGAGAGATGGTATTGTTACCTTGACAATATTTTTGGTGCCTAGTGATATCTCTGGATCAGGTGTTGGCTCCACAACGTTTGTTCTCTCTGCTTTTCCTTCTACACTGCTATCTGTGTGAGAACTCCCTGTTGCTTTAAACGGGAGATCCATGCGGAATGTGATTCCAGTTGAAGTGCAGTAGTCCTCAAAACCATAAAGATACCTGTGGAACATTACAAGTCTTGAAAAAAAAACTTTTTTTTTTACGGTTTTATGGTTCAATGACGGTTAAAGAAGACATTATCAATAAATGTTGATGAAACCATGACATCCAAAATGGTTGCTTTTAAGTATATAATAATTGTGTGGACTACATACTTTCTGTAAGCGCATTTGACATTGTAACCTGCAGCGGAGTTCAACACAGGGATTCCCAAATCCTGATAGACTTGTTTCCAGACAGATCCACTCTCAATCTGCAATGAAAAATACAAGGAGAGAAATTAACGGGCACATAATAAACATATTGTAAGGGACTGCCCCTAGAGGGCGCTGTGGCTGTGTTTGTTTTTTGTTTGTAGTTCTGTTCGAAGACTCAGTTTCCCAGAAGGCACCTCGGTCAAGTGATGAAGTTCACCTGAGCCGAGGTGGCTCATTAGAAACCTTATGAAAGGCTGATAGTTCTGCATTAATACGGTCTAGTGGGCTTTTGTTTTGTTTATTTATGTTGAATGAGTTGAGTTGAATGTATTTAAGTGTATCTTTGGGTTTACGTGTGTTTGTGAGTATTGTGAAGTGTGATTAGTGTCTTATTGTCTTCAGTTACTCATTTGTTTCTTCCTCGTGTCTCTAGTGTCTCTTCCTGTCGTCAAGTAAAGCTCTAAACCTGAGTGCCTTCTACGAGTGTGTGTGTGTGTGTGTGTGGGGTTAATAGGTGTGTGTGTGTGTGTGTGGGGTTAATAGGTGTGTGTGTGTGTGTGGTTAATAGGGGTGGGTGTGTGTGTGTGTGTGTGTGTGGTTAATAGGTGTGTGTGGTTAATAGGTGTGTGTGTGGTTAATAGGGGTGGGTGTGGTTAATAGGGGTGTGTGTGTGTGGTTAATAGGTGTGTGTGTGTGGTTAATAGGTGTGTGTGTGGTTAATAGGGGTGTGTGTGTGTGTGTGTGGTTAATAGGGGTGTGTGTGTGTGTGTGGTTAATAGGGGTGTGTGTGTGTGTGGTTAATAGGTGTGTGTGTGTGTGTGTGTGTGTGTGTGTGTGGTTAATAGGTGTGTGTGTGGTTAATAGGGGTGTGTGTGTGTGTGTGTGTGGTTAATAGGTGTGTGTGTGTGTGTGTGTGTGGTTAATAGGTGTGTGTGTGTGTGTGTGTGGTTAATAGGTGTGTGTGTGGTTAATAGGTGTGTGTGTGTGTGTGTGTGTGGTTAATAGGTGTGTGTGTGTGTGGTTAATAGGTGTGTGTGTGTGTGTGTGTGGTTAATAGGTGTGTGTGTGTGTGTGTGTGTGGTTAATAGGTGTGTGTGTGTGTGTGTGTGTGGTTAATAGGTGTGTGTGTGTGTGGTTAATAGGTGTGTGTGTGGTTAATAGGGGTGTGTGTGTGTGTGTGTGTGTGTGTGTGTGTGGTTAATAGGGGTGTGTGTGTGTGTGGTTAATAGGTGTGTGTGTGTGTGTGTGTGTGTGGTTAATAGGGGTGGGGGTGTGTGTGGTTAATAGGTGTGTGTGTGGTTAATAGGGGTGTGTGTGTGTGTGTGTGTGTGTGTGTGTGTGTGTGTGTGTGTGGTTAATAGGGGTGTGTGTGTGTGTGTGTGTGTGGTTAATAGGGGTGGGGGTGTGTGTGTGTGTGTGTGTGTGTGTGTGGTTAATAGGTGTGTGTGTGTGTGTGTGTGGTTAATAGGGGTGGGGGTGTGTGTGGTTAATAGGTGTGTGTGTGTGTGTGTGTGTGTGTGTGTGTGTGTGTGTGTGTGTGTGTGGTTAATAGGGGTGTGTGTGTGTGTGTGTGTGGTTAATAGGGGTGGGGGTGTGTGTGTGTGTGTGTGTGTGTGTGTGGTTAATAGGTGTGTGTGTGTGTGTGTGTGGTTAATAGGGGTGGGGGTGTGTGTGGTTAATAGGTGTGTGTGTGTGTGTGTGTGTGTGTGTGTGTGTGTGTGTGTGGTTAATAGGGGTGTGTGTGTGTGTGTGTGTGTGTGTGTGTGTGTGTGTGTGTGTGTGTGTGTGGTTAATAGGGGTGTGTGTGTGTGTGTGTGTGTGGTTAATAGGTGTGTGTGTGTGTGTGTGTGGTTAATAGGGGTGTGTGTGTGTGTGTGTGTGTGTGTGTGTGTGTGTGTGTGTGGTTAATAGGGGTGTGTGTGTGTGTGTGTGTGTGTGTGTGTGTGGTTAATAGGTGTGTGTGTGGTTAATAGGGGTGTGTGTGTGTGTGTGTGTGTGTGGTTAATAGGTGTGTGTGTGTGTGTGTGTGGTTAATAGGTGTGTGTGTGTGTGTGTGTGTGTGTGTGTGTGGTTAATAGGTGTGTGTGTGTGTGTGTGTGTGTGTGTGGTTAATAGGTGTGTGTGTGGTTAATAGGTGTGTGTGTGTGTGTGTGTGTGTGTGGTTAATAGGTGTGTGTGTGTGTGTGTGTGTGTGGTTAATAGGTGTGTGTGTGTGTGTCGTTAATAGGTGTGTGTGTGTGTGTGTGTGTGTGGTTAATAGGTGTGTGTGTGTGTGTGTGTGTGTGGTTAATAGGTGTGTGTGTGTGTGTGTGTGTGTGTGGTTAATAGGTGTGTGTGTGTGTGTGTGTGTGTGTGGTTAATAGGTGTGTGTGTGTGTGTGTGTGTGTGGTTAATAGGTGTGTGTGTGTGTGTCGTTAATAGGTGTGTGTGTGTGTGTGTGTGTGTGGTTAATAGGTGTGTGTGTGTGTGTGTGTGTGTGGTTAATAGGTGTGTGTGTGTGTGTGTGTGTGTGTGGTTAATAGGTGTGTGTGTGGTTAATAGGTGTGTGTGTGTGTGTGGTTAATAGGTGTGTGTGTGTGTGTGTGTGTGTGTGGTTAATAGGTGTGTGTGTGTGTGTGTGTGTGGTTAATAGGTGTGTGTGTGGTTAATAGGTGTGTGTGTGTGTGTGTGTGTGTGGTTAATAGGTGTGTGTGTGTGTGTGTGGTTAATAGGTGTGTGTGTGTGTGTGTGTGTGGTTAATAGGTGTGTGTGTGTGTGTGTGTGGTTAATAGGTGTGTGTGTGTGTGTGTGTGTGGTTAATAGGTGTGTGTGTGTGTGTGTGGTTAATAGGGGGGTGTGTGTGTGTGTGTGTGTGTGTGTGGTTAATAGGTGTGTGTGTGTGTGTGTGTGGTTAATAGGTGTGTGTGTGGTTAATAGGTGTGTGTGTGTGTGTGTGTGTGTGTGTGGTTAATAGGTGTGTGTGTGTGTGTGTGGTTAATAGGTGTGTGTGTGTGTGGTTAATAGGTGTGTGTGTGGTTAATAGGTGTGTGTGTGTGTGTGTGTGGTTAATAGGTGTGTGTGTGTGTGTGTGGTTAATAGGTGTGTGTGTGGTTAATAGGGGTGTGTGTGTGTGTGTGTGTGGTTAATAGGGGTGTGTGTGTGGTTAATAGGGGTGTGTGTGTGTGTGTGTGGTTAATAGGGGTGTGTGTGTGTGTGTGTGGTTAATAGGGGTGTGTGTGTGGTTAATAGGGGTGTGTGTGTGGTTAATAGGTGTGTGTGTGGTTAATAGGGGTGTGTGTGTGGTTAATAGGTGTGTGTGTGTGTGTGTGTGTGGTTAATAGGTGTGTGTGTGTGTGTGTGTGGTTAATAGGTGTGTGTGTGGTTAATAGGGGTGTGTGTGTGTGTGTGTGTGGTTAATAGGGGTGTGTGTGGTTAATAGGGGTGTGTGTGTGTGTGTGTGGTTAATAGGGGTGTGTGTGGTTAATAGGTGTGTGTGTGTGTGTGGTTAATAGGGGTGTGTGTGGTTAATAGGGGTGTGTGTGTGGTTAATAGGGGTGTGTGTGTGTGTGTGTGGTTAATAGGGGTGTGTGTGTGGTTAATAGGGGTGTGTGTGTGGTTAATAGGTGTGTGTGTGGTTAATAGGGGTGTGTGTGTGGTTAATAGGTGTGTGTGTGGTTAATAGGTGTGTGTGTGGTTAATAGGTGTGTGTGTGTGTGTGTGTGGTTAATAGGGGTGTGTGTGTGTGTGTGTGTGTGGTTAATAGGGGTGTGTGTGTGTGTGTGGTTAATAGGGGTGTGTGTGTGTGTGTGTGTGTGGTTAATAGGGGTGTGTGTGTGTGTGTGTGTGTGTGTGGTTAATAGGTGTGTGTGTGGTTAATAGGTGTGTGTGTGTGTGTGTGTGGTTAATAGGTGTGTGTGTGTGTGTGTGGTTAATAGGTGTGTGTGTGGTTAATAGGGGTGTGTGTGTGTGTGTGTGTGGTTAATAGGGGTGTGTGTGTGGTTAATAGGGGTGTGTGTGTGTGTGTGTGGTTAATAGGGGTGTGTGTGTGGTTAATAGGGGTGTGTGTGTGGTTAATAGGTGTGTGTGTGGTTAATAGGGGTGTGTGTGTGGTTAATAGGTGTGTGTGTGTGTGTGTGTGTGGTTAATAGGTGTGTGTGTGTGTGTGTGTGGTTAATAGGTGTGTGTGTGGTTAATAGGGGTGTGTGTGTGTGTGTGTGTGGTTAATAGGGGTGTGTGTGGTTAATAGGGGTGTGTGTGTGTGTGTGTGGTTAATAGGGGTGTGTGTGGTTAATAGGTGTGTGTGTGTGTGTGGTTAATAGGGGTGTGTGTGGTTAATAGGGGTGTGTGTGTGGTTAATAGGGGTGTGTGTGTGTGTGTGTGGTTAATAGGGGTGTGTGTGTGGTTAATAGGGGTGTGTGTGTGGTTAATAGGTGTGTGTGTGGTTAATAGGGGTGTGTGTGTGGTTAATAGGTGTGTGTGTGGTTAATAGGTGTGTGTGTGGTTAATAGGTGTGTGTGTGTGTGTGTGTGGTTAATAGGGGTGTGTGTGTGTGTGTGTGTGTGGTTAATAGGGGTGTGTGTGTGTGTGTGGTTAATAGGGGTGTGTGTGTGTGTGTGTGTGTGGTTAATAGGTGTGTGTGTGGTTAATAGGTGTGGGGGTGTGTGTGTGTGTGTGTGTGGTTAATAGGGGTGTGTGTGGTTAATAGGTGTGTGTGTGTGTGTGTGTGGTTAATAGGGGTGGGGGTGTGTGTGTGTGTGGTTAATAGGGGTGGGTGTGTGGGGTTAATAGGTGTGTGTGTGGTTAATAGGGGTGTGTGTGTGTGTGTGTGTGTGTGTGTGTGTGTGTGTGGTTAATAGGTGTGTGTTAGGCGTTACTTATTGTAGGTGGCAATTTGGCAAAGAGTGGAACCTACAGGTTTAATTCAACAATACAACCCTAAACATAAGCAGTTGGAATCATGAGGACAAATTCGAATTTGCTACCAAAGTGATGGAATGTGTAATGTGTGGAGAAAGAAAGGATCTCATGATTCAAAACAATCAAACTCGTTTGTCAAGAATGTGGATTGTATAAGTAGGCTTGTATGGCTGCTTATGGAAGAAGCTCATTAATCTTTACTGATTATCTATCTTTTGATGGCAGAGAAATTATGAATTCAAAAATATACAACCTTATGCAGAACGATGAGTAGAAACACTGCCTGGCAGCCCAGTAGTGTTCGGGGAATTTATTTTCAGTGTTCTGTCACGTACAACCTACGTTTTAGTCTTATAATGTCTCATTATGCAGTTCTAACTTATCAAAAATCTGTTAGCTATGTTTCTCAAATATTCCATGTGAGAAGGCATTGCTAAGGATGACATTTTCTTATGTTTTTGTCGTGTTTATAAGTGTGAGTATTTTAATGCATTCATGTTATAGTAATGTAAATATCTTAAATACGATTTTTAACTGTAATTGCAAATGAAATTTAATTTGGGGTGGATGACGCCCTAAGAGTTGCCTCCACTGAACTGTCAGTTCCTATCTTTAGCTATAATACAATTCCAGGGAACTGATACAATTAGTCTCTGATGTGAAGTAAATTTAATTATGACATTTGACATTTGATCTGCCTCTAGTCAGGATGATAATTAAAACAAACAACAAGAAAAAAAACAGTAACCAAATACTCACACTGTCAAATCCCCCTAGTTTGTGCACCAGTCTGTAGAGTTTAAAGAGGTTTAAGTTTCTGTAGCCCAGCACTGGTCTTTTGTTGATGGGTGTGCCTTGACAAAGAATAGGGAATAAGTTAATGAGTCCATTGGCCGTGTAAAACATGATTGAGTCCATAGTTCACCCTTTCTGAAATGCTGACCTTCTAATACAATATAAACAGATACAGTCCTTCAGATTTTAAAACCAATGTTTCCAAAAGTTACAGTAAAAGAGTTTCCTTCACTTGTTTTTTTTAGTGTATCATTAAACAAGAAAGCTCTCTGTCTTAAGCCACCACAAAAGGCACAGAGAGGACAAAAATATTGCCAGACAGTCTTCTGCCATGAGAGGGGCTGTCTTTATCATAATCAGTGCCTGTGCCTGGTTCACTCCACCTGCGCATGGTTCTATTTGGGGCTGAGGCCACATTACAGGACTATCCACACAATTCAGTGCTGTGTTTGTCCTATTCTGCACCAGTCAGCACAAGTGGTGGCCAGCTGGCATGGCAAGTTGGCACAGAGATGGGTAAGTGTGTGACGGGTATGGATTGAGAACAGACTCCTCCTAACATCGGTGGAAGTATAAAAAAACATATTTGATGTTTCAGAGACGACTCTGGATGCTATCACGTCTTTGCACCGTCAGTAGCCAATGAACATTGAGAAGACAGGATCATTCACCCACCCAAGCTCAGGTCTTCATTCATTTAGTTATTCATTCATGCATTTATTTATTTGTCATGTGACGACAAGTAATAAAAAGAAACACTGTGCACATGGCTACTTGCAATGTGAGCATGTGGTGGAGGAAAAAAGGTGCACACACAGAAATGGTGCCAGTTTTCCTGGTCGGCACAGAAGTGCATATTAAGATTGCTGCTGCCTTTTCTTGTATATCCTTGTTTTCTTTTGTTTTTTTCATTTTCTTTGACATGATAGTGTTTTCTTTTTCTCTCGTGCCTCGGGTGAATTTACATTTCGTGTAATGTATGATCCACTGTTTTAGATTCATCATGAGAAATCTAGAGAAACTATTTAGTGTATACAAGTATTTTCTTGCTGTACACTAAAGACATCTGTATTTAAGATCAAAACTTTTTTTTAACAAACAAAAATTTTTTAGTTTAAAATTTCATTTTACATTTTCTTCTTTCAACTTACAAGTTGTTTAATACACCTAGATGTAATCGTCAAGAATTAAAAGCATACATTTTTAAACCCAAATGTCGTGAGTGAGTTATGATTACTGAGTGGACTTTAATACAGCAGTCACTGTAAGTGTTTACCTCTATCCTCCATGAATTTATAAAGCTGTTGAAGAAAGTTCTCCCTCTCCTCTGGGAAGGGCTCCACCTCCTCCTGGACATTAGAAACATAATAATAATAATAATAATGTTTGATTAATCTGGAAAGTCTTTTTGGTATCAGTTTATGGTACCCTTGAGATGAGAGATGTCAGAAGAGTAAAACTACACATGGAGAGTTATTACCCGCCTGGAACTTGCAATATTTTACACTTTTCTTTCATTTTTGATAAAACACAATGTTAATCAAATATCAAAGCTAAGGTTATTATAAATTATAAGCAAGTCTTCATGACCCTACAGGAAATCTAATGGGGCTATGAATGGGGATGCAAACCAGAGAGCACCACTTTCTCAAGGACAGATACGCAGAGGTGTCAAGTAACGAAGTACAAATACTTCGTTACCTTACTTAAGTAGAAATTTTGGGTATCTATACTTTACTGGAGTAATTATTTTTCAGCCGACTTTTTACTTCTACTCCTTACATTTTTAAGCAATTATCTGTACTTTCTACTCCTTACATTTTAAAAATAGCCTCGTTACTCTATTTTTATGATAAGAACGAGCATCCACCCCCCCCCCGCCCCGTCACATGATCATACTGCGTGACCTTAATACTTTTACCCCCCTGACGTTACTTTTACTTTTATACTTTAAGTAGTTTTGAAACCAGTACTTTTACACTTTTACTTGAGTAAAAAGCTTGAGTTGATACTTCAACTTCGAAAGAAGTCTTTTTAAACCCTGGTATCTCTACTTCTACTCAAGTAATGAATGTGAATACTTTTGACACCACTGCAGATAGCACACGTTAAAACGAGAGGTTCTTGTGATGTTAAAAACATAATGATTTCAGAGATTTTTTTTCCACCTGTAATGTGACATAGAAACCAACAACGTTCACATAAAAAAAAATTAAAATTTAAAGTTGGATTGAAAAAAATATTCAATCACCTTTTGACCTGGGGTTGTAACAACCAATCACAACATAACAATACGTTCAATAACACATTCACAATAACACATTCGTTTATAATGAGATGAGATTGAGCTCAGAATTAAAGAATCACATTCAAACTTATTATCCGAATTAGTTCTCATACAGTTATCATTTATGTCATTCTGGTTTACCCCAAACAAAGATGAGCTGTTTCTGTAGGATCATCGTAGGACATCATGCTTCAAAGAAATAAAATAGCTTCTAATCTGCTTTATTGCAGTACTGGCGAAATGTCAAATGCGACACCTGTTTGCAAACATCAGCCAGTTATTCACATATGTATCAGAATGCTAAGTTTAGCTCTTCATTGCTCAATATACATCTGCAGCTAATGATTACACATAGTCAAATATCAAAATAATCAAAATCCTGTGGAAATGTTATATAAAGTATAGTAGTATAAAGTAAACATTATATACAAGTTCTTTTTTTTTAATTGATGGCACAGTGGTAGGTGTTTTGTCTGCCATGCGGAAGGCCTGGGTTCGATTCCCAGTCAGTGCCCAAATCCCAGCTACTGGATGCCAGGAAGGGCATAAAACCTGTGCCCAGCTCGTATAGTCCGCTGAGGCTTTACGCTGAGGATTACGGGGAGCAGTCGAAAGACCAACATCAAATATATGTATATAAAAAAATATATGCCTGAGAAATCATGGACACATGATAGCATCAGTGATGGTGTGACTACTGACATCTTAAGATGAAACATACAGTACAGTAACACTACACATTGCTGCCAAAATCCAATTCGATAAAAAAAAAAAAAAGCCATATATAACTAACAGCTGTTGAAGAGTGTAAAGTACATGTTTTTGGGCCATTCTGTATACATATTGTTGCTGTTAATTGGTGGTTTTTGGTGACTAAATCAACTTCTCTTCAGCAGAGGTAAGTTTTGCTCTTGCTTTCCTGGGAAGGTCTTCATGAGAGCCAGCACTTGACAATACTGTTCTTGAAAGAACTATTCCAGAACAGCTGACCTTCATGTCTCAAAATAATAACTGACTAATTACCTAATGCCACATTTTATATATACTGTATACACACACACACACAACCACACATACACAGTCTGAGCGAAAAATCAAGCAAACAAACAAAAAAAAAAATAGTACAAAAAATAAGGCCTCCATCTGGATTTAACTGATGTCAGATGACGTATCCTATAGTGATTGCAAAAATGTTACTCTGTTTCAGAAGATTCTAATTACTGGCCAGCGTCAGGAAAAGATAATGAATAAGGATATTGCTGAAACTAATAAAGTTGGTCAGAAGCAAACATTATGTGCCCAAAAAATAAGGTCAGCTGACTACCTGGATATACCGAATGATCAGGTTTTTCCATCAGTATTCCAAGAGGACGATGCCAGGATTCACCAAGCTAAAAATGTGACTTGTTTTTTGGCCTGGGAGAGTATATACTGTGTACACACACACACAGACACACACACACACACGCACACAGACAGGCACGCTCACACACACGCACACACACAAACACGCATACACACACACGCGCATACACACACACGCGCATACACACACACGCGCATACACACACACGCGCATACACACACGCACACACACACATTTATAGGACGCGGGTTAATTTCCCTTGCTCCCCTTTCGTGAGAGTCCTTAAACTAAACCGCGTGGTTATCCTGCCTACTCGCTGTTACTCCGCGTTTGGGTTTACCATCCACGCTACATTGGGCTAACCGCTAAAGCTATGTCTTCTGGTCACCTCAGGTTAGTTCATCTCTGACATAGTGAACAGATGGGGTAAGTGTATTAGTGCAGCAGAGGATAAATACAGAGAAATTAGTTTTTTTCTCATTGCACACTGCTATTCAAAAGTCCTGGTTTGACTTGAACATTCCCTATTAATAGACAGATATTGTGCATTGACCCTGATCAGCCAAAACATTAAAACCACTGCAAGGTGAAGTGAACATTTTTATTAATTATCTCAGATTATCCCATAAAAATGGCACCTGTCAAGGAGTTAGATAAGTTAGTCCATACTGTACTGTATATACAGTAAGTCCTTCTCAGGCCACGACAGCCCATAAGACAAGGGCTAGTATAAGCCATCCATCCATCCATCCATCCATCCATCCATTTTCTTCCGCTTATCCGAGGTCGGGTCGCGGGGGCAGCAGCTTCAGCAGGGATGCCCAGACTTCCCTCTCCCTGGCCACTTCTTCCAGCTCTTCCAGGGGGATCCCAAGGCGTTCCCAGGCCAGCCGAGAGACATAGTCCCTCCAGCATGTCCTGGGTCTTCCCCGGGGTCTCTTTCCGGTGGGGCGTGTCCGGACCATCTCACAAGGGAGGCGTCCAGGGGGCATCCTAAATAGATGCCCAAGCCACCTCATCTGGCTCCTCTCGATGCGGAGGAGCAGCGACTCTACTCTGAGCCCCTCCCGGGTGACCGAGCTTCTCACCCTATCTCTAAGGGAGAGCCCAGACACCCTGCGGAGGAAACTCATTTCGGCCGCTTGTATTCGCGATCTTGTTCTTTCGGTCACTACCCACAGCTCATGACCATAGGTGAGGGTAGGAACGTAGATCGACCGGTAAATTGAGAGCTTTGCCTTTTGGCTCAGCTCCTTCTTCACCACGACGGACCGATAGAGCCCGCATCACTGCAGACGCTGCCCCGATCCGCCTGTCGATCTCCCGTTCCATTTTACCCTCACTCGTGAACAAGACCCCAAGATACTTAAACTCCTCCACTTGGGGCAGGATCTCACTCCCAACCCTGAGAGGGCACTCCACCCTTTTCCGGCTGAGGACCATGGCCTCAGATTTGGAGGTGCTGATTCTCATCCCAGCCGCTTCACACTCAGCTGCGAACCGAGTTAGTATAAGCCAACTGTGTGTTAACAACTTGCCCAAGGTTGTTATCTGGCACTCGAATGCAACCTTACAATCACAGGCCAGTTATCTCAAAGTTTTAGTGTTGGAAAGCTGGCCAAGGATCTGGGCGACTTTAGCAAGGGCTGAAGAGTGATTGCTATATAGACTGGTTAGAACATCTCCAAAACCAGGTCAGGTTTTGGGGTGCCCCTGATGTGGAGTGTGTAGTACCTGCAAAAAAATGGCCATAGAATGGATAACAGGTAAATCAGCAGAAGCGTCATGGTCATGGCTATTTCACTGATGCACATGTTGAACGAAGGCCCGTCTGTGTCAGAAAAGCTACTGCAGAATAAATTGCTTAAGAAGTTTAATGCTGGACCAGTCCATTACTGAAACCCATATAATAGGCATGTGAGCATCAGGACTGGACCATGGAGCAATGGTGGCCTAGTCTGTTTAATCTTGCTTACTTTTACATCATGTGGTCACCTGGGGGACATGTGCGTTACTTACCCGGGGAGCAGATGGCACCAGGATGGAAGAAGGCATATTAAGCAGGTGGTTCTAATGTCAGGGCTGATTTGTGTATGTACTACAATGATATAAAACTACACAGCATTTGCCTGGTCATTTAAACGTTCATACCTCTTCCTCATCGCTACTGCCACCATCCTCCTGCACCTCTTCTTCCTCCTCCTCATTTTCTTCACTGCTTGAACTTTCATCCTTAACCTCAGTCCTCCATGCACTAGGCACGGTACCATGGCACTGGAAATCCCACGCTGCATTTAGCGCTGATTAAAACCATGAACAAAATGTACATGATTACAGACTAGTAAAGGGCACCAAGTCATAGTGTAGGTCAGTTTCAGAGACAGTCAGTTTTCAGTGCATTGCAGGAAAACCACAATAAACAAAAAAAAAAAGAAATATTTCAATACTTCATATTTCAATGAAGAAGACCAATATCATTGACACATGGCATGATGTGTCAGGAAATAAGATCATGCTTAGTCGTCATATGTACGCAATAATTAGGCACTTGATATTCATTATTAATATTACAGTTTTTCTCGATTGCTAAAACACTAAATCCTATTGTCTGAACCAAATTCTGAGTTGCCTGAACCCACTTATTGAATCAGTCACTCTTTTGGCAAAACCATAAGCGCTTTTTACCTGTTTAGACACATCTTGTCAACACATTGTCATTGTGATGCACCTGTGTTGCATAATGGTGAGCACAGGTGGCAAAAGTCAAACACAATTAAAGCTCAGGTGTCACCGGTTGAACACAACAACTCAAAATTTATAACACTTGTGGCTAATAATGTGAGGGTACATATAAGCCAGAGCACTGGTTTGTGAGGCACCACAATGGATTGAAATCTAAGAAGTGGAGTTCGTGTGAGAGGAGGTCGAGCAGTAATATAGAGGACAAAGAACAGTAATATCAGATGAAATCAGAGCTACTGTGATTGACCATGTCCTTGTCCATGGTATGACAACGAGGGAAGCCAGACTAAGGGTACAACCAAACATCAGTAGATTCACTGTGTCCAACATAATTCGAAGATTTAGAAAAGAGAACAGGTAGTCACCTTTTTTGACATTATAGTATGTAAATGTTGACAACAATGACATATGTACAATGACTGTACAATATACTGTACCACAGTAAACATTCTTCAGTACATCACTGTGCCAGTGTACTGTCTTCTTCTTTGTCTTTCGGCTGTTCCCTTTCAGGGGTCGCCACAGCGAATCATCTGCCTCCATCTAACCCTATCCTCTGCATCCTCTTCTCTCACACCAACTAACTTCATGTCCTCTCTCACTGCATCCATAAATCTCCTCTTTGGTCTTCCTCTAGACCTCCTGCCTGGCAGTTCCAACCTCAGCATCCTTCTACCGATATATTCACCATCTCTCCTCTGAACAGGTCCAAACAACCTCAATCTGGCCTCTCTGACTTTATCTCCAAAACATCTAACATGGGTTGTCCCTCTGATGAACTGATTCTTGATCCTATCCATTCTTGTCACTCCCAAAGAGAACCTCAACATCTTCAGCTCTGCTACCTCTAGCTCTGCCTCCTGTCTTTTCTTCAGTGCCACTGTCTCTAAGCCGTAGAGCATCGCTGGTCTCACCACTGTCCTGTACACCTTTCCTTTCATTCTCGCTGATACTCTTTTATCGCACACCACACCTGACACTTTTCTCCACCCATTCCAACCTGCCTGTACCCGCCTCTTCACCTCCTTTGAACACTCTCTGTTGCTCTGGACCGTTGACCCTAAGTACTTAGAATCCTGCACCTTCTTTACCTCTGCTCCCTGTAGCCTCAACGTTCCTCTTGCGTCCCTCTCATTCAAACACATGTATTCCGTCTTGCTGCAGCTAACCTTCATTCCTCTGCTTTCCAGAGCGTGCGCCTCCACCTCTCCAAATTTTCCTCCACCTGTTCCCTGCTCTCGCTACAAAGCACAATGTCATCTGCAAACATCATAGTCCATGGAGACTCCTGTCTAACTTCATCTGTCATCCTGTCCATCACTAGAGCAAACAAAAAGGGGCTTAGAGCCGATCCTTGATGCAGACCCACATCCACCTTGAACTCTTCTGTCACACCTACAGCACATCTCACCACTGTCTTACAGCTCTCATACATGTCCTGCACCACTCTAACATGCTTCTCTGGCACTCCAGACTTCCTCATACAACACCACAGCTCCTCTCTCGGCACCCTGTCGTACGCTTTCTCTAAATCTACAAAGACACAATGCAACTCTTTATTACCTTCTCTGTACTTCTCCACCAGCATCCTCAAACCAAATATTGCATCTGATGTACTCTTTCTAAGCATAAAACCATATTGCTGCTCACAAATTCTCACCTCTGCCCTTAACCTGGCTTCCACTACTCTTTCCCACAGCTTCATTGTATGGCTCATTAGCTTTATGCCTCTGTAATTGCCACAGCTCTGCACATCTCCCTTGTTCTTAAAAATCGGCACCAATACCAGACCAACAGCCTTTCCACTCTTCATCCTGTTCAACGCCCTTCTCACCTCACTTTTACTAATATTTGCTACTTCCTGCTCCACAACAGTCACCTCTTCTACTCTTTGTTCTCTTTCATTTTCCTCATTCATCAACTCCTCAAAGTACTCCTTCCATCTTCCCATCACCCTCCTGGCATCTGTCAGTACATTTCCATCTCTATCTTTAATCACTCTAACCTGCTGCACATCCTTCCCATCTCTATCTCTCTGCCTCGCCAACCTGTACAGATCCACCTCTCCCTCCTTACTGTCCAGCCTAGCATACAAGCCCTCATATGCCTTTGCCACCTCTACCTTCACCTTACGGTGCATCTCCCTGTACTCCTGTCTACTCTCTTCAGTCCTCTCAGTGTCCCACTTCTTCTTAGCTAGCCTCTTTCCTGGACTTTCCTTACACTCCTGGACTTCCTCGTTCCACCACCATGTCTCCTTGTCCCCTTTTCCCTTACCTGATGATACACCAAGTACCCTCTTACCTGTCTCCCTGATCACATTGGCTGTAGTTGTCCAGTCAACTGAAAGCACCTCCTGACCACCGATAGCTTGTCTCAACTCCTCCCTAAAGACTACACAACATTCTTCCTTTCTCAGCTTCCACCACTTTGTCCTCTGCTCTGCCTTTGTCCTCTTCACCTTCCTCACCACCAGGGTTATTTTACACACCACCATTCTGTGTTGTCTGGCTGCACTCTCCCCTACCAACACCTTGCAGTCACTGATCTCTTTCAGATTACAACGTCGACACAAGATGTAGTCTACCTGAGTGCTTCTGCCTCCACTCTTATATGTCACCCTATGTTCCTGCCGCTTCTGGAAGAAAGTATTTACTACTGCCATTTCCATCCTCTTTGCAAAGTCCACCACCATCTGTCCTTCTACATTCCTGTCCTGAAGACCAAACCTGCCCATCACATTTTCATCCCCTCTGTTCCATTCCCCAACATGTCCATTGAAGTCTGTACCAATCACAACTCTCTCACCTCTGGGGATGCTCTGCATGACTTCATCTAACTCACTCCAGAATTTCTCCTTCTCTTCTAACACACATCCTACTTGTGGAGCATAACCACTAACAACACTGAACATCACACCATCAATTTCCAGCTTCATACTCATCACCCTATCTGATACTCTCTTCACCTCTAGAACATTCCTAACAAACTCCTCTTTCAGAATAACTCCTACTCCATTTCTTTTCCTATCCACACCATGGTAAAACAATTTGAACCCTGATCCTAAGCTCCAAGCTTTGCTACCTTTCCACCTGGTCTCCTGGACACACAGTATATCCACATTCCTTCTCTGCATCATATCAACCAACTCTCTTCCCTTCCCTGTCATGGTCCCAACATTCAAGGTCCCTACTTTCACTCCTAAACTCTTGCCTTTCCTTTTCTCTCTCTGATTTCGAACATGCCTTCGTCCTCTCCTTCTTCGACCAACAGTAGCCCAATTTCCACCGGCACCCTGTAGGTCAACAGCACCAGTGGCGGTCAATGATTCGCATCATTGATTTGGCAAATGTTTTACGTCGGATGCCCTTCCTGACACAACCCTCTGCATTTATCCAGACTTGGGACTGGCACAAGAAGACACTGGATTGCGCCCCCCCATGGTTGCATTGTTTAGTGACTACTCAGTAGAGTATTTAATTTAGATTGACTTGAGGCATGATTTGACAGCATAGTTCAGTTTTGAGCACAGATTGAACTGTTTTGGGGTGAAAGTTTTGCAAGAAGAGTCAAAGGTTTTGTGAATGTAGCTTGAAAATTGGGGTTTGTGTTCACAGTGTAGGGAAAGGAGAGCAGCTTTCCAGGAATGTGTCTTAGCAATCGAGAAAAACTGTAATAAGTGCACAATTAACACAAGCAGCTTATTATTTGAAATAATCAGTGAAAAGCACGACAGCTGTTCCATGCTCAAAAAACAGCCACTAATTACGATACAACTATTCTCCTCTTATGCCAGAGGAAATTAGGATCCAGCTCTGAAATACTGCTTTCATTAGCACCGTCTCAGTGGAAAGGGTAACTACAGTATCTGATCAATGTAGATGCTCACCTGCCTTGAGGCTGGCTTCTGTTTTCAGGTCCATTTCGCAATCGAGTTCCTTTACGTCTTTCCGCAGAACCATATGACTGAAAGATGAAAAACAGTATTTCAAACAATAAGATTGTTTTTCCAACACAGACCATTCGAAATGATTAATTCTTGGTGACAAAATAATCTCATATTCGACATTTCTGTGATTTCTAAAGGTTAAACACGGACAACCGTCAAATTTTTTTTACATATTATGCTACTCACAATTTCCCATCCTTGAATGAGCGGACAAACACGCTGTCTTTTTTCATCATGACATCTTCATGACAATCCGGAGAGATAACCTTTAGTGATAAAAAAAAAAAGAAGAACAGAAACAATGAGGAAAGTAACGAAGGGGAACATGGGAACAAAAATTCACCGCCATTCTGTTTGTTTTAATTTTTCATCTTTATCCTTATGAACATCTTTCATTCTACAGCCTGTTGCTTAACAAAAGTGAATGCTTCAGGCAACACACACTGACAAAGCAGGAAGACTTTGGATTTAAATCACACACACTCAAAAAGGCCTTCATTACACACTCAGCAGGTGATCTTTTCATATCACTTTCACATTTGTTCACATTTCTTTAATTTAACTGATTTAATTGAACCAAGCATAAGAATATGCTTGTGCTATAGACTACAACGTGCTTCTAAGTGGCTTTACGTGTATAAGGGCACTGCTAAATGTTAGATATGTAACAGCTTACTGCTTATAATCTGATGATGGTTGTGTCCAATGACACAAAGACACAAAATAAATAGTTCTATTGATTATATTAAATATTAGACAACACTTCTGACCGAGCAGTCTGATTGGACGAGAGGTGTTCCACAAGTGGCCATAATGGACTGTAACACCACTGGGACGTTAAACTACTTGCAGCTCTCTGTGTCCCGATTGTTCGCCCATCACATTAATTAGACCAACAGTCGGGTCACAGCATGGGTTAAAGTAGGTCTGTGCAGTCGGCCATGCACTCGAAACCAGTCACAGGAGCACTTTTAGCAAGAAAACACATTTGGTAATGACATCTGACATTATTAAGATGACATTATTAAGATGACATCTCTGTGTCATCTTAATAAAAAACAAACAAAAACAAAAAATCTAAACTTTGACTCTCTAATAATTGCTTCAAAGTCATTCCAAAAAAATCGGATCTATCATAAGTAGAAATAATTGTACAAGAATTTACAGGACTGTCGACCACCGCCAGTTTATTCTCTTCAAATAGCAACAGTACAAGTTTAAAACTACTGACACTCAATTGTTGGTCGCTTCCAAGTTATTTCCACCAGCTGTGGAAGGATGTGTGTCGGCAGAGCAAAATACCTGGTTACATAAAGCATGAAATCAGAATTCACTTATTTTAAATAATGTTTGTATTGGAGGCGGTGCGGTGGTGTAGTGGTTAGCACTGTCGCCTTGCACCTCCAGGGTCTGGGTTCGATTCCCCGGCCAGGCTCGATTCCCGTCTCTGTGTGCATGGAGTTTGCATGTTCTCCCCGTGCTTGGTGGGTTTCCTCCGGGTACTCCGGTTTCCTCCCACAGTCCAAAGATATGCAGGTTAGGCTAATTGGCGTTCCTAAATTGCCCGTAGTGTGTGATTGGGTGTGTGAGTGTGTGTATGTGTGTGTGCCCTGCGATGGATTGGCACACTGTCCAGGGTGTACCCCGCCTAGTGCCCGAAGTCTCCTGGGATAGGCTCCAGGTCCCCCGCGACCCTGAACACAGGACTAAGCGGTATAGAAAATGAAAGAAATGACACTTACATCCAATTTGCATAATAATTTGGAACGCGGTGTATATCCTGCAGGACATCACTCCCTTTCATGTGATATTGCTTAATTATATCATATTACAGTTCTTAAAATTTAAACTCTGAGTAAAATGTACCAAGTCCTTCATTCATAATGCACGCCAATTGCTCTTTGTGTCAACTGTTTAGTCTAAGAACGTTTATAGAGCTATTAACTGGGATAAAAAAAAAATACATTGGCTCAATATAACTGAAACACTTTTTCAATTGTTATATTCACAATATTGACAATTTTTATTTTGGTTGCTTTGAAAGTTTTATGTCTGGGTCAGGTTTCAGGAAAATTACTTACCAGGGCAGGGAACCACAATGTCTTCTTTTTATCCCCAATAGCAACACCTTCCACACACACCACCTTGCCATAAAGTTCTTCATTCTGTTGTGGGTCTCCATCTTCTTCTTCTTCACTGGATGAGGAACAGGATTCTTCCTCGTGTCTGAGGTCCAAAACGACATTCATTAATGGATTATAAAGAAATAAATATTATAAATAACACTTAAACATTACACAAATAATGGTTGTCATTCTTTGATATGTATTGAGTATTTATCATTTATTTGGTTTATTTTCATGAATATTGATTTGCATTGTATTAATAATTAGTAGGAACGACTAGACATTGAATGTTGTACACACACACTTTTATGTGTTGCACATGTGAAGACAAGAAAGTCAAACCACTGCACGAGATTTTCTCCAGAAAAACTTACATGGCATTAGAACGACGTCCACGGTTGCCTTTTTTCCCAATTACAGGCGTGCCAAAGTGCTCAGGATTGGTCAGGGGAAGCCTATCAAGTGTCTGCAACCAGAACAAAAAGAATCATTTAATAAACAATAAACATTTAATCCACCTGCCTAATATTGTGTACAGTGTGTAACTAAATAGCTCTGATCAACGCATGGACTCCAAGACCTATGGATGTATGTTGTGCTATGTGTCTCGAAGACATTATCAGCAGAGGCTGTAAAAGTCAAAATTCCTGTAAGTTATGAGGTGGAGCTTCCATGTGTTGGACCCGTTTGTCCAACACATTCCCCAGCAGATCTGAATTTAGAGGCTGGATCAACACTTGAATTGTCAAACCATTCCATTATTTGTTACGTATACATTATTGCACAGAAGAATTCTTTGGTCTTTGCATATCCCAGCTTTATTAGGAGGCTGGGGTCAGAGTGCAGAATCAGCCATTATAAGGGTCCAAAAGCGGTAACTTGTTGGAGCTGGGGCTTGAACTGCCGACCTTACAATCAGTGACTCAGAGCCTTAACACACTAAGCTAAAAGATTCATTTCAAAAAATACAAAAAGAAGCTGAACTATAATAGCAAAATGATAATAATTAAATTAAATAATTATAAAAATAGTTGGGCATGTAGTGGTTAGCACTGTCGCCTTGCACCTCCAGGGTCCGGGTTCGATTCCCGGCCAGGCTCGATTCCCGTCTCTGTGTGCATGGAGTTTGCATGTTCTCCCCGTGCTTGGTGGGTTTCCTCCGGGTACTCAGGTTTCCTCCCACAGTCCAAAGATATGCAGATTAGGCTAATTGGCGTTCCTAAATTGACCATAGTGTACGAATGAGTGTGTGTGTGTGTGTGTGTGTGTGTGTGCTCTGCGATGGATTGGTACGCTGTCCAGGGTGTACCTCGCCTCGTGCCCAGAGTCTCCTGGGATAGGCTCCAGGTCCCCGTGACCCTAAATACAGGATAAAGCAGTATAGAAGATAAATGAATAAAAATAGTTTTACCTCACTCTCAGCGAAGTGCCGTGCTCCTTTAAGGCACAGAGATGAACGTCTCAGGGTTTTCTCATCACCATCATCAAAAACTGCAAAAAAAAAAAAAAACCATACAAACAATTTTCTATAACACCAGTACATTGTGGATATGACTTGCTTTTTATGCCAAATTCAACTAGACAACTCACTGTTCATGTTACATTATAAAATGTCCTCTTTCACTTACCCTTTAATAATAGCTTTAATAACAGGGAAATTGTATATACTGTAATATCGAGGGAGTCTGGACCAGCTGCCAATCCAGCAGAATATCACTGCAATCCAGCAGAATATACAAAGTCAACTCGGTATTAATTTCCCTGTACTTACCAACTGTGTACAGACTGGCATCTGTGAGCTTGTTGATGGTAGCTTCCCGGTAGATTCCATCTTGGTTTTTCACTTCAACCACAGCACCCACCTATAAATGCCAAACACATCTGTAGAGCTTTAATTCTTTTGTACTATTTACTTGAACAGAGGATTTTGTCAAGACTAAGAACTTATGAACAGAGAATAAAAGCATTTTCTGATTTTTACTCATTTCGGAAAATTATTATTCTTTGACACACATGGTCTATAACAAATTATTTAAACAATATAAAAAAAAACACTATGGTTTAAAAGAATATTTTTTAAGATTTTATATTTACAGTATGTCCTTAATTTAGCTGCTTTATACATAGACATTTTGAGGAAAGCTTGATGCAAAGGAAAGCTCCAAAATGATAACTATGTCTCGGGTATGGGCACATAACCGAAATTAGACTTGTGCACTCCAGCAGTAACCTCTATTGGAACCAGTGAAGACAATATATGGGTGTGATGGATTTATTTCTCTAGCAAGGTTTAGTTGACTGAGACAGAACTCTTGACTAATGCAACTATATGTCATTGTCTAGCGATGAAAAGAGATCCTGTGCTTTATCGTAATACTGTGCAGTAAATGCATTAATTGAAGAAAGCCTTAGTTTTCATTTTTTTAAAGCTTCCACTAAGCTACATAACTAACCCTTAAGACTCTGTAGGCTAATCATTGTTTGCAAAATCACGTGCCGCTATGAGGATTGCCATCATATCTATATTGTATTCATTATTAACGAGATTGTTGCTGGAAAGGGAATTTTAGTGCAATTTTAGTGTGCAAATATCAATGCATATTCACATAACGCACAGCGTGGTTCTCTTTTTTGAACTGCAACCCATTGCCATTTATCAAACGTAATAAATAGTTGTGCTTCACAACTTTATCTTTAGTCAAGGACAATATTTGGGTAAGGTCGTCAAGCTATCTACAGCAAGGCATAATGTTGCTATAGATATATAGATATAGAAAGACCAAGAAGCATACTACACTGTAAAAAATTACTCTGGGGTGTATTAAATACGACCCATGAAAATCAGTTTACGTAAGTTTATGAGTTATACAACATAATGGGTATATTCGACCTATACTGTACTATGGCACCATAAAGTGCGCATGTGTCAACATTCAGGAGGGAGTCGCTGGATTCACCATTTTCCGTGTGACTGGCAACCCCTGTGTTTTAACGGTAAAATCTAACAGATGCTTAGTAATCTGCACGCTTTCCTGTCTCTGTTGTTGGCACCACAGTCTAGTGTCAAATTGACCAGTTAGAGGACATTGCCCAGGACTTGCACCTACGATTGTGAGTAAACCTCTACATTCATGACTGAATTTTCATTGTTGTTAACGTTAACTGTTACATGGCTGAAACTCTTGTACAGCGAAGCTGCTGAACGTAAGTGGTTGAACGCGCACTTTGACATGTGCAATCAAATTCCGCTGGCGGAATTACGGATATGATAAATTATCATATCGCCATATCATCTTTCAGGGAGATCGCCCTTAATATTGCATGAGGGAGGGATGTGTAATATTTAAATTTGTTCATATTTAATAATTTCTGAACGTAGAACTACATTTGAAATATGACGAAAACACTTACAGTATATGAGCGCGCAGAGCCTCCCTCACTGACCCGCGCTTTTAGGTGGAACATATACACTCATGTCAGCAGCACAGAAGCACAACTCACTAAAAACACATATGTTGCAAAAGCTCCACTCCACTCCACTCTTCGGACTCGGCCACTAATGAAATGCTACATGTCTGGCGCGCTGTTATGACGTCATTTTCACCGTCCACACCTCGGTACAGTGCTGATTAATACATAACCTTTGCTTGTGACCAAATAAATTGCATGAACAAAGAAAACAACTGTAATCAAACAACATAATTAATTTGACTTAATTAACATTAATCTATTTGCCTTTTTTTCCCCCAATAGGAGGATGAACTTGATGGCTACTGTACATCAATGACGTTGTGAAGTTGGTGGTAATTCACATTTTTACAGCTGAAGAGAACCCAACCAATGTGTGCATTGTTTTGGAGGGAACCGAAGTGCTGATAGGTGGAAACAGAACCACCGCTTGCATGCTGTTAATTTGGACTGATTTATGCCCTCAACATTGAGTACCCCAAAATGCTAAAGTACACCTTTGAAGTGTTCCAGAAACTGTTTTTGAAACTTGATGGAACAAAAATGCTGAAGAAGGTCCCGAGTCCAAAACGTAAACTAATGCTTCATGCAAATAAGATGTTCTTTCATTTTAAAATAGAACATGTAATGCAAGAATGTTCTTTTGCACATAATTATTTTTCCATGTTTTCAAAACGGAAAATGTTTCAAGTTACATCGTACTGTAAGTTATATGGAATGAAATTAGTTTTTCACCTGCAATTGAATGTAAAAGAGTTTTCACACATTTTAAAAGAAGTTGAGGGTAAAATGTTTGTATATCAAGTGATAATGTGAAGATTTAAATTTATATAATGTTTTGTTTAATAAAGTTTTTTTCAATTGAAAATGCATTATAAGGTGTCACTTTCTGTTTAGTTTTAATTAGTTTAAAATGTTTTAAAAATAAAATGTTGTTTGGACAATAAAAATGTCTCCTGTGTCTGACCAGTAAATTCAACTTTCCCTGATTAGTTAATGTTTAATTATTCTTTTTGGCTTATCTTTATTAATAATAATTAAGTAGATTAACTTAACAATAAACATGTGTTACTCAACTTTTACAAGTAATTTTTAATGAGAAATATTAGTTCACCATCATAAGTATACCTTACCTATTTTTTAAAGTGTGTCATGGCTATTAATATTAGGTACTTTTTATTGTATCTACCCAAACAAAGTGAATGCAAATTGTTTCCTCAATTTTATTGTGTAGATTCTATAGGTTGTTTTTTTACAGTGCGTGTAGGATGACTTCCCAGATAGCAAGGTGACATTGATTCAATGTTGAAATTTCATCAGAATCATCATTTTGGTTGAGGTTGATTTTTCAATGCTAAATAATGTTGAATCAATGTTGATAATTCAATGCTTTTCAGTGTTGAAAAGACAAACATTGAATCAATGTTGATTTTTGGTTGTGGAACCCATCCTCATTCAACAATGTAAGGCAAATTAAATTAACTAAGTGCATTTCTATAAAAATGTGTATGCATGTGTGTATGTGTTTAAAACAGGTTAAAAAATTGACTACAAGAGATTTGCCATGGTGCTTAAAAATAATAATAATAATAATAATTATATATATATATATATATATATATATATATATATATATATATATATATATATATATTGAGGAAAAAAAATAATTTGATGGTAAGTTTTGTGTATTTACCTTGCTGTCTAGTTTACTCACTTGAGAGCTTAATTCCTGTTTGCCGTTCAAAAGTACTAAATTTTCGGCTCGCATTTAACATCGGAGGGTGTTTTTACACTGTCGCCACGTCATTATAATACACTCTACAGGCATGAGAATTCAATATGTTGTAGTCTGGAAGTTCCTGCCACTCACGGTGAAAGAATTTTGGCGATGCGACCTACGGTATTCTGTTGGGAAGCATTTGTTTGAGACCTTAGTTCCTGTTTCCCGTTGTCTGTGTCTGACCCAGAGCAGTGTGCGTGCCCCACATGGAAAGAACCTATATGAGGATATATGCGCATATATGAAACCTATATGCAGTATATATGCGCATATAACCGCACCTATATGGGGCCAGGGGTAGCTCAGTGGTTAAGGCATTGGACTAAGGTTCAAACCCCACAACCACCAAGTTGCCACTGTTGGGCCCTTGAGCAGGGCCCTTAACCCTCAACTGCTCAGATGTATAATGAGATAAAAATGTAAGTCGCTCTGGATAAGAGCGTCTGCCAAATGCCTAAATGTAAATGTAAATATGAGGATATATGCGCATATATGAAACCTATATGCAGTATATATGCCACATGTAGGCAACATTGAGGTGCATATATGTGCATATACAGGCCATATAGGTCTCCTGTATTGCTTCTTTATATCCACATATAAGCCCTATATGTACATACAAGATATGTCTCCTATGGCAGGATCTGGTCATTTTAGCTCATATCTCACTTTGGCAACTGTCATACATGATGCCTAGCTCATATTTTCTATTATCAAGGCAATAACTAAGAACTAACAAAAAAAATGCAAAAAACTAATCCTAATTGGCCACATGCAGTATATGAGGATATATGCACATATATGAAACCTCAGTCTCCGTGAAAATCTTTTTGAAACACGTCACTAAAATTAACTGAAATGAGAAATATATCTATATAAAGCTTAAAGTGTTTACTTTTAAATGATGCAAGTCACATTGAAAACAAATATTCTCAGTTTATGTAATCCGTATGAAACCAAGGAGAGGCACAGAATTTCTGTCACACTTATATGCTAATGACCCGAGGCAGGACACGCCCACACGCCAATCACACGGAAATCAGTCCGGGTAATTTACATACTAGACCACGCCCCCGGACACCGGCATGAAAAAACGAACACAGAGAGACAGGCTTGACTCAGATTCACTCAGATTCAGTGAGTTGTCTGCACGTTTTGGAAGATGGCACGCGCTTACACATCCGAGGAAACTCTTCAGAATGTTCTGGAAAGTTTACATTTACCTCAGAAGAAGACTGTGTGACTCCGACGACGAACGGGAGCATTTTGAACAGAGAATAGGCCCATGCTACACTGGGTAAGTTCATTCATTCATTCATCTTCTATACCGCTTAATCCTGTGTTCAGGGTCGCAGGGGACCTGGAGCCTATCCCAGGAGACTTCGGGCACTAGGCGGGGTACACCCTGGACAGGGTGCCAATCCATCGCAGGGCACACACACATACACACACTCACACACCCAATCACACACTACGGGCAATTTGGGAACGCCAATTAACCTAACCTGCATATCTTTGGACTGTGGGAGGAAACCGACCAAGCACGGGGAGAACATGCAAACTCTATGCACACAGAGACGGGAATCGAGCCTGGCCGGGGAATCGAACCCAGACCCTGGAGGTGCAAGGCGACAGTGCTAACCACTACACCACCGTGCCGCCACTGGGTAAGTTATTAAGTCTTATATAACTCTTATTCTGATAATATTAAACTAATATTAGTAAATATTTTCCTCACTACAGCTAGCTCTTGTCAGCTTGTGTGACACATTGGCTTTCAATGCCATTTATATAGTTTAGGTAAATCATGCTAACATGCTGCCTCATGTAGCACAAACATGATATTTCCCGGTGGCTAAGCTAATGCCTTATGGAGTTTACAGATGTTTATATTCACCTTGTTTTGGATAGCTTTAGATTATGGTTGCTAATGTGTATTTGGCTCCATTTTGGTTAGCTTATAACACTGCTATCAGTAATGTTATTTAGCACAAACAAGCTAGTTGCAGGTGGCTAAAATACTGCCTTATGTAGCTAAGTGATGCTTATGAATATTTCTTTGGTGTAAATGTATAAAATCCCTTTTGTTTAGCGTGTATTTACAAATACCTGATAAGATGTAATTGTTTAGAATGTGTTCAATATGTGTGTAATGTCCAGTGGATGGTGTTTTTTAAAACCCAAATTGAATTATGGCTGCAGTGTGTAGTATTATCTATCACCATCATTGATGCTGTCATGTGACCTACAGAAGAGAGGTGTATATTTTTCATGTTGAGGTGTGGATACATTTTTGGTCATCTCTGTACTGTATATATTGTGCATCCATATTAATTGCACATCCATTTACTCTGAACAGTATAGGTTAACATTTTTTTATTTATTTGTTTTTAGGAATGTGTCTGCATCACCCTTGCCTTCACCAGCCCCTCACATCAGGACACGCAAGCTCCGTTCAGATGGACCTCTTGTATTTGTGAAGTGGATGGACACATGAGAAGTATCTACCTGTTCTACCATCCATTCTGCTTTACAGTAGACGCGGTGAAGATGAGGGTGACATTACAAGGTACATGGACTACAAAGACATTTCCATGTCCTGTGACTGCGTACAACCAGCACATGGGGAGTTGATCACTCTGATCAGCTATTACAATACTATACTACACAGCACAAAACAATGAAGCCGTACAGAAATATTTCTCTACACTGCTTGGACATTGCTCCCACCAATGCTTACCCTGCATGTATGTTTTGTACAGTTTTTTTTTTTATCTTGCACTGTTTTACTCTGAATGTCTGTCTTTTTTCAGTTTTTATTTTGTACTGTTCCTGTTGCAGTTTTACCCTGCATGTAAACAAATGTCCAGAATGTCCAGATTATCATTAATCTGCATTTATACATAAAATCCTATTAACTATTGGGAAGCTAAACATAAGAATCAGTATGAAACATGAAAAGTTTCTAAAAGTTGCCAATAAATTAATATTGTGATGTGAAATAATTTTTCAAATTGAAGTTATAAAGGGCTCTGGGGTGTTTTGCCAGGCAGAAGCGTGGAGAGCAGCCCGCCTTGCCACCTCTGCTACTGCCATGGTACGGAATCTGCTGCTGGGCACCTTCGACTTGGAGACTTGACCAAATTAAAAAGGTAGTCATTATTGGTGAGTAAATGCATAATGCGTTGAGAAGGGAAAACAAAACATTTAAGACTTTATAAGTTCACAACTTTAACCATAACCTACTTGTATCAATGTTTATTAGCCATCAATGGAGACTGCATAAGGTAGGGCACCCATTATTGTTACTGTATCTGCTTGGGACCTATAATACTAATTCATCACTTGCTCACTTCTTAATCCTACCTTTCCTCTTCTAAAGCCACATTATATTGCGCTGTAAGGTGTGTAGTCCTCTATTTTGTAGAACATATAGTGTTGCAAATAACCTCGTGGCACTAATTGTTGTTGTCTGAAGTTTTAATAAATAATCATAATGCTGTCAAAAATAATGTCATAAATAGATTTTCTTTATCAATTAACTTCTATTAATTAAATAAAATTTTTAATGTAAATTTTTAAAGTTTAATGGAATGGCTGTGTGAAAGATGCTGAATCTGACGTGCCAATGGTCTTTTATATTAATGTTGTTTGGAAGCCTGTGTAATGATGTAGTTTCGACATCTATCGACTGAACAGCGTTTTTTCGACTTGTTTTCATGTTATTGTTGTTCAGCAATGGCATGGACGTGATGTTTTGGCAAAAGAAGGGTGGGATGGTGGTTGATGGTGACTGAAAGCGGTGACTGAGTAGATTGGACGTCACAGCAGCTCGTGAAAAGGCAGAGCTACTTTATGCAGGCTGTGTGCATTCTACTGTGGATTGACTGTTTTGAAACTTATATGGTAGTTACAAAGCCCCTAGACCTCAGTTACCATGAAAAAAGCCATGAAATTTCAGTTTTGACCATATGGGATCTTAAACAAGGACGTCATCTTTTTTTAATTATTGTTTGTTCGGGGAGGAATTATAGACCACAATGTCAGCATGATCTTGCGTTGTTTCCTTATCACTTCTTGTGTGCGTTTGGCTGTAGCTTGCACACCAGACAGAGTTGTTGGCGATTCATCCTATTGTAAAGTCATGCAGTGTGTAATCTCCTGTCGCCAATTCATTGTGCAGTGTGAACACAGCAGCAACTAAATGCTACGACAGATAGTACAGTGTGAAAACAATGGTGATCCGATGACTTTGAAAATCATGCAGTGTGAGTTTGAGGAGAAGGTAAAAAGCAATACAAAACAAATAATGTACAGTTTATGTTGTCATTACTTTGCTCTCAAACTAAATGCAATGTAATAATAGGCGTTATTTAATAATAACATTAACAGTGCAGCATGCATCTAACTCTGGGTAAAAAGCTTATAATAAAATCACCAAAATAAGTCTTCACGTTAAGAATAAATATGCGAACAGTACGGTATCTGAGCGTACGGATTGGAAATTTGTGCATACAGTTTGTTAATCCGTGGCCACGATTTGTTAAACTGAGGGAACAGTTTAAGTATTTGTGAGTGCGGGGGACAAATTGCAAAACCGTCGCCACGGATTGATTTTTTTTTTTTTTTTTTTTTTTTTTTTTTTTGGTCCTACAGGTTTTTTTTTTTTTTTTTTTTGCACATAACAGACTACATTGTTACATTAAGTATATTTGTTTTCATAGCATTGAATATGTACATTGTAGGACAACATTTGCAGATTGTGAAATAACACATACAGGTCCTTCTCAAAAAATTAGCATATTGTGATAAAGTTCATTATTTTCTGTAATGTACTGATAAACATTAGACTTTCATATATTTTAGATTCATTACACACAACTGAAGTAGTTCAAGCCTTTTATTGTTTTAATATTGATGATTGTGGCATACAGCTCATGAAAATCTCAAAAAATTAGCATATCATGAAAAGGTTCTCTAAATGAGCTATTAACCTAATCATCTGAATCAACTAATTATCTATAAACACCTACAAAAGATTCCTGAGGCTTTTAAAAACTCCCAGCCTGGTTCATTACTCAAAACCGCAATCATGGGTAAGACTGCCGACCTGACTGCTGTCCAGAAGGCCATCATTGACACCCTCAAGCAAGAGGGTAAGACACAGAAAGAAATTTCTGAATGAATAGGCTGTTCCCAGAGTGCTGTATCAAGGCACCTCAGTGGGAAGTCTGTGGGAAGGAAAAAGTGTGGCAGAAAACGCTGCACAACGAGAAGAGGTGACCAGGCCCTGAGGAAGATTGTGGAGAAGGACCGATTCCAGACCTTGGGGGACCTGCGGAAGCAGTGGACTGAGTCTGGAGTAGAAACATCCAGAGCCACCGTGTACAGGCGTGTGCAGGAAATGGGCTACAGGTTGCAAATTTTGCTTGTCATTCGGAAATCAAGGTGCCAGCGTCTGGAGGAAGACTGGGGAGAGGGAAATGCCAAAATGCCTGAAGTCCAGTGTCAAGTACCCACAGTCAGTGATGGTCTGGGGTGCCATGTCAGCTGCTGGTGTTGGTCCACTGTGTTTTATCAAGGGCAAGGTCAATGCAGCTAGCTATCAGGAGATTTTGGAGCACTTCATGCTTCCATCTGCTGAAAAGCTTTATGGAGATGAAGATTTCATTTTTCAGCACGACCTGGCACCTGCTCACAGTGCCAAAACCACTGGTAAATGGTTTACTGACCATGGTATTACTGTGCTCAATTGGCCTGCCAACTCTCCTGACCTGAACCCCATAGAGAATCTGTGGGATATTGTGAAGAGAAAGTTGAGAGACACAAGAACCTGCAAAAGGATTCCCGACCAAGTATTGAGTGCAGAACTGAACATAATTATATGAAGGTTGACTATTTTTGTATTAAAAACACTTTTCTTTTATTGGTCGGATGAAATATGCAAATTTTTTGAGATAGGGATTTTGGGTTTTCATGAGCTGTATCATCAACATTAAAACAATAAAAGGCTTGAACTACAGTTGTGTGTAATGAATCTAAAATATATGAAAGTCTAATGTTTATCAGTACATTACAGAAAATAATGAACTTTATCACAATATGCTAATTTTTTGAGAAGGGTTAGGGTTAGGGTTAACCCTAGGGTTATTAAAAAAATCTAATGTGTGCATTGT
Organism: Channallabes apus; assembly: GCA_030522415.1. Lineage (NCBI taxonomy): Eukaryota > Metazoa > Chordata > Actinopteri > Siluriformes > Clariidae > Channallabes > Channallabes apus. Next base: position 33,524,107 of record CM060118.1, read on the forward strand.
ATCTATGGAAGATTGTAGGACATTTCAAAACATATGTTGCATATCTGTACATTTGTAAAAGTCACATTTCCAAAAATTTAGGACCCACCTTCTGTCATTCATAAACAACTACCGCTCCAAGTTTTTAGAGCATTGTATAGTTCTAACCTTTTGTTTGTTTTTCATTCTTTAGATGCACTACTACAACAACAGCTGAAAGCTGAAGAAAAGGAGGCCACAGAGTTTCTTTGCTTCAACAGTTCAGAAATGGCTTCGTTATGCCCCAGAACGGCTGGGGGGAATTGCTCGTGGTGGAAAACCATAAGTTCAGACTTGTGTCTTATTATCTGTTTTGCTGAGTAAATACATTTCAACTTACGAATAATGTTTCAGTCATCTGTTGTGTTTCTGACTTGGTTGTTTCTATTTGCATTTGACTGAATTTTGCTGAGGCAGGCTGCCATTTTTATATTATGGTTTTCCAGTCTCTTCTCTTGGCAGTTAGATTCTGTTTTATGAATTCAGAATTAACAATCTCTTCTAATAGTTCTCTTCTAAAAAGTCATATTGTCATCCAGTTTATAATAATTTGTATGTAAGTTGTAGTGTGTTTTATTATATAGTTGTTTTATTGTAATTGTGATGTTACTTCCTGTTTAAATGGGTATGGAGCATAAATAAATAAATATGTTTACATGTAAACTGAAGGATGTTGAGTTACTGACTTTTTGTTAAAAAAAAAAAAAAAAAAAAAAGCTTTTCAGCCCTACATGGTCTCTGATTTAAAGAAATAAATCAAAACGGACATGATTTACTGTCATAGAATCTTGCTGTTCATAAAGCAAGACTAAACTATAATTGTTTCAATGTTGATTCAATGTTGATTCAATGTAAAATAAGTGATTGAATTTACGTTGAACAAACATTGATTTTATGCCCATCTTGATCTATTTTTCATCATTGAAATAACATTATTTCAAGGTGCAAACCTGATGAAAAATCAACATTTAACATTGAAATTTCAACATTGATTCAATAACAAGTTGGTTGATGCTTTAATGTTGATTCAACGATGATTCAATGTTGTTCTGCTATCTGGGTTTAATACACACACACACATTAAGGTAAACACAGCTCTGTTGGGAAACTTCTTTGACAAGGAACCTCTAATGATACTCGCACGCATGCACACACACACTAACGGAATCATTGCTGTGAAGTAAAAATAAAACAAATTAACCTGCACTTTACCTTTGAAAAGAATCCCAACAGAGCAATGTTTCCATTAGTGTGTGTGTGTGTGTGTGAAGAGAGAAGATTACTGTCCTACTGTGTACTGTAGGACGACTTTCACAAACACACACACACTCTAGCGGAAACACTGCTATGTCGAGAAAAACTGCTTTAACAAGGAACCTCGGTATTGACATTTATGCGCGCACACACACACACACACACACACAAATGGAATCACTGCTTTTGCTTTACACACCCACACACACGTGGTCACAATGGTATAATAAACAGTACATCAGAGACTGATCATGGGAGTCGATTACCCATAATCCTATAGTGCGCAAGAAAGAAGAACCATTAGCTCAGTTGTGATCACGTGACGCTCAGCAGACAAAACGCATACATACTACTCGTATATCAAGAGAGTACATCAAGTTACGCGCAATCCAAGGTTCCACTGTATATGTTCAAATAGTTTCAATGTGATTTTGGTGACCAAATCATGCGGCGTACACAGAATTCCTACTTTAAAATGTTATAAGACTGTCTAACACACATACTTACCTTCAGATTTCCTCTGATGTGCTCGTCATGCACCTCAGCAGTGGATGAGTCCGGCTTGAAGGTCACCTGTAAAAAATAAAAAAAGGATGGTTGTTTTATATGGAAATTTTAAACAGCAATATTACTTTTTTGTTTTGTTTTCCTAGTATAATAGAAAAACTGTTAAAAACAACAATTTGAATAGCTTGCGTAAACTGTCAACAAACACATAGCATGTTATAATGAAAACCCTTCAATATTATGCTTTCCTTCTCATTTATTTCAAACTAAGCTGCCTCAGTGTGTGCTTTCAAGCATCGCACGGAATTCCGCTTATAGAGTTGGCATGATGTGTAATAGGGATGTAACGGTATCAAAACTTGACGGTACGGTAATACCTTGGTATGAGTGGCACGGTACGGTATTTATTGAATCATTTACAGGAAAAACAAAACTAATGAAGAGACTCGAAAAAATTGCCAGAAGTGTTTATTAAACAATTATACATGAACACTGAACATATCAATGGCATACAAATTAGCCATTTATCTGTAAACTTTGAAACTGAAACTTCAATTTTTAAATTTTAATAACCAAAAATTATTAAACCATGTAAAAAAAATTAAGTTTCAATTTGGTATTCTTGAAAAAAATTAAAATAGCAGCCTACTTACTGCAGCTGGCCCATGTGCTGAATGAGTATTTGAGACACTCACCTCATTCACTCACTTACTGTATTCACTTATTTCAGAGAGAAACCAAAATGACTCGATAAAACTATAGGTCTTCTGAGAAAAGTTTGCTCAGGCGAATGGAGCGAACGGGAGGTAGCGGGAACTGCAATTCCCATCAGCCCAGGCGTGACCCATCATCCTTTGCGGTCTGTTGTCGCTACAGATCCAGTAATGCGGAAATGGCGGGTGCTGCTATTAGCGGCGAAGGAAAAGAGATGGAGAGAGTAATTAATCATTATGGAGTACGCGGGTTTTAAATCGGATGTGCGCATTACTGGATCTGTAGCGACAACAGACCGCAAAGGATGATGGTCACGCCTGGGCTGATGGGAATTGTAGTTCCCGCTACCTCCCGTTCGCTCCATTCGCCTGAGCAAACTTTTCTCAGAAGACCAATCATTTTACCGTCATGCGACCACGGTATTATCGAAATAAAGTGTTATTGCGGTACGACGGTATTTACAATACCGTTACATCCCTAATGTTTAACAATGGCATCGGCATCTAGCGTGGCATGTACCACATGCATCCGAAGCCCTGCACATGTGCATCGCGCACCAAATGCAGTCTAGTCAATGGAACCTTTAATCTAGTTTTAGTCAATGAAAACTTAACATTTTAGCAATAAGATTATTAATTAACCCTACAGTCAATCTAGTCAAGTCAAAACCATTTTTAAAGGCTTTATTATCCTAACATTTAAAATTTATCTTTCCATCTGATGTTTCCAGCTAATTATATTTATTTTAACTGTCACAACAACTGCTGCATGCCCATATTTTTTTAACTATAAAACAATAGGAGCAGTATGGACAATACAGCATTTTGAAACTTACTTTTTTAAAATGTGAATTTAAACAAGGATAGCTTCTATGGGTCACAATTATTTGCTAGCCTATTAGCTTAATGTGTTTGGGAACAGTTTAATTATTAAGATAAAATAAAATACGTCACAACATAAACATGTGGTAACATAATAACCATAAAGAGGCTGTAAAATGCTTTCTCCGGTTCAATATAAACAAAATGGGCCCAAATATCGGCTCTTCTCTTTGGCCTGAGTAGCCCTGCTGTGTTGCTGAAGAGTTAAAGATGACTGAGCTTGTAACATCCTGTCACTGCACGACACTACTCCTGATATGCCACGCGCCGTGACCAGGAAAACACTGCTGCTTGTGCCATAATGAATGAACACCGTATCGCAGCGACGAAATTAAATGTTGACAAAAATAAAGATGTTTTATTAGTTTGTATTTTTTTTAAACCACATTTTAGTCTTTTTTCGTCAACAATATCGCATGCTGATTTCGTCACTGTTCATTCATATTTTTTATGTCTCGTCATCATCTTAGTCACAGGAAAAATGTCGTCAATTAATATTTTCCGGCATTATTTTCATTGACGAAATTAAGACTATTTAATAGTTTATGTTTTTTTTTCTAAGTCTGTCAATCATGAACAAACTGAGGTCCATATAATCGACTACAATCATCCTATGAATAAACGCAGCTCTGTAAAATCTGTTGGCATGGTGATGGTGAGCTCACAATTCAAGAACATCAAAATATTAAGCTGGAGAAGAGATGACGACAGAGAGTTGAAAAGAACCGCACTGATTTCAAAAGGAACTACAGCTCAGACCAAATCGCTCTATTTTTACATCACCTAGTATCTGCAAGGTTCAGGACAAAAACAGAAAATTGTGAGTTAGTCAAGGATCCACACTAACAACAATTAGCAGTGATGAAGAAACTGAAAACTTCTACACAGAAGTGCAAAACGCAGTTAACTCTGTAAGGAAGGCTGATTGCTCATTGTTGTAGTTGATTGGAATGCAAAAGCTGAAAGGAACCATGGGTGAACAATATGAAACAGCATTTCCCGAAAGAAGCTCCTTAATTTTTGCAAAGTCAGCAACTTAATCTCCAGATGTCAACACAAAGAACAAGCAGCAGAAATGATACTGGGAAAAGCAAAATGAATAGATTCGTGATTAAGTCATTGAAAGGAAGAAAGATGGGTCAAAACAAAAACAAACAAGATACATATGTGAAAAAAACAAGATGAAGAATCACTGTAAGCAAATATATTTTCGCCAAGCAAACAGATTTCTGCTGTTTTTTTTTTTATGATGAAACTTTACCCAGCATTTAAGTGATTTTGGATCAGCCTTGATGGTTCACCACTATACTTCCAGGATTTAATAGTATGTTAAGGATTTTTTCGTCTTATTTGAAACCTTTTTGGCAGATTAGTTAAGTTGAACAGTGAAATACTGAAGCAGGTTAACATTTTTACATATATACAGTAGGAGGACAACTCACAAGTGACTGAATGAATGAATATGACATTAAAAGAAGAACAGCGAAATAACTAATGGCTACGAAAAGTAAAGGCGAAAGATGTGCAACACCATGGTGATACCATCACTTCTGTACTGCCCTGAAATAGGATCATTAAAAGAAAAAGTGGAGCCGACATTACTGGTACTGGCAGAAATTAGTTGCAAAATCCTAGGAGGAAGGATTTTGTAGGAGACTACAAAAATGGAAAATCAGGAAAAAACTAAAAGCTACAGAAACAATAGTAGACAAAATAAGAGCTAAAAGACTCATGGACACATCAACAGAATCGATAGCGAACTGATCACTGTTAACCACAGTGAAAGGAGCCAGAAGTAGAGAACAACAAAGAATACACTTGATACACAACATAAAACAGAGCTTTGAATCATACAGGCTGTCAATTAATCAAGCAAACCAACTCAGCAAAGTCTGGAACACATGAAGGCACTCAGTGGTGTCAAAAGTATTCACGTTCATTACTTGAGTAGAAGTATAGATACTAGGGTTTAAAAAGTCTTCTTTAGAAGTTGAAGTATCAACTCAAGCTTTTTACTCAAGTAAAAGTGTAAAAGTACTGGTTTCAAAACTACTTAAAGTATAAAAGTAAAAGTAACGTGAGGGGGAAAAAGCATTAAGGATAAAAACTTAGGCTGTGCCACGGGCCTGTATACTACTGTACACTAACACCTCATATACTACTGTACACTAACACCTCATATACTACTGTACACTAACACCTCATTAAAAGAAGAAAAATGTGTTGTTGTTGTTTTGTTGTATTTTTAACGGCCATAGTGATTTGGGATACTGTATATGGCAATTGAAAAAGAATAAATTTTAGTACAATGCAAATACATTAAAGAACCATATATGTGTACTACTGAGCATTAACATGTTTTATGGAGAAGAAGATATGATAACTAGTTGCCTATAAGTATTTTAATGGTGCAAAAAGTCAAACGTCAGAGGCATGTCATCAGTAACCTTTATTGGAATGTAAATGTACATCCAAGCTTAGCTGCAGGAATCTGTGAGGGCAACATACAAGAAAATTAGTGACCCAGGGCAGGCTTAGTAACAATTACCCCTGTGTGGTTGTCTACAATAAACATTAGTGCTGTCAGAATGAAGGATTCATCCAAGTGGTTAATCAAAAAAAAAAGAAGAAAAAAAAATTATATATATATATATATATATATATATTCATTCATTCATTCATCTTCTATACCGCTTAATCCTGTGTTCAGGGTCGCGGGGGACCTGGAGCCTATCCCAGGAGACTTCGGGCACTAGGCGGGGTACACCCTGGACAGGGTGCCAATCCATCGCAGGGCACACACACATACACACACTCACACACCCAATCACACACTACGGGCAATTTACAGTGGGAGCCACACCAAATAGCCGCGACAGTGTGGCTGAAGTGTGAATGGCGTGTGAATGGCCTTTGCACGCCGTAATCCCCCCTCCCTTTTCTGGCCGAAAGGCGTGTCAAGATTTCACAGTAAACACGCCCATTCAAGCCCTATTTATTCATTTACCTGGTGCCACCACTAGATGGCGCTTCGTTCTCAAGAACACATTAAAACAAGCCAGCTGCGCTGAGTTGCAATCACGTGATTTTAACAACCCGCCTCCACCCCCGCCGAACTGACGCTGCCAAACTACAGAGATGAAGATGGCGGCTTAACGGACTATTCGTGGTAAGTGATGTTTTATTTTATAAAATGTGTTTGGGGTAGTTTACAGTTTATTTCCCAGTTTAGTTTTTTATTGGCCGTTTTAAATATCACTGGCAGCAGCAGCAGCGGTCAGATGTGACTTTAGAGAACTTAATGATCTGTTTACCAAGTCTGGAGTTAATATTACAGCTTACTGTCAGTGTCACACACTCACAATGTCACTCCACTTTAACTCAAAAACATGCTCAAGCTTCGACAATACTATTAATGTCCCTATTACAAGAGCTGCACTACCCGATGAAGAGTGTTTGTGTTCTCTGTAAATACTGAGAGAATCTCACCGCGTGTTGTCTGGATAAATTCAGCCCTTATTTATTCTCTGGTTAAGAGTTAATCTGCAGGTTATTTCTGTGACTGTAATATAATGTGATGCAGTTGATGAGGGACACAGACTGAGGGGAGCTGTACAGGAGCTAGTAACGCTCATAACCCGGTTTATATTTTATACACTTTGTCCGGGACTTTCCGCAGTAGCGCGAGCGCTTAGTTAACGAGCTGAATAACAACACAGAAGTGTTTATCAGTTAAGGAGGAGGAGGAGGGGGGAGGTGTGTGTGTGTGTGTAGGGGGGAGGTGTGTGTGTGAGGGGCTTCAGTAAGTTATAGTTTGGCTTCAGGGATGAACTAATGCTCATATACGAGTGTTATATCGCTTAACTTATTTGTATGAGAAGCGCATTAAGTAAAGTCTGGGTTAATTTAATGCAGACGATAATACAGACAGTCACTGGTTAACACTAACACTGTTCACTGGTTAACACTAACACTGTTCACTGGTTAACACTAACACTGTTCACTGGTTAACATTAGCACTGTTCACTGGTTAACACTAACACTGTTCACTGGTTAACATTAGCACAGGCAGATTATTTACATTACAGAATCCCCAAAACAGTACTTTACACACTCTGTGGTAAATAGGTTTATTAATATATTTTATTTTTATTAGAACTATATGTTCTGTAAAGTTTATTTGTCTTTGTCTTGACTAAATTCTCCTGTTGTCTTTAAGCAGAGCTCCGCTGTGGAGGATTGGGGGGTCAGACGGCTGACGGCTGGACTTTTGGAGCTACAGGACTGGAGGAGCCTGAACAAGCTGTTGAGGGAGCTGTAGGAGGGATGTTTGATCAGGTCTACTGTATATTCTGAACATAGAACTGCAAAATGTCTGATACAGTACTTTGGGGGAAACAAAGACTTAAACTGTTCCATGTTTAATAGTTTTGATATTTGAAAAATTAATATTTTAATGTAAAAGGACTATAGATAGAGACTTATAAGCAGCTGGTGTATCCGGGTTGTTTAATGAACTTTAAGCAAAAAGACAACATGTATTCATCTGTTTTATATAAATTACTGTTTTAACTTTGACTAGTTTTGGAAGAATAAATTGAATTGTTAAAGTCATGTTTTGCGTGTTTTAATTTTGGGGGATTGTTTGGGTATTTAAAAATTGTTTAGTTGAACCAACAACTTCAATGGGCAAAAAATGGGACACAACTTTGTTTTAAATAGTCAAAGAGTTGGGCTGAAAATAATAATAATAATTATTGATCATAGAAACAAATGAAACCAGTTAAACACTTGATTATATGTGTTTGTGTTTGTGATTGTGACCCATAATAATTTTTTCTCAGTATAAATAAATGTTTTGGGTTTTAAGAACTCCAAAAGAGCAACGACAAACTTGGTATTCTCCATTGAGGTTTCTCACCTTCCACTCCTGAGTATGACATGGTGTTAATTGCTCTGTGTGTGTGTTTTTGGCGGGGGGATGGGTGTGTGTGTGTGTGTGTGTGTGTTTTCGGCTGTTCAGCAGTTCTAAACACAAGCACAGTTTTTGTCCTTAACTAAAATACTTCAATACGTTAATAATGAATTTATTTTGCTGAATAAGGTAATAAGCGATGTTTAAACCAAACCAGTAAGTTAAGTAAGTGTTCCATACATTAAAGTACTGTGTATAACCAAGTGCCCTAGCAAACACAGTTACAGTACAGTTTACAGTACAAACAGTGTGTGCGCTGGGGGGATTGGAAGGTGAGTGAGAATACTCATTTACAAGACAAAAGACGGTCAGAGGCAGCGCCGTTCTAGACCAGACAACACGGGGTGGGGGGAGGGGCGCATCATGTTCAAGCACTGTTTTTACCTGGCCTTACTGTATAGTAACAGTATTGTATTTGCTGAATTGTGTTGAGGCACGCAAACCCCCTGACCACAATAAGGTGGCAATCCCTCAGGGGGAAACTAAAAAATAAATATATATATATAATTATATAATAAAATATCCTTAATCCAGATTTTATCAATCAATGACATAACATTTATCTAAGCTGGATGGTAAAATTCTCAAAAACGTTTAACCTAAAATAAGACTTAACACACTATAACTAAAATATTTACAAAACTGAAAGGTTGTCTTATGAATAATAAAAATTACAAACTAAATTAAAACAGATGGGCTATTGAACAGATCATAATATGTTTTATGTTTTCTGATTATAAATGATAGATGGGTTGATTTTAGAAAGGCTAAATGAAATAGCTAGTTTTTGGTAATGTCAGTCCAGTAACTATACTATGTAAAAGTAATTATAATATGAATTAATTAAGGGCAGGACCTAACCTAATGTTAATAATTTACACCATGATAACATTAGTATTCATGTTTTTGTATATATTTTTAAATGTTCAAATGAACGTTTCAGAGTATATAATTTGTCGTGTCATCTGTGATTGAGACCCATGAGTTAAATTGAAATATTTTTTATAGGTAGTAAGCCAGGTTTTAATAACCTTGGATAAATCAGCATGAAAGCCCTCTCTCGCGCACGCGCTCTCACGCTATCTCTCGCACTCACACACACACACTGTGCACACACAGACACACACAAATAATACATGAAATCGCGTAAAACCAAATGAAACTAGGGTAAAAAATATGAGCAGTAAAATACAGTAGTATCCTGTAGGTGATTCCTGTCCTGTGATAACAGGCACTAACACTCTAGAACTGTTTACTTCTGTTAGTTTTGTTTTCAAGTGTGAATGTTTATGGGGATTAAATCTGTCTCTGCTGCTGCATCTATACACCGTTGTGATAAGTGATTGATGCCCCATCAGATCTTTAATGTGGGACGTTATGCTGGTTAAATGACTAAAGACACACTGATCCGTATGGACAGATATTTGTTCCAGATATTATGCGCCATTAATCAATTTGTTATGCCAATTTGACTTTCAGCGAAAACATCAAAAATATAACGAAAACAAACCAAAGCAGAAGTTACATTTTAAGCTTTACTTTCAAATAAAAATTTGATTTGTCACATACACAGCGCGATATGCAGTAAAATGCTTTGGGTGCTTTAGGTGAGACTCGAACTCGGCACTGCTTCACCTGGACCGCTTTATAAGTGTCACGCGCTAACCGATTGCGCCACGGGAGCCACACGGAAGATGGTCTTGTCAGAGTATCCTCTCTCTCGTGCGCACACACAACACATGAAATTGCGTAAAAACCAACGAAATATAAGCAGTAAAAAAAAATCAGTAAAAATACATTAGTATAACAGGCGCTAACCCTCTGGAACTTTTTTTTACTATTGTTTCCAAGTGTTTATGGGGATTTAATCTGTCTCTGCATCCATTCACAGTTGTGATAAGTGATTAATGCCCCATCAGATCTTTTGACGGGGGAGCATTATGCATGATTAAATGACTAAAGAAATACTGATCCATATGGGCAGATATTTATTCCAGGTTGCATGCGCCATTAATTGCCTCTTATGCCACTTGTAGACTATCAGTGAAAAAATCAGCGAAAACATCATCAAAAATATAACGAAAACAAACCCAAGCAGACGTTACATTTTGAGCTTTACTTTGCAGCAAAATATTATCTATCAGTATATTAAATGGAACTAGGTAAAATACACAGTAATATAAAATACTGTACGTAGCCTGCGTTTTTATTCCGTACCTACAATGATCGGTATAGACAAATTACAGCCGCTACCTTGTCTTTAAGGATCATTTCAGGATGTCTTAAAAATATTTCACTAACTAATTTTATTAATTCATTATTAAATAATAAATAGCATAATCATCATGGGTTGTGTATTGAGTGATTTAACAAATCTGTTTTATTAATCGGTTTGTTGTTGTTGTTTTTTCATCTATTTATGAAACTATGTTGACAATACAAGAACTGTCTGTATATTAAAGATACGGTATTGGGCTTCCTGGACACTGCAGTTAACTGTGCCAGTCAATGCTCCATCTGGCGGAATTATACGGCATTGCAACCATCTTTTTAGAAAGCGCATGGGGGCGTTTATGGGGCGGGGCATCGTTAACTGCGTCATCGCGGGGGATCACATTCCATGCACGAAGCGTCCATTAACCCTTCACGGAACTGCCACGGAGCAGTCATGCTCCAGGCGGCTGTTTGACGTGGCTCCCACTGTAGGAACACCAATTAGCCTAACCTGCATATCTTTGGACTGTGGGAGGAAACCGGAGTACCCGGAGGAAACCCACCAAGCACGGGGAGAACTATATATATATATATATATATATATATATATATATATATATATATAGATATAAAAATTCCTGTTACCCTCCTGGTGCTGTTACCTTCCTCTCGCTGGTGCTTGGTTGTGACATTTCGCTCGAATCTTGAGTCTCTATCACGGACATCATTTACTTATCACAACCTTATCAACCGAAAATGCTATTTTATTCAAACGTCCTTGCTGGAGTGTGTGACGTGACGTCATGTGCAGGTGCGATGGATCGCGTACCAACCAATAGGGTGTCGGAATGGTATGTTTATACTTCTCATCCAACCACAATCAAATTCGCTCCATTCGGAACATTATTATTATTTTTTTAAATGACAAGCTGAAATAAAATAGGAGTAACGAGGCTATTTTTAAAATGTAAAGAGTAGAAAGTACAGATAATTGCGTGAAAATGTAAGGAGTAGAAGTAAAAAGTCGACTGGAAAAATAATTACTCCAGTAAAGTATAGATACCCAAAATTTCTATTTAAGTAAAGTAATGAAGTATTTGTACTTCGTTACTTGACACCTCTGAAGGCACTTCCCAACTAAACCATGTTCTTTTAATCTGTTCCGGTGGTTCTTAAGGTGAAACTTCGTATTGTGAAATGCATTTTCCCCATAGAAAATAATGTAAATGAAGATAATCTGTTCCAGCCACCCAAAAATATTATCCACAATTTCCAATACTATAATCACATCTTTGCATATAAAACCAATTTAAAAATTATGTAAGATTTGTAAATGTTTAAAAGTAAAATATGAAATAAATAGATATTAAACCTCACTTAACCTTAAGGTGATTTCTCTTGGCACCAGCTGCTTTAAAAACAAAACTAAAAGTGTCTCCTGTTTCTTCTTGCTACCGTCCTCACTAACATTCTCGGGACCCATAGTGATGTCGTCATTAAATCTTGCACAAAATGCAAAAAAAAAAAAAAAAAAACACAATTTCACAAAAGCTTCACGTGACTTTTCACTGAACGACTCCCGGACGTAGGCTTGGTTCAATCGCTCATTTGTGAAAAATGCTTCACATTTCAGACAAAGTTCTTAAGAATTTTCTTAAGCTTGTATGGCGAGGTACCAGTGTATTCAGAAAGAGTGAATAAATTAATGAATGTTTCATCACCCTGATTTTGTACTTCACATTTGAATTAATCAACTGTAATAAACTCATTTTTGTAACTTTCATCCCGCATTCATCTTAATGTTTTTCAGATTAATGGCTTACCTTGGCCTTGACAAGTTTCTTGGCAGTCTTAATCTTGGCCTCACAGAACGCCCCGCGGTACTTGGCACTCACATCAGTGCCGACAGTCAGGTATGCAGGCTCCTCTAAAGTCTGTGTGGAGAAATGGCAGTAAAGAATATATATATATATTTTTTTTTAAACAGACAACATTTAACAACAGCATCATGATAAACTGCCGACTGGTTTTATTTAAACCAGACTGTGTTCTGTAAGTCCCGTGTGTTTTTACTGCTCATTTTCTGTAAATCTAATTAGAAAAATCAAGCTGAAGCAATTTAAATGATTTATCCACAGACACTTTAAAGTAAAATATAAACTGGTCTAAATTATAAATCTATGTGAAGTACGTGAATGCTGTTGCAGATAAGTTCTACTGTACCATTAATACCATGAATTAGCCTAATGGGACTTTTTAAATGGTACTGCTTGCTAATCAAAGCATTTTTACTGTATGTCACCCAAGATTCTTACTCTGTTTCTTGTTAATTATTTGCCCCTAATGTAGCTCAATATAATCACCATTTCTCCAGTTAATGGGTCACTGGAAAATAAGGGTAGTTTTGACATTTAAAATCTAAAATCAATCTTAAGGTCTTCTGAGATACTGTAGGTTCCAAGCCCCAGCGACCCTGTACAGGATAAGCAGTATAGGAGATGAACAAATGTGACCCCGACAAGTGCACTGCCTCTTTGTTCATACACAACAATGAAACCAATTAATCAAATAAGCGATTTAACATAAGACGTTTAATATGGAATTTAATTTAGGAAATACAGCAATTATTGTTACAGCAACATTGTTACGGCAATGTATTGAAACAGAAAATCTCTGCCATTTGACGTAATAAACATAACATTAAAACTTTTAAAAAGTCATAATAGTAGTAAAAATCTGCCACAGACCAAAAGAGTGAATTTCTGGCCAACTGAAGAAGCATTGGAAGCATTTATATTTGTTGCTTTATGTTCAATATACTATTTATACATGTTGGTTTATTTATTTATTTCTAATAAATTTCCATTCATAAGAAATATGCTGAGAGCTCCCTTCACTTTTTATTTTAAGATAATGTTAAAACATTCTCTGCTAGAATCGCTGAAAGCTATAAAGAAATTTGCCCCTCCTTCTACTCCTACACCTCCCACTTCAGAGCAGTTAACAGCTTTTGTGATTGAAATTGTTGGTTATCACAGTTACTCTCTCAACCCCCTGCGTAGAAATCACAGCTTGAATTTAGCTCCAGAGTTCAATCCAAAGCATTTTCAATCAAGTTAGAAGAAGAAAACATTGATACTGTAAATATGAAAAATATAAAAATAAAAATATAAAAAAAAAAATATATATATATATATATATATATATATATATATTTTTTTTTTTACCATGTCTGTTACTAACAGATAACAAGGATACATCGAAACCCAGATAAAGACAGAATGTGAGATCACCACATCTTCAAAAGTATTGGAATGACAACCAAATTTCAAAGAAATTTCAGTATGTAATCAAAAGAGTAAGAGTAATATAAGACAATAGATCAGAATTTCAGCTTGAATTTCCTGATATTTACATCCAGATCTGTTAAACAACTTACAACATTCCACCTTGTGTCTGAACCAAATCATTTTCAAGTTATCAAATGTATTAAAAGAACATGTACAGTAACTGACAATTGTTACCTGTTGCCCAGGTGTGCCCTGTTAGCCAGGTGTGCCCTGCGTTAAGAACCACCTTTGCTGTTAAAAAGGATAAACTTAAACGTATCATAGAGAGCTATTTATGGGAGAAAAGCAAGATGTTGTGAAATTAAGAAAATCAGTCACTGGAAAATCAGCCACTATCTATCACTACTAAAATCATTTCGCAAATACAACTATTTGGAATGTTCTGGGGATGGGGGGTGGTTGTGTGATGGTTGGGACACTGGACTACCAACCACCAGATATCCAACAGGTCTCCCAGTTGATGGCTATGAGAGCTATGAAGTAGGGATGTAACGGTATCAAAACTTGACGGTACGGTAATACCTCGGTATGAATGGCACGGTACGGTATTTATTGAATCATTTGCAGGAAAAACTAAACTAATGAAGAAACTCGAAAAAAGTGCCAGATGTGTGTATTAAACAGTATACATGAACACTGCCCCTCCTTGAACCACCACCTTATCGTGGTGGAGGGGTTTGCGTGTCCCAATGATCCTGGGAGCTATGTTGTCGGGGGCTTCATGCCCCTGGCAGGGTCACCCATGGCATGGTTCAGAAGACCTCTTATGATGAATAAGACCATTGGAAAACGTTTTCCCTCGCCCGGACGTGGGTCACCGGGGCCTCCCTCTGGAGCCAGGCCTGGAGGTGGGGCCCGATGGCGAGCGCCTGGTGGTCGGGCCTGCACCCATGGGGCCCGGCCGGGCACAGCCCGAAGAGGCAACGTGGGTCCCCCTTCCCATGGGCTCACCACCTGTAGGAGGGGCCAAAGAGGGTGGGGGGACCGATCCTTATTGTTGTTTGTGCTTATGCGCGGAACAGCAGTTTGGAGTACCCGCCCTTTTTGGGGTCTCTGGAGAGGGCGCTAGATAACATCCCTCCTGGGGACTCCATCGTTCTGTTGGTGGACTTCAATGCTCACGTGGGCAATGACAGTGAGACCTGAAAGGGCGTGATTGGGATGAATGGCCCCCCCGATCTGAACCAGAGCGGTGTTTTGTTATTGTACTTCTGTGCTCGTCACGGATTGTCCATAACAAACACCATGTTCAGGCATAAGGGTGTCCATATGTGCACCTGGCACCAGGACACCCTAGGCCGCAGTTCGATGATCGACTTTGTGGTCGTGTTGTCGGACTTGTGGCCACATGTCTTGGACACTCGGGTGAAGAGAGGGGCTGAGCTGTCAACTGATCACCACCTGGTGGTGAGTTGGCTTCGTTGGCGGGGTAGGATGACGGTCAGGCCTGGTAGACCCAAACGTATTGTGAGGGTCTGCTGGGAACGTCTGGCAGAGTCCCCTGTCAGGACGAGCTTCAACTCCCACCTCTGGCAAAGCTTCAAACACGTCCTGGGGGAGGTGGGGGACATTGAGTCCGAATGGACTATGTTCCGTGCCTCCATTGTCGAGGTGGCTGACTGGAGCTGTGGCCGTAAAGTGGTCGGTTCCTGTCGCGGTGGCAACCCAAGAACCCGTTGGTGGACACTTGGTGAGGGATGCCATCAAGCTGAAGGAGTCTTACTGGGCCTTTTTGGCTGGTGGCACTCTGGAGGCAGCTGATAGGTACCGGCAGGCCAAGCGGAATGCGGCTTCGGTGGTTGCTGAGGCTAAAACCCGGGCGTGGGAGGAGTTTGGTTAGGCCATGGAGAATGACTTCCAGACGGCTTCGAAGAGATTCTGGTCCACCATCCGGCGTCTCAGGAGGGGAAAGCAGTGCACGGTCAACACAGTGTATAGTGGGGATGGTGCGCTGCTGACCTCGACTCGGGACGTTGTGGGTCCGTGGGGGGAGTACTTCGAAGACCTCCTTAATTCCACCAACATGCCTTCTGATGAGGAAGCAGAGTCTGGGGACATAGAGGTGGACTCTTCCATCTCTGGGGCCGAGGTCGCCAAGGTGATCAAAAAGCTCCGTGGTGGCGGGACCCCGGGGGTGGATGAGATCCGCCCGGAGTTCCTCAAGGCTCTGGATGTTGTAGGGCTGTCATGGTTGACACGTCTCTGCAACATTGCATGGACATCGGGGACAGTGCCTCTGGACTGGCAAACCGGGGTGGTGGTCCCCCTCTTCAAGAAGGTGGACCGGAGAGTGTGTTCCAACTACAGAGGGATCACACTCCTCAGCCTCCCCGGGAAAGTCTATTCAGGGGTCCTGGAAAGGAGGGTCCATCGGTTTGTCGAACCTCGGATTCAGGAGGAGCAGTGTGGTCGCGGAACAGTGGACCAGCTCTACACCCTTAGCAGGGTCCTGGAGGGGGCATGGGAGTTTGCCCAACCAGTCTAGCGGGAACTACAATTCCCATCAGCCCAGGCGTGACCCATCATCCTTTGCGGTCTGTTGTCGCTACAGATCCAGTAATGCGGTAATGGCGGGTGCTGCTATTAGCGGCGAAGGAGAAGAGATGGAGAGAGTAATTAATCATTACGGAGTAAGTGGGTTTTAAATCGGATGTGCGCATTACTGGATCTGTAGCGACAACAGACCGTAAAGGATGATGGTCACGCCTGGGCTGATAGGAATTGTAGTTCCCGCTACCTCCCGTTCGCTCCATTCGCCTGAGCAAACTTTTCTCAGAAGACCTATCATTTTACCGTCATGCGACCACGGGATTATCGAAATAAAGTGTTATTGCGGTACGACGGTATTTACAATACCGTTACATCCCTACTATTAAGACAAAACAACATTTGACAACATAACCAATCTTTAATTGGCAGGAGAGAGGGAATCACAATCTACCATTCAATGAAGAGCAGGAATACAAAAGCCATACCAAAGGATGCAAACTACTTATGGGCAGTAAAAATTTAGAATTTGGAATATTAAAAGAAACTCTGAAATAAGCTACAAAAGGAACCAAGATCAACTCCTACCAAAGTGATGAAAAGGCCAAAAGCATAGAGAAATAAAAAGTGTTTTTCATATCATTTAAAACATGAGCTACATAGTCAACTCTGTGGTTGATGTGGTTCTAATCTGTGGATGTGCGGATGTGCCACAGATTAGAAAAAACATTGCGAACCAAACAATGGAAAGATATGCAAAACAGCATTACAAAAATTAATATAACAGTTTGGTGTTTCAGTGTGATTGATGCAGTTATTGTAAACAAGGGATATGCAAACAAATATTAAGTGTTAGTTACATTAATTAACTTAAAGCCAATTGCTTTCAATACTTTTGCATACCAGAAATAAAGATTTATTATTCTTTTTTTTAAACCTAAACTTTAGTGTATAAACAAAAGAACTGGTCTAGCTAGCCCATGAGTTTTGGAGGGGAATATATTGAACTATAAACTGAACACATGCAGAAAAGCTAAACATGGTGTTATAGCTCACTATCACTCTCATTCGATTACGCTTTCGCGGGAGGCCTGAAACCTAGTCCAGGGGACTCAAGAACTTAAGACTCAGGGCACATAAGCACTCACACTCACTCACTGACTCCGGGGTCTTTAGAGTGTGGGAGAAAACTGGAATACCCGGAGGAAACCCAGCAAGCACAGGGCGAACATGTACACTGCAACGCATACAGACATGAGGCAGGAATCAAACTCTTGACCATGGTGGTGCAAGACCACAGATGCGTCCACAATAGAGTCAGAAAAAAAATCACTTGCAATTATGAATGTGAACTGACCAAGAAATTGGAACAGAGCAATGTGGCTTGTAATGTGAACGCAGCCCCAGTTTGTGGTCAGTTAAGTGGGAGTCTGCTTAATGTTCCTGGGTGCCCTTATGCCATTATTACCATTTGGGTCTCCATTTAAGTTATGCTGTCATGGTATCCTTGTTTGAGTCCCTTCTTGCCATTTATACACATGGTACATACTCTTAATACCGCTGTAGGACAAAAGCATGCCTAAAAATATGTGTTCTCTCACTCATTCTCTCCATCAAGCTATAAATGTTACTCCTGCTGCCTAGTGACAAACCAGCGATCCTGACTCGAGGAAAAAATCACTTGCTCTTGCTGAAGACAGAAACAAATTTTAAATTCATTACAATCTATTGTTTGCATTTTGCTGTTTGGCAGTGGATTAAAATGTTTAGTTCTGAATGCGTAAACACATTAGAAATAAAGGGCAAAGAGCCCTTGTCGACATGCTTTTTGTTTGCTTTCAGGGTGGAATGATTAAAAGTAATACTTTAATGGTACTCAAAGACATCTGTTAAAATAAATCAATGTGATAGCTGCAGCAAATTTTTCAGAAGAGGGAGATTTGGCATGATTAAAATGAAATGTGAAGTCGAATACACATTTTAATTGAATCATGCCAACTCTCCCTTTTCTGAAAAATTTGCTTCATCTGTCACATTGATTTGTTTTAGAGGTTCGAATGATGCACTGACCTGTCATGGAAGCAGCAGAAAAATCATAAAAACATAGTTCTGATCGTCTGTTGTTGTTTTCACCCTTAGGTTTCACATATGAAGACTGCATTTGAGGTTAAAAAGGTGAGAAAAATTCAGAATAGTCTTTACTGAAGAAGAAGAACCATGACTGAAAAAAGGCGCTTGCTGGATGCGCAAAGTTGTAGTAAAACCAGTAGCCATTCAAAATGTCTAATGATGTAATACCTGTTCAAAACATACTCATTCCCTTTTATATTCTCACTTCTTTGCTCTCCAAAGAACTGGTGGTGCTCAAGTGTGGCTGACTCAAATGTTGAGAAGAAGTGGAAGAAAGCCAGATCTCTTCAGCTATGCTGTTTGCAATGAAAAAGAAGTCTTCAATATACAGTGGTGTGAAAAACTATTTGCCCCCTTCCTGATTTCTTATTCTTTTGCATGTTTGTCACACTTAAATGTTTCTGCTCATCAAAAACCGTTAACTATTAGTCAAAGATAACATAATTGAACACAAAATGCAGTTTTTAAATGAAGGTTTACGTTATTAAGGGAGAAAAAAACTCCAAATCTACAAGGCCCTGTGTGACAAAGTGATTGTTAAAAATAACTTAACTGTGGTTTATCAAACCTGAGTTCAATTTCTGTAGTCACCCCCAGGCCTGATTACTGCCACACCTGTTTCAATCAAGAAATCACTTAAATAGGAGCTACCTGACACAGAGAAGTAGACCAAAAGCACCTCAAAAGCTAGACATCATGCCAAGATCCAAAGAAATTCAGGAACAAATGAGAACAAAAGTAATTGAGATCTATCAGTCTGGTAAAGGTTATAAAGCCATTTCTAAAGCTTTGGGACTCCAGCGAACCACAGTGAGAGCCATTATCCACAAATGGCAAAAACATGGAACAGTGGTGAACCTTCCCAGGAGTGGCCGGCCGACCAAAATTACCCCAAGAGCGCAGAGACGACTCATCCGAGAGGCCACAAAAGACCCCAGGACAACATCTAAAGAACTGCAGGCCTCACTTGCCTCAATTAAGGTCAGTGTTCACGACTCCACCATAAGAAAGAGACTGGGCAAAAACGGCCTACACGGCAGATTTCCAAGGCGCAAACCACTTTTAAGCAAAAAGAACATTAAGGCTCGTCTCAATTTTGCTAAAAAACATCTCAATGATTGCCAAGACTTTTGGGGAAATACCTTGTGGACCGACGAGACAAAAGTTGAACTTTTTGGAAGGTGCGTGTCCCGTTACATCTGGCGTAAAAGTAACACAGCATTTCAGAAAAAGAACATCATACCAACAGTAAAATATGGTGGTGGTAGTGTGATGGTCTGGGGTTGTTTTGCTGCTTCAGGACCTGGAAGGCTTGCTGTGATAGATGGAACCATGAATTCTACTGTCTACCAAAAAATCCTGAAGGAGAATGTCCGGCCATCTGTTCGTCAACTCAAGCTGAAGCGATCTTGGGTGCTGCAGCAGGACAATGACCCAAAACACACCAGCAAATCCACCTCTGAATGGCTGAAGAAAAACAAAATGAAGACTTTGGAGTGGCCTAGTCAAAGTCCTGACCTGAATCCTATTGAGATGTTGTGGCATGACCTTAAAAAGGCGGTTCATGCTAGAAAACCCTCAAATAAAGCTGAATTACAACAATTCTGCAAAGACGAGTGGGCCAAAATTCCTCCAGAGCGCTGTAAAAGACTCGTTGCAAGTTATCGCAAACGCTTGATTGCAGTTATTGCTGCTAAGGGTGGCCCAACCAGTTATTAGGTTCAGGGGGCAATTACTTTTTCACACAGGGCCATGTAGGTTTGGATTTTTTTTTTTGTCCCTAAATAATAAAACCCCTCATTTAAAAACTGCATTTTGTGTTTACTTGTGTTATCTTTGTCTAATAGTTAAATGTGTTTGATGATCAGAAACATTTTGTGTGACAAACATGCAAAAGAATAAGAAATCAGGAGGGGGGCAAATAGTTTTTCACACCACTGTACCTATGGAACAGAATGGGTACTAAATTGTTCAAATAGCTTTTGCTCAATAAGTCCATTGAAGAGGATTGCATTGCAGGTTATCATTTTTTCTGGCCACACTAAAGCCTCTTACTTGGAAATCAAGTTGAAGAAGTTGCACAAGCTCTGGAATTTTAAGAGCAGTGTCAGTGGATAGGTCATGCTCCAGTCACACACCTAGAAAATGTTTTAGGACTCTCAAATTCTTCTTATGGGGAATGAGTGCTTACAGGCTTACTGGCGCTTCCTTCAGATCCCCGACCCAAGATGGCGGCGATGTTGAGGCGACATCTAGTCAGTATATATCTATGGCCACAGAAGTCATGAGTCGCACTGGAGTGACGTAATCTTCCCCTTCGACTGATTGGCTAGAGGAGAAGCTGTCAATTCGGACTAGATAACCAATGGTGACACTGAAGCCCGCCCCTAATTTACATCAAACTCTGACGGCAAAGTTTTGAAACGCAAGCGCAAAACAAGAGAGAAAAGAGTATAAAACCTGATTTTGTTTTTGACTCGAAAAATGCTGAATTCGTGTTTCAGTTTTGTGCAATATAATTTGTAATGGGTTTACATTTGGCTTTAATTTGCGCTTATTATTGTTCGACCCGTGACCGCGTTGTTTGTTTTTCTAAATAACTTTGCATCTAACTTTGCACCGCAATACTTTTGATGGAAATTTGATCCCATATGCAGCCTCACGTGCCTTAGATAAGGTGACTGTTTAGAATTCAAAAATAAGAAAGAGAAAGAGGACAAAAATGACATCCATGGAAGAGTTCCGAAGCAAAAGCCATTGCTGAGCAAAACGAACATAAAGGCTCATTTGCCAAAAAACATCTTGATGAAAATCACCCTGGCAACATATAAAACCAACAAATTGCATTGCAGTATGAAAGCATTACACAGCTAGCTTAATTACTTACTATAGCCAACCACGAAATTTGAAAAAAAAAAATATATATATATATCCTAGTAAAATACCATATTTGTACAGTTGATGTTTAACCTAATAAAATTTTATTGGTGTATGAAGTACCATACAGTATGTGCATTGATTTTAATTTGTACCTGTAACTATGAAATCATGGCAGTTGTTAGAAGGTAAAAGACAAAAGAATGATTGTTTTAAATGATACGTATGTTTTAATGAGCAACAGGAGTGAAATGTGCCAGCTGCTAAAGAGCTCACTGGAGTGACTTTTTCAAAATGAACACCATAATAATAATAAAAAGAAATGTGAAATGATATCAATGAAGCAGTGATGTTTTTGGATAAGACATGATTTATATTTTTTCCTCACAAGGGAAAAATGCTGATATCAACTGACACAAAGTATGAGTTGTCAAGATGTGAATATTTTTCATCAAACATCTCTACCTGCCAGGCGATGAAGCTGTAGCACACTGTTAGCAGAGATTTTCTATGAACAGTGCCAAATTTGTGTCACCATAGACCAAGACAGTTGCATGGTCACGACACAGACTTTAAACAACTGGACATGCCTTGCTTGTTTTAATCATAGGATTTACACAAGTGTCATGGTCTATAATTAAAATGAACAGGAGTGATTAACCTTTTTAACTAATTATGGTTATGGAAGGTCACAATCCTGCACTATTCGATTTCTGTTATCAAACACACGTTCTGGCAATTCACAACTTACTGAAGATGAATCAGAAGGAAGGATAAGTACGGGGAAACTACTAGTCTCTATTCTTCTCTAGGTTTTTGTTCTGGGGGATGTAATTATTGTTCCAAATGTCATATACTGTATAACCCAGCCCCTGCCTAATACAGTACTGTGTATGTTCCCATAATGCAAGCAAGACAGCTCTGATCTGCCAAGGCATGGACCTCTGTGGATGTGCTGTGCTGCCTGACACCAGTAAGATAAGATATATCTTGATTCATCTCACTGTGGGGAAATTTCTAAATACATAAGCAAAAGATCCATACACCTTGATCCTTATACAACACCTTGAATTTTTATCAAGTTCCTCAGACCACTCCAGAAAAAAATGCATCCCTTTCAAAAACCACCCATTGTTTGGGAGCATGTGACTATTAACTCTGCCAAAAATCTTGTGGACTGCAATATTTTTTAAAGCTGACATAGCATAGCATTGGAGCACCTCAGCTATAGTGAAGCATCTGAATAGGAGGCACACAAACTCTTTGAATTATTACTGTAAATCTTGTTTTAATAGTTGGTTGATATGAAAGCTTATTTATTGATGAACTGCTTTAAAATTGACTACCCAGAATATATTCCTCAACAAGAGAAATACAGTGGAACCTTGGATTGCGACCATAATTCATTATGGAGGTTTATCAAAATAGTCACAAATCAAAGCAAATTTTCATATAAGAAATAATGGAAACTCAAATTATTCGTTCCATAGCCCCCCCAAAAAAATACATAAAAATAATTAATACAAAATATAACGTAAAAATAAAACAAATTAACCTGCACTTTACCTTTAAAAAAAGTCCAAATGAATCCCCACAGATAAGTGTTTCCATTTGTGCGCGCAGGCGCTGTGTGTGTGTGTAAGAGAAGAGGAGGAATGTGACCCTTCCCTCTACCTCTTCTCGTCTTACACAGTAACACTTCTTCCTCTCTTACTTGAGTTTCACACACACACACACACACACACACACACACACACACACACACACACACACACACTAACAGAAACACTGTCTTATCAGGAAAATTAACAAGGAACATCTCTAATGACACTCGAGTGAGCGCACACTAACGGAATCACTACTGTAAAGTAAAAATAAAACAAATTAACCTGCATTTTACCATTTAAAAGAATCATGACAGCGCAGTGTTGATGCTAAAATCTTGGCAGAAAAAAGAGACAGTGACACCTTCAATGGCCTATGAGGCCCCTAAATCAGGCAAGATGTGATAATAGTGAGTGCATTTCTCTTGAGCAGTCAATGTGACAAATTCAGGAGTGTCAGCCAGGGTTTACCACTAGAGGGCACCCTGCCCGGAGTCTTGTTTATTATAATTTTTGTTTGTAGACTCAGTTTCCCAGAAGGCACCTCGGTCAGGTGATGAGAGTGCGCACCTGAACCGAGGTAGCTCATTAGATCTTCTATAAATAGCGATTTATTCTAGGACACTTGGTTGAGCATTATTTGTCGTAACCATTTTGTCATGTGGGCTTTTGTTTTTGGTTTGTCTTGTTTTATTTGGTTTGAGTTTGTTATATCACTCTTGTTTAAAATAAGGCTCTAGTTTTGGTTATGTTCATTGTGTTTGTGGAGCTGTCTCTGTCTAGTGAAGTATTGTTTGTCTCGAGAAGTACTGTTTGATGTGTCTCCAGTGTTTGTGTAGTCCCTTGTATGTTTAGCTTCCTTGTATGTCTAGGTCTTTGTCTGTTTAGCCATGTAAGTGTTTAGCTGCTAGCAGCTTTAGCCGTTAGCGGAGTTAGCTGCTAGCAGGTCTAGCCTCCAGTAGGCTTGGCATCTAGTCGGATTAGCCGCTAGTGGCTTTAGCCTCTAGTATGGATTAGCCTCATGTGTGCTTAGCCTTTCGTATATGTATGTTCCCCCCATGTAGGTTCAGCTACTAACGTGATTAGATACTAACCCAATTAGTTACTAACCTGTTAGTTCATCATCCAAGTCTATAATAACCAGATTAGCTACTAACCCCACTAACTACTAAGCCATTCAGCCTCTAGTCCTGTCTCATCTCGTCTCTAGTTTGTTCAGTCTTTGTTTAGAGTCTGCTCCATATTTAGCCTTTGTCTCGCTCTTCGCCTTTAAGCTATGTTTTGAGCTAAAAGAGTATGTTTAGCTCTAAATGCTGTGGTTATAGTTTGGGTTCTTGGTTTGTTTAGTTTCTTAATAAAGAATAATAATAATTCTGTCTTGTTTTGTTCAATAAAAGAATCTTTAATACCATCATCCCCTCTGCGCTTATGCCTGCCCTTTTTAAGCCCACAGCTACAACAGCCAGTATACCACCCAAACCTAACAGCCAAGACATTTGAGGAGTTATACCAGAACACACACGCACTGAGCCAACAACTGTGCATAGGTAAAAATTATAATAAAATAAAATATTGGGACCAATACTAATACCTCGACTTCAGTACCAGATCCTAAAAAATACTTTTTTTTTCCTATACTAGTTTTGTAAGATCCTTTAACAGAAAAAGGAATATATTACACATTATGGTAAAGATCTTTTTGTTTTAGCTATCTGGTATTTTCCACTTAAAGTTTTATAACATAAAAAATAAAATCATATTTACAATTCTGAGTCGTCTCTTTAACACTTCACAAGAGCTGGCTTTGCCAGTTCACACACATAAAAATTAATGAGTTTGTCACAACTGAGGAATTTTAATGCACTGTTTTTCATGTCATCGGAGGATTCTTAACTCGTGTGATTCGCTTAATCTCTGACTAGAAAGAGAGCGCACTTCTTTTGTCAGTATATTAATGATGATATAAATCAAATGAACGAAGCATTCACCACCCTGCATGTTAACACTCTTTCACCTGCTTTTGTTGCAAACTGAACCATTCATTTCACCATTCACCAACAAAAAAATGAGCATGAGTACTGAATGGTGCTCTTTCAGTGTGTTCAATGCACAACACAGACTGTTAAGATTAATAAATAAAAATGTGTAACAGCTAAAATTGAATTGGGAATCTACTTATTACCAGATGGCTGCTATCCCTAACCTCTAATTCAATACTGGCTGTAAGCTCCCGCAACACGTAAACAATATCTAGTCACTCTCAGTGTCCGAGTTGTAGTTATACTTTTACAGTGGAAATTTGGACTGCGAGTAACATGGTTTGCGAGTATTCTTCAAGAAGAGCAAAGATTTTTAATAACCTTTGACTTGAAAAACGAGCAAGTCTTGGTTTACGAGTACAGAGAATCATATATCACGCATGTGCTTCTTGTTTTGATGCCGAGCGTCACGTGATCACAAATGAGCCAATGTGTTTTCTCTCTTGCGCGGCGGAATTGTGGGTAATTGTCTCCCCTGCTCAGTCTTAGTCTGCGACTCTCACTGGTATAATCAACATCCGTGCACGCGTGTACTGTTTACTATAACACCATGACCGTGTGTGTGTAAAATATATTTTATTGTGTGTTTGTAAGCATGTGTGTACGCGTGTAAAGCAAAAGAAATCATTAGAGAGCTTAAAGATCCATCTTCTCCCTCTCTGTTTCAGCCTGTCGTTATGTGTGGGTGCGCGCGTGATTTGACACCGTGCCCCTTTACACACACACTCTCACCTTTACACCCCCTCCACCCCCTATCGGCATTACACAGACACACACACTCTCTGCTCTACTTTCTCTAACAACAGAAACACTGCTCTGTCGTCATTCTTTTCACCGGTAAAGTGCAGGTTCATTTGTCTGTTTGTTTCACTTGACAGCAGAGATTCCGTTAGTATCATTAGTGTCATTAGTGACAACCACCAAGTTGCCACTGTTGGGCGCTTGAGCAAGGCCCTTAACCCTCAACTGCTCAGATCTGTAAATGAGATAAAAAAAAATGTAAGTCTGCCAAAATGACTAAATGTAAATGTAAATGATGGGCTGATTCCTCCTCTCCTTTTACTTTAGATTCACACACACACACACACATACACAAACGGAAACACTTACCTGTAAGGATTTAGTTAAACTTTTTTTAAAGGTAAAGTGCAGGTTAATTGGCTTTAGATTTTGTATTCATTGTTTTTATGTATTTATTTTTTTGAGCTGTGTTAAATTTAGTAACTGACCATGTACAAGTTTGTCAGGTTAGAAAATGTTTTCAAATAAATATTAACTGGTAAATCCCAGTCATAGCACTATCTTTATTAATATCAGAGTTTGGGGAATCTGGGATAAAGATTTTGAAAGGGAGTTTGAACTTGCACAGCACCCCAAGTTCTGGTTCGCTGCTTAAGCTTCTTCTTTTCCTATCTTTCATATTGTTCATTAAAATCACTAAAACTTCAGTTCAGTTTGTTCACTAAAAGTTCAGTTTGTTGTGTCTGCTTTTGGGTCCTCCGATCCTGCCCTACACGGGCCACCCCATGAAAAACTCCCTGAGATGGAAGAATAGGAAGAAACCTTGAGAGGAACCACACTCAACAGGGAACCCATCCTCATTTGGGATGGCCTGCACCCTAGCAGAGCTCTGACAACATCTCCAGGATACTACGAACCATCTGACTGGCGGTAAGTCATACTTTAGATTCCAATCATATTAGCCACAACACAACTCACCATAGTGATAGAACGTCTGTTCCCTGAATAGTGAGAAAAAATAATACATTTGTTAAATTTGCCGAAACAATCTGATAACCATAAAACCAGAGAAGGGCCAAATAAGTAATCAAAATCTACCTTTAACGTTTGGACTTCTCAACATTAGATCCCTTGCGCCTAAAGCACTTATTGTTAATGAAATGATCTCAGATTATTGCCTTGACGTACTCTGCTCACCGAAACCTGGCTTAAACCAAATGAATATATTGGTCTGAATGAGTCCCGTCTAATTGGTCGTGGTGGTGGTGTCGCCACTATCTACAATGATGTACTCACTGTTACCCAGAAAATAAGGCCCAGAACAGATTAGCTGTGTCTCCCCACATTATCGATTTGTTACAAATATGAATCCCACTACTAAAGACAGATTCACAAGTAATCTGCTGGATCTGTCTCAATTTCTTATTAGACCCCTAAATGCAGATGATCTAGATGAACTGACTAGCAGCATGGGCACTGTTTTTACCAGTACATTAGACACTGTTGATCCCATCAGATTAAAAAAAGTCAGTGATAAAACATTTGCACCGTGGTACAACAGTCATACTCGCGCCCTAAAGAGAGCAACCCGTAACCTCGAGCGAAAATGCAAACTAAACTAGAAGTTTTTCGAATTGCGTATAAAGACAGTATGTGCAGCTATAGACAGGCTCTAAAAACTGCTAGGACCGAGCATCTTAGCCAACTGATAGCAAGAAACCAAAACAATCCCAGGTTCTTATTTAGTACAGTGGCTCACCTAACAAAACCTAAGATGCCCGCAGAGAGTATCCCATCACAGTTTAGAAGTGAAGACTTTATGGACTTCTTTAATGAAAAAATCTATAATATCAGGAAGAAAATTATGGAGGTTCAACCTCTAATAGTATCTCACGATCCAGTTCAGCCTATAGCTTCACATTTAGATTTTCAGTCCTTTACAGGTATAGGACAGGAAGATCTGTATAAACTTATCACCTCGGCTAAATCAACAACGTGCCTGTTAGACCCAATCCCAACCAGATTTTAAAAAGTAGTGATGCTTACGGTTGGAGAGCCACTTCTAAACATTATTAATTCTTCATTACATCTAGGTTACGTCCCTAAACCTTTCAAGTTAGCAGTTATTAAGCCGCTTCTTAAAAAATCTAATTTGGACGCGAATGAAATAAATTACAGACCGATTTCAAACCTTCCGTTTATATAAAAAATACTAGAAAAAGTAGTATCAGCTCAAATATGCACATTCTTGCAGGATAAGAACATCCTTGAAGAATTTCAGTCAGGTTTCAGGCCCCATCATAGCACAGAAACTGCACTAGTTAAGATTACAAACGACTTTTAGCTTCAGACCAAGGCTGCATCTCAGTACTAGTCCTACTCGATCTTAGTGCTGCATTCGACACTGTAGATCATAATATTCTCATAGATTGCTACAAAATCACATAGGTATTCAGGGACAGGCATTAAAATGGTTTAGATCATACCTGTCTTTAGATTCATTACACACAAACTGAAGTAGTTCAAGCCTTTTATTGTTTTAATATTGATGATTGTGGCATACAGCTCATGAAAACCCAAAATCCCTATCTCAAAAAATTAGCATATTTCATCCGACCAGTAAATGAAAAGTGTTTTTAATACAAAAAAAGTCAACCTTCAAATAATTATGTTCAGTTATGCACTCAATACTTGGTCGGGAATCCTTTTGCAGAAATGACTGCTTCAACGCAGCGTGGCATGGAGGCAATCAGCCTATGGCACTGCTGAGGTGTTATGGAGGCCCAGGATGCTTCGATAGCGGCCTTAAGCTCATCCAGAGTGTTGGGTCTTGTGTCTCTCAACTTTCTCTTCACAATATCCCACAGACTCTCTATGGGGTTCAGGTCAGGAGAGTTGGCAGGCCAATTGAGCACAGTAATACCATGGTCAGTAAACCATTTACCAGTGGTTTTGGCACTGTGAGCAGGTGCCAGGTCGTGCTGAAAAATGAAATCTTCATCTCCATAAAGCTTTTCAGCAGATGGAAGCATGAAGTGCTCCAAAATCTCCTGATAGCTAGCTGCATTGACCCTGCCCTTGATAAAACACAGTGGACCAACACCAGCAGCTGACATGGCACCCCAGACCATCACTGACTGTGGGTACTTGACACTGGACTTCAGGCATTTTGGCATTTCCCTCTCCCCAGTCTTCCTCCAGACTCTGGCACCTTGATTTCCGAATGACATGCAAAATTTGCAACCTGTAGCCCATTTCCTGCACACGCCTGTACACGGTGGCTCTGGATGTTTCTACTCCAGACTCAGTCCACTGCTTCCGCAGGTCCCCCAAGGTCTGGAATCAGTCCTTCTCCACAATCTTCCTCAGGGCCCGGTCACCTCTTCTCGTTGTGCAGCGTTTTCTGCCACACTTTTTCCTTCCCACAGACTTCCCACCGAGGTGCCTTGATACAGCACTCTGGGAACAGCCTATTCGTTCAGAAATGTCTTTCTGTGTCTTACCCTCTTGCTTGAGGGTGTCAATGATGGCCTTCTGGACAGCAGTCAGGTCGGCAGTCTTACCCATGATTGTGGTTTTGAGTAATGAACCAGGCTGAGAGTTTTTAAAAGCCTCAGGAATCTTTTGCAGGTGTTTAGAGTTAATTAGTTGATTCAGATGATTAGGTTAATAGCTCGTTTAGAGAACCTTTTCATGATATGCTAATTTTTTGAGATAGGGATTTTGGGTTTTCATGAGCTGTATGCCACAATCATCAATATTAAAACAATAAAAGGCTTGAACTACTTCAGTTGTGTGTAATGAATCTAAAATATATGAAAGTCTAATGTTTATCAGTACATTACAGAAAATAATGAACTTTATCACAATATGCAAATTTTTTATTATATATTCATAGGGTCAGGATTGTACAAAACAGTGACATGTCCTTTTTTTCAACCCAATCTAGGCAATATGATGAACTGAATTTTATAAAATTTTAACCAACATTACAAAAATGAATTCATAGAAAATTTTAATAAATATGGGTCACGTAGGCAAAGAAATAGCACAGATTCATAAGATAACGTGTTTTTATGGTTATTTATGTAACCAATAATAATGCTTATAATAATAATAATAATAATAATAATAATATGCACATTTAGTGAGTTTTACATTTTTCTGATGTCATTCTCATATTCCAGTAGCAGTAAAGTTGACATGTTTTAAATGTAATGATAACTTTAGTTCTCACTTCTACACGACATATCAGAAAACCCGAATGAAGCTTCCATCGCCCACACACATCGGCAGGACTGTATAAGCAGTTGATTTTTTTAAAAAGCTGCATGGATCTATGCTGCCTGAGTTTTAAGGGTCCCTGGGTGAAGAGCTCTCTCACCATGCGAAATGTGGATTTACTGCCTCTCAGTACACCACTCTCACACTAGCAGAATAAACCGGTACAGGAGCAGCAGTGTGAGAGGAAACTGTCAGCTCCTAGTTAATCAATCGTGGAGGACAGATAGACAGATTTTTAAAAAGGGTACGCAAATATGCTTGGGTGGCCATCAATATACTGTACTTTGGCAGCCTGCCCAAATATACTCTAGATGTGGAACACACTGGGTTTGAACGAGCTAGTACTGTAATGTTCTCTAAGGAACCTATCCAAATACAAGGATCAAGGCATCCTCATGAAAAAGACACTTTCTCTCTGTAGTCCATCTCACTTCCTCTCTCTCACACATACACTCACAAATGAAAGTATAGAGCATATTAAAACTGTTCAATTGTAAGGTTTTTAATAAAAACAGTTTAACTTTGATGTGCAACTTAATGCAACTTTGCTAATTAATAAATTACCACACACAAATATATTTCTGTTTTTCCATGAATAAATGAATTCACTAACACAAAGACTTAAGTGCAGCAGGATGGCATTTTGCACCTCACACAACTTAATAATGTGATTAGCTGGTGAACTGAATCCGGTAAGCAATCCATTATTGTGGGATAAAACAATAACAGTGAACAGCGAAATAATTATTAATTATTTAATAAACTCAATAATCTAGTAAATAACAAAATACACAATCTGCACAATGAAAATTATTTACAGTGAAACCTTGTGAGTAACGCGGTTTGCGAGTATTCCGCAATTCTTGTTTTACAAGTACCGAGTATCATGTATCACGCATGCGCTTCTTGGTTTAACACAGAGCGTCATGTGATCACAACTGTGCCAACGGTTTGTCTGTCTGCGCTGCGGAATTGTGGGTAATCGTCTCCCCTGCTGGGTCTTAGTCTCTTACTGCATGTACTGTTTACTATAACACTGTGACCATGTGTGTGCGCGTAAAACATATTTTGTTTTGTGTGTGTATGTGTGTGTGTACAGCACATGTGATGAATAAAGCAGAAGCAAGTCTCATTAGAGAGGTTAAAAATCCATTTCTCTCTCTGCTCAAAGTTCAGCCTGCTCTATGTGTCACATCATTGGAGACCGTGACACACATACACACACTACAGACCCCTCCTACTTTTGCCTTCACAGAGACACACACACACACACACACACACTTTCTTTCTGCTCTACACAGAAACACTGCTGTCAAAGGTAAAGTGCAGGTTAATTTGTTTTATTTTTACTTTACAGCAGTGATTCCGCTAGTGTGTGGCTCAATCGAGTGTCATTAGAGCGATTTATTGTTTATTTTTCTGATAAAACAATGTTTCCATTGTGTGTGCACGTGTGTGTGAAAAAAGTGGAGGAAGGGTAACAGTGACGAGAATGGGGAGGGGGAGCTTACTTTAGATTCACACACACACACAGCACCTGCACGCACAAACAGAAAAACACTTATCTGTCAGGATTTTTAATTTGTTTTATTTTTACTTTATATTTTGTGTTAATTATTTTTATCTATTTATTTGTTTGGACTGTGGAACGAATAATTTTAGTTTCCATTATTTTATGGGAAAATTCTATTTGGTTTACGAGTTGTTGCTTTTTTTTTTTAATATGAGCCCGCTTCCTGATCGAATTATGCTCGTAATCCAAGGTTTCCACTGTATACATAAACTGCTCAAGACTCCCTCTCTTCCTTTGCCTCCTCCTCCTCACGTACAAAAACCCAATT
Source organism: Channallabes apus (assembly GCA_030522415.1). Taxonomy (NCBI): domain Eukaryota; kingdom Metazoa; phylum Chordata; class Actinopteri; order Siluriformes; family Clariidae; genus Channallabes; species Channallabes apus. The sequence continues at coordinate 33,556,023 of CM060118.1, forward strand.
AAGAAAAATGTAGAACTCTTAAAATGAGCATATTATTATAATTTTTAAGTCATAGAAACAACCAAAAACAAAAAACGTGCGATTTCTTTGCCTATGTGACTTTTTTTTTTTTTTTGCTCAGTTATGTTTATATAGAACTAAAAGGCAGTTTATCATATCGCCTATTGTAACAAACTTGCTACTATTTTCATTAAAACAATAGCTAGCCGTTAACAGAATTCAGGAGTGAGTAAGTACCACCAGAGAAACGGTTAATATATTTCAAAGTGTATAAACATTTAATGTTGTGCTGTACATCATTCACTCACTATCTGGCCACACACATCACATCCACACTGTCCATTATGTTGTGCACAAGTTTTAGAATCCTTTCTCTCCTTAGCACAAGTCCATATATACAAAAGTAAAAACCAGAGAATGTCCTGTTCCATGCCCGACATCCTCCTCGAGCAGCGTCCCTTTAAGGGCGGCGCGGGAGCACCCGAAGACTTGGTCCCACGTGCATACTGACGTGTTTAGTCTGGGGGAACAGCCCACACTTGGAACAGTTCTTCCTGATGCTCCACTGTGGCATAGGTGGGGTGATCAGGAGAAATATTTCGACGCAGCATCTGCTCCAGTGGTCCCTTTAGCTTGCGTCCCAGTGCTGTCTCTGCTGAGGTATAACCAATGCTTTCCTGCCAGGCCGTATTGATAGCAAACCAGAACTCAGGAAGCCATTGGTCCCACTGCTTGTGGTTTTCTTTGACGAATGCTGCAATCATGAATTTAATGTCAGGTTAGTCTGTTCTGTGAGGTTGGTTTGTGGATGGTAGGCTATGGTGAGCTTTTGGGTCACACCCCATTGCCGGCAGATGGTGATAAGTATCTGGGACATGAACTGCAGACCTCTGTCAGAAACCAGGTAGGCTGGTGTACCCCACCGGGTGAAAATCTCCCTGGTTAAGATGGTGGCTATATTGTCTGCTTTGGCTGTTCTCAAAGGGAACATCTCGACCCATTTGCTGCAGTAATCCACGACCACCAGCAGATGTTCGTTGAGCCGGGATGAACGGGGAAACGGCCCCATCAGATCTACCCCCAACATGTAACCAGGTTCTACCACAGGTGTGCTTTGTAGTAGAACTGCCAGCTTACTTATCCGGGGTTTGTATTTCTGACATGTTACACAGTTCTTACAATAGTCCCAGACATCTTGGCGTATCTCAGGCCAGTAGCCGACCTCCAGCAGCCTCCGCAGGGTCTTCATCCGCCCCAGATGACCAATGAGAGGGTTATCGTGGACGTACTGCAGACACTGAGGCCGCAGAGACGTTGGGATTAGGGATGTGCATGAGTACTCGAGTAATCGAGTACTCGAACCCATCAGTGATGATCGAGCATGAAAACTTGCGGTCTAGAGACAATATCCCCCTCGCCAACGAAGAGTTTCGAGTAGGAATGCCTCTCCGGCGAGACGTCACTGCGCGCTTTAGAAGTCATTTTTCCGGCTCTCTCCTGCACGTTTCCGGATCCCGGGAATCACTCTGCTCCGACAGCGCTTTAGCAGCAAGATCACACTGAGCTAGCAGGAGACCGCCTACTGAAATCACCGCTTCAGCTTCACCTCATGCTGTTTTTAAATGTCTACTGTTTACTGTGCCGAAAACGCCCCGCCCCTTGCTTAAACTCCACCCCCAATTAATCGAGTACTCATTTCTCAAACCTATGATTACTCGAAATTAAATATGACAAAATATAACAAAAATGCCCATCCCTAGTTGGGATGACCAGCTGAAGACTACAACACCCATCCTGCTTGGGGATCCGGCGGTAGAGGAACTGGTTAATCACACATTAGTGTATTTTATTAACGTAAGGATCTAATCTTGCCTCATCCCACAGCGCACGGAGTGCTTCACCCTTTTTTTGGGCCTTCTCCAACTCCTCCCAGTCACATGTCACTCCCAGTCTGGTTAGCAACACTTCCCTGGCAGAAGAACATAAGTGTCAGCTGCAGGAGCTGTTGTTAGAGTGGCCGACCGTGTGCACTGACTGAATTGGCCATACCAAGGCCATAACCCACCACACCTACACCACCGACGGCTAGCTATTATTTTAATCTAAATAGTAGCGAGGTTTGTTACACTATGTTGTGCAAAACATTAAGTCAGGGGTTCCAAAAGATTTCAGGCCAAGCTATTTTTTGTAGCCCCAAACCCTTACTTGGACTCTTAACATCTGAACAAATTTCCATATGTCTGTAACAAATATGCAACATAAGTGACCACTAGAAAATGAAGCAATATTCATTGAACTAATATCATTGAATTAGAAAAACTGAGATTATGTTCCTCACTGTAGCTTTTTACTGTAGTAAGTCCGGTGCATTGGAAAGTGTACGTACATCCAAATACCCAAGTCACATCCAGGTTCAAATAGTTCAAACGAATGGTTTAAACTTATAAAATCGAACTTCTTAATATGATCCTCGTTGACATTTCAAAATAGTATCTTCAGAGTTAGAAAAACATTTGGACTTTGTTATATAAAAGAACAAAACGAACAGACTAATATAAATATTAATCAACATTACAGGATGTTGTGATCCCCAGGATCAGTGTACGTGTTCATCACGCACAAATCTCATCTTTGGAAATGCACAGGTGTAGAAGTAGGAAGGCCAGGTGAGTTGGTCGATCCTAACATTGTCTCCAAAATATCAGTAATAATAGGTGAAAAGTCAGCTTTTTATACTCTTCTGCTGTGTCGCTACATATGCAAGTGGACTCAGTGACATTTCACATGAACAATGTGAAAGCTGGCTGCTGTAATTTAGTGCATCTCTGTGTGTAAGGATTTCACATTTTCAATTTTTGTTGAAAATGTGCTGTCTTTAGCTGTAAGGCTGACTGAAATACATTGAGTTCTACCTTGTAATGTCCATCTTTTAGGCCATCTGTTGACCTACAGTACATAAATCAGCCTGTGTTTTCTGCCTTTGTTTCCCATGTCTGCGCTTTATAAACAAATAAACAGCCTTCTATGGATCAAAAAGTTTATCAGGGACACATTACAATACCGCAATTAGTAGCAAATGGTTTCTCCAATACTGTTCAACAGAAAACACACAGATAGAGTTTATAATTTGAATTAAATGTAACAATTAGCTTAGTTACACCTAATAACTTGTCCATTTCTTACAGTCGAAACTTAAGACTCCCTAAATTGGAGTCATCCAAAGAACCCTTCAATACACTGAACAATAAAATAAAGACAACAATCAAATGATCAAAAACTAATACAGTTGATGGATAATTATATGGATAAGTATGAGTACATACTATAATAAGCAGCTATAATAAAGTTCAAAGCAGTTCACAAAATAAAAGGAATTTTATGTATTACATATGTAACATATTGTTATATTGTTAACATTATTTTACCAATATATGATAGAAAAATATCCCCTATATCTAATATTATATCATACTATCTTGGCTGTATGAATCATAGTGAAAATGCCAGCAAAGAGTCATTTGTCTATATTAATTATCATCAGTTATTATTTGAAACATTTGCATTCATTCTGGATCCTGTTTTAACATCCATCAGCTTACCTTCATTTCTGTCCGCAACTGCTGTGCTGTCTCTTCAGCTAAAAAGGAGAACAAAATTAATTTAAGAGAGATGAATGATGCAAATCTAACGCATATCTTGAGGGAGATACATGCAAATGAGTTCACATTACAAGTGTTCATTCATGTCCATGTACTCTCGCTGGTGAGGGACATCACGTTTAGGCCACATGGCACGACATGATTTAAGTTCATTCATTAATTTGTTTATGAGCCTTCTCTAATATGAGCTTATATAAAGCTGATGCTGCTTTGTAGTGGAGTAGATAATGAGGTGAGATGTCGTTCCACACCTTGGACCTTCAGAGTAAGATAAAAGTTTGAAAACTCCATAAAGTTGTGAATAAGTCAGCGTAAAATAGTAGGTAGGTCTCAAGAGCTGACTTGAAATCACAGAGGAACATTTTATGCGTATCAGAAGAGAGGCATGACACAACATCCGTGAGGCACAGTCTGACAGTTAACTGACAGATGCCACGCTCTTAATGTAAAATGTTTTTTATGCATACTGCGTTGTGTAAAATGGAGCAAAACATTCACAACGAGTGGCGTTGTTGCATTGTTTAGTATGCATAAACCCAATATTCCACACATTTGGCAACCCTTATACACTGTGCTCTCCAGCAATTTGGGATTTGTTACATTCCACGCTGAGTTGCAATTTTGTTTGCTTTACATGAATAGCTGAACACATAGCAGGGAGTAATATTAAGCTTTTCCCTGAGAGTCAAACGTATTTGTCCAAAATAGAAAATGTATGCGTTTAAAAAAAATCAAAAGGGACATACAGTAATTAGACAATTATTATAAGTTAAGGTATCGGAATTCTAGGGGCACTGGTGGCTCAGTGGTAGGTGTTTCGCCTGCCATGCGGAAGGCCTGGATTCGATTCCCAGCCAGTGCCCAAACCCCCCCCAGCCACTGGATGCAGTGCCGGTCCCAAGCCCGGATACAATAGGAGGGTTGCGTCAGGAAGGGCATCCGGCGTAAAACCTGTGTCAAGTTGTAGTGCGGACTGGATAGTCCGCTGTGGCGACCCCTTGTCGGGAGCAGCCGAAAGACCAAAAAAAATAATAAATCGAGATTCTCTTGTGTCGCAAATAATGTATTACCAAACTACTGTAACTGCAATGTTTCCATTCAAGGTGGTAAAATGGTGCAATCCTCTATAATCCTACAGATAGTGTGCTTTAAATTATTTACATATTTCCAGGCAGCACAGCATCCTCTGTGGTAGGAGCAAAGTTTTAATGATGATTAAACAAAATCTAAAAAGAATTTATCGAGCTCTTCATAAAATCGTGATACTCAATACACATCAAATCGGCACCTACAGTAGATATCATGATAATAGCGTATTGGGTGATCCCAGGTGATTCCCAGATTATAGGATGTGTTTATCGTAAGCGTATCATAGGCGTAAATCAGTGTGTAGTAGGACCCACTCATAAAGCAGGTCACACTTTAGACTTAATAATATTTTTCGGATTAAGTATAAGAAATGTATTCACAATTCCACTGTCTGAAATTATCTCAGATCACTATCTTGTCTCCATTCAAGTGTGTCACAGTGATAATGTACGCAAAGCACCGCGCTACCGTATTAAACGTACATTCACATCAACTACCACTCAGAGTTTTATCAGTAATCTCCCAGAGTTACCAACTTCGATTAGGTCACCGTCTGACCCACAGAACTCGATCAGGCGACTGAATATTTAGAGTCGACATTTCGTTGTACCTTAGATAATGTAGCTCCAGCTAAAAGAAAAATTATTAGACATAAGAAACTCGCTCCCTGGTATAACGATCACACGCGCACTTTAAAACAGACCGCTCGGAAATTAGAGCGTAAATGGCGTCAAACTAAATTGTTAGTATTTCAAATAGCATGGAAAGAGAGCATCCTGAACTATAGGAAAGCTCTTAGTGTAGCTAGATCAACGTATCTCTCCACTCTTATAGAAGAAAATAAAAATAATGTTAACCTAGCCATGTCAGATTCAAACCTAGAATACTTTACTCCCCTTGAAGAGAATGAACTAATTTCACTCATCTCTTCTGCAAATTCATCAACCTGTATATTAGATCCTATACCGACACATTTTCTTAAACAGATAGTACCAGTAATAACAGAACCGCTGTTGAGAATAATTAATTCCTCACTCAGCATTGGTTATGTTCCAAAATCTTTTAAATTAGCAGTTATCAAACCAATAATTAAGAAACCTGACCTCGACCCCTGTCAGCTGTCCAATTACAGGCCAATATCAAACCTCCCCTTTATCTCTAAGATTCTGGAAAAGACAGTAGCGGAGCAGCTATGCTCATATCTACATAGAAATGGCATACATGAACTGTATCAGTCAGGATTTAGGCCTCATCACAGCACAGAAACAGCACTCGTTAAAGTAGTAAATGACCTCCTATTGGCCTCTGATCAGGGTTGTGTAACTATGCTTGTATTTCTCGACCTCAGTGCAGCTTTTGACACCATTGATCATGCTATTCTTCTTCACAGAGTAGAAAATGTAGTAGGAATTAAGGGTACAGCCCTCTCCTGGCTCAGATCCTATTTGACCGATCGTTATCAGTATGTAGACTTAAATGGTGATTATTCTGCATGCTCTCTAGTGGAGTTTGGCGTTCCGCAGGGTTCAGTTTTAGGCCCACTGCTTTTTTCCCTTTACATGCTTCCTCTGGGCAACATAATCCGTAAGCATGGTTTTAGTTTTCATTGTTATGCTGACGACACACAGCTATACGTCTCAACAAAACCTGATGAGAAAAACCAGCTAACTAAAGTTGAGCAATGTGTGCAGGACATAAGAAATTGGATGCTAATTAACTTCCTTCTGCTTAATCCGGATAAGACAGAAGTTCTAGTCATAGGACCGCATACAGCTAGGACTAAAATCTTAGATCACACCGTAACTTTAGATGGCCTTTCTGTTCCATCAAGTGCAACAGTAAAAGACCTCGGCGTGATTATAGATTCCAGCCTTTCATTTGAAGCTCATGTAGATAATATCACCAGGATAGCATTCTTTCACCTCAGAAATATTGCCAAGATAAGAAATATATTGTCGCTAAACGATGCAGAAAAACTAGTTCATGCTTTTATCACTTCTAGGTTGGACTATTGTAATGCTTTACTGTCTGGTTGTTCAGTTAGGTGCATAAACAAGCTTCAGCTACTCCAGAATGCAGCATCGAGAGTCCTCACTACAACCAGAAGATATGAGCACATCACCCCTATCCTATCTTCACTACATTGGCTCCCTGTGAAATTTCGCATTGATTTTAAAATACTACTCTTGACATATAAAGCATTAAATGGTCTCGCGCCGCAGTATCTGAGCGAACTGCTAGTGTCTTACGATCCGCCACGCCTACTTCGGTCAAAGGATGCAGGCTGCTTGACAGTACAGCGTATTATGAAAACTACAGCTGGGGGTAGAGCTTTTTCTTACAAAGCCCCAAAATTATGGAATAGTCTTCCAAATAGTGTTCGGGACTCAGACACAGTCTCAGTGTTTAAGCTAAAAACCTATTTATTTAGCCAAGCATTTTTATAAATAGATTTGCCATAAGGTAAAGGAGCAGATCTGGGGGACTCATGGACGTAGAGTATTATGGTGAACTGGTATGTTTAGATGCTGTCTTCCTCAGTCTCATTTGATCACTCAGGTTTGTTGACGGTGAGGTGATTGTTTGCTTTACATCTCAGGGAGCCCTCATGTTTGTGTTTCCTTCTGGCTCTCCCTTTTAGTTATGCTGTCATAGTTAGTCCTGCCGGAGTCCCTGCTTGCACTCTACAGTAAATATACATTCACATTAGACATTGTGACTGTGACCATACCTAATTCACATCTCCTCCTCTTCTCTTTCTCCCCCTCTTTCTCTTTCCTCTCTCCCCCTGTCTCCCACTTTCACTCTTTCTCTCTCTCTCTCTCTGTCGAGCTACACATGTCATTCCTGAGCTGCCAGTGATCCAGACTCCCTCTGCCCTCCGGAGCTGTCTGATCCATCCATCCATCCATCCATCCATCCATCCATCCATCCATCCGTTTCTGGTTGGAGGTCTCATCGCATGGATGCCCCGTGTGTCTCTTTGAGATGCTTCTGGTGTCTGGGGATGATTCTATCTACTTAGAAGATGGTTCTGGCCTCGACTGGTGTTGTCAGCTGTTTCTCTGATGACTTGATAATTTGATAGTTCAGGACTGGAACTTTCTACAAGTCTATCTGAGTCTCCAATAACTACTGGACTCCATTTTACATCAACTATTATAACATCAATTAACATCAACTATTATAGCTGAACCTAACACTTAACACTGTATAAATGCAGATAATTTCCTGCTATCTGTTTCACCCAGATGAGGATGGGTTCCCTGTCGAGTCTGGTTCCTCTCAAGGTTTCTTCCTATTACCATCTCAGGGAGTTTTTCCTTGCCACTGTCGCCCTCGACTTGCTCACCAGGGACTATCTGAACATTTTGATTCATACACATTCACATTCCATACAAACTTAAATAATTCTCTTGATTGTGTAAAGCTGTTTTGAGACAATGTCAATTGTTAAAAGCGCTATACAAATAAAACTGAATTTAATTGAATTCATCGATAGATTTGAAAGCACTTATATGTAAGTTGCTCTGGATAAAAACATCTGACAAATTACATAAAGTTAATATTAATTATTTAATTAATTAAAACTCTATACTGGGTAATATGGCATTTCTTTCTCCAGTGTACTTTCTCTGCATCTTATCTTTGCCATGAAATAAGTTAGATTTTGCCACTTTTGATCTTGTAAAATAAATGAGCCCAATGTTTTAAAAGTCATTTTTGCTGTTTTAAAACTTTTCCCACTTCAACAGTCGCATTTGTTTACAGGAGAACCATGCCAGTCTCCATAACCATGACAACCACAATGCTGACAACTAATCTCAGAGCATGCACACATCACTCTCTGTTCCTTAACACTGTTCAAGCTTTTTAGACACTGATAAAACTTTCATTATTAGTTTGAAGTGGTATGAATATAATTATTATTATAAAAATTTTTATATAGTAGAAAAGTTTTTTTCTTAATTTAACTTAAACTAAAGTGAAATATTTCAAGCTGATGAGTAGCGCTGATGATTAGTGCTTTAACACTCCTTTAGCATGAATTTCTGTATAAATGCAGTGTGGCATGAAGATAATCAGCCTCTGGCACTGCTGAGGCATTACTGAAAACCAGGTCGCTTCGTCTACCTTCAGCTCATCTGTATTGTTTGGTCAGATGTTTCTCATCTTCCTCTTGAGAATACCTTATAGATTCACTATGGAGTTCAAGTCTGGTGAGGTAGCTGGGCATTTAAGCACAGTAATATTATGGTCAGCAAACCCGTTAGTAGTAGTTTTGGCAATATGGGTAGGTCCTACTGGAAAAGGAAATAAGCATCACTAAAACGTGTCTGCAGAGCAAGAAGTGCTGAAACATCTCCTAGTAGACAGCTGCATTAAGTTTGGACCTGATAAAACACTGGCAACCAACAGCAGCAGATGGCATGGCACCCCAAATAATCACTGAGTGAGGAACTTCACACTGGACTTCAAGCAACTTACATTATGTGCCTCTACATGCTTTATCCAGACTCTGGGGCCTTGATTTCCAAATGAAATGCAAGATTTACTTTCTTTTTTGGGGGGAGGATTTTTCCCCCATTTTCTCCTTAATTTAGTCGTGTTCATTTCCTCACCTGTCACTAGGGCAGTGGTTCTCAAAGTGTGGGGCGCCCCACTAGTGGAGAATACAGGCATGACAGGTGGGGCGCAATGAACGGGAGGAAATTAGTGGAAAATAACAGGAAAGTACCTGTTCTAATTCATGCTTTTCTTTATTGATAATGAAGAGCGTACGCTCAAAACTAAACAATCACACGAGAAGAAATGGATCATTAAGTAAATTTAAAATAACGTCAGTTGTGGGCCGGGAGAAAAAGTGGAACCATATAGTGCAACAATAACGGTTTAACGTCGGACCAACCTGAGCAGCGCTGCTCGAATCACAAACCTGCGCGACCCACTGGGCAGCGGTGCGCGACACTGACAGAAATAGACCGCGCCGACCATCAAAATACATTTTACCCTGCTGGGATGCGCACGTACAAACCAGGCATGGCAAGGCGGAAACAATATTAAAACGTCCTGACATTTTAAATTGTTTTTAAATAAAAACACAGTAGGTCGCGCAGGTTTGTGATTCGAGCGGCGCTGCGCGATCCACCGGGCTGCGCAAATAAACCAGATCATCACTGCGCTATCCAGATAGTCGCGCTGCGCTGTATTTGCGCAGATATTTGGTTCAATCGGGTGCCGCGGTTTCGTCCCACTTTTGATGTGTTTGGCTTCACATACACTTCGACAATGGAAGAAGACGGTGCAGTAAGAGTTTGCTTACATGTGACGAAACCAACAACGAGGAGATTGTAAAAAAAAAAAAAAAAAAGGTGCATCGTCTGTGTTGTGGAATTGGTTTGGGTATAAGAAAAGTAATACTAGCTGGCAGAATACAGACAGCAGGATAATCGCATGGTAACATCTGAATCTGTGGACAGCAAAGCACAAATGGCTTCATTCAAAGTTGCATACAGAATTGGCCAGTGCAAAACTTGGTGTTGTTTTAACTTGGTGGTGTTTGATCTTATTGGTTTAGAAATTGATTTCAATAAACAGTAAACTTGGCCGATTTCGTTAATATTTTGTTGACAAGTGGGGCTTGAAAATTCGCTCACCCCCTTAAGTGGGGAATGACAGAAAATGTTTGAGAACCATGGCACTAGAGGGTTATTTTTACTATTTTACTATTTATAAACATCTTTTTTTTCTGAGCTTTAACTGAATCGAAAGAATATTCACTTAATTCATCTAATTTACACATACTGTAGCAGCCACTGTTTTGCACAGATGGCAGTTTCGGTGCTTTTGCTTGAAAATGTGGCCACTATGTGACAGTAAAAAGTGAAAGTAAAATAAGGCTAAATGGTGGTTTTCAAATTTAACATTTAATAATTGGCAACCTTCTATGTCAGAGAACAATAATTGCCGAAATGAATAAAAGCTGGATTTTATTCTACTACTCCCATGTTTTGGTAAATTCATGTGCACGCGATACTGTATGTGTATATAGAGAATCTGTAATAACTCAGTCACTATCATTGCATCAGAAGAGAAAGAAGTTTTGACAAGATAGCCTGTAGCTAAACTTAAACGTTGTATTACCGTTTCAGAATATAAAGCAACTCCTGCACAACACATGTGATCCTGACATCACAAGAGCACAATTTACTTAATTTCCATATTTTAGTAACTCAAGGGCAGGATTTGCTTATTTTTCTCTTTTTGAGCATGTTAGGTGCACAATTTAGCTATTACTTTTTACCATTCACTCGTTTTACTTAATTGTGTGCACAAAAAACAGAATATAAAAAATCATATAACTGGCCTGGGGCACTGATGGTAATAACACACTAGCGGATAAAACTAGAAAAGAAATAATAATAATAATCATCATCATCATCATCTGGAGACCTGAATGTCCTCATATGAGGACATGACATTTTCTCCCAACTTTGTTTATTTACTGTGTATTTCTAAGTAATTAAACATATTGAGTACTGTTACAGTAACTTAAATAATTACAATTAGTTCAAATTAATAGACCTTGATGAGTATTTAGAACTTTTTGGTATTTATGAGTTTGTAGAAATGACACTTTTCAAGTTAACTGAACAAACCTGATATTTTAAGTATCTGTAAGTACGTAAGTAACAGTAACTGTCACCTTAAATTTCCACCAACTTAAAATCATTCAGACTAGCGATTTTGTGTCTGATGTCATCAGGGCAATAGGGCATTGGTGGCTCAGTGCTAGGTGTTTCGCCTGCCATGCGAAAGGCCCGGATTCGATTCCCAACAACTGGATGAAGTGCATGTCCCAAACCCTGATAAAATTGTATCAGGTTTGTGTCAGGAAGGGCATCTGGTGTAAAACCTGTGCCATGCTGGTGTGTGGACCGGATTGTCTGCTGTAGTGACCCATTGCCAGGAGCAGCCGAAAGTTGTTGTTGGTCTTTCGGGTGCTCCCGGCAAGGGGTCGCCACAGCGGAATATCCAGTCCGCACTACAACTTGGCACAGGTTTTACCCCGGATGCCCTTCCTGATGCAACCCTCCCATTTTATCCGGGCTTGGGACCGGCACTGTATCCAGTGGCTGGGGTGTGGGCACTGGCTGGAATCGAACCCGGGCCGTCCGCATGGCAGGCGAAACACCTACCACTGAGCCACCAGTGCCCTCAGGAGCAGCCGAAAGACCAACAAATATTAATTTGATTTGCAACAATAAAAAAAGATAATTGCTATCAAATAGTACGAGTTAGGCTACTCAAGTAAAGAACGATTAATATGAAGGAGTTAATCAAACTCAAAAACTCGTAGTTCCATTTACTTAAAACTGGAAACATCATTACTTAAAAAATTTGTTGTAACTGACTACCACCATATTTTTTTTTTGGCCAACTTATTCGGGTTTACAGTACACTGTGTGAAGGTGATCTTATTGATGTTCATCACACCAAATGGGTTTACTCACTAATATTATACACACACACACACACACAACACCAAGTGCCCTTTTTAAATATGCACAGCCTGACCTAAAGCGGACTTAGATGTTCGGTGTGTAAACTTTCTGTGCTGTCGTGTCAGGCTGATGACTCTCTGACTCTGAAATCTTTGCTCGTGTTGCGGATTTGGCGCGAGACGCTACACAGCGGAGCCCGGAGGTCGCGTGATGTCTGTGCTGCAGCCGGTGACGCCATTTCTGTGGCAAACAACAGTCCGTTCAGGAGGCCCAGCTCGAAGAAACGGACACAGACACACACACTCGAGGCCATCAAGAATCATTCTGACACGGTCATAGGGTGAGCTTAAACAAGTGGGTTAACTGCTGGAAAATGGCAGAAAAGACCTTTCTACTGCAACTGGCAACAAATACTAAAGAGAAAAGCGGCTTTCGGTTCATAAACGGCCAAAAGCAGCTGCGGTCTAAAACGTTGGCGGCTGTGCAACCTACACGCTCTCTCTCTCTCTCATACACACACACACACACACACACAAAAGGAGAGGATAATGACTCGCTAGAAAGCTTAAGAATAGGGTTACAAAAAAAAAACTAGCTAAAAAAAAAACTTATCCAAGTAGGCCTTCTTTCTTTATTCTAACCTGCCAACACACACTGCAGTTAACGCGAATAGAAATAACGTTACGATGTCCTACAAGCTGACGGCAACAATGTCACGTCACACACTAACTGTCGTTTGTAGTCTTCGCTTGGCTTCGCGCCAGTGACAAACAGTAAGACAGGAGGCTGCTCACGAAAACAGCAATGCTGCACAATAATCCTATCAGTTTGGACAGTGGATATGAAGAGCTCGTCACAACACCCTGCAGCCGCCAGCCATTTCTGCTCCAACCACGGAGTCTGCTAGACCGAGAAACACCGAACCACAAAACAATAAACAAAAGATCCTCCAGACATTAAAGTAGCGTCAGTATCACCCGAGTAAATAAGCTCATATACCCGATCACTTCCCGATCACTACCCGATCACTACCCGCATTCCGGATATTTCCATTTGATAAAATCCATCAACCTGCAAACACAGACGCCTCACACGCTTTCAGGAGGAAAGAGCTTTGTTAAATCGCGATGTCCTGCATGAAGAAGCCCTTACGTAAGGGCTTTCCAATGAGCCAGTATTTTCCCCGATCACTTACTAGATGCCCAACAGCAGCGTAAAGCCGTTTCACCAATCGGAATCAGTTTTAACGCAAAAATGGATTTATCGAACTAATAAAATATAAAACAGTGTACTATTTTTTTTTTGTTATTTGGGCGATAAGTGTGTCCTTTCTCGAACACGTTAACCCAAGCTGTTTTGCTCCCAGATCCACTGCTGTATAAATAAACACAGCATGGGTGAAGCAACATCGCCATTAACCGCTTTATAACGACACAGTTTAACCTCATAATAATAATCGAGCTACCACTACCACCCATGGGTCTGATCTAAAAAAAAATATTCTTACCTTATGTATATACTTAATCACGACTGTCCGATTTTGATATAGTGCAATGATAAAGCATTAATCCATCTGGAAAACGTATGACTTCGAGCATAAATGTTAGAATGTCACCAAAAATCTGATATCCATGTCGTGAAGCAAATCCGTCGAAATGTCTCACCAGTTTCTACCCTTTTCTCTTTGGCGATCCTCTACCCTTCTAAAATTGACTGACGGGTACACAAACCCGCCCCCCTGGCCATGCCACGTTCCTATTAGTTACTATCTGTGTTAATGTCCGCCCTCTCGAAATCATTGGAGAACACGAGCTCAGAAAAAAAATGCCTTTTGTATTCCTCGGGAAGGAGGGTGGAAAGTATCTGGGAGATGTAGTTTCACAAAATATTCATACTTCAGACTTGCATCATTTGAAAGGATGTTTTCAGAAACAAAAAAGCATAAACAGGTATGTTTGTAATCATAAATACCTATAAGTCGCACTGGCTATAGAGGTAAAATTAGCTATTCTACCTCTATGATACTGGCTGCTGGTTCGTGCGTCAACGCATCACTCATATTGGTGCAGGCAAGACATGACTTTTTTTTTTTTAATCACAAAAAATATGTACAATATGAAAAATATAAAAGTACAAGAATCAGGTATTAAAAATAGAATTATGCAAATAATTATACACAGCTAAATATAAGTTATACAATATAAACAAACTTAACCAAAATATACAGATAAGTAATAACAGTAAACAGAGTAAACCAATTAACAAACAGACAAATAACTAACTAAAAAAGTAAAATAAATAAAAAAATTATATAGCACAAAATACTAATATAGAAAGAAAGAAAGAAGAGAAGAGAAAAGCGAGAGAGAGAAAAATAAATCACAGTTGTTCCATCGATTACATCAGAATGTCGAGACAATAGCGAAGCAGATTTATGATTTTCTATTAACTTTAAGGAGTTTAAGAGGTGTTGTATTTCACAGAGGAAAGGTGATAGTTTAGGAGATGATTTTAGCGAATTTACATTTATGGATGTAGAATTTACCCATTAAAATATCAAAGTTACCAATGTATTCAAGTGATTTATTATTATTATAGTTCTGAATCAAATTAAATATATAGTTTCCAAGTTGCTGCCAGAATGCTTGTACCACTCCACAAGTAAAAAAAAAAAAAGATGAGGAATACATTCTTTCTGAAGGTTGCAGAAAGTACACAGGTCCACTGTGTCCACATATTTATCAATTATGGAATTAACCGGGTAAATACAGTGTAATATTTTAAAGTGAAGTTCTTTAACTTTGTTTGAAATAGGATATATATATGTAATGAGCTATGATTTTTTTCCAGTTGATATTATCAATTATTGAGGCCCAATAAAATTAGCTTTTTGGAACATTCTTGTTTAAATTATGAATACTTTGACGTATAGGTATCAGTGACGAGAACACTTCCAATGATGTAGTTGCTATTTCATAAGCACTAAGATGGCATTTTATAAAGTTGTAGTAAGCCACTTGGAATAGCATTAATAACTGATTTATATTCTCTAAATGGAATAGGAAAATCGAATTTGTTCATAAATTGTTAATATGCAAGAACAGCGCAGGTAAGACATGACTACTGTAAACAAATACGAGTATATGATGAAGCTGAGAATTAAAGAACTATATATGTTATATAAAAGCAATATTACAATCGACGTCGTGATGTTTTACTGAACATGAGAAATTTTGCTAAGGCTCAGAGAGGGACCTGGGTATGCTGATTAAATAAAATACATTTCCCACAATTCTTTGCACAAGGCTGTATGTCAGGCTCCGCCCCCCACTAGCAAGGCCAAGGCGTATGCGGACGCTGAAAGGAGGAACACGCAGCGGTTCCGGCAGCTTTACAGTGTCGGGAGAATTGTTCAGTAACGTCTGCAATTCAGTAACGTGTGTAGTTTAGGTTTCTGTTATGGGTAAACAGGGTGTTCTGATTATTGTAATAAATTAATCTGTTTGTTAAAACAAACTCTTGTTTTTGGTCAGTTTGCTAATGCTAGTCAGGCTATTGAAAAAGCGACAGCAGCTCTATCAGAAAGTCCAGCGTTGCGAAGTGAGTGGCATGTTTATTTATTTTATAGCAATCCGACTAATGTCTGTTTACGTGATTTTGCATTTCTATAAACGTGGTATCACTAGTTCTATACATCTGCCGTAATGTAGAATGTTTGTCTGTACATTGGCTCAGAACTCTAAACCAGTCTCAGTGGGGTGGGCGGTATACCTGAACACACGGTTAACCGGTATAAATTTATCAACCGATAGAGATTTTGGTCTATCGTCTTAATCGCGGTTGAGATCACGTGACGTTGCACGTTACGTAACCACGCAATACACATTCTTCACTTCTATGGGAAGCCAAGCGCATCTAATTTGAGCCGGCGTGGGCAGATCAAATATCCAGAACCGGTGGATCGCGCAGTGCGGACCAACATGAGCAGCGCTGCTCGAATCACAAACCTGCGCGACGCTGATAGACATAGACCGCGCAGACCATCAAAATACATTTTACCCCGCTGGGATGCGCACGTACAAACCAGGCATGGCACGGCGGAAACAATATTAAACAGTCCTGACATTTGAAATAAATTGTTTTTAAATAAAAAAAACAATGGGTCGCAGGTTTGTGATTTGAGTGGCGCTGCTCAAGTTAATCCGCGCTGCGCGATCACGGGCCGCGTGAATAAACCAGATCATCATCTCTGCGCTATCCAAATATTTGGTTCAATCGGGTGTAAAAACAATAAAAACGAGAGCACACAAAATCCTTATCAACTGTTTATTCTCCTTTATTCACAAAAACAAACTGACACTCTAGAAAGTGTCTAGAAAGTGCGCATGCGCCTTTTGCCCTTCTACGGCAAGCCCCGAGGGGATAAAAACCTCACACACACGTATGCACCTCACGAGCGTCTGTGCATCTAACGTTAGTACAATATAACAAAATCAAATTAGGTCTGTTACACATCCAATCGAATACGGCCAAAGTAAAAAAAAATGTGGCAAACCTCAGTTTAAATAAAATTACATTATGTAAAACAGTTTCTTTGTGTTTGAATTTTTATTTATGCATTTTCAGATACAAATTGCTATGTTGTGATGTACAGTGGTGTGAAAAACTATTTGCCCCCCTCCTGATTTCTTATTCTTTTGCATGTTTGTCACACAAAATGTTTCTGATCATCAAACACATTTAACTATTAGTCAAAGATAACACAAGTAAACACAAAATGCAGTTTTTAAATGAGGGGTTTTATTATTTAGGGAGAAAAAAAATCCAAACCTACATGGCCCTGTGTGAAAAAGTAATTGCCCCCTGAACCTAATAACTGGTTGGGCCACACTTAGCAGCAATAACTGCAATCAAGCGTTTGCGATAACTTGCAACGAGTCTTTACAACGCTCTGGAGGAATTTTGGCCCACTCATCTTTGCAGAATTGTTGTAATTCAGCTTTATTTGAGGGTTTTCTAGCATGAACCGCCTTTTTAAGGTCATGCCACAACATCTCAACAGGATTCAGGTCAGGACTTTGACTAGGCCACTCCAAAGTCTTCATTTTGTTTTTCTTCAGCCATTCAGAGGTGGATTTGCTGGTGTGTTTTGGGTCATTGTCCTGCTGCAGCACCCAAGATCGCTTCAGCTTGAGTTGACGAACAGATGGCCGGACATTCTCCTTCAGGATTTTTTGGTAGACAGTAGAATTCATGGTTCCATCTATCACAGCAAGCCTTCCAGGTCCTGAAGTAGCAAAACAACCCCAGACCATCACACTACCACCACCATATTTTACTGTAGGTATGATGTTTATTTTTCTGAAATGCTGTGTTACTTTTACGCCAGATGTAACGGGACACGCACCTTCCAAAAAGTTAAACTTTTGTCTCGTCGGTCCACAAGGTATTTTCCCAAAAGTCTTGGCAATCATTGAGATGTTTTTTAGCAAAATTGAGATGAGCCTTAATGTTCTTTTTGCTTAAAAGTGGTTTGCGCCTTGGAAATCTGCCATGCAGGCCGTTTTTGCCCAGTCTCTTTCTTATGGTGGAGTCGTGAACACGGACCTTAATTGAGGCAAGTGAGGCCTGCAGTTCTTTAGATGTTGTCCTGGGGTCTTTTGTGGCCTCTCGGATGAGTCGTCTCTGCGCTCTTGGGGTAATTTTGGTCGGTCGGCCACTCCTGGGAAGGTTCACCACTGATCCATGTTTTTGCCATTTGTGGATAATGGCTCTCACTGTGGTTCGCTGGAGTCCCAAAGCTTTAGAAATGGCTTTATAACCTTTACCAGACTGATAGATCTCAATTACGTTTGTTCTCATTTGTTCCTGAATTTCTTTGGATCTTGGCATGATGTCTAGCTTTTGAGGTGCTTTTGGTCTACTTCTCTGTGTCAGGTAGCTCCTATTGAAGTGATTTCTTGATTGAAACAGGTGTGGCAGTAATCAGGCCTGGGGGTGACTACAGAAATTGAACTCAGGTGTGATAAACCACAATTAAGTTATTTTTTAACAAGGGGGGCAATCACTTTTTCACACAGGGCCATGTAGATTTGGAGTTTTTTTTTCTCCCTTAATAACGTAAACCTTCATTTAAAAACTGCATTTTGTGTTCAATTATGTTATCTTTGACTAATAGTTAACGGTTTTTGATGAGCAGAAACTTTTAAGTGTGACAAACATGCAAAAGAATAAGAAATCAGGAAGGGGGCAAATAGTTTTTCACACCACTGTATATCGTTATCGAGGTAGAAAATTGGTCCTACCATGATAGATTTTGGTTATATCGCCCACCCCTAATCTACCGTAAAATAAGATACTTGTTCAATTTAAGCAAACACCTGCATCAATATGTATATTAATTAGAAAACTTAAGCTGAATATTTGTACTGCGATTAGTTAATATTTTTACTGCGGAAGTTGTAGTGCTGAAGTGGTATAAGTGAATTTTAATGTGCTGGAGTTGCTTTAAGACAAAATGTGATCTTTATCTGAACTCGCACATTCTCATGAACAGTAACTCTCTTAGGAAGAAAGGCCTTCAGGAAGTTTTCCATGCCACTGTTGCCCTTGCTTATAATAATAATCTAGTCATTTTGACTCAGACATATTTTCAGAGACATTTCCTAGCGTTGTCCCTAATTTTCTTTTGAGTCTGTAAAAAAGTGTTGTGTGTATATATACAGTATATACTGCAACGTAAGAGCTTTAAAAATATATTTTTTAATTGTCAATTAATTTATCAATTTATAAAGTGAGCAAACAGAAGAAGTCAAATCAATAATTGGTGTGACTACCCTCTGGCTTCAGCATCAGTTCTTACACTTACACTCTTACACAAAGTCAGGGATTTGTAGCATCAGAGTCAGGTGTATCATTAACCCAAGCAAATATAATGCTACTAAATTGAGGTTGTGGAAGAAAATTTCATATCACAGGTATCATGCACTGTGGCAAGACTGAGCACTGCCTCAAGATACAAACTTGTTATACTGCATTAACAATGGTTTTCTCAGGCAATGATTTCAAAGATGACTGAGGTTGCACAATGTGCTGTTCAGGTTATTTTGGCAATGTTGAGGACCCTAGACACAGTGGATGGCCAAGGAATCCTCATACAGCAGATGAAGGACACATCATGCTTACTTCCCTTCGACATCAAATAATTGGCAGAAGGCTGTTGGTCCCATGTATGCCCATCTATTATTTAGAAGTCTGGATAGAAGTGATCTTCATGAAAGAAGTTTAGTCCAAAATTCATACCTTCAAAGTGAAAACAAGGCTTAACTATGCACAAAAACATAGGCAGGAAAATGCCAGCATTTGCTCTCGACTGATGACTAAATGTTTTTAAATATTTGGCTGTAGCAAGAGGCAAGTTGTTTGCTGAAGGGCTGGAGAGTAGTATCATAATGAATCTCTGTAGGCAACAGTGAAGCATGGTGAAGGTTCCTTGAATGTTTGGGGCTGTGTATGTATGTGTGTGTATTAGGGATGAGCATTTTTGTTCATATTTAATTTCGAGTAATCCACAGGTTTGAGAACGAGTACTCGATTAATTGGGGGTGGAGTTTAAACAAGGGGCGGGTCGTTTGCGTCACAGTATACAGTAAACATTTAAAAGAAATAACAGCATGAGGTGAAGCTAAAGCGCTTTTTCTACATGACGCATAGTATATAGAATTAATCACATAGCCTAGATACATAGATATGTAAATGTTATATTATAAATTGTATTTGTATCTACACAAAATGCATGTGAGCTTGAACTACGTGCCAATCATAAAGTAGTGGATGCGCTTCTCCCGTTACTTTAAAACAACGGCAACTGAAGGGATCCCCCTTGTTGGCGCTACAGAGCTTCCAGAACAGGGACGCGGGCCGACTCTGTGCCACCGCTCTTTTTTCGCTCGCGTCTCCTCCTCGCTCAGTGTGATCTCACTGATAAAGCGCTGCCGGAGCAGAGTGAATCCGGTATGTCTCCCAGAGTCCTTCCTTCTCGAAAATCTGCGTCTTTGCTGGGGCACTCTCGCCCTAACACCTCAGTTAAACCCGTCCCCGCGGCAACTGAAGCACCCCCCCCCCCCCCCAGTATTATGTGCATTTGCAAAACCCATTAAGCACCACGATAAAACTGGCTTTCATGAAGACCATCCTAAGAAAGCAGGACCAAAACTTAACTAATTTTTGAGTGTCAAAAATTATAAATTTACAGCAACTCAGATTAGAGCCATTATGAGTGCTTTACATAGCATTTGTAGCAGACGCATCTCGACATCAACCATTCAGAGGAGCTTATTGCATATTTTGGATGCCTTCATCATTGTTTTACAATGTAGAAAGAACATTGAATTAGATTCATTGTGTCCAAACTGTGGAATGGTAATGTATATAAAAGTTTTGTATATTTTTCAACACAAAACTATAAACTTTGCTATGAGACATCCAAGACTATGTTGAGCAGCTCATGAGTGTGTGGATCACTATACTTTTCTTTAAGCTATTTTTTTCTTAATTGATCATGTGAGATCTCGATCATCTTCCTGCACTGACATCATTGTCTCAAAAAGATGAGACTAAGGAGATAGTAATGTACTGCTCTCCTGAGAGAGCATCAGTAAAGTGTGCTAGTGGAGTGAGCGTCTTGTTGATCACTTCAAGGACTTCAATATCATGCCAGGTTGGTGTCCGGTGTCTAGCCTTCCGGTTAGAGGTGAGAACATGCCCAATAGCAGTTGCTGTTCAAGGATGCTCTGGACCATAGTTTGTCGAGATCCGCATCTTGTTGGACATTCCATTCTAAGCTGGTGTTCAGGCAGGTTGAGCTCTTTCTGGGCAAGCTCTCTCCTCCGCTTCCAACTATGGCTGAAGTAGGCCACAAGCTTTTTGCAAAGACCCACAGCACGTTCAATTAGGCCTGGGCGATAAAATGATAACGATATGTTTCGCGATAGACACGTGATCGATATCAATAAAAAATGTGTTCGATAGAATGATATTTTTTTTATTCTTTGTCGGAAGGAAACAGAGGTCGCGTAGCTAGTTTGGTTGCTGTCATGTGCACTCGCTCCGCGATCCACGGTCACGGTTCAGGAAGCATTAAAGGAGACAAGATGGCGTTGACATTGGTACCCGCCAAATGCGGGTAAAATTCGGTTGGTAATAACTTTAGTCTCACTAGCCACATTGTAGTTTATTCTTTGGTATGACAATTGTTATGTTTGCATCAATATGCACAACTAACATCTATAATATTACTTGCTTTTTGTGTGAAACAATAGGTTACTTGCGTAACCCCGGTTCTCTGATAGCATTAAGTGAGGTGTCTCACTATGGGATACGCCCCTTCCGCGTATTCTTCAGAAGCCCTATTACATTACGCCAGCCCCAATTGGCTGGCAGATGTGACGTCGTGTCCTGGCGTGGCCTTCCCCCCCCCCCCCCCCCCCCGTATAAAGGGGGCAGCACGACGTCACTTCGCTATTCAAAACAAGCAACCTCTTCCTCGCTTCACACAGCAAGGAGGGTGATCTGGTGAGACACCTCACTTAATGCTATCAGAGAACCGGGGTTACGCAAGTAACCTATTGTTCTCTTTCAAGCATACGTTTCGGTGTCTCACTATGGGATATCCTAACTCCCGTATTGTCAGATAGCCTGTCTTGAAGTCTGCCAACCATAACCAACACATTCAGGGCTGAACGAATTTAGTTCGTAGATTCTGTGCTTACACTCAGTACTGCGTGAGCTAGAGTCTGAGCTGTAACATCTAATTTATAAAATCTGGCGAATGTGTGCGGCGATGACCAGTTCGCCGCTTCACAGATATCCTGTAATGTGACTCCTTTAAATAGAGCCCATGAACTTGACATTCCCCTTGTTGAGTGCGCGCGTAAACCAGTTGGGGGTTCGAGACCCTTACTGGAGTATGCCAGCGAAATAGCCTCCACTATCCAATGCGATAAACGTTGCTTAGTGATCGGCTTCCCCGTGCGAGGTTTCACCCAAGAAACGAACAGCTGATCGCTCTCCCTTAAACCTCTGGTTCGCTCTGTATAGATGCGTAAAGCGCGCACTGGGCACAGTGTATTCAACTTTTGCTGCTCTGATGATGCAAAAGGGGGAGGATGGAAGGCCCTCAGCTCAAGAGGGCTTATAGCATTAATGACCTTAGGCATGAATGCGGGATTAGGTTTCATAACTACTCCTGCATCTCCAGACATGAACTGTAAACATGCTGGATGCACAGAAAACGCATGAATCTCACTCACGCGCTTCGCTGAGACCAAGGCAATCAATAGCGCAGTCTTGAAGGACAGTGCCTTGAAATCAATCTTGTCTAGCGGTTCAAATGGGGACGTGGATAATGCATCAAGCACCAATCCCAGGTCCCATGATGGGGTAAGTGGTTTTGACACTGGCAGGGCGCGGCGCGCGCCCTTCATGAATCTGCATATCAAAGGATGTTGGCCCACCGTTTTATTATCCCAACCGATGTGGCACGCAGATATAGCAGCCAGAAACACTTTTATGGTTGAGAACGCTCTGCCTTTCTCTATCATTTCCTGCAGAAATGAGAGAATCACTGCCACTGAACACTGAAAGGGAATCTCATGCCTAGCTGTGCACCAGCGCTCAAACACATTCCATTTGCAGTCGTAGAGAGACCTAGTCGATGCTGCTCTGGCGTTCTGTATAGTCTTGATGACACTGTCGGGCAGGCCAGTCTTACTTAAATTGTACCACTCACCGGCCAGGCCCATAGTGCCAGTCGTTCCGGGTGAGGGTGGAAGATCTCCCCCCCCCTCCTGTGACAGGAGGTCTCTGCGCTGCGGGAGAGACCACGGTTCGCCGTCTAGCATATGCATGATCTCCGCAAGCCAGTGTTTCCCTGGCCATCTCGGAGCTATTAGTATTATTTTCAGACCTTCCTCTCTTACTCTGCAGAGAGTTGGTGCTATCAGCGCTATTGGCGGAAACGCGTATAGGAGAGTGCGAGGCCACTCGTGTGCTAGCGCATCTATCCCCAGGGGCGCGCTCCGGTCCTTCAGGGAAAAAAACAGGTGACATTGGGCATTGTCTTTGGACGCGAACAGATCCACTGTCGCTCTGCCATATATGCTCCAGATCTGTTCGATCACTTCGCTGTTCAGTTTCCACTCCCCATAGGAGGGATTTCCCCTGGACAGCAGATCTGCGCCCCGATTCATCACACCCTGTACGTGTGTCGCTCTCAGGGATAAAAGGTTGACACTGCCCCATAAAATCAGTCTGCGTGCTAGCGTGTGCAGCAGAAGTGATCTGAGGCCCCCCTGACGATTTATGTACGCTACAACTGTAGTGTTGTCCGTTCTCACAAGAACATGATTTCCTCTCAGAAAAGGAAGAAAATGTTTTAGTGTCAGAAAGACAGCTAGCATTTCCAGATAGTTTATGTGAAGATTGGTCATGTGCCGACCCCATCTCCCATTCACTATTCTGCCTTCGTGAATGCCCCCCCAACCGGATAACGACGCATCCGTTGTTATCATCTTTCTGTGTCGGACCACGCCCATGGCGACCCCTTCGATCAGGAAATTCGGGTGTCTCCACTGGCGTAGTGCTAGAACCGCCTCTGACGTCACTCTTACCCTTCTCCGTGAGTGACGTGCTGGGTCCAGCCCCTGAGACGCCACCCAGCGTTGAAATTCCCTCATATGCAGTCTGCCTAGGGGAATAACCATCAGGGCTGATGCCATCAGTCCTAGTAGTCTGAGGCATGTGCGAAAGCAAACTTTGTGTTCTCTCTGAAATTGTGTCATGCAGGAGGTGAATCTTTTCACCCTGTCTGTGGAGAGTCGTGCTCTGAACTTCACTGAGTCCAGCGCCAGTCCCAGATACGTTATGGATTGTGTGGGAATTAAAACACTCTTTTCTGTGTTTAATCTTAGCCCCAGCTCCTGTATGTGTTCCATAAGCATAGCTGTGTGTTCTCTCGCTTCCTGTTCCGAGCGGGCTGTCACGAGCCAGTCGTCTATGTAAGTAGCGAGACGAATGCCTTTTTCTCTGAGCGGAGTCAGTGCCGCTTCTGTGCATTTCACAAATACTCTGGGACTGAGGGACAAGCCGAATGGTAGCACCAGATATTCGTATACCACACCAAGGAAGGCAAATCTCAGAAACTTCCTGTGGGGTGGGTATATGTTTATGTGAAAATATGCGTCCTTCAGGTCGATCGATGTAAACCAATCTCCCTGGCGCACTATTTTCAGGAGTGTAGAGTGAGTGAGCATTCTGAACTTGTATTTCTTTAGGTATACATTCAGCGCGCGCAGATCTAGTATCGGGCGGAGGGTTTGAGTCCCTTTCTTTGGAACGAGAAAGTATCTCGAGTAAAACCCGCTGTGGCTCTCTTCTGGTGGAACCACTCTTATTGCCCTTTTGTTCAACAGAGAGGAAATTTCCTCTTGAAGGACCTGTTTCAGTTCCCCTCGCACCTGGGAATGAATTATCCCTCTGAAGGCTGGGGGGGAAAACGCGAATTGCAGTCTGTACCCGAATTGTATTGTTTTCAATACCCAGCGGGACTGTGTGCATTTGCGCCAACTGCTTATCTGCAGTGTTTTGGCGCCATCGTGCGGCTGAATCTTGAACTGTTCCGTGGCCTGTACTGCGCATGCGCGAGCACTTAGCGCTGTGACAGTGTCTGTGCGCCCCATCGCCTCTGTGAGAGCGAAAGCTCCCCGAGGCGATGTTATATTGTGCTTTATTGTCATGTTTTTCAACATTTTTTGGGGAGATATTTTTTGTAACATATTTTTTGGGGGGTACAGTGAAAACTTTATTTGGTTTTGAGTGTAGCCTGTGCTTGTGACACATTGCTGCGTGCACACCGCTGCACTGTCCCATTTCCTCTTCACTGCCACTCTTCCCTTTGCCCTGCCGGGCTCTCCCCGCCACACAGAACAATTGCGGACTCTGGAACTTGTCCTTAGAACTTTGTGAGGGTCGGGAACTAGCGAACTGTGGTGCTGTTGGTTCCCTTCCTGACGAAAGACCCCGTCAAACGGCCTTCTTCTTCCTCCTCACTCCCTGAAGTTGGGGTTGAGGGTGAGGCTGAGGCGCAGGCTGGGTCGTTTGAGCTGCCGCTGGCTGATAGCTCTTTCTCTGCCAGGGAGCTCTCTGCTCCACGACCCCGGTTTGGCCAGCTGCACTCGTCGTCGGTCTCTGCCGTTTTGGAATGCGATAGCTGGGGGGAGGGCGGGCTGTGACCTGCGCAAAGGACTGACGAAACGGCGGGGGGGGGTGCTGCTTGCGTCTTCCTGGGCATGCAGAGCTGTAGCGCTTCGTCATCCCGCTTCTTCTCCTCGCATCTCTTCTGCATGCGGCTTAAAGCCGAGCCGAAGATGCCTTCTGCCACCACCGGTGCATCCAGGATTGACTCTTTCTCTCTGTCAGAGAGATTTGTCAGATTGAGCCACCGTCCTCGTTCCTGGATGACCATAGTGGCCATAGCCTTCCCCGCGGCTTGCACCGCACACCTCTGAAGCCTCAGGGAGAGATCCATAACGACACAGATCTCCTCCCAATGTGTCTGACCTGGTGTGGTCGAGGCTTCGTCCTGCAGCTCCGCCTGGTAAGCGGTCAGCAGGGAGGTTGCATTTAGGGCTCTGGCACAGAGCGCGACTGCCTTGTATGCGCGTTCAGTCATGCTTGACTGAAAGCGCTCTGCCTTCGATGGCAGCGACGGATTTACAGCCGCCGCGTGTCTCGGGAGCAGGTGCGCAGCCACTAGCTGTTCCATGGGGGGCATCCTGAAAAGTCCTGCCTTTTCCATCCCGTCCACGTCCAATGCAGACCCTCCCTGCACTGGCACCTTGCTAGTGAAAGGTTTATCCTTCCATGTCACCGCGAGCTCCTCCAAGAGCTCTGGGAAGACTGGAAGGAGCTGCCGTGCCGCCCGTTTCGCTCTCGGCAGCCTCTTGCCCTCGTAGCGAGACTTTACAGTCTCCGCTACCCCGTTTGGCCACTGGATGTCGAGCTTCTCCGCGGCGCGTTTGCACACGTCCTGTAGGTCGACGCTAAGGACCGGGGATGGTGCCCCGTCCATAGCTCCAGCGGCTCCCGTCGTGGCAAGAAGTTGCTCCGAGTGCACGGGTGGGAGGAAAGGGGAGTCCTCGAACTCCTCCTCCTCCTCCGATAGGAGAAAGTCGGACTGGCCGTCTTCCTCAAACTCGAGCTCGCCTTCCTCCTCATCAGTGCTGAGCACACCGGGCAGAGGAGCGCAGGCGTCGAGCTGTTCGCCCCACGATAAAGCTGCTGTGGTGGGCAGCTCTACAGGGATGGATACCTGTGGGGTGGTAGCTGGAGTGGGGCTAGGCGAAAGAAGCGGGTCGAGGCCTGAAAGGCTAGCTTGGCGCGCTAGCCTGCGACGAAGACTCTTCTTCGTGAAGCGCGCGCAGTGCTCGCAGGCACCGGGGTTGTCGACCGCCAGTTGGGCGTGTTTCAGCCCAAGACAAGCCGAGCAGACCTGGTGTGAGTCCTTGCCCGATATTTTATTTCCGCAAACGCAGAGTCGCGCGTCTCCTCCTTCCCTAGCCGTAGCCGTCTGCATTGCTGCAGCCATTATAAAGATAGGCTTCTGGTGTGAAGCGAGAAGAGGTTTTTGAATAGCGAAGTGACGTCGTGCTGCCCCCTTTATACGGGGGGGGGAAGGCCACGCCAGGGCACGACGTCACATCTGCCAGCCAATTGGGGCTGGCGTAATGTAATAGGGCTTCTGAAGAATACGCGGAAGGGGCGTATCCCATAGTGAGACACCGAAACGTATGCTTGAAAGAGAACAACCAGATGAAAAGAAACAGGCATGGAGAAAAACGGTATTCTTCTTTTACTGCACTCAGTGCACACGACACATATAGTATACAGCGCGGTATTGCCCCCTGGTGGCCCGCCAGTGAATTAACATCAAACTCAAATATATTACAACAATATATTTTTGTTGTAGTTTTCTCTAAAGGCATCTGATATAATAAATGCATTGCACTATTTTATTACACTTTATTAAGCATTTCTTATATTTTCATTAAATTTTGCACCTTAAATTTTGCACCTTAAAACTTTAGACTTATGTTTACATGTTAATTATTTGATTTTTTTCCATGGTTGTTGACATTTCTGTCTTAATAACTGATCGGACTATGATCATAGGAAGGTTAAGTTTAAATTAAAAATGTTTAAATGTAATATATTCTTCTCCTGGTCCTTATTTTAAATGGGTCATAAAAAATATCAATAATTATCGATATCGACCGATATGAAACACTGATATCGTGATACAGTTTTCAGCCATATCGCCCAGCCCTACGTTCAATCTGTGAATCTTTCAATGCATTTTCCACAAATAAAAATATACAGTTATCAATTCTGCAGTAAATTAATTTAACATTCCATTTAATTTTCTTTAATTAAATGTTAAAATTGCTATTAGAAATGCAATATAATTGGACAAAACAGGATAAACATAATTCTGTGCGTATACTTTCATTTTAAATAAAAGTAATTAGATAAAATGCACAGATTAAAATGTAGTCCAGATTAAAACAATGTCCATTTAAGCCTCAGAGTATAAAGGGTCGATTTATGCTCACATGGAACTCGCAACTGCTCATATGTATAATGAGAGAAAATGAAAGTCACCGCATACAGTTCACACACAAAAGACAGACAAATCACTGGTTTTTGGGAATCTGCTGTCAATATTCTCAGTCAGTGGAGTCAGAAGCAGCTCCATCAACTGTAAAAGATTTGAAAATTCTTCATGATCCAAAACACTTCACATTAACTTTATTAAAAAATTTGAGTAGCTGGCCGGTTGTCTTACAAAGCTAGCAGCAACCTGCAGCAAAGGGGCCCAATGGTAGCATCATGCCATGCTTATAATATTTGAGGCTCATCGTATAGAGTAAAGAGTCTAGTCATTAAGTGTCAATACCACTTGCTGTGTTATTTGGAGAAAATTTGTAAAGGTGAACAAGAAAACATGTTAAAATGATATAAAAGTCAGCTTTGCTTTAATAGACTCAGAATGGTCTGATAGCAACTAAACACACTTGCCTTAATTCCTAAATCTGTGTGCCTTTTCTGCAAAACATTCAATCTTCTGTTTATTTATGGTTTTGTTTCCATGGCAGATTTTACTTATCCGTGGCAGTTAAAAGGGATGGACAGTCTTGAAGAAAAAGCTACTGAAAGGATTCTACTAGAACCATACAATTACCTGCTGCAGCTACCAGGTAAACCATTTTAACCTTTTTTTTCTATCAGACAGACTGAAGAATACAATGGGTTGTGACAACTAATCTAATAAGAATATAATCAATTAGTAATGTACTACTTAAAATTTACAGTGTAAAAGTGCTCAAGGTGGATTTACAAGCTTTTGAACCAGGGGGTAATCAGTATTTCCCACATGATATTTTTTTTCTTTTTGTTTGTTTGTTTGCTTGTTTGTTTTTTTAATATATAAAAGGGGATAAACTTTGTGTTCCATCCGCAACCTGGGCATTTTTAATGTAAGCATACCAGCTGCCATGTGCAGTTAAAATTTGCATAGCAATATATCCTAATAACAGTGAGTTTCTTTTATAAAGCATTAACAGGATTTTTTTCTTTTATTACTTTCTGCGTTGCTGCACATTGAATAATATTGCCTAGTAATGATAGGAAGACAGCGATACTGTGCTTTATGGTAACACTGCATATTAAAGCAGTAAACGTACTAACTGAAGAAAGTCATTATTAGTTTCCACTAAGC
The DNA here is from genome assembly GCA_030522415.1 of Channallabes apus. NCBI lineage: Eukaryota > Metazoa > Chordata > Actinopteri > Siluriformes > Clariidae > Channallabes > Channallabes apus. The sequence continues at coordinate 33,585,110 of CM060118.1, forward strand.
TACATGATTAAATCTTGAATGAGAGACAGACTACGTAGGCTAATTGTTTTAAAATTGGAAACGTCTCCTACGGGGAGTGCCATCACAGCCATACTGTCTACACTGATTCTAGCCAAGTTTGCTGCTGGAAAGCAAATTTTAGTGCATACGAACATAAATACAGTGGTGTGAAAAACTATTTGCCCCCTTCCTGATTTCTTATTCTTTTGCATGTTTGTCACACTTAAATGTTTCTGCTCATCAAAAACCGTTAACTATTAGTCAAAGATAACATAATTGAACACAAAATGCAGTTTTTAAATGAAGGTTTACGTTATTAAGGGAGAAAAAAAACTCCAAATCTACATGGCCCTGTGTGAAAAAGTGATTGCCCCCCTTGTTAAAAAATAACTGTGGTTTATCACACCTGAGTTCAATTTCTGTAGTCACCCCCAGGCCTGATTACTGCCACACCTGTTTCAATCAAGAAATCACTTAAATAGGAGCTACCTGACACAGAGAAGTAGACCAAAAGCACCTCAAAAGCTAGACATCATGCCAAGATCCAAAGAAATTCAGGAACAAATGAGAACAAAAGTAATTGAGATCTATCAGTCTGGTAAAGGTTATAAAGCCATTTCTAAAGCTTTGGGACTCCAGCGAACCACAGTGAGAGCCATTATCCACAAATGGCAAAAATATGGAACAGTGGTGAACCTTCCCAGGAGTGGCTGGCCGACCAAAATTGCCCCAAGAGCGCAGAGACAACTCATCTGAGAGGCCACAAAAGACCCCAGGACAACATCTAAAGAACTGCAGGCCTCACTTGCCTCAATTAAGGTCCGTGTTCACGACTCCACCATAAGAAAGAGACTGGGCAAAAACGGCCTGCATGGCAGATTTCCAAGGCGCAAACCACTTTTAAGCAAAAAGAACATTAAGGCTCGTCTCAATTTTGCTAAAAAACATCTCAATGATTGCCAAGACTTTTGGGAAAATACCTTGTGGACCGACGAGACAAAAGTTGAACTTTTTGGACGGTGCGTCCAAAATGGAGAAATGGAGAAAAAAAGAACATCACACCAACAGCAAAATATGGTGGTGGTAGTGTGATGGTCTGGGGTTGTTTTGTTGCTTCAGGACCTGGAAGGCTTGCTGTGATAGATGGAACCATGAATTCTACTGTCTACCAAAAAATCCTGAAGGAGAATGTCCGGCCATCTGTTCGTCAACTCAAGCTGAAGCGATCTTGGGTGCTGCAGCAGGACAATGACCCAAAACACACCAGCAAATTCACCTCTGAATGGCTGAAGAAAAACAAAATGAAGACTTTGGAGTGGCCTAGTCAAAGTCCTGACCTGAATCCTATTGAGATGTTGTGGCATGACCTTAAAAAGGCGGTTCATGCTAGAAAACCCTCAAATAAAGCTGAATTACAACAATTCTGCAAAGATGAGTGGGCCAAAATTCCTCCAGAGCGCTGTAAAAGACTCGTTGCAAGTTATCGCAAACGCTTGATTGCAGTTATTGCTGCTAAGGGTGGCCCAGCCAGTTATTAGGTTCAGGGGGCAATTACTTTTTCACACAGGGCCATGTAGGTTTGGATTTTTTTTTCTCCCTAAATAATAAAACCCCTCATTTAAAAACTGCATTTTGTGTTTACTTGTGTTATCTTTGACTAATAGTTAAATGTGTTTGATGAGCAGAAACATTTAAGTGTGACAAACATGCAGAAGAATAAGAAATCAGGAGGGGGGCAAATAGTTTTTCACACCACTGTACATATTCATGTGATGCACATTTCAGCATTCCAAGCTGAATTCTAAACACTGTTATGTGTTTACTGTAACATTTGTGAAAAGTATTAAATAGTTGTGTTGTCAAGCACCATGTCTGGGTAAGCTCAGCAAGCTATCTACAGTATAGCAAGGCTCAGACAGACCAAGAGGCAACTACGTACCCAGCTACGTGAGCAACTGAGAGAGATGCGCACTGGAACTTAACATCTGTAATTGCTGACATTAAGGTGGAAAATACTACTTTACCATACTCCTATTCACTCTCATTGAGTTCCTGTTTTCATTTCTCCTGTCCCATAATTGTGCTTCATCCTCTCAAAATTTGTCCACTGATGGTTGCTTTTACACAATGATGAGCAGGGCATTATAATAACTTCAGTCGGTTAAGGCTGTGGGTTACTGAGTTACTGATCGGAAGGTCGGGGGTTCGAGCCCCAGCATTGCCTTGAACAAGGCCCTTAATCCTATCTGCTCCAGGTCGCTGTAAGCTGGCTGACCCTGCGCTCTGACCCCAGTTTCCTAATTGGGATATGCGAAGAAGACATTTCATTGTGCTGTAAAGTACCTGTGACAAATAATTGAACATTCTTCTTCTTGTCTGGATGGAAAGATAATATATATATATATATATATATATATATATATATAATTTTTTTTTTTTTTTTTTTTAAATACATAATAGTTTTTTTTATAACTGAATAACAAAAGATTTTGTAAAATATGATTTTGCTCAAATAGTGTTTTTCTGAGGTATGTCAAGCATCAAGTCATACTCTTGATTATGGCTGCGTGATCATGGCAAAAAATTATAATTACAATTATTTTGGTAAATTTTGTAAAGATAGCAGAATTACACAAAACATAAGGACACTAAGTAGATAAATTAAACTGCATCTGAAACAATGGAACAGTCAGAGTTTAACTCAACAGTTCTGTAAGTTTTTAGACAACCAAGCAAACCAACCCAAAATAAAAAGGCATTAGTTTTATAATGGGCAACGCGTATAAAATGTTTAATTTCATTAATGTAATGTGTTCTTCATAGGCAAACAAATCCGAACTAAACTGTCTCAAGCTTTCAACCACTGGCTCAGTGTACCTGAGGATAAACTTCAGGTACGTTTGTATTTTAAAACACCTTTTTTTTAGAGCATCAATGTCTTTTAATTAAGACTGACAAAAATATTTTATTTCATTTAATTGACCTTTTCAAGCTTTTCCTGTTTTTGTGTGTGATGTTGCAGCCAGATGTTTATGATGATGTACACTTGCCATCCACTTTAATGAGAGCACCTTTACATCTTTTTTTTAAATTTTTTTTATCAGTGTAGATTCTCAGTCATTAAAGTGCAGTTGGCTAAAAGTTGGGTGCTTATTGGACTTCCTTTTGTTGCTTTGAATTTTTTAAGTACTCATTTAAGTAGCTTCTTCTGTCAAAGAATGTTTGGTTAGCGAACCCAGATGTATCCTTCATGGCTGTTTCTCGCCTGACCTAAATAGGCTTAATGACTGATTAGAGAATGTGAGAATAAAGAGGATGTAATTGTCACAAGTCCCCTATGACTCTAAAAGCAGACAATATGCATGGCTTCCCTGATGGATGTGTGAAGTATTCTTAATCCTCAAAGGGATGGATGAAGGGGCAGCATGGAAAATGGGAGAGAGGTCATGACAGAGGCCTCTACCTCTGTTGACGGAATGGTTTTCCACTTTTGCCATTCGTCAAATAATCTGTTAAGAACATAAGGATTAAGAAGATGCCACACCAGGGAGGCCAAACCTAATGACCCATCAGATCTTAATGATTCTCTGTTTTTCTCATCTTCTCTAATGTCCAACAATTAGCCTATTCCAGTCGGTTGAGAAACAGCCCTGGAGGTTATATTTGGAGTCTCTAATGCCTCTTTTCCACTGCATAGTACGGCACGACACGGTTCAGTTCAACTCACTTCGGTTCGGCTCAGTTCGGCTCGGTTTGCGCTTCCACTGCAGTTTAGTAACGCTTTAGAGTGGGCGGGATTATTCACGTGTCGTTATAGTCGCGGCGCCGCTACTGCCGTGACATCATCGTAAACACGCCACAAACAAACGCACAACAATGGAGCATATCGACGGCATGGTGTTCTTCATTCTCAGCATGTGGATGTTTTTTAACAGCGAGACGAAGGAGTTTGTTTCAAAAGAGGCTGATGGCAGCCAAAGAAAATTTTCGTTTAATACAAAAAGGTGCGTCCGATCCTTCTCTGGCTGTTTCTAAATATAGCGGTTCTGTTGCGTCTCATGGCGCAAGTTCGGTGACGCAGTAATGACGATATCAGTGGCCAGCAGAGTTTACACGTCACGTTTTGGTAACGGTTCGGCGTGCTTGGAACCTCGGCTGAGGTGGTACTAAAAAAAGGACCAGGTACCAGGTACTGTTCCCAGTGGAAAACCCCCCAAAAGTGAGCTGAACTGAACCGTGTCGTGCCGTACTATGCAGTGGAAAAGCGCCATAACCAACCATTTCACAAACTAAAGAAGCTACTTGGATAAGTAGTGAAACTTTTCCAAACCAACAAAAGTGAAGTTGACATGATTTAATTTCTAGACTATACACCTGTACTTTTCAGCAGTTATCCAACCATTCAATTATGAGGAAGCATCACAATGCATAGAATCATGCAGCTATAGATCAAGATACCTTCAGTTAAGGGTGAAAGAGTGACTTTAATGATCATATGATTGTTGGTAGCAGATGATGTGGTTCAGAAACTGCTTATCTGCTTATCAGAGAATTCTGTGAAAAACAAAAGATAAAACATTTAGTGAAAGTTGTGTGACTTGAATTGATTAAATGTGAGCTTGTTGATTAAATAGGTCCGAGGAAAGCATCCAGATGAGGGAGTATATAGTAATTGGCTTGTTTTAAAACCTTAGTGAGCAGAAAAACATCTCTGCATACACATCTGACATTTAGTTTGATGGTCTACAAAAGCTGAACCCCACATTGGTTTCCATTCTTGTCGCCCAACAGAATTGAGGCCTAATAAGCTCAACTGATTCACCTCATGGGTTGATGTGTTTGCATTCCGAGATGCTTTTCTACTCAACACATTTGTAAAGAGTGCTTATTTGAGTTGCTATAGACTTTAATTGAATGTCTAGTACTGCCTGTTTAAGTTACAGTGGACTTCCTGTCAGCTCAGACTAGTCTGGCCATTCTCCTCTGATCTCCCCAAACGTTAAGGTGTTTCAGTCTAGCTGTTTTTCTGAACCATTCTGTGTAATCTCTAGAGACTGGTGTGCATTTGTGTGCAGGTGTGTGTTTGAGTGAATGAAAATCCTTGATCAATACTTTATTAAATACTCAAACCAGTCCATCTGATATCAGAAACAACACCACAGCTGAGGTCATAGAGACCACGTTCTTCTCTATTCTGATGTGTGATGATTGACAGATGCTTGTAGTCTGTCTTTACTTACATGAATGTAAGCATTGTGCTGCTGCAAGATGATTGGATAGCTGCATTAATGAGCAGCTTGTGTAGGTATTACTGTTAAAGTGAATACACAGGTCAACTACACAGGCATACATGGGCATATTTGCTTGAAATTTGACTATACTGTTCACTGGTTAAGGAGGAAAATTTGCATCACTCATTTCTGCTAGCTAATTTGCCTCTTGCTATCCAATGTTAATGTGATTGACATGTTCTCCCCCAACTGCATAGATGGAAAATTGTGTATTACCAGTGGTAAAGATTTTAACCATTCTGTCTGCAAATAAATTAGCACCTTGCCCCTTTTTATTGTCCATTTATTGGTAATTATTTTAAATGATGATTGAATGATTGCTTCAGACAACACTTGATGATAGAAAGAGTTTTGTTATGATGTATTATAAAGTAGCAGTATTTAATTAAATTATTAAACAATCTTAGATTTGTAAAAGAAAGCCCTACTTTTTTCTCTTTCTTTTTGCAGGTTATCATTGAGGTAACAGAAATGCTGCACAATGCCAGTCTCTTGATAGATGACATTGAGGACAGCTCTAAGTTGCGGCGTGGTTTTCCTGTAGCTCACAGCATCTATGGCGTCCCATCCGTTATAAACTCTGCAAACTATGTCTACTTCCTGGGCCTAGAGAAAGTGCTGACACTGGAACACCCTGAAGCCGTGCATGTATTCACTCGTCAGCTTCTGGAGCTACACCGTGGACAGGGCCTGGACATCCACTGGCGTGACACATACACTTGCCCGAGTGAAGCAGAGTACTGTGGCATGGTACTGCGCAAGACTGGTGGTTTGTTTGGGCTGGCAGTGGGCCTCATGCAGCTCTTCTCAGAATGGAGCTGTGACCTCAAGCCCTTACTAGACACGCTCGGGCTCTTGTTCCAGATACGTGATGACTATGCCAACCTCTGCTCACGTGAATATGGTGCAAATAAGAGCTTTTGTGAAGACCTGACTGAGGGCAAATTCTCTTTTCCCACTATCCATGCCATCCATACACAGATCCATAGCACACAGGTGCAGAATATCCTACGCCAGCGCACTGAGGATGAAGATGTCAAGCGTTACTGTGTTGATTATTTGGAGAAAGTGGGCTCCTTTGCTTACACCAGGCAGAAGCTACAGGAGCTAGAGAAGGAGGCATACAGGCTGATTGCAGAACTAGGAGGTAACCCAGAACTGGAAGGACTTATAGAACATCTCAGCCACATTTACAAAGAATGAAAGGAAGCAGATTCTTCTAATCAGTGTTCAGATAGAAACTGACCAAAGAACAGAACCTTGTCACTCCTGAAGTTCTCATCTGTCACCGAACTTATCCCTCTTCATTTTTTTCTATTACTCTATGTTCATTTTGGCAACAGTGAGAATAAATGTCTTTTAATATTGCACTTCTTTTGCTTATTTTTTAAATAAATCAGTATCACCTCAGTTTTGAGATACATTAAAACAATTAACGTACAAACATTTTCTAATCTTCGTGCCTATAGTTTCCTGTCCTTTCTGTTGTGACTGTGTCCTACAAGGGCAAAAAAGTCCTGAGCAAACAGCTCATTAAATTTAAATATCTTCAGTGTATAGAAAAAAACTGAATTGACTTTGCCATTCCAATATATCCTAAGGGGGACTGTAAATGTGCTGATGGAAGACATTTTACAAAAAATTCCCTTTTAGTGGAATTGGACACAAGATTACTTTAAAATGGATTGTATATTCTGACAATTTACAGTGCGGTGGACATTGTAAATAATTTAAATTAAATAAGCAAACATTATTCACTGAAATGGAGGTTGCTGGTTAACAAATCAGAAAAATCAAAAAGATAAGATTGCTCAAATTCTACGAGTTTCCATATATACATGACTATATGCATGTTGACTTACATGTTTGTGTGTATATATAATATGTATTTAGTCAATATGTTTATAGTCGGGTATATACGGAACCTTTTAGGACTTCGATTGATTTTTCTGATGTATTGATGTGTATATATATACAGATACAGATATTTGATGTATAGCTATGTATGCTAAAGCCTGATGACAGTTAGCATACAGTGGTGTGAAAAACTATTTGCCCCCTTCCTGATTTCTTATCCTTTTGCATGTTTGTCACACTTAAATGTTTCTGCTCATCAAAAACCGTTAACTATTAGTCAAAGATAACATAATTGAACATAAAATGCAGTTTTTAAATGAAGGTTTACATTATTAAGGGAGAAAAAAAACTCCAAATCTACATGGCCCTGTGTGAAAAAGTGATTGCCCCCCTTGTTAAAAAATAACTTAACTGTGGTTTATCACACGTGAGTTCAATTTCTGTAGTCACCCCCAGGCCTGATTACTGCCACACCTGTTTCAATCAAGATATCACTTAAATAGGAGCTACCTGACACAGAGAAGTAGACCAAAAGCACCTCAAAAGCTAGACATCATGTCAAGATCCAAAGAAATTCAGGAACAAATGAGAACAAAAGTAATTGAGATCTATCAGTCTGGTAAAGGTTATAAAGCCATTTCTAAAGCTTTGGGACTCCAGCGAACCACAGTGAGAGCCATTATCCACAAATGGCAAAAACATGGAACAGTGGTGAACCTTCCCAGTAGTGGCCGGCCGACCAAAATTACCCCAAGAGCGCAGAGACAACTCATCCGAGAGGCCAGAAAAGACCCCAGGACAACATCTAAAGAACTGCAGGCCTCACTTGCCTCAATTAAGGTCAGTGTTCACGACTCCACCATAAGAAAGAGACTGGGCAAAATATGTAAAATATGTAAACAGTAAAATATGGTGGTGGTAGTGTGATGGTCTGGGGTTGTTTTGCTGCTTCAGGACCTGGAAGGCTTGCTGTGATAGATAGAACCATGAATTCTACTGTCTACCAAAAAATCCTGAAGGAGAATGTCCGGCCATCTGTTCGTCAACTCAAGCTGAAGCGATCTTGGGTGCTGCAGCAGGACAATGACCCAAAACACACCAGCAAATCCACCTCTGAATGGCTGAAGAAAAACAAAATGAAGACTTTGGAGTGGCCTAGTCAAAGTCCTGACCTGAATCCTATTGAGATGTTGTGGCATGACCTTAAAAAGGCGGTTCATGCTAGAAAACCCTCAAATAAAGCTGAATTACAACAATTCTGCAAAGATGAGTGGGGCAAAATTCCTCCAGAGCGCTGTAAAAGACTCGTTGCAAGTTATCGCAAACGCTTGATTGCAGTTATTGCTGCTAAGGGTGGCCCAACCAATTATTAGGTTCAGGGGGCAATTACTTTTTCACACAGGGCCATGTAGGTTTGGATAATTTTTCTCGCTAAATAATAAAACCCCTCATTTAAAAACTGCATTTTATGTTCAATTATGTTATCTTTGACTAATAGTTAACGGTTTTTGATGATCAGAAACATTTAAGTGTGACAAACATGCAAAAGAATAAGAAATCAGGAAGGGGGCAAATAGTTTTTCACACCACTGTATCATGTGTAATGGAGGTAATACACAGACTGTGCCCTTTGACTTTCACATTATTTACTCTCATCATTTTACACAATGACAAAGTAAAAACAGGTGATTGGAGTGGTGGTTTTTTTTTTCTAAATACCCAATTTACATTTCAGACTGTTATGGCATATGCAGTTGAGCTGTGGTGTATCCAGCTCCAATCAATGGTTCGTCTTCTACAGCTTGACTGGAGTCCACAGTAGCCTCCATCATTCTCAAATGGAAGACTTGGTACAACCAACAGTCTTCCCAGTTCATCCAAAATGAGTAATTGTGGATGAAGGGCCTTGGTAGGACAGGTAACCCAGAAGTGTCACAATAAATTAATATCCTAAGTTCCCTTGTGGAGATGGGGAAAACTTTACAGATGAACAGCCATCAAAAGTCAGGCTATGGTAGAGTGGCTAGACAGAAGCCATTCCTCATTAAAATATGCATCATGACAGCCTGCTGAGTTTGCCCAAAAGCCACTGAAGCACTCTCAGGCCATGAGGAGCAAAATCCTCTGTTGTTCTTTTTTGTCTTTCGGCTGTTCCCTTTCAGGGGTCGCCACAGCGAATCATCTGCCTCCATCTAACCCTATCCTCTGCATCCTCTTCTCTCACACCAACTAACTTCATGTCCTCTCTCACTGCATCCATAAATCTCCTCTTTGGTCTTCCTCTAGACCTGCTGCCTGGCAGTTCCAACCTCAGCATCCTTCTACCCATGTATTCACAATCTCTCCTCTGAACATGTCCAAACCACCTCAATCTGGCCTCTCTGACTTTATCTCCAAAACATCTCACATGGGTTGTCCCTCTGATGAACTCATTCTTGATCCTATCCATCCTGGTCACTCCCAAAGAGAACCTCAACATCTTCATCTCTGCTACCTCTAGCTCTGCCTCCTGTCTTGTCTTCAGTGCCACTGTCTCTAAGCCATAGAGCATCGCTGGTCTCACCACTGTGCTGTACACCTTTCCTTTCATTCTCGCTGATACTCTATCGCACAACACACCTGACACTTTTCTCCACCCATTCCAACCTGCCTGTACTCGTCTCTTCACCTCCTTTGAACACTCTCCGTTGCTCTCGACCGTTGACCCTAAGTACTTAAAGTCCTGCACCTTCTTTACCTCTGCTCCCTGTAGCCTCACTGTTCCTCTTGGGTTCCTCTCATTCACACACATGTATTCCGTCTTGCTGCGGCTAACCTTCATTCCTCTACTTTCCAGAGCGTACCTCCACCTCTCCAAATTTTCCTACCTGTTCCCTGCTCTCGCTACAAAGCACAATGTCATCTGCAAACATCATAGACCATGGAGCAAAATCCTCTGTTCTGATGGTCAAACATTGAACCTTCCTGAATCAGGAAATCAGGCACTGTGCATCACATTAATACCATCCCTAAAATCAAACACAGTAGTGGCAGCATCATTCTGCAAGGATATTTTTGGCATAGTAGTTGGCATAGAGGGAAAATTGATGGCTATGAGTTAAAAATTTGTGAAAACAAATGTGGTCAGGATCTCAGGCTGGGGTGGTTCAAATTAAAATTTTTCACTTAATAGTAGGGATGTAACGGATGTATGTAAAAAACCGCAATAACACTTTTTTTCGATAATACCGTGGTCGCATGACGATGAAATGATAGGTCTTCCGAGAAAAGTTTGCTCAGGCGAATGGAGTGAACGGGAGGTAGCGGGAACTACAATTCCCATCAGTCCAGGCGCGACCATCATCCTTTGCGGTCTGCTGTCGCTACAGATCCTACTTTATTTTTTTTTACATGGTTTAATATAATTTTTTGTTATTAAAATTGAAAAATGTAAGTTTCTGTTTCAGATAGTTTACAGATACAGTGGTGTGAAAAACTATTTGCCCCCCTCCTGATTTCTTATTCTTTTGCATGTTTGTCACATAAAATGTTTCTGATCATCAAACACATTTAACTATTAGTCAAAGATAACACAAGTAAACACAAAATGCAGTTTTTAAAGGAGGGGTTTTATTATTTAGGGAGAAAAAAAATCCAAACCTACATGGCCCTGTGTGAAAAAGTAATTGCCCCCTGAACCTAATAACTGGTTGGGCCACCCTTAGCAGCAATAACTGCAATCAAGCGTTTGCGATAACTTGCAACGAGTCTTTTACAGCGCTCTGGAGGAATTTTGGCCCACTCATCTTTGCAGAATTGTTGTAATTCAGCTTTATTTGAGGGTTTTCTGGCATGAACCGCCTTTTTAAGGTCATGCCACAACATCTCAATAGGATTCAGGTCAGGACTTTGACTAGGCCACTCCAAAGTCTTCATTTTGTTTTTCTTCAGCCATTCAGAGGTGGATTTGCTGGTGTGTTTTGGGTCATTGTCCTGCTGCAGCACCCAAGATCGCTTCAGCTTGAGTTGACGAACAGACGGCCGGACATTCTCCTTCAGGATTTTTTGGTAGACAGTAGAATTCATGGTTCCATCTATCACAGCAAGCCTTCCAGGTCCTGAAGCAGCAAAACAACCCCAGACCATCACACTACCACCACCATATTTTACTGTTGGTATGATGTTCTTTTTCTGAAATGCTGTGTTACTTTCACGCCAGATGTAACGGGACACGCACCTTCCAAAAAGTTCAACTTTTGTCTCGTCGGTCCACAAGTTATTTTCCCAAAAGTCTTGGTAATCATTGAGCTGTTTTTTAGCAAAATTGAGACGAGCCTTAATGTTCTTTTTGCTTAAAAGTGGTTTGCGCCTTGGAAATCTGCCATGCAGGCCGTTTTTGCCCAGTCTCTTTCTTATGGTGGAGTTGTGAACACTGACCTTAATTGAGGCAAGTGAGGCCTGCAGTTCTTTAGATGTTGTCCTGGGGTCTTTTGTGGCCTCTCGGATGAGTCGTCTCTGCGCTCTTGGGGTAATTTTGGTCGGCCGGCCACTCCTGGGAAGGTTCACCACTGTTCCATGTTTTTGCCATTTGTGGATAATGGCTCTCACTGTGGTTCGCTGGAGTCCCAAAGCTTTAGAAATGGCTTTATAACCTTTGCCAGACTGATAGATCTCAATTACTTTTGTTCTCATTTGTTCCTGAATTTCTTTGGATCTTGGCATGATGTCTAGCTTCTGAGGTGCTTTTGGTCTACTTCTCTGTGTCAGGTAGCTCCTATTTAAGTGATTTCTTGATTGAAACAGGTGTGGCAGTAATCAGGCCTGGGGGTGACTACAGAAATTGAACTCAGGTGTGATAAACCACAGTTAAGTTATTTTTTAACAAGGGGGGCAATCACTTTTTCACACAGGGCCATGCAGATTTGGAGTTTTTTATCTCCCTTAATAACGTAAACCTTCATTTAAAAACTGCATTTTGTGTTCAATTATGTTATCTTTGACTAATAGTTAATGGGTTTTGATGAGCAGAAACATTTAAGTGTGACAAACATGCAAAAGAATAAGAAATCAGGAAGGGGGCAAATAGTTTTTCACACCACTGTAGATGGCTAATTTGTATGCCATTGATATGTTCTGTGTTCATGTATTTTAATAAAGTTTTAATAAACTGTTAAACACTTCTGGCACTTTTTTCGTTTTTCCTGTGAATGATTCAATAAATACCGTACCGTGCCATTCATACCGAGGTATTACCGGATCATGAAGTTTTGATACCGTTACATCCCTACTTAATACACATACCTTAAATAAAAAGATTCAACTACAGTGCAAAAAGTTGCATTAGAGAGTACAATTAAACTAAAAAGAGAATTGAGAATAAAATAAATAAATAAATAAAAGATTTATGCTGGAAAAGTTACCAAATAGTTATCCAAAGTGTTAAAATCTAAATATATAAAAATATATGAATTACACAGGATTATGGATATATAAAATGTTATTGTAAAATGAGATAAAAAATAATAATAAATTAAATATGGCGTGTGGGTACGACAGCAGCAGTATGATTGAAACATGATGTGTCAGCAGCAGTGTGGTTGTCCATGGTCCAAAGTGCTAGACCTCATTTTATGTGTTAAATGGGCAATATGCAAACAAGAGCAAAGAAACTTCTGAGCAATGTGCAACATAGCAAGTAATATGCTGCATATTGAAGGCAGAAATTAGCAAGCCCATTAGTTCTTTGTAGTCTTTTTGTTGAGGGCTCAAATAGCTTGCGGGTCAAAGCTCCTCCTCAGTATTTCCCAACGGATCGTACCACCCTCTATAGAACTTGTCAATCCTGCATGATCCTATTCCCACACCAGGTTGTGATCACCAGGATGCTCTAAAAATTCCTGGTGACTGGTCATTCTTGCATTATGTGAACATTTACAATTTTATAACATTATTCTTGTACACACACACACATGTACTATACAGTGGGTACAGAAAGTATTCAGACCCTCTTACATTTTTCAGGCTTCATCATCACCAGTCTTAATGACTACGGGCCAGTTGCACTGACTCCCATGGTTATGAAGTGCTTTGAGAAGCTAGTCAGGAACCACATCATGTCATTCATTCCTTCTATGTTTGACCCGCACCAGTTTGCCTACAGCGCAAACAGGTCTACGGAAGATGTTGTGACCACTATTCTCCATACTATTTTGTCTCACCTGGAGCAGCAGGGAAGCGGCAGCTCTTCATAGACTTAAGCTCTGCTATCAATACTATCCTCCCCCACACACTGGTGACCAAACTGTCAAACATAGGACTTCCACACTCCACCTGTTGTTGGATTAAGGACTTCCTGAATGACCGCACTCAGAGGGTTAGAGTGGGCTCCTACTACTCCACACCCATCAGTCGGAGCACTGGCTCTCCACAGGGCTGTGTACTGAGCCCCCTGCTCTGTGCCCTCTACACCTATGATTGCATTCCTGCTCACCACAATAACAACATTGTCAAGTTCGCTGATGATACCACTGTCGTAGGGCTTATCTCGGGGGGGAGATGAGTCTGCCTTCAGGGATGAGGTGGAAAAACTGACAGCATGGTGTAGGAATAACAACTTGCTCCTCAACACAGCAAAGATTAAGGAGCTCATTGTGGGCTTTAGGAAAAACGAAGACAACATCCAGCCACTCATCATCAGTGGGGACTGTGTGGAGAGGGTCTCAGACTTCCGTTTCCTGGGAGTCACCTTCAGCGAGGACCTGACCTGGGGGACACATACTGCAGAGGTAGTGAAGAAGGCCCAAAAGAGACTCTACTTCCTGAGGGTTGTCAGGAAGAACAACATACCAGAGAAACTGCTGGTGTCCTTCTACCGCTGCACAGTAGAGAGCGTCATGGTCTACTGTCTCTGTGCATGGTTCTCCAGCTACACAGTGGCACAAAGAAAAGAGCTCCACAGGGTTATTAAGGTCACTCAGAGGATAGTTGGCTGTCCTCTCTCCTCACTTGAAGAACTTCACAGCTCCTGTTGTCTCAGGAATGCAAAGAAAATTCTTCAGGACCCATCACACCCAGGACATGCACTGTTTGAACACCTGCCCTCAGGCAGACGTTTCAGATCCATAAGAACTAAAACATACAGACTAAGAAACAGTTTTTATCCTTCAGCCGTTACCATGCTGTGAAAGTGGTAAATTTGAGCTTGTTCACCATTAATGTTTACAGTACTACACAAGTGTTATGTTTACATTACAGCTTTCAGACAATGGGGATGGTGTGTTCAGAGTGATGTGCAGTGTTAGTTTTCCGCCACACATAGCGTTTTGCATTTTGGCCAAAAAGTTCCATTTTGGTCTCATCTGACCAGAGCACCTTCTTCCACATGTTTGCTGTGCAAACGGGACTTCTTATGGTTTTCTGTTAACAATGGCTTTCTTCTTGCCACTCTTCCATAAAGGCCAACTTTGTGCATGCACGACTACACCTGAGCTGTAGCTCTCTGGCACTTTTTTTGTTTTTCCTGTGAATGATTCAATAAATACCGTATCGTGCCATTCATACCGAGGTATTACCAGCATGGTAACCTCACCGTACCGTGAAGTTTTGATACCGTTACATCCCTAATATATATATATATAATCAGGGTTTGACATTAAGTTTTTTGCTTACTGGCCGATGTGACTAGTGGATTTCCGGAGTCACTCGCCATTCAGCCTTTTTACTCGCCACAATTTTGTTACCAGAAAATCGCAGTTTTTTCTTCACCATGATACGTTAATGTTTGTTAGATCTAGATTTATTTATAAATGACAGCATACACTGTATCACTATAGTAGTAGTCAAGTATTCAGTACTGTTAAGATCCCAATATAAAAACATGCAAACATGAACAGTATATTCTGCTTATTGAACTTAAATTCAAGCCTCATTTTAGTGCTATTATGTATACTATTATCAGGTATTATTATTCATTATGTATTATTATATCAGAATTCTGAGTTAGGACAATGGACTCTGGTCTATCTTGTTGTGTTGACTCTTTATAGTGTGAGGTAATTCAATCATTCAACATGAACTCTAAATAGATTTTAATAGTGATTACTTTTCTTTAATATCTGGGAATATCAGGGAATATCTGAACATTTTGATTCATACATATTCACATTCCATACAAACTTAAATAATTCTTTTGATTGTGTAAAGCTGTTTTGAGACAATGTCAATTGTTAAAAGCGCTATACAAATAAAACTGAATTGAATTTAATATATAATCAGTAAATAACCTATGCGAAAGGGGCAAACATTCGCATCCTTAAAGAAACATCATGCCCTTAAAGGAAATTATACACACACACACCAAACAGGAAATAAAAGTGTGTGTGTGTGAGTGCGTGCGCGCGCATGCATGTGTGAACATGTGTAGAGAGAGGTATTAAATGTCCTCATTACATTCACGCGCGTTTTAGGCGTGCAATACGTTGCAATGCGTTTATTATATCGGATGACTTTAGAGAAAACTACAACAAAAATATATTGTCATACCAAAGATTAAACTACCCACCAAAGTAGCTAGTGAGACTAAAGTTATTACCCGCCACAGCCCAATTTTACCCGCATTTGGCGGGTGGGCGGGTGCCAATGTCAAACCCTGATATATACATCTATATAATAACTATATATATATATATATATATATATATATATATATATAACAACAAGAAAAACACCAGTTAGTTGTTATTTTAAGACACAGAGGTCGGCCTTTCTGTAATAGTTCCTGCAAGAACAGTATTGTGTCAAGTGCATTTGCAAATTACGTCAAGCACCATAATGAAACTGTCTCTCATGAAGGCCGTCCCAGGAGGACGAGACCAAAACCTACCTCTGCTGCAGACGAGAAGTTCATTTAGAGTTATCAGCCTGAAAAATGACCAATTAACAGCAGCTCAGATTAGAGGCGTTATGAAGTCTTTACATAGCAGAAGTAGCAGAAACATCTCAATATCAACTGTTCAAAGGAGATTCATGCAGTTTTGGATGCCTTCAGCTTTACAATGTAGAAAGAAATAAAAATCAGGAACCATCATGGAGTTAGAAAGTGTGTGTGTGTATATATGTACACTGTACACAACCCAAATTCCAGAATAGTTGGGAAGATTTTTACATTTGAATAAAATTAAAACTAAAACATTTTCAAATCACATGAGCCAATATTTTATTCACAATCGAACATAGAGAACATAAAGGTTTAAACTAAGAAATTGTACAGTTTTATGCACAAAATAAACTCATTTCAAATTTGATGCCTGCTACAGGTCTCAAAAAAGTTGAGCGGCTGAAGAGTTTGTGGTCATCTCTGACATATTTTTCGTTTAATGATGTGCCAGATGTTCTCTATAGGTGAAAGATCTTGACTACAGGCAGGCCAATTCAGCACCAAGACTCTTTTACTAGGAAGCCATGCTGTTGTAATAGCTACAGTATGTGGTTTTGCATTTTCCTGCTGAAATACACAAGGCCTTCCCTGAAATAGACGTGGTCTAAAACATTTACATCATATACCTTTCAGCATTCATAGTGACTTCCAAAACATGCAAGCTGCCCGTACCGTATGCACTTAAGGAACCCCTCGTATACCATTAGAAATGCTGGCTTTTGAACTGAACCACTGATAAAGCTGGAAGGTCTTCCTCCTCCCAGAGGACACAGTATCCATGATTTCCAACAAGAATGTCAAATATAGACTCATCTGACCATAGAACACTTTTCCACCTTGAAACATAACAGCTCTTCTGGATCACATTTACATATGGCTTCCATTTTACATGATAGAGCTTTAGTTGGTATCTGCAAATGGCACAGTGGATTGTGTTTACCGACAGTGGTTTCTGGAAGCATTCCTGAGCCCATTTAGTAATGTCAATGACACAATCATGTCGATGAGTGATGCAGTGTCGTTTGAGGGCCCGAAGACCGTGGGCATCCAACAAAGGTCTTCACCCTTGTCCTTTACACTCAGATATTTCTCCAGTTTCTCTGAATCTTTTAATGATATTATACACTGTAGATAATGAGATTTGCAAAGCCTTTGCAGTTTGATGTTGAGAAACATTGTTTTTAAAGTATTCGACAATCATTTTATGCACTCTTTCACAGATTGGAGAGCCTCTGCCCATCTTTACTTCTGAGAGACTCTGCCTCTCTAAGACATCCCTTTTATGGCTGATCATGTTACAGGCCTGATGCTCGATGTTCTTCCAGCTGATTCTCTTCTAAATGTCTTCCTTTTTTAGCCCTTTGTTGCCTTGTTCCAAGTTTTTTGAGACCTGTAGTAGGTATTAAATTTGAAATGAGTTCATTTATTGGATACAAGTGTAAAATTTACTTGTTTAAATTCAAATTCTCTGGAACATGTTTTTTCATATGTATACTTTATATACACCTATGAGAAAAAGTAATTTCTCCCAAACCCTAATAACTCGTTGTGTCACCACAATAACAGGAATCAAGCTTTTACGATAATTTGTAGTAAGTCTATACATCGCTGTGGAGAATTTTTTTTCTCTTCTTTGCTGGGTTATTTATTTTTTTTAATTCAACTACTTTGGAGGGTTTTGAAGTATGGAAATGTAAGTCCGGACTAGGCCACTACAAACCTTAATTATTGTTTTATATATTATTAATTATATATTTTATTATATAGATAATAATTATTATTTTTGGGACATTTAATGGTGGGCCGGTGTGTTTCAGATCATTGTCCTGTCCTCCAAACCATCGCACAGCCACCACCATGTTTGACTGTTGGTATGGTGTACTTTTCATGAAAGGCTGTGGTACTTTTATGCCAGATAATGCATAATGGCATTGGACTATGGTTCGGAAGATCCCAGGTTCAAACCCCACAACCACCAAGTTGCCACTGTTGGGTCCTTGAGCAAGGCCCTTAACCCTCAACTGCTCAGATGTGTAATGAGATACAAATGTAAGTCGCTCTGGATAAGAGCGTCTGCCAAATGCCTAAATGTAAATGTAATGGGATGCACACTTTCCAAAAAAGTTTTCCAGAAACTTTTGTTTCAACATTCCACAGAACATTTGCCCAAAAATTTGTCTTTGTGTTCTTTTTGGTCAGCAGAAGCTTTTGACTTGGAACTCTCCCATGGATGCCATTTGTGTGTTTTTTTTATTTTATTTAATTATTATTATTGTTGAATCATGAACACTGGAGATTTGACACTCATAGTTATTTTTCTTTATCTACAGTATTTTCCCTCTGTGAACATTGAGGCAAATACGGTCTGCAGTTCTTTACATGTTGTTCTGAGTTCTCTTATGAGCTCCTGGATGAGTTGAAGGCTGGCCATTCCTGTGAAGGTTCACCACTGGTCCAAGTTTTTTTCCATTTGTGAATACAGGTCCTTCTCAAAAAAATTAGCATATTGTGATAAAGTTCATTATTTTCTGTAATGTACTGATAAACATTAGACTTTCATATATTTTAGATTCATTACACACAAACTGAAGTAGTTCAAGCCTTTTATTGTTTTAATATTGATTATTGTGGCATACAGCTCATGAAAACCCAAAATCCCTATCTCAAAAAATTAGCATATCATGAAAAGGTTCTCTAAACGAGCTATTAACCTAATCATCTGAATCAACTAATTAACTCTAAACACCTGCAAAAGATTCCTGAGGCTTTTAAAAACTCCCAGCCTGGTTCATTACTCAAAACCGCAATCATGGGTAAGACTGCCGACCTGACTGCTGTCCAGAAGGCCATCATTGACACCCTCAAGCAAGTGGGTAAGACACAGAAAGGCATTTCTGAACGAATAGGCTGTTCCCAGAGTGCTGTATCAAGGCACCTCAGTGGGAAGTCTGTGGGAAGGAAAAAGTGTGGCAGAAAACGCTGCACAACGAGAAGAGGTGACCGGGCCCTGAGCAAGATTGTGGAGAAGGACCGATTCCAGACCTTGGGGGACCTGCGGAAGCAGTGGACTGAGTCTGGAGTAGAAACATCCAGAGCCACCGTGTACAGGCGTGTGCAGGAAATGGGCTACAGGTTGCAAATTTTGCATGTCATTCGGAAATCAAGGTGCCAGAGTCTGGAGGAAGACTGGGGAGAGGGAAATGCCAAAATGCCTGAAGTCCAGTGTCAAGTACCCACAGTCAGTGATGGTCTGGGGTGCCATGTGCAAACAAATGACCAAACTAATGTTGTAAACTATGCAGGAAACCTGGCTGTATGAAGAGGGAGGGACCAGAAAAAAAATAAAGAACGGTCTGATTGTTTAGATCGAGCACTACAACACTCTTGTAGTCAATAGAGACTTTAGAGAGTGGGAAGGCCTGAAAATGAATGCTGAAGTTGCTGCATGATTTGATGTTGAAAATGGTTTGCTCGTGTTGCATAGCGTGTTCATAAATTTGGGGGCAGAACAATGAAGGCAGGGATGCATTTATTTTAGTTGTTTTAGTGCTTTTCAGAAATCACTTACTGCACCTTTAACCTAAAGCATCTTAGTGGTGTCACACCAAGATTAATATTTCAAAACATTTACTTTTACATTTTGGGATTCAAAAAATGACAAAATTAAAATAAAGATGGTAATGGGACTAAAAAATGCGTATTGAAATAAAGATGCAGCAAAAAAAATCTGTATTTTTACCCACCCACATTATACTGTATATGCAACTTGAAGTCAACCTTTTTGATCTTATTATATAGCTCATAGTCGGCTAAATCCTCCAGAATCAGTCTGCACATGTTTGGTGCTGGTCCTCCATGTACAAGACTGACTGCCACTGCCCTCCCTGCTATAAAAGATTTGTCCTTTCGAATAGCTGATATGAAAACAAAACAAATATTAATATATTAAGCTTTTTCAGAACATTTGAACTTTAAACATACTTCTAGGGCTGGGTGATAAAATAAAAACAATAATTATTGTTTATTATTTTTTCCCATGGTAATGACAATGCATGGTTTTACCTGGGGTTAACATGATCTAAATACTATGGAAGGTTCATTATAATTCTAACTCAGATGTTACCATTTTCTTTTGTGAACATGAATTTACATCTGCAGGCCAACTCAAGCTACAGTCAAACGTGCATCTTTAAGAGACAAAACATGTAATAATCATTTTTGAAATGTTCACCTGTTTGACAAACGTTTGTCACATTTTGGTGATAAGGAGTAGTCTGATGATGAAACCAAAATTAACAGTCTGGTTTATGCAACTTTCACTCAGAAAAAATATGGCCCTACATACTTCATTCACTAAAGGTATGACCTACATACAGCAAGTGCACTTTGGTACCTTGTGAATCTAGTGCCAATTTGAGGCTCCCCTCTTTCCCTTCAAACAATGAAGACCGCATCAATGCTTCCAGGAGTAGGTGTAAAAATTCCCTCCTAAGACCTCCCAGATCAATGGCTTCTTCATACCTGTCTTTGTCATCAGAAAACCTAATGACCATTCTGTTATTGGGTTGGTATGAGACTCTTGTAAAGCCACGTATTGCACCATCCAATACTGCTGCACGATTTATATTAAAACTTTGATGTTTGGTTGCAACTGATTTTTTCCGAAAGTTCTTTTAAGATTTGCTTGACTGGAATGTCCTCTGTAAATGCAATGCTATAAAAGATCACAACATATTTTGCTCTGTTTAATGTTTCATCCACTACTATAACTATTTCTAAGGATTGTAGATGCAATTGCAAACTCACGTCTGATCCTCAATGCTAGCCATTATAGCATTGCAAAGATCCTCATTCTCATCCTCGTCCTCTGAAATTCCCTGAATAATGGTAAGGTAAGTATTGTAATCACTTTCCCAGGAAGTGTTGATAGTTGTGATTAATTGGGCAGAACTGGAGGACTGGCCAGCAGATGAAGATGGTGCATCTGAAGAGAACTGGTCTCTGGTGGAGCACTGGGCATTAGTGGAAGACTCATCATTTGAACTGTCAGATGACTTGTCAACCTCAAAGAAGCTTTCATCCAAATCTATTTCAGCCTTAGAAAAAGTATAACAAAGAGGACATAACTTCAATTTCTTGCCAACAAATATTCATTTTTCATACACTTAAATCATGTTTTATTTTACAGCACACATTATTCTTGATGGTCTTACATATAAGGTCTTTAACTTGAAAACTTTCTGAATCAAGCCGCCATTAAGTGCTTGACCATCACTCAACTTTGGTGTAATCAGCCTGTTTCCACACCCCATCAATATTTCCAAGCTGTGTACAACAAAAAAAGCCTAATGTTTAAAAAAAAAAGTAAAAAAAAAAAAGAAAATAGGCACATTTGCGTTCAGACGTCGACATGCGTCCACATACAGTATAGCATTTTCTTCTTTTGCCAAGCAGTAAGCTTAAAAAAACTTGGCGGGAAAAATACATAAAATACATCTTAAACTGTAAGAATTATACAGTGGTGTGAAAAACTATTTGCCCCCCTCCTGATTTCTTATTCTTTTGCATGTTTGTCACACAAAATGTTTCTGATCATCAAACACATTTAACTATTAGTCAAAGATAACACAAGTAAACACAAAATGCAGTTTTTAAATGAGGGGTTTTATTATTTAGGGAGAAAAAAAATCCAAACCTACATGGCTCTGTGTGAAAAAGTAATTGCCCCCTGAACCTAATAACTGGTTGGGCCACCCTTAGCAGCAATAACTGCAATCAAGCGTTTGCGATAACTTGCAACGAGTCTTTTACAGTGCTCTGGAGGAATTTTGGGCCACTCATCTTTGCAGAATTGTTGTAATTTGAGGGTTTTCTAGCATGAACCGCCTTTTTAAGGTCATGCCACAACATCTCAATAGGATTCAGGTCAGGACTTTGACTAGGCCACTCCAAAGTCTTCATTTTGTTTTTCTTCAGCCATTCAGAGGTGGATTTGCTGGTGTGTTTTGGGTCATTGTCCTGCTGCAGCACCCAAGATCGCTTCAGCTTGAGTTGACGAACAGATGGCCGGACATTCTCCTTCAGGATTTTTTGGTAGACAGTAGAATTCATGGTTCCATCTGTCACAGCAAGCCTTCCAGGTCCTGAAGCAGCAAAACAACCCCAGACCATCACACTACCACCACCATATTTTACTGTTGGTATGATGTTCTTTTTCTGAAATGCTGTGTTACTTTTACGCCAGATGTAACGGGACACGCACCTTCCAAAAAGTTCAACTTTTGTCTCGTCGGTCCACAAGGTATTTTCCCAAAAGTCTTGGCAATCTTTGAGATGTTTTTTAGCAAAATTGAGACGAGCCTTAATGTTCTTTTTGCTTAAAAGTGGTTTGTGCCTTGGAAATCTGCCATGCAGGCCGTTTTTGCCCAGTCTCTTTCTTATGGTGGAGTCGTGAACACTGACCTTAATTGAGGCAAGTGAGGCCTGCAGTTCTTTAGATGTTGTCCTGGGGTCTTTGTGGCCTCTCGGATGAGTTGTCTCTGCGCTCTTGGGGTAATTTTGGTCGGCCGGCCACTCCTGGGAAGGTTCACCACTGTTCCATGTTTTTGCTATTTGTGGATAATGGCTCTCACTGTGGTTCACTGGAGTCCCAAAGCTTTAGAAATGGCTTTATAACCTTTACCAGACTGATAGATCTCAATTACTTTTGTTCTCATTTGTTCCTGAATTTCTTTGGATCATGGCATGATGTCAAGCTTTTGAGGTGCTTTTGGTCTACTTCTCTGTGTCAGGTAGCTCCTATTTAAGTGATTTCTTGATTGAAACAGGTGTGGCAGTAATCAGGCCTGGGGGTGACTACAGAAATTGAACTCAGGTGTGATAAACCACAGTTAAGTTATTTTTTAACAAGGGGGGCAATCACTTTTTCACACAGGGCCATGTAGATTTGGAGTTTTTTTTCTCCCTTAATAACGTAAACCTTCATTTAAAAACAGCATTTTGTGTTCAATTATGTTATCTTTGACTAATAGTTAACGGTTTTTGATGAGCAGAAACATTTATGTGTGACAAACATGCAAAAGAATAAGAAATCAGGAAGGGGCAAATAGTTTTTCACACCACTGTAAATATAAAAATCCCCATTTGTTACACAGAAATAGTGACATGTTACAGTTAGAATTTACTGTGTGCTTGAAAAGACAGTTTAAGTCTGGATTACCATAGAAAGTCCAGGCAGGTCGCCAGGTTAAATCCTTGCAGATGAAGAAGAAGAAAAAAAGATGCACACATCGGAATCAAAATGTAAATTTTACCACAAATATTTGCTTACAGAATAGGAATCGATTTTTAGTTCTCAACTCTGGAGGACATGAATGCTTTGGACAATTTGGAATATTGTAATTAATTAAATTCAATTCAATTCAGTTTTATTTGTATAGCGCTTTTAACAATTGACATTGTCTCAATATACAGCTTTACACAATCAAAAGAATTATTTGAGTTTGTATGGAATGTGAATGTGTATGAATCAAAAATGGTCAGATAGTCCCTGGTGAGCAAGCCGAGGGCGACAGTGGCAAGGAAAAACTCCCTGAGATGGTAATAGGAAGAAACCTTGAGAGGAACCAGACTCAACAGGGAACCCATCCTCATCTGGGTGAAACAGATAGCAGGAAATGATCTGCATTTATACAGTGTTAAGGGTTAGGTTCAGCTATAATAGTTGATGTTAATTGATGTTAAAATGGAGTCCAGTAGTTATTGGAGACTCAGATAGACTTGTAGAAAGTTCCAGTCCTGAACTATCGAATTGTCAAGTCCTCAGAGAAACAGCTGACAACACCAGTCGAGGCCAGAACCATCTTCTAAGTAGATAGAATCATCCCCAGACACCAGACGCATCCCAAAGAGACACACGGGGCATCCATGCGAAGAGACCTCCAACCAGAAACGGGGCACCAGGATGGATCAGACAGGTCCGGAGGGCAGAGGGAGTCTGGATCACTGGCAGCTCAGGAATGACATGTGTAGCTCGACAGAGAGAGAGAGAGAGAGAAAGAGTGAAAGGGGGAGACAGGGGGAGAGAGGAAAGAGAAAGAGGGGGAGAAAGAGAAGAGGAGGAGAGATGGCAATTAGGTATGGTCACAGTCACAAGTCAAGTATAATGTGAGTCAAGTATACTGTAGAGTGCAAGCAGGGACTCCGGCAGGACTAACTATGACAGCATAACTAAACTATGACAGCATAACCAGAAGGAAACACAAACATGAGGGCTCCCTGAGATGTAAAGCAAACAATCACCTCACCGTCAAACAAACCTGAGTGATCAATGAGACTGAGGAAGACAGCATCTAAACATACCAGTTCACCATAATACTCTAAGTCCATGAGTCCCCCAGATCTGCCCCTTTACCTATGGCTAATCTATTTATAAAAATGCTTGGCTAAATAAATAGGTTTTTAGCCTAGACTTAAACACTGAGACTGTGTCTGAGTCCCGAACACTATTTGGAAGACTATTCCATAATTTTGGGGCTTTGTAAGAAAAAGCTCTGCCCCCAGCTCTAGTTTTCATAATACGCGGTACTGACAAGCAGCCTGCATCCTTTGACCGAAGTAGGCGTGGCGGATCGTGAGACACTAGCAGTTCGCTCAGATACTGCGGCGCGAGACCATTTAATGCTTTATATGTCAAGAGTAGTATTTTAAAATCAATGCGAAATTTCACAGGGAGCCAATGTAGTGAGGGCCAGGGGTAGCTCAGTGGTTAAGGCATTGGACTACGGTTCGGAAGATCCCAGGTTCAAACCCCACAACCACCAAGTTGCCACTGTTGGGCCCTTGAGCAAGGCTCTTAACCCTCAACTGCTCAGATGTATAATGAGATAAAAAATGTAAGTCGCTCTGGATAAGAGCGTCTGCCAAATGCCTAAATGTAAATGTAGTGAAGATAGGATAGGGGTGATGTGCTCATATCTTCTGGTTCTAGTGAGGACTCTCGCTGCTGCACTCTGGACTAGCTGAAGCTTGTTTATGCACCTAACTGAACAACCAGACAGTAAGGCATTACAATCGTCCAACCTAGAAGTGATAAAAGCATGAACTAGTTTTTCTGCATCGTTTAGCGAAAATATATTTCTTATCTTGGCAATATGTCTGAGGTGAAAGAATGCTATCCTGGTGATATTATCTACATGAGCTTCAAATGAAAGGCTGGAATCTATAATCACGCCGAGGTCTTTTACTGTTGCACTTGATGGAACAGAAAGGCCATCTAAAGTTACGGTGTGATCTAAGATTTTACTTCTAGCTGTATGCGGTCCTATGACTAGAACTTCTGTCTTATCCGGATTAAGCAGAAGGAAGTTAATTAGCATCCAATTTCTTATGTCCTGCACACATTGCTCAACTTTAGTAAGCTGGTTTTTCTCATCAGGTTTTGTTGAGACGTATAGCTGTGTGTCGTCAGCAAAACAATGAAAACTAATACCATGCTTACGGATTATGTTGCCCAGAGGAAGCATGTAAAGGGAAAAAAGCAGTGGGCCTAAAACTGAACCCTGCGGAACGCCAAACTCCACTAGAGAACATGCAGAATAATCTCCATTTAAGTCTACATACTGATAACGATCGATCAAATAGGATCTGAGCCAGGAGAGGGCTGTACCCTTAATTCCTATTACATTTTCTAATCTGTGAAGAAGAATAGCATGATCAATGGTGTCAAAAGCTGCACTGAGGTCGAGTAATACAAGCATAGTTACACAACCCTGATCAGAGGCCAATAGGAGGTAATTTACTACTTTAACGAGTGCTGTTTCTGTGCTGTGATGAGGCCTAAATCCTGACTGATACAGTTCATGTATGCCATTTCTATGTAGATATGAGCATAGCTGCTCCGCTACTATCTTTTCCAGAATCTTAGAGATAAAGGGGAGGTTTGATATTGGCCTGTAATTGGACAGCTGACAGGGGTCGAGGTCAGGTTTCTTAATTATTGGTTTGATAACTGCTAATTTAAAAGATTTTGGAACATTACCAATGCTGAGTGAGGAATTAATTATTCTCAACAGCGGTTCTGTTATTACTGGTACTATCTGTTTAAGAAAATGTGTCGGTATAGGATCTAATATACAGGTTGATGAATTTGCAGAAGAGATGAGTGAAATTAGTTCATTCTCTTCAAGGGGAGTAAAGTATTCTAAGTTCCGATCTGACATGGCTAGGTTAACATCTGTATCAATTACATTGTTCGGTTTCAAAGCCTCAATTTTATGCCTGATATTTACAATTTTATTATTAAAAAACTTCATGAAGTCCTCACTATTGCATGATGATGTTGTGGAGATTTCTGTAGTGGTCTTATTTCTGGTTAATTTGGCTACGGTATTAAATAAAAATCTAGGATTATTTTTATTTTCTTCTATAAGAGTGGAGAGATACGTTGATCTAGCTACACTAAGAGCTTTCCTATAGTTCAGGATGCTCTCAATTTAGTTTGACGCCATTTACGCTCTAATTTCCGAGCAGTCTGTTTTAAAGTGCGCGTGTGATCGTTATACCAGGGAGCGAGTTTCTTATCTCTAATAATTTTTCTTTTAGCTGGAGCTACATTATCTAAGGTACAACGAAATGTCGACTCTAAATATTCAGTCGCCTGATCGAGTTCTGTGGGGTCAGACGGTGGCCTAATCGAAGTTGGTAACTCTGGGAGATTACTGATAAAACTAATCTTGAAAGGCCTCTGTGTGCTAGTTGATGTGAATGTACGTTTAATACGGTAGCGCGGTGCTGTGCGTACATTATCACTGTGACACACTTAAATGGAGATAAGATAGTGATCTGAGATAATTTCAGACAGTGGAATTGTGAATACATTTCTTATACTTAATCCGAAAAATATTATTAAGTCTAAAGTGTGACCTGCTTTATGAATGGGTCCTGCTACACACTGATTTTCGCCTACGGAGTCCAGTATGGACATAAATGCTGTTCTCAGAGGGTCTTCTGGATTCTCAAAATGAATGTTAAAATCTCCAGCAATTAACACTTTGTCTACAGAGACGACCAGGTCTGAGATGAAATCCGCAAATTCACTAAGAAATTCAGAATACGGCCATGGAGGTCTGTAAATTATAATTAGTGGAATCGACTGAGCTGACTTAATATACTTAAATACACTTATGTTACTATAAAGAATTTCAAATGAGTTAAATTTGTGTCGGTGTTTTTGTACGATAGACAGATTATCATTATGAATAACTGCGACGCCTCCTCCTCTACCAGTTAACCGAGGCTGGTGTATGTAGCTGTATCCAGGAGGACTAGATTCATTTAGAGCTACATACTCATCCTGTTTAACCCATGTTTCAGTTAAACAGAGTATATCAAACGCCTGATCTGTGATAATTTCATTAACAATAACTGCTTTTGATGCGAGAGATCTAATATTTAACAGTCCTAGCTTCAGATCAGAGATGCCGGCTGCGCATTCAGTATGATCGGAGTTTGTGGTCTTTATGTTAATTAGATTATTGAAACAGACTTTCTGAGTCTTTCTACATTTTTGCTTAGCTCGGGGAACAGACACAGTCTCAATATGGTGAACCCTGAGTGACGACTCTATGCAGCTAGCAGACGGTTGGTTTAGACGGGTGATTTTTTTCTCTGTGATAATTAAGTCAGCACAGGTGATTGAAGCAATTCAGATTTTTTTGTTTCTCCAAATAATTCTTTATTTGTTTTCTTGTAAATTATATGCAGGAGGACAGACGAAGTGATGCCAGTTTGCACATTCTTAAAATCCTTGTCGTCCGTGCAGTCGAAGGGGAAGAACCGGTTGGTGTATCCATAATCCTTGAAGGAAAGGAAATTTTGCAAGAATGTGGCAATACTGCAAAGGCATGTGCACTGCTTATGGGAATAATTTATGCCATTAACCTTGCATATAAAGCCCAGAGCAATGCACTACACATTTGAGCAACTTCACTGCTTCAGAGGGCGACACAGAATCAACAGGGAAATTGCGAGGCGGCGGACATGCTTTTACATCAACGAAAGTTGGTGTACAAATGTGACACCATTGAAGAAGATGTGCTGTCCTGATCTAGAGGCATATTTCATCAACTGCAAGCCATTCTATTCGCCCCACGGAAGTTTACCTCGTTCATTCTTGTGAGTGTGTGCATCCCTCCACAAGCGTGTGTGAACGCAGCATTGCAACAGCTGGCTGCTCAGATCACAGACACGGAGCAAGAACACCCGGACTCGGTTATAATTATACTTGGGGATTTTAACAAAGCAAACCTCAAACGTGAACTTCCTAAATACAAACAGCACATTACATGACCCACCAGAGACAAAAATACTTTGGATCACTGCTACACCACAATAAAGGAGCAGCTTTAGGACTTTCTGACCACTGCCTGGTTCATCTTCTCCCAACCTATGGGCAAAAACTTAAATCTGCTAAGCCTGTAGTAAGGACAGTAAAGAGATGGACCAGTGAAGCAGAACAGGAATTACAGGCCTGTTTTGACTGCACTGATTGGAGTGTTTTTGAAGCTGCTACCACCAATCTGGACAAGCTCACAGATTCTGTAACATCCTACATCAGTTTCTGTGAGGACATGTGCATCCCTACCAGGACATTTTTAACATACAACAATGACAAACCATGGTTTACAGCAAAACTCAGACAGCTTTGTCAGGCCAAAGAGGATGCCTACAGGAGTGGGGACAGGATCTTGTACAACCAGGCCAGGAACACACTAACAAGGGCGATCAGAGCAGCTAAGAGGAGCTACTCTAAAAAACTGGAAAATCAGTTTTCTGCAAACGACCCTGCTTCAGTGTGGAAAGGCCTGAAAACCATCACTAACTACAAGACGCCATCCCCCAACTCTGTAGGGAATCAACAACTAGTTGATGACCTGAATGAGTTCTATTGTAGATTTGAAACTCCCAGTCTCACACCACACTCCTGTCCTGACCCTCTTTCTACACCACCATTATCACCTCTGACAACCACCCTCTCTTCCCCCCTGCACTCCAGGTCTGTGAAAAGGATGTTCGCCAGATCTTTCTGAAACAAAAGAGAAGGAAAGCTCCAGGCCCAGACGGCGTGACACCAGCCTGTCTGAAATCCTGTGCTGACCAGCTGGCGCCCATTTTCACACAGATCTTCAACAGATCACTGGAACAATGTGAAGTGCCTTTGTGCTTTAAACGTTCCACAATCATCCCCATTCCAAAAAGAACTAAAATCACAGGACTTAATGACTACAGACCAGTCGCCCTAACATCTGTGGTCATGAAGTAATTTGAAAGACTGGTGTTGGCCTATCTGAGGGACATCACAGGACCCTTACTGGACCCCCTGCAGTTTGCTTATAAAGCAAACAGGTCTGTTGATGATGCAGTCAATATGGGACTGCACTTCATCCTTCAACATCTGGACAAACCAGGGGCTTATGCAAGGGTCTTGTTTATAGACTTTTCATCAGCTTTTAATACGATCATCCCAACACTGCTTCAGACCAAATTAAACCAGCTCTCTGTTCCTAGCTCTATCTGTCACTGGATCACCAGCTTTCTGACAGACAGGCAGCAGCTAGTGAAACTGGTAAAATTCATGTCCAACAGTCACACCACCAATACTGGAGCCCCTCAGGGATGCGTTCTCTCCCCACTGCTCTTCTCCATCTACACCAACGACTGCACCTCCACAGACCCCACTGTCAAGCTCCTGAAATTTGCAGATGACACTACAATCATCGGCCTCATCCAGGACGGTGACGAGTCTGCATACAGAAGGGAGGTCGAGCAGTTGGCTGTCTGGTGCAGTCACAACAACCTGGAGCTGAACACACTCAAAACAATGGAGATGATCGTGGACTTCAGGAGAAACCCACCTGCCCTTCCCCCACTCACCATCATGAACAGCACTGTGACGGCAGTGGAGTCATTCCGGTTCCTGGGCACGACCATCTCTCAGGACCTGAAGTGGGACATTCACATTGACTCCATTGTTAATAAGGACCACCAGAGGTTGTATTTCCTTCGCCAGCTGAAGAAATTCAAAATGCCACAGGAGCTGCTCACACAGTTCTACTCAGCCGTCATTGAATCCGTCCTGTGCACTTCAATAACTGTCTGGTTTGGCTCAGCTACGAAAGCAGACATCAGAAGACTACAAAGGACGGTTCGGACTGCTGAAAGAATTATTGGCACTCCCCTGCCCACGCTGCAGGAACTGTATATATCCAGAGTGAAGAAAAGGGCACAGAATATCACTTTGGACCCCTCACACCCAAGCCACCTTCTCTTTGAACTTTTGCCGTCGGGTCGACGCTACAGAGCACCGAACACCAGGACAGTCAGGCACAAGAACATTTTTTTCCCCCAGGCAATCTACCTCCTTAACAGTTAAACATCATTCTAACGGTCAATAAATATATGTGCAATATTGTGTACAATACCACTGTGCAATATACTGTATAATACCACAGACTTCAGATATTTATGTAACTTATTTAAAAGTATCTCACATCGTACTCCATTTGATGTCAACCATTTTTTATTATTATTTTTTTTTTTTGTGTCATGGTGTTTTTGTCTTGTCATTTGTATTTTTTGTTCTGGAAGCTCCGTCACTAAAACAAATTCCTTGTACGTGCAAGCGTACTTGGCAATAAAACTCTGTGACGGTTAACCCCTAGAGGGCGCCTAACGCCTGTTTTTGGTTTTTGGTTGTAGTTTTGTTTGCGTTGATTTGACACTTCATTTCCCAGTTTGCACCTCGGTCAGGTGACGTAGAAGCTCACCTGAACCGAGGGAAGTTAATGATCTGATTATGTTTTGTTTGTTATAAATAGCCTGACTGAATCTCAGTCAGGCGTCTAGCATTTGTTGCCGTTTAGTTTGTGTTTGCGTTTTTGCTTATGTTTTGTTTAAATAAAAGAACCTTTTTGAACCGTCAGCTCGCCTCCGCAATCATGCCTCGAAAACGCACACACCCCAGACGCAGACATCAGAGAGTGAAACATGACAGAATGCTAGACCCTACAAGTGGCATGGCGGAGGTTCCCCCCCCGGGATGAATTTTGGGGGGGCGTGATTACCATCTCCAACGAGCTGGCGGACTGGCTAGAGGACAGCGAGGAGGACATGTACCACAGCTGGGAGTACAGCTTGCTGGTGGAGCAGGAGAGTTTGCTGGAGGACAGCGAGGAACACGGCGAAGCAGAGTTCGGGCAAAGCGGGGAGAACTGCAGGTACGCCGAGGAGGCGGAAAGGCAGGAGGAGAAAGCGGCCGAGGGAGAGACGAAGGAGTTCTACAGGCAGTGGGCAGAGCACAATGAGGAGTGCATTCGCGACCTGCGCGAGCAGGTGCTGCAGCTCCAACTGCAGTTCGTCCAGGTTCGGGAGAACCAGCCTGTAGTCCCGGAAGCGATCGCCCTCCCGGATCTGGATGATGCACTCCTCCCCCGGTCACTGCCTGAACCCATCGCGGAGGAAGATGCAAAGGGGCGATGCGGCGCGGACAGCCGTTTCCCCCGCCCCCGCCGCCGGAGCTAAGCACGGAGGATTGTGCGCCGCTGCAACTTCAGTTTCTACTGGCAGTGGGCAGAGCTCAACAGGGAGTGCATTCGGGACCTGCGCGAGCAGGTGCTGCAGCTCCAACTGCAGCTCGTCCAGGTTCGGGAGAACCAGGCCGTGATCCCGGAAGCGATTCCTCTTCTGGATCTGGACGATGCACTCCCACTCCTGCCACTGCCTAAACCCCTCGCGGAGGAAGAGGTGCACGAGCGATGCAGCATGGACGACGATGAGCCAACGACGCCGCGGTTGAGCTCCGTGCACGCTCCAACGCCGCTGGTAAGCGCAGTGCACGCTCCAACGCCGCTGGTAAGCGCAGTGCACGCTCCAACGCCACTTCCCAGCTTTGAGGACAGGGAGCTAGCGTGTCAGCAGCCGCTGACCGATGCATCAGTTCTGCCGCCGCCTCCCGGCTTCGAGGACAGCGAGCTAGCATGCCAGCAGCCGCTGTCCCACGCACCCGTTCTGCCGCCGCCTCCCGGCTTTGAGGACGACGTAGAGCCGTCGTCGAGCGCACTGCACGCTCCGGAGCCGTCGTCGAGCGCACTGCACGCTCCGGAGCCGTCGTCGAGCGCACTGCACGCTCCGGAGCCGTCGTCGAGCGCACTGCACGCTCCAGAGCCGCTGTCGAGCGCCGAGTACGCTCCAACGCCGCTGTCGAGCGCAGTGACCGCTCCAACGCCTTCGTCGAGCGCTTCTCCAGCTCTGCAGCCGCCGAGCGCTTCTCCAGCTTTGCAGCCGCCGAGCGCTTCTCCAGCTCTGCAGCCGCCGAGCGCTTCTCCAGCTCTTCAGCCGCCGAGCGCTTCGCCAGCTCTGCAGCCGCCGAGCGCTTCTCCAGCTCTGCAGCCGCCGAGCGCTTCTCCAGCTCTGCAGCCGCCGAGCGCTTCTCCAGCTCTGCAGCCGCCGAGCGCTTCTCCAGCTCTGCAGCCGCCGAGCGCTTCTCCAGCTCTGCAGCCGCTGAGCGCATCTCCAGCCCCGTCACCCAGCCTCCTGGTCAGGAGGCCGAAGGTAGTACTGTGGGGTGGGAGCCCAGGGCCTCCGGTGATGCTCCGGAGGAGCATTTCTTGGGGGGGGATGATGTGACGGTTAACCCCTAGAGGGCGCCTAACGCCCGTTTTTGGTTTTTGGTTGTAGTTTTGTTTGCGTTGATTTGACACTTAATTTCCCAGTTTGCACCTCGGTCAGGTGACGTAGAAGCTCACCTGAACCGAGGGAAGTTAATGATCTGATTATGTTTTCTTTGTTATAAATAGCCTGACTGAATCTCAGTCAGGCGTCTAGCATTTGTTGCCGTTTAGTTTGTGTTTGGGTTTTTGCTTATGTTTTGTTTAAATAAAAGAACCTTTTTGAACCATCAGCTCGCCTCCGCGATCATGCCTCGAAAACGCACACACCCCAGACGCAGACATCAGAGAGTGAAACATGACAAACTCTTTCTGATTCTGATTCTGAATACAACGCGACAGCGCACACTGTAAAGCCTCTTCTCACCTTTCATTTATGAGAGGTGTGAAGTTATCAAACCGGTTTCGCTGCTGGGGGAATTTGCAGAATTGGGGGTTGTAAAACACACACACACACATACACACACTGATTTATACACATCGCGCAGCTCTTTCTCGCGCTGTCCTCAGCGCGGGGATCAAAGGGCGGAATTCCAGTGTCCTTGTTTAAAGTCCCTGGGGCACGTCACATCGCCCCACTCACATGCCACTCTCCTATTCTCCAAAATAGGAAAAGGCTTTAGAGGTAAATGCTGTGAAATGCTTCAAACAAACAGATTCTGCCTATAACTGTAACTGGTCAGGGACAGCGAGGCTGGATCCAGCAGCCCAGCACATCCCACATCATAATACGCTGGCTCATTAAAGTGGAGATTAATTTTTAAAACTACTTAATAGTATAAAAATATAACACAATACAAAAACGTAAAAAAAAAAGTATCACTGAACATATATTGGGTCATATTTGTGAAACAAAGGAAAGAACAATAAGACAAAACATATAAAACTACGTATAAAGACAATATTTTAATGCAACCATGGGGGGGCGCAATCCAGTGTCTTCTTGTGCCAGTCCCAAGTCTGGATAAATGCAGAGGGTTGTGTCAGGAAGGGCATCCGACGTAAAACATTTGCCAAATCCACTTGGGGCAGTGGTGGCTCAGTCGGTTAAGGCTGTGGGTTACTGGGTTACTGATCGGAAGGTCGGGGGTTCGAACCCCAGCATCGCCAAGTTGCCACTGTTGAGCCCTTGAGCAAGGCCCTTATCCCTATCTGCTCCAGGGGCGCTGCTCCGTAAGCTGGCTGACCCTGCACTCTGACCCCAGTTTCCTAATTGGGATATGTGAAAATTGAGCAATTTCCCTCTGGGATTAATAAAGTTCTATAAAATAAAAATAAAATAAAAAAATCAATGATGCGAATCAGAAATGTCATTTCCATACCGGATCGGTCGTGGCCCGGGTTAACAACGACCGCCACTGGTGCTGTTGACCTACAGGGTGCCGGTGGAAATTGGGCTACTGTTGGTCGAAGAAGGAGAGGAGGAAGGCGTGTTCGAAAGCAGAGAGAGAAGAGGAAAGGCAAGAGTTTAGGAGTGAAAGTAGGGACCTTGAATGTTGGGACCATGACAGGGAAGGCAAGAGAGTTGGTTGATATGATGCAGAGAAGGAAGGTGGATATACTGTGTGTCCAGGAGACCAGGTGGAAAGGTAGCAAAGCTAGAAGCTTAGGATCAGGGTTCAAGTTGTTTTACCATGGTGTGGATAGGAAAAGAAATGGAGTAGGAGTTATCCTGAAAGAGGAGTTTGTTAGGAATGTTCTAGAGGTGAAGAGAGTATCAGATAGGGTGATGAGTCTGAAGCTGGAAATTGATGGTGTGATGTTCAATGTTGTTAGCGGTTATGCTCCAGAGGTAGGATGTGTGTTAGAAGAGAAGGAGAAATTCTGGAGTGAGTTAGTGATGCAGAGCATCCCCAGAGGTGAGAGAGTTGTGATTGGTGCAGACTTCAATGGACATGTTGGGGAAGGGAACAGAGGGGATGAAAATGTGATGGGCAGGTTTGGTCTTCAGGACAGGAATGTAGAAGGACAGATGGTGGTGGACTTTGCAAAGAGGATGGAAATGGCAGTAGTAAATACTTTCTTCCAGAAGAGGCAGGAACATAGGGTGACATATAAGAGCGGAGGCAGAAGCACTCAGGTGGACTACATCTTGTGTCGACGTTGTAATCTGAAAGAGATTGGTGACTGCAAAGTGTTGGTAGGGGAGAGTGTAGCCAGACAACACAGAATGGTGGTGTGTAAAATAACCCTGGTGGTGAGGAAGGTAAAGAGGACAAAGGCAGAGCAGAGGACAAAGTGGTGGAAGCTGAGAAAGGAAGAATGTTGTGTAGTCTTTAGGGAGGAGTTGAGACAAGCTATGGGTGGTCAGGAGATGCTTTCACTTGACTGGACAACTACAGCCAATGGATCAGGGAGACAGGTAAGAGGGTACTTGGTGTATCATCAGGTAAGGGAAAAGGGGACAAGAAGACTTGGTGGTGGAATGAGGAAGTCCAGGAGTGTATACAGGGAAAGAGGCTAGCCAAGAAGAAGTGGGACACTGAGAGGACTGAAGAGAGTAGACAGGAGTACAGGGAGATGCACCGTAAGGTGAAGGTAGAAGTGGCAAAGGCCAAACAAAGAGCATATGAGGACTTGTATGCTAGGCTGGACAGTAAGGAGGGAGAGGTGGATCTGTACAGGTTGGCGAGGCAAAGAGATAGAGATAGGAAGGATGTGCAGCAGGTTAGAGTGATTAAAGATAGAGATGGAAATGTACTGACAGATGCCAGGAGGGTGATGGGGAAGATGGAAGGAGTACTTTGAGGAGTTGATGAATGAGGAAAACGAAAGAGAACAAAGAGTAGAAGAGGTGACTGTTGTGGAGCAGGAAGTAGCAAATATTAGTAAAAGTGAGGTGAGAAGGGCGTTGAAGAGGATGAAGAGTGGAAAGGCTGTTGGTCCTGATGACATATCTGTGGAGGTATGGAAGTGCTTAGGAGAGGTGGCAGTAGAGTTTCTGACTAGTTTGTTTAACAAGATCTTGGAGAATGAGAGGATTCCAGAGGAATGGAGGAGAAGTGTATTGGTGCCGATTTTTAAGAACAAGGGAGATGTGCAGAGCTGTGGCAATTACAGAGGTATAAAGCTAATGAGCCATACAATGAAGCTGTGGGAAAGAGTAGTGGAAGCTAGGTTAAGGGCAGAGGTGAGAATTTGTGAGCAGCAATATGGTTTTATGCATAGAAAGAGTACATCAGATGCAGTATTTGGTTTGAGGATGCTGGTGGAGAAGTACAGAGAAGGTAATAAAGAGTTGCATTGTGTCTTTGTAGATTTAGAGAAAGCGTACGACAGGGTGCCGAGAGAGGAGCTGTGGTGTTGTATGAGGAAGTCTGGAGTGGCAGAGAAGTATGTTAGAGTGGTGCAGGACATGTATGAGAGCTGTAAGACAGTGGTAAGATGTGCTGTAGGTGTGACAGAAGAGTTCAAGGTGGAGGTGGGTCTGCATCAAGGATCGGCTCTAAGCCCCTTATTGTTTGCTCTAGTGATGGAGAGTGAGGGTGATGGGGAAGATGGAAGGAGTACTTTGAGGAGTTGATGAATGAGGAAAACGAAAGAGAACAAAGAGTAGAAGAGGTGACTGTTGTGGAGCAGGAAGTAGCAAATATTAGTAAAAGTGAGGTGAGAAGGGCGTTGAAGAGGATGAAGAGTGGAAAGGCTGTTGGTCCTGATGACATACCTGTGGAGGTATGGAAGTGCTTAGGAGAGGTGGCAGTAGAGTTTCTGACTAGTTTGTTTAACAAGATCTTGGAGAATGAGAGGATTCCAGAGGAATGGAGGAGAAGTGTATTGGTGCCGATTTTTAAGAACAAGGGAGATGTGCAGAGCTGTGGCAATTACACAGGTATAAAGCTAATGAGCCATACAATGAAGCTGTGGGAAAGAGTAGTGGAAGCTAGGTTAAGGGCAGAGGTGAGAATTTGTGAGCAGCAATATGGTTTTATGCATAGAAAGAGTACATCAGATGCAGTATTTGGTTTGAGGATGCTGGTGGAGAAGTACAGAGAAGGTAATAAAGAGTTGCATTGTGTCTTTGTAGATTTAGAGAAAGCGTACGACAGGGTGCCGAGAGAGGAGCTGTGGTGTTGTATGAGGAAGTCTGGAGTGGCAGAGAAGTATGTTAGAGTGGTGCAGGACATGTATGAGAGCTGTAAGACAGTGGTAAGATGTGCTGTAGGTGTGACAGAAGAGTTCAAGGTGGAGGTGGGTCTGCATCAAGGATCGGCTCTAAGCCCCTTATTGTTTGCTCTAGTGATGGACAGGATGACAGATGAAGTTAGACAGGAGTCTCCATGGTCTATGATGTTTGCAGATGACATTGTGCTTTGTAGCGAGAGCAGGGAACAGGTGGAGGAAAATTTGGAGAGGTGGAGGTACGCTCTGGAAAGCAGAGGAATGAAGGTTAGCCGCAGCAAGACGGAATACATGTGTGTGAATGAGAGGGACCCAAGAGGAACAGTGAGGCTACTGGGAGCAGAGGTAAAGAAGGTGCAGGATTTTAAGTACTTAGGGTCAACGGTCGAGAGCAACGGAGAGTGTTCAAAGGAGGTGAAGAGACGAGTACAGGCAGGTTGGAATAGGTGGAGAAAAGTGTCAGGTGTGTTGTGCGATAAAAGAGTATCAGCGAGAATGAAAGGAAAGGTGTACAGGACAGTGGTGAGACCAGCAATGCTCTACGGCTTAGAGACAGTGGCACTGAAGAAAAGACAGGAGGCAGAGCTAGAGGTAGCAGAGCTGAAGATGTTGAGGTTCTCTTTGGGAGTGACAAGGATGGATAGGATCAAGAATGAGTTCATCAGAGGCACAACCCATGTTAGATGTTTTGGAGATAAAGTCAGAGAGGCCAGATTGAGGTGGTTTGGACATGTTCAGAGGAGAGATGGTGAATATATCGGTAGAAGGATGCTGAGGTTGGAACTGCCAGGCAGGAGGTCTAGAGGAAGACCAAAGAGGAGATTTATGGATGCAGTGAGAGAGGACATGAAGTTAGTTGGTGTGAGAGAAGAGGATGCAGAGGATAGGGTTAGATGGAGGCAGATGATTCGCTGTGGCGACCCCTGAAAGGGAACAGCCGAAAGACAAAGAAGATAAAGACAATATTTTCAGTGTCCAGTAGGACCAGTCTCACAGAGACCCGGCTTATATTATAAATAGTTTGACAGCAAAATTAGACATTTTCACAGTATTGTGATTGTACAGATGTACGGTGCTAACTGAATTATAAAACTAAACCAGGCACAAGGATTAATAAACCAAGATAGCCCCATACCCGTTTTTTTCCCCAATAAAAATACCAAAGAAAATAATTGTGTATAGAGTGATTAAAAACAATGCAATTTATGCTATCATAAGGAAAATCTCAATTTCTTCCATTCCAGGATTAAAAACGGTAACAATGTCAACTTTAGAATCTAGAATCCGAAGATTAAATTTACACATTTTTAAATTTAAAAAGAGGCCTTAATCACGGAAAGTCTTCAGAAGAGCCTCAGATTCAAGAGGTTTTAAAGTGTGAAGAGGTGCATTACAGTTCCACTGAATGTATAGGTGAGAACAGCTGATTCACACTTGGGGAGAGTGAATAATTTGCATTTGAATGTTGTCTTGCATTGTGAAGTGACACTAAAAGAACAACAACCTAGGATTAATAGGAATAGGAGGCTCTAAATAAGAGGATTTTTATTTTGACTATAAAAGAATTAACCTGTCTATTTTTAGCCAGCTGCCACTTTTTAGTTAGAAGTTTTCAGTACAAATCTTATAATGCCCACATGACATGACGGAATTAGGCACGGCTGGTGAGCTATCCTTGCTAATGATCCCGGTCTCGCACCCCGCGCTATAAAATCTGAGTGCGACGGCCATCCGCGGACAGCAGCTCCTGCCTCCGTCTGCTCGCGCTGGCTCTTTTTTGAAGTTCCTGGGTGGGGCGCGTTCCATTTGCCCCGCTTGCATGCCGCACTTCCGCGTTGTTGCGCGCGCGTCATCTGAAGGGCAGGCCGCCTAACTAGTGAGCGGGAAGCGATAGACTTGGGCGCACGCCGTGAGGGCTGAAAAAACTATTGTCCTCAAAAATGTAACAGATGAGTACTCAGATTCATGTGCAAAAACTATATAACAAAACTATATAAGACTACATAGCCTTTATAAGACTCAACTTTTATTTAAGCGCACTCACACTACCGAAAAACTTTGTGATTTTGTAAATGTTTGAAAGCAAATAAGGTGCGCTGTTCTGTATTGTTTTTGGTGAACTTGAGCGCGTCAGAAAATTAACGCAAACGTTTTTTTTAAATGGTCAGAGACAGTCTGTTTGCTGTTTTCCCGACGCATTCATAATCATTAGTTTACTTCTGCCGGTGCGCTCTGAAAACTTCATGCATGCGGCTGAGCGCTGATTAAAACTATATGTAGTAAATTAAACTGCGGTGAAATTTTTTTAATATTGGAAATTCGCTACACATTCAAGATTATCTCATCTGTTAATCAAGAAATAAATACCCAAAAACGACAAATCGCATATTTTCTTACTCTGGAGTGGACAGAGAAACTATTACAAATAAATATATTTTTAGATCATCTCCTAAAAATATACTGGTAAAACCAGTTGAACTATAATCCCCTCCATCATTGCTAATAACTACAACAATTCCCTTTGCAATATTCAGTTTGCTAATTTTTTAATAAATGTTTTGAATTTTCAATAGCTTTTTCGTTAAGTGGGTTACACAGGTAAAACCAATTGGACTATAATACACTCCACCATTGCTAATAACTACAACCAACTTACTAACTAACGAATTACTAACTTTACAACTTACTGTACTAACTAGCGAATGCTTTAGTAAAGGGCTCTAAAAACTATGGCAATATGAATGACAATGGAATATAGATCATGCGAGTTGACGACTCTGTTATGCGCAGAGCGCCAGGAGATTTCCTGAAGCTCTGAAATCGCTGGGGCATTTTTTCTAAATAGAGGCTATCTTTAATAACTGATGGAGGTTTTGAGCTGCATACACACGCATTTTTGAGGGGTTTAAAACGAATTAATAAGTCCGAGCCGATACATGAAAGGTGAGAAGTGGGATTACTGAGCGCGTTGTATATACTGTACAACACGCGTTTATCAACCTTTTTGATAAAAACGCCTCCTTTTGTAAAGTGAAAGTACTTTGCAAAAGAAGAACAACTTTATTTCAGTTATAAATTCACAATGACATCACATTCCAGCTATTATTCGTAGCCGTGGTTGAATAATGGATGAAATAATTATTCAATGCTGGACACAAACAGCAAATATGATGATTATTATAAAAAGCCAAAAGAACGTCGTATTCATAAAATAATATTTACTTAATATGATAATATATATATATATATATTGTTCATTCATGTCTTCTGATGATGTCGACATTTTTACCTTTTAAATAAGACATGTTGGCATATTCACGAATCAGGACATTCGCATAGTTAACACTATCAGATACTATCAGGAAATTAGATTAATTTCAAGAC
The DNA here is from genome assembly GCA_030522415.1 of Channallabes apus. Taxonomy (NCBI): domain Eukaryota; kingdom Metazoa; phylum Chordata; class Actinopteri; order Siluriformes; family Clariidae; genus Channallabes; species Channallabes apus. The sequence continues at coordinate 33,625,399 of CM060118.1, forward strand.
CATTTAAACCGAGGCATGGCCATGTCTTTCACTGTTTTGTCCCTGTTAAGACTTGACAAAAACTTGTCCCTGACAAAAACTATATAAGAAACTTATTAGGAATTTTAAAGCACAAATTTGGGCATCTCATTTCATCATTATGAAAATAACATGAAGCACATATACACACATTCATCATGAAAGATCTGTTGTTAAACTAAATAAAATTCATGTTTGCTCCAGCATTGGAAACAATATTGTTTTAGGCTAATTAATTATACACAATTCTTCATTTGGTCCGACTTTAAGATAAAATCCTTCCATGCGCCATCTGGCGGATATTCAGTGAAGGACAACACATTTATTTAAATTCCCGAATGTTGCTTACGGCAAGTCGCAGGCTAAATTGCGGCATCTCGCGGGAAAACACATGCAGTCTTAATGGCCGGATCTGTAGTTCTGGGAAACTGGGTCGAGCATTAATATTGTCTAGTGGGCATTTGTTTCATTTGTTTGAAAACCGTTTTATGTTTGTGCTGGCTCTGGGGATTTGTTTGCTGTGTTTTGTGGGATTAAGTGTATCTTTGGTTTTACCTTTATTTGTCAGGATAAGGTACGTGATTATTGTCCTTTCGTTTCCAGTTACTCCTGTTAGTTTCTTCTGTGTGTATCTCCCTGTGTTTGATCAAAGCTCTAGGCCTAGGTATGCTCTACGAGTGCGTGAGTGTGTATGAGGTGTGCTCATAGGAGCAAGTGTGTGTGAGTGCTTAGCTCATAGGAGCAGGTATGGGTATGAGAGTCGCTCATGGGAATGTGTGTGAAGGTCACGCATAGGAGCGTGTGTAAGTGTGTCGCTCGTAGAGGCATACCAGGTTTAAGTCCACCTGGAGGAACTTTGGTCCTATGTTTGAGGAGTGTATTAGCGTTGGTCTGTTTTAGTCTTTGTTAGTGTTATCAGCTTTGGGGCCTTTTGTCATGGCACATAGCTACTGTAGTGCGTCTAACACAGAGCTTGTCTATATGTGTGTTTAAGGTATTAGTCTAACTTGTACGTATGTCTCAGGTATTAGAGCCTGTATGTATGTGTGTGTTAGAGTGCCTAGGTTCCAACACCAAGCGTGTGTTGACTGTTAAAGGTTCCCAGAGTTTGTGTTTGTTCCTGGAATACCAAAGTGTGTTGTTTCCAGAGCCAGTGTTTTGTTTGTTTATTTTTCGTGTGATTAGTTTGTTGGTTAATAAAAGACTCTTTATTTTGAAAAGAACCCTCGGCGTTTATGCCTGCCCTTTGTGAGCCCACGGCTACACCATCAGCAATTACACCCGATACATGACACTTTGACACCATTGAGCATAAATTTCTTCTGCAATCTCTCAAACTGTTTGGTTTTGGGTCTTCCTTTATCAATATAATTGAAATGTTTTATAGAGGAATTACCAGCTCTGTCATAGTAAATATCTTCACCTCACAAATATTTTCTATAAAACGTTGGGTCAGACAGGGTTGCCCGATGTCCCCTTTTTTATTCATTTTGGTTACCAAATTATTATCTTTAAGTATTGTGCACAATCATAATTTAAAGGGAATTCCCATTTTTGATAGGGAAATTTAAATTTCTCAGCGAGCTGATCACACCACTCTTTTTTTAAAGGATAAAAGTCAACTTTGTAAAGCCATTCAGATAATTAAACAATTTTCATGTGCTTCAGGGTTAAAGCTAAATTTGTCCAAATGTGAGATAATGTCACTGCATAAATGTGATGATGTGTCAATTGAAGGTATTCCAGTCAAAGACACATTAAAATATTTGGGTATCTATGTGTCAAAAAATTTAATAGCTAGACAGCAGCTTAATTTCTCTAGCAGAATAAAGAAGACTTAAAATATTTTTAATCTTTGGTTACAAAGAGACCTCTCTCTTTATGGTAGGGTTCTCCTGTCTAAAGCAGAAGATCTTTCTGACTTCATCTATCCTTCACTCTCTTTATACTGTATGTCAATGATTGTACTATTAAAGGTATCAGTAAACTTTTTTTCAATTTTATCTGGAAAAACAGGTCTCAAACTTCAAAAAGCTAATTGTAGAAGTGATGGAGGACTTGAAGTTATAAACTTTCATAATACAGTTTATGTGTTAAAAATAAATTGGCTAAGAAGGTGTTTAATAAGTCCAAATTCTGTATGGTTTTTGTTATTGAAAAAAGCGGTTATTGTTAATGACATTATCACAGATCAGGCGTTTGATATATTCTGTTTAACTGAAACATGGGTTAAACAGGATGAGTATGTAGCTCTAAATGAAGCTAGTCCTCCTGGTTACAGCTACATACACCAGCCTCGGTTAACTGGTAGAGGAGGAGGCGTCGCAGTTATTTACAATGATAATCTGTCTATCGTACAAAAACACGGACACAAATTTAACTCATTTGAAATTCTTTATAGTAACATAAGTGTATTTAAGTATATTAAATCAGCTCAGTCGATTCCTCTAATTATAATTTACAGACCTCCAGGGCCGTATTCTGAATTTCTTAGTGAATTTGCAGATTTCATCTCAAACCTGGTCGTCTCTGTAGACAAAGCGTTAATTGCTGGAGATTTTAATATTCATTTTGAGAATCCAGAAGACCCTCTGAGAACAGCATTGGCGTAAATCAGTGTGTAGTAGGACCCACTCATAAAGCAGGTCACACTTTAGACTTAATAATATTCTTCGGATTAAGTATAAGAAATGTATTCACAATTCCACTGTCTGAAATTATCTCAGATCACTATCTTGTCTCCATTCAAGTGTGTCACAGTGATAATGTACGCACAGCACCGCGCTACCGTATTAAACGTACATTCACATCAACTACTACACAGAGTTTTATCAGTAATCTCCCAGAGTTACCAACTTCGATTAGGTCACCGTCTGACCCACAGAACTCGATCAGGCGACTGAGTTGACATTTTGCTGTACCTTAGATAATGTAGCTCCAGCTAAAAGAAAAATTATTAGATAACAAAAATAATCCTAAATGTTTATTTAATACCGTAGCCAAATTAAGACGATGAATGGCTCACTGGCGCCCTGGAGCCAGTGACGCCACTCCTCCAAGGCCCACTTTATGCCCAGCAGTTCGCGGTCCTCTACACCGTATCGCTGCTTAGTGGGGTTAAACTTTTTGGAGTAGAAGCCACATGGGTGCAGCTTCTGGTCTGGACCTCGTTGGGAGAGAACAGCGCCGACGCCCACCTCCGACGCGTCCACCTCCACAACGAACGGTTGGCTGGCATCTGGATGAAGCAGGATGGGTGCGGTGGTGAACAGATGACAGAGTCGATGAAAAGCTGAGATGGCGGTAGGATCGAGTCGGAAGGAATGGTTGGAGAGCCTGGTAAGTGCAGTGAGCGGTGCTGCAACTGTACTGTAGCCCCGGATAAAGTGACGATAAAAGTTCGCAAACCCGAGAAAGCGTTGGAGCTGTTTGAGTGTCCTGGGTAGGGGCCAGTGACGTACAACCTCCAGCTTCTGCGGGTCCATGGCCACACCCTGGGGCGAGATGACAAAACCCAGGAACGTGGTGGAGTGCTCATGAAAAGCACACTTTTCCAGCTTACAGTACAGCTGGTGGGCGAGCAATCTCTTAAGGACAGCTCGAACGTGTTTGGTGTGTTCAGGGGGGGTACGTGAGTAAATTAAAATGTCATCCAGATAGACAAACACCCATCGGCCTAGCATGTCCCTGAGGACATCGTTGATGAAGGCTTGGAAGGCCGAGGGTGCGTTGCAGAGACCAAATGGGATGACCAGGCTTTCATAGTGTCCGGTAGGGGTGATGAAGGCTGTCTTCCACTCATCACCCTCTCTGATGCGCACCAAGTTGTAGGCGCTCCGGAGGTCCAACTTAGTGAACATGGTGGCACCAGAGAGGGCGTCCAGGGCTGAGTTGGTGAGAGGCAGAGGGTGACGATTTCGGATGGTGATCTTATTAAGCCCCCGATAGTCGACACACGGACGAAGTTCGCCCCCTTTCTTCTTTACGAAGAAGAACCCCGCGGCAGCCGGCGAAGAGGAGGGCCTGATGGTGCCATTTCGCAGGGCGTTGGCGACATACTCCTCCATAGCCTGGGTCTCGTTGGTAGAGAGGGAGTAGAGATGGCCGCGGGGGGGGGGCTGGAGCCTGGCTGGAGTTCGATGGCTAGGTCGTAGGGTCGGTGAGGTGGAAGGTGGCTGGCCCGGCGTTTACAGAACACTTCAGCCAGGTCTCGATACAGTGGAGGAATGGCGTGGATGTCGACGTCGGGGGCCTCGGACTCCCCGGAACACGTCCCAGCCTGGGCCTGTAGGCATAAGTCAGTACAGGTCGGCCCCCATTGAAGGATCCGGTTCTGAGACCAGGAGATGAGTGGGTCGTGCTGTAAGAGCCAGGGATAGCCGAGGATGATGGGTGGAGAGGAGATGTGTGTGAGGTGAAATTGTATGGACTCCTGATGTTGGCCGAGGACGAGAGTGATGGGTGGAGTCTGCTGGGTGATGGGGCTGGATGAGAGGGGCCGCCCATCGACCGAGGTGATTCTCACAGGCTGGGATAACGCCTCAATCTTTACCCCCAATCCTCTGGCGTACGTTGAGTCAATGAAGTTACCCGCGGCACCGGAATCGATGAACACGGGCGGTACTTCTGACCCGTTTGTGGCCAAGGTGGAGGGTTACCTGAACCTTGAGTCGAGTAGCGGTGTGATCGGTGGTGGCGGAGAGGTGGATGGTACCCGGGAAGTCTCTCCTATCTCTCACCGGGTCTGGGCGTTTCCCGGACGGGACGGGCAGGTGGCTCGGTGGTGCGCTGCTGAGCCGCAATAGGTGCACAGTCCCTCGCGGTAACGTCTCTCGCGTTCCGCGACGGTCAGGGAGGCGCGCCCTAGTTGCATGGGTTCCTCGGCTCCGGTGTCAACCACGGCAGGGGGTGGAGATCCGACACGTCCAGGAAGAGTGGTGGTGACGGTGGGTGGTGGCCTTGGTGCAGTGTAGGCATGAGTGGATGGTGGCGGCAGGTTTCGGGGTGCTGGCTTCGGGCGAGAGAGGAGGCGCTGGTCGATCCGGAGGGCTAGCTGGATTAGCCCCTCCAGTGTGGCTGGGAGCTCTCGTCCGGCTAGCTCGTCTTTGATACGATTAGCCAGCCCGTCGAAGTAGGACGTCCGGAGAGTTGCGTCTCCCCAGGAGGTCTGGATGGCGAGGGTCCGGAACTCGGCAGTATATTTACTCACAGACAGTCCTCCCTGCCGCAGGTGGTAGAGCTTTGTGTCGGTCTCCACCTCGCCCGCGGGATGTTCAAATGTTAGCTTGAGCTGACGGGTGAATTCGTTATAGGAGTGCGCAATGTCTGTGTCAGCGCGCAGGACTGCCGTGGCCCACTCTGCTGCCTGCCCTGATAGCAACGAGACGAGGAGTGCAATGCGCAGCCGGTCGGTGGAGTACTTGGTGGCATTGAACTCAAACACCAGTTCCAGCGATGTTAAAAACACACTGCATTTCCCATCCGTGCCATCCCATTTATCTGGAAGAGCTAAAAAAACGTCAGAAGGGGGGGGGGGGGGGGTCCGGCGCCGCCACCGCCGCGGCGGGCGGTCCGCTAGCCAGCCCACTAACCGCCGCCGAAGGCTCACGTTCTCCTGCCTAACTCCGCGACCTCACGGCGCAAGGCCGCGGTGTCTTGGACACTCCGGCGCAGAGAATCGAGCTCCGCGGTTAGCGTATTAATGAGCAAAGGTTTACTGCTCTTTAGGCAGTAAAGGTTTAATCCGCTGGGTTTACTGCTCTCGGCTCTGTCATTCTGTCACGAACTAACCGGGATGAACAGATAGCTTTAGCAGTTAGCCCTGTAGCGTGAATGGTAAACCCAAACGCGGATAAACACGAGCAGGCAGGATAATCACGCGATTTGCTATAAGGACTCTCACACTCAATGAGCACAGGAAAGACACAATCTAACCCTAGTCCTATAAACACACACTCAGTCTGAAAAGATAGCCAAGAAAGTGAGTACTCACATATACTGGAACGATTCCGAAAAGACTTGGGCATAACTCAATGACAGAGCGATGTGCGGCGCCATCTTGTTTCCTTTTATGCTTTCAGCTTCGCGACCGTCTTACTTCCGGGTCCTAGTGCCGGTCGCGGCTGAGTGTGCATGACAGAAAGCCTACCTCAGGGGACAGATAATTTCATACACTGCAAATATGAAAAGGAAGGCATATAAAGAACGAAAAGATTTGACCAACCAAATTAAAGAAATTGACCAGCAATATGCTCTATTTAAAAACCCAGATCTCTATAAAAAACGTGTAGAAGTGCAAACTAAGTTTGAACTTATTTCAACGCATGTAATTGAACGTCAATTATTAAAGAGTAGGAGCCAATTTTACATTCATGGTGACAAATCTGCGAAACTTTTAGCTAATCAGTTGAAAGGATTTAGAGCACAGCAACAAATTACAAAAATTCGGATGGAGGATGGTACTATCACTACCGACCATTCTAAAATTAATGATTAACATTCAGGAATTTTTATTCTCGATTATATACTTCTGAGTTTCCAAAGGACCATAGTTCAGTTGAGAGTTTCTTGACTCAACTAGATATCCCAATACTGTCCCCTGATTCTAGATTAAGATTAGAAGAGCCCATATGACAACAGGAAATCTGTTCAGCTATCTCATCATTGCAATCTGGTAAGTCCCCGGGTCCTGACGGGTTCCCTACAGAGTTTTTTAAATCATTCTCCTCATACCTTGCAGCACAACTAGCTTTGGTTCTATCTGAATCTTTTAAGCAAGGTAAGATGCCTGCGTCATTTAATGAGGCTCGCATCACCCTCATAGCAAAGAAGGATAAGGACCCAACAGAGTGCTCTTCATATAGACCAATCTCTCTTCTTAATGTGGATGTTAAAATCCTTGCTAAAGTCTTGGCTCGTAGATTAGAGAATGTTCTACCCTCAATTATATCTGAGGACCAGACCGGTTTTGTTAAAAATCGTTACTCTTACTTTAACATTCGACGCCTTATGGATATCTTGTACACACCATCAGAGGAGACCCCTGGGTGTGTCCTTTCTTTGGATGCTGAAAAGGCTTTTGATCATGTGGAATGGGAGTATTTATTTAGGGCTTTAGAAAATTTAAATTTTGGTCCAAGTTTTATCACTTGGGTTAAATTATTATATTCAAGCCCTACTGCCTCAGTTCTGACAAATGCTCAACAGTCTCAACCATTCAGTCTTCAGCGGGGAACTCGTCAGGGGTGTCCCCTTAGCCCATTGCTCTTTAACCTTGCAATTGAGCCACTAGCAATTGCATTCCGTAGTTGTAGAAATATATCTGGGATTTGGAGGCAGGGAGAAGAACCAAGAAAGAAGTTTCCCTTTATGCAGATGACCTTCTACTTTTTTTATCAAATCCAGTCTCCTCTCTGCCACATGTGCTGTCATTGCTCAGGGAATTTAGCTATTTTTCAGGATATAAATTAAATTTGCACAAAAGTGAACTTTTTCTGCTAGATAATACCGCAGTAACAACTGGTATGCACAATTTTCCATTCAACATAGTGGAAAATCAGTTTACCTATCTTGGTATTACAATCACAAGGAAACATAAACACCTTTTTAAAGAAAATGTTATTAGGTTGTTGAACCAAACAAGAAAGGACTTGGGACGATGGTCACCACTGTCCATGTCCCTGGTGGGCCGCATTAATGCAATTAAAATGAGTATTCTCCCTAAATTTTTATATCTCTTTCAGTCTGTACCTGTTTTTATTCCCAAATCTTACTTTGGCGCTTTAGACTCCATTATATCTTCTTACCTTTGGAAAAGTAAACATCCTCGATTGAATAAGTCCCTACTTCAAAGATCTAAAAGAGAAGGTGGCATGGCTCTACCTAATCTTCGTTTCTACTACTGGGCAGCAAACATTCGATCTGTCATCTTTTGGGCTTATTTTCATAACCAACCTAATCGGCCTGCCTGGGTGGAAATGGAGATAAAGTCTGTCAAAAATCTCTCTGTCTCTGCACTCCTTGGATCTGCTCTCCCCATCCCCTCATTTAAATTAATCAATAACTCAGTAGTTATGCATACCTTGAGAGTATGGGCTCAGTTCAGGAGGCACAGCGGTCTTCTGGGCTTTTCTCTGTCCAGTTCTATCGTCTCTAACCATCTCTTCCAACCTTCTTTACATGACTCAGTGTTTCAGGAATGGTACAATAAGGGCATCAAGCTTTGCAAAGACCTGTTTGTTGACCATAAGTTTGCATCGTTTGAACAGCTTTCTGAAAGGTTTAACCTACCCAACTCTCATTTTTTCAGATATCTGCAAGTAAGACACTTCATTCGCTCTTTAATACCAAATTTCCCTGAGGCTCCTGCAGCAAGCATTATAGACAATCTCCTCTGTTTGTCCCCGCTGCGTAAAGGCCTAATATCCACTATTTATGGTGGATTGATGGCTTCGAGTCACACCCCTCTGTGTAAAATTAAAACTGTTTGGGAGAAGGATTTAAATTTGTCACTATCAGATGATACTTTCAATTCTTAAACTTATCAACTCTACCTCCTTATGTGCCTGCCACTCTTTATTACAGTTTAAGGTTGTACACAGGGCTCATCTCTCCAAACTTAAACTTTCCCGTTTCTACCCAGACATTGATCCTTGCTGTAATAAATGTAAAAGCGGAGAGGCGTCTCTTATTCATATGTACTGGACATGCCAGAATTTGGAGAAATTCTGGAGGGATGTTTTTAAGACCCTGTCCTTTGTTTTGAAATGCAATCTTGAACCAGACCCTCTGATTGCTCTTTTTGGTGTCACTGGAGAGGAAGATAAGAGTCTAACTCCAGCTAAAAAGCGATTGTTATCTTTTGCGACACTCCTGGCCAGGCGTTCTCTTTTATTCAAGTGGAAGGATGTCACGTCACCCACTCACGCCCAGTGGCTCAGGGATATCATGTCCTGTCTGTCCCTGGAGAAGATTCACTACACAACTCATTATTCAGACTTGAAATTTCAACAGGTGTGGGGGCCCTTCCTTCACTTTTTTCATATACATTTATAGTTTGATTCCTTTCTTATTTAATTACTTGTTTGTTTGCTTTCTTTCCCCTTTTTATTCCTTTTTATTATTATTATTTATTTATTTTTGAACGTAGAACCAAAAAACTTCCAGCTCCATATTCTTTTTTTTGACTTCCTCCATACGAGGACACTGAGAAGCTGCTTTTTTCCGAGCTCCACCATACTGACCAACTTTTAAACTTTTTCGTCCCCTTACGAAGAGTGTACATAAAACGGATAAGTATCTTATAATATATTTACTCGAAACGCGTGTTATATCGTTAAGTTTTAATTGTTTTGCAGCACACCGCTTTTAGCCGGCATTAGCATCGCTAATTAGCATTAGCATCGCTAGCCCGGCTATCACGTTTGTTTGTTTGTTTGTAAAGTTTTTTTTCGCTTCCTCACACCGATTATTTTCCGTGTTTAGACACCATGTCGGTTGTGATTCTGCCTCTGAGTGCAGGTGAGGAGACATTGGAGCTGCACTCGGTGGATTTGGAGGTGGAGGCTGTGGAGAAGCTGATCCGTGAGCTACAGGTGAAGCTGGCCCGGTTACAGCAGCGGAAAGCCACGCTGGAATCGACGCGGACCGACACTCACCTGTCCCAGGTAAATTCTCGGCATGAGAATTCTCCTACAACCTCAACCCCGCGTGTTTCTCTGCCCAGGTCCAACACACCAAGGACGCATCCCGCCCAGTGTTCCTACACCCCGGCACCGGGATACCACGGACCCTGGATACAGCAGCAGCGGAAGAAGCACGCCAAGCCCCGGGCGAGGACCTCTCCACCACCACCACCCGTCTTCGACATCTCGACCCAAAACCGCTTCGCTCCTCTCCGCGAGATGGCACACGACGTCCTGGTCATCGGAGACTCCATCGTTCGTCACGTGCGTGCTACCACGGCTAAAGGTAAGGTGCACACACGCTGTTTACCTGGTGCACGTGTTCTTGATGTTGCTGCACAGGTGCCTGCTGCCCTGAGGAGGAACATTGGAGCTGTGGTTCTTCATGCCGGCACGAACGACACCAGGCTGAGGCAGACGGAGATCCTAAAGAAGGACTTCAGGAGCCTGGTCGAGAAGGTCCGCAGCACATCACCCACGACAAGGATCATCGTATCTGGACCGCTTCCCACATTTCAGCGAGGAATCGAGAAGTTCAGTAGATTATTTGCTTTTAATGAATGGTTACAATCTTGGTGTCAACAACAGAAATTACGCTTTGTTGATAACTTGGAATGTTTTCTGGGAGCGTCCTAGGCTCTATCACACCGATGGCCTACACCCTAGCAGAGCTGGAGCAGCGCTCCTCTCTGACAACATCTCCAGAACACTACGAACCATCTGACTGGCGGTAAGTCATACTGTAGATTCCAAACATATTAGACACATCACAACTCACCGTAGTGATAGATGAACACACATAGCTTGTCCTATAGAAACTGTGTCTGTTCCCCGAATACTGAGAAAAAAGAATAAATTTGTTAAATTTGCCCGAAGCAATCTGATAACCATAAAACCAGAAAAAGGCAAAATAAGTAGTCAAAATCCACCTCTAAAGTTTGGACTACTCAACATTAGATCCCTTGCGCCTAAAGCACTTATTGTTAATGAAATTATCTCAGATTATTGCCTTGACGCACTCTGTCTCACTGAAACCTGGCTTAAACCAAATGAATATTTTGGTCTGAATGAGTCTACTCCGTCAGGATATTTCTATAAGCACGAGCCCCGTCTAATTGGTCGCGGTGGTGGTGTCGCCACTATCTACAATGATGTACTCACTGTTACCCAGAAAATAAGGCCCAGGTTTAATTCATTTGAAGTGCTTATCATTAATGTTGCACTAAATGAAATACGTAATAAACCCTTGCTATATTTTACCTTGGCCACCGTGTACAGACCCCCGGGGCCATATGGCGATTTTCTTAAAGAATTTGGACATCTGCTATCAGACCTATTGGTTAACTCTGACAAAGTATTGATAGTAGGAGACTTTAACATTCATGTAGATGATGCTAACGACGCTTTAGCACTCACACTTATGGATTTACTAAATACCTTTGGGATTAAGCAAAATATAATTGGAGCAACTCACCGCTTTAATCATACGCTAGATTTAATTATATCCCATGGTATAGATGTCTCTAATATAGAGATCATACCTCAAAGTGATGATATCACAGATCATCACCTCCTGACATATACTCTACCCGTAGAACAGATTAGCTGTGTCTCCCCACGCTATCAATCTGTTAGAAATATGAATCCCACCACTAAAGACAGATTCACAAGTAATCTGCCGGATCTGTCCCAATTTCTTATTAGACCCCTAAATGCAGATGATCTAGATGAAGTGACTAGCAGCATGGGCACTATTTTTACCAGTACATTAGACACTGTTGCTCCCATCAGATTAAAAAAAGTCAGAGATAAAACATTGGCACCGTGGTACAACAGTCATACTCGCGCCCTAAAGAGAGCAACCCGTAACCTCGAGCGAAAATGGAGGAAAACTAAATTAGAAGTTTTTCGAATTGCGTATAAAGACAGTATGTGCAGCTATAGACAGGCTCTAAAAACTGCTAGGACCGAGCATCTTAGCCAACTGATAGCAAGAAACCAAAACAATCCCAGGTTCTTATTTAGTACAGTGGCTCGCCTAACAAAACCTAAGATGCCCGCAGAGAGTATCCCATCACAGTTTAGAAGTGAGGACTTTATGGACTTCTTTAATGAAAAAATCAATAATTTACAGGTATAGGACAGGAAGAGCTGTATAAACTCATCACCTCGGCTAAATCAACAACGTGCCTGTTAGACCCAATCCCAACCAGATTTTTAAAAGAAGTGATGCTTACGGTTGGAGAGCCACTCCTAAACATTATTAATTCTTCATTACATCTAGGTCACGTCCCTAAACCTTTCAAGTTAGCAGTTATTAAGCCGCTTCTTAAAAAATCTAATTTGGACGCGAATGAAATAAAAAATTACAGACCGATCTCAAACCTCCCGTTCATATCAAAAATACTAGAAAAAGTAGTATCAGCTCAAATTTGCACATTCTTGCAGGATAACAACATCCTTGAAGAATTTCAGTCAGGTTTCAGGCCCCATCATAGCACAGAAACTGCACTAGTTAAGATTACAAATGACTTGTTTTTAGCTTCAGACCAAGGCTGCATCTCATTGCTAGTCCTGCTCGATCTTAGTGCTGCATTCGACACTATAGATCATAATATTCTCATAGATCGCTTACAAAATTATATAGGTATTCAGGGACAGGCACTAAAATGGTTTAGATCTTACCTGTCTGATCGCTACCATTTTGTAGATCTAAATGGAGAACCGTCTGGTATAATGCCAGTGAAATATGGGGTCCCACAAGGGTCAGTTTTAGGACCTCTGTTGTTCTCAATATACATGCTTCCCTTGGGTAACATCATTAGAAGACATGGGATTAGTTTCCATTGTTATGCTGATGATACCCAATTATATATCTCAACTAAACCAGACGAAATACCTAAGTTGTCTAGATTAACTGAGTGTGTCCAGGACATAAAAGATTGGATGACCAATAACTTTCTTTTATTAAATTCAGATAAGACAGAGATATTACTTATTGGCCCAAAAACCAGCACACAACAGCTTTCACAATTCAGCTTGCGCTTAGAAGGATGTACTGTTATTACCAGCTCAGCAGTAAAAGATCTGGGAGTAATATTAGACAGTAACTTGTCTTTTGAAAATCACATTTCAAATATCACAAAAACAGCCTTTTTCCATCTTCGAAATATTGCTAAACTTAGGAACATCTTATCCGTATCTGATGCAGAAAAACTAGTTCATGCATTCATGACCTCCAGACTGGACTATTGTAATGCATTACTAGGTGGTTGTCCTGCATCCTCAATAAACAAGCTTCAGTTAATCCAAAATGCAGCTGCCAGGGTTCTCACTAGATCCAGAAAATATGATCATATAACCCCAATATTATCATCCCTGCACTGGCTACCTGTTCAGTTTAGAATAAATTACAAAATAGTATTACTTACATACAAGGCTTTAAATGGTTTAGCTCCCACATACCTAACCAGTCTTCTGATACGCTACAATCCACCACGCGCCTTAAGATCACAAAACTCCGGACTTCTGGTAGTTCCCAGAATTTCAAAATCTACAAAAGGGGGTAGGGCTTTTTCATATTTAGCTCCAAAGCTTTGGAATAGCCTTCCAGACAGTGTTCGGGAGCAGACACGGTTTCTCAGTTCAAAAGTAGACTCAAGACGCATCTTTTTAATCTGGCATACACATAACTCATCCCAGTACTCATACTCCAGTACACCTATACCGAATGGCAACTACGCTAATTCTCCCCATCTGTTCTGTATTTCTCTACCCATCCCGAGGCATCGGGAGATTTTGCCAGCTTCAGTAGACAAAGGCTGACCCTGCGAGGTTCCTGAGGCATCCAGAGAAGGACCAGCTCCAACTGGATTCAGCTTTATGATGGTTGGAGCTACACATGCTGCTCCTGTGCTTCCAGTGATCCAGACCTCATCTGCCCTCTGCACCTACTGACTCGTCCCTATGCTGAACTGGTCTTCATGTCAATTTAAATAATTTCTGTCATATTGAATTTTCATCTGCACAACACACAAGATGTTATATCATTTCTATCTGTTATCGCCCAAATGAGGATGGGTTCCCTGTTGAGTCTGGTTCCTCTCAAGGTTTCTTCCTAATGCCATCTCAGGGAGTTTTTCCTTGCCACCGTCGCCGTCACCCTTGGCTTGCTCATCAGAGAAATTTCATTCATTCGTCTCATTATTATCTGCACATTTTTCTCACACATCCACACTTCCAATTATTTTCTTTTCTATAATTATTATTATTATTTGTTTTTATTTATTTATTTTCTATTATAATTTTATCTATTTATTTATTACTTTATATATAATTATTCTCTCTCTCTCTCTCTCTCTCTCTCTCTATATATATATATATATATATATATATATATATATATATATATAATATATAATTTTTTTTTTTTTTTTGTTAAATTTCTTTAATTTTTGTGAAGCTGCTTTGAGACAATGACCATTGTTAAAAGCGCTATATAAATAAAATTGAATTGAATTGAATTGAATTGAATTTTTTGGTCTCTCTCAATGCCTGACGTCTAGCCTTTCGTATGCATGTAAAACTGGCTTGGAGTCAGGGAGGGATGGGGTGGGTGTTATAGGGTTTATAAGGGTTATGAAATAACATATAGGGTTTAAAACCTGCATTAAAACATTCCATGTTTACCCTGTTTTATCCCTGTTAAAATCAATAAAAATATTGTTGAAGGAAAAAACAGCAAAACGTCTGATGCAGAGACCCAAGATGTCACGACAAGATCCATACCTTGTGATATTAGATCACCGAAACACTCCATCACAGAGTCTAAATGCAAGCCCCGCTCAGAGACTGCTAAGCAGAAGGACACGAACACTACTCCCAACACACAACAATCTGTTGAAGCCAAAAGTAATAGACCCAAAACACGGACTGAGACTTAATCAAAGGCAACAAGAAATGTACTACAACAGACGCGCGAAAGACATGACCGCACTGAAACCAGGTGATCAAATAGAGTACAGCCAACACAGTCACAAAAGGTCTGGCAGAAAGCAACAGTTATAGAACCGGTCAACAAACGGTCATGCAAGATTGAACTGGGCAGTGGTGGTGTTCTGAGGAGGACCAGAAGGTACAGTACCTAAAGCACACTGTCCATCAAGACCTGGTCATAAAACAAGAACAGTGTGCTGAGAACACCAGATCAAAGGATCTTGTGTTACTACCAGATCAGGTCAGATTACATTTAGGGATTTGGCAGACGCTCTTATCCAGAGCGACTTACATTTTTATCTCATTACACATCTGAGCAGTTGAGGGTTAAGGGCCTTGCTCAAGGGCCCAACAGTGGCAACTTGGTGGTTGTGGGGTTTGAACCTGGGATCTTCCGAACCATAGTCCAATGCCTTAACCACTGAGCTACCCCTTCCCAGATTAGTGCCAGACCACAGTATTTGAAGGACTATGTTAATGTTTTAGTATGTTCAGACAGTACATGCGTGTCATCAATGAGATTAGTTGACTCATGTTGTAGCACGGATTCTTTAGTGTGTGGCACTACTAAGGAAGTAAGAATGCTGTTCAGTAAACAGAGAGTTACAAACATACAGAGAGTTAAAAACAACATTTAATTGTGCCTTTAATTGTGCTTCGCCGATTTCCAACGCCTGCCATTCTTCTAATGTTGCTACTTTAGCCAACAAGACTGCTCTGTTAGCTACCTTTTTTAGCCGAGCTGAGGATGCTGTAGATGTTGAGGACTGCTGTGGATGCTGCCGTTCCTACGCTTCCGTGCTTGTTAGAAGCGAGTGTCTTAGACGACACCATTGATGCCCTCTGCCCAACACGATTTTGGCCTCAATTGGTGTTGGCAGGTGTTTCACTGAGGACTTGACAATTTGATAGGTCAGGACTGGAACTTCCTACACGTCTACCTGAATCTCCAATAACTACCTGGACTCCATTTTAACATCAATTAACATCAACTATTATAGCTGAACTGCCTGCCACCTAATACACTGTATAAATGCAGATCATTTCCTGCTATCTGTTTCACCCAGATGAGGATGGGTTCCCTGTTGAGTCTGGTTCCTCTCAAGGTTTCTTCCTATTACCATCTCAGGGAGTTTTTCCTTGCCACTGTCGCCCTCGGGCTTGCTCACCAGGGACTATCTGACCTTTTGGATTCATACACATTTACATTCCACACAAACTTAAATAATTCTTTTGATTGTGTAAAGCTGCTTTGAGACAATGTCAATTGTTAAAAGCGCTATACAAATAAAATTTAATTGAATTGATGCGCTGTCCACTGGCGAAACTTCGTCGTTGAATGTGTGAGGAATCATAAAGCGGCTCCTAATTTCTGCGATCCACGACTCCACATTTTCCTGAATTCTGTGCAGCACAGCAATTTAGACTTATACCAGTTTTGCTGATCATGTTCGCGTTCGTCTTCATTTAAGCACAATCGCACATCTCTATTGCTTTCAGTAAAGTCTTCTAGCAGCCCTTTGTAGTCCGTACAGTATTTAGTTTCAACATCATGCACATTGTAGGCATTGTACATAAGCAGCTCTATTTCATCGGATAATGCAGTCACTTGACTCCACATTTCTCCTCTGGCTCCATCATTTCGTGAAGTTTGTCTGCAGAACCTTTGTCGACAAGCACCATCACACACTCAGACTCGGCAATAGCAGCATCATCTTCGTCGTCTGACATAGTGAATTTCAAAGCAGGCAAGTCCTCTTTCGGTTTCAATCGCTTGTCATCAGTCACTGCGTGTTTTTTCCGAGATCGCACGCGAGTTCTTCGGTCCACCATCAGATGCAGGTAAGGTGCACTCTTAAGTCACTTATCTTCACTTGAACGACGGAGAAAGCTTTTGACTTTACATGTACGGGCATGTTAATCCACAAGTTCTGACAAGGTATCTTTCTTATTGCACTCGGTTACTCACGACTCGGACGTCCGTTGAGTTCTTTGTCTCTTGTTTTATTTTCAAAGGTTCAACACTTCGTACAGTTTTCTTGCGTAAGTCCACTATAGTTACAACAACTTGTTTGATGTATCTTATTTGCAACTTATTGGCTATGTTAGATTACGGTTTTAGATTACGGTTTCCAGAACTTATGCTGTATTGCTGTATCTTGTAGCTTACGGTCAAAAGCTTGTCCGTAAAAGCTCCCCAACTTCCGTATATTAACTGATTTCTACCATGCGCAATAGTCATGGAACTACGCAATTATGGAATAACGTCACAGAGCAACTTACGATTATCATAACTAAATGCTTAACTAATACAATTCAAATAAACACAACAACAAAATTATACAAATGAAATATGGCTCCTACAAGGTCTTTGCCTTTTCACAGATAAGTTGCTCAGTCACAGTATCACTGGCGAGTTGCTTCTCGTTTATCTACACGAGAAGCAACTTTTCTACATCTTCCAGGAGACATGGCTGCTGTTTTGATATTCTCAGGACTCCTTTTGCTGCATCTAGTCTTGTTGTTTCTACTTTTTTTTCTTTCTTTCTTAACTTTCACCATGTCAAAATGTATAGCAATCTGAAATTACTAGCAACGTGAAATTTCACTGTACCATGCTTACGAATTATGTTTCCCTGAGGAAGCATGTAATGAGAAAAAAAAGCGGCGGGCCTACTGGTAATAAAAAAAGGCAGTAAATTAGTTGATTTGTTAAATGAGGTGTGATTAAAGTGGAGAAACCACTAAAATGTGCAGGGAAGGGAGGAGGTCCTCCAGAAACAGTGTTGGGAACCACTTCAAATAATAGAAGTATTGCTGTCAGCCATTTAATTGCTCAATAGTTAGATATTCTTTCCCATAGTTTAACTTCATCCTGTTTTTGTGTAATTAAAGCAAGTGTTAAATTCCAAAGCTGCCAACTGTTGTCACGATTCATATTCAAAACAATTGTCTGTGGAAGACGCAAGCAAGATCATTGGGCTCCAGCCTCTTTCTGATGAGTTATCTATAAATAGCTTTTATTTTAAAGTCAAATTGCTACAAACATTCCCTCAAATACGCAGGTGTAGTGAGACCGGAGCGCGCCGGAAAAACAAAAGCTCTGCCACTTTGTTTCGTAAAGTGAAGAGAGAGAATATTTGCGTAATTCTGTCAAAATTAACACTCATTTACAGCTTTGAGAGGAAGCAATCAAATTCAAAAGAAGAGATAGTAGTTGGAACGGTCAAAATAGTGCTGAACATTTACGCATTTGGCAGACGCTCTTATCCAGAGCGACTTACATTTTTTATCACATTATACATCTGAGCAGTTGAGGGCTCAAGGGCCCAACAGTGGTTGTGGGGTTTGAACCTGGGTTCTTCCGAACCGTAGTCCAATGCCTTAACCACTGAGCTACCCTGGCCTGAACATTAATCATGTTAAACATATTATTTGGAATGAAGAACCATAATGAATTACCTTGTGTAAGGCATCTTTTAATCCAGTTAACTCTAAAAGTATTGATGGTGTCTGCAAAGTCTAAGAAGTCAAGGCCCCCTTGAGTTTTACAGCCGGAAAGCACATCCTTTTTAAGTTTATGTGGTTTATTTCCCCAAACAAAATCCAAGAAAAGCTTACTGATATCTTTAATACATTTATCATTAATAAAAAGAGAGAGGGAAGGGTAAACAAAATGAGAAAGTCCGTCTGCTTTGGATAAAAGGACTCTACCCACCAAACTCAGATCCCTTTGAAGCCAGCCGTTGAAAATGAGTTTTGATTTAACAATCTTTCCATTAAAATTAAGATTTTGCCTAGATGCACTATTTTTAGTTAATTGAATACCTAAATATTTAAATCGTATATTTCACCGGAATATTATTGAAATGAGAAACATTTGGTAATATTTAATTTTAGACCAGACGCATCTGAGAATTGTTTTACTAGCTTCAAAGCAAGAGTCAATTGGGTTTTGTCTTTTAAACTGGTCTCATCTGCCAGTTGAGCGATCTTTATTTCTCTATCAAAAACAGTTATTCCTTTAAACTCCGGAGCATGCCAGATATTTAATGATAAAAGTTCAGTGACCAGCAAAAATAAAAAAGGAGAAATTGGGCAGCCCTGTCTCACTTCTCGGTTAATTTAAAATCTATGGGATGTTTGCTGATTAATTATAACAGAACTATTTATTCCTTTGTAAAACATTCCAATAGTATCAATAAATGAGTCACCAAAACCAAACCGTTTGAGAGCTTGCAGAAGAAATGGATACTCGATAGCGTCAAACGGCAATTTTATTCTTTCTTTGGACTTTCAAATCTATAGTTCTTTGTCCTTTGTGTTTTATTTGCTCTAATTAATGTTTTTATTTTATTTTATTGTGTTGTTGTTGCTGCAGTTGTTATTATTGGGTGTGTTTGACATGTTCTGTATAATTTTGTGTTGTCTCAATAAAATAAAAAAATAAAAAAGCACATGAGAGTGGAAATGGTAAAAAAAAAAAAAAAAAAAACTGCAATGGACGGAGGTTGAGATGACGTCTTCCCGTCTGAGTTTCGACTTCCCACTTCCGAGGTAAACGCAGCCACATGATAAGCACCTGGGCCCGACTTTCCTAGTGGGCATTCCGAGTTACGAGCCTTAACATAACACAACATAAACATCTCCTAGAATCGCCTGTGAGTCCTAACCGTCAGTTCCGTAGTGGACATACCGAGTTATCGGTAATATCAGAACGACCTGCAGTTTAAATCGATGGTTTGTCTTTATTTGAATTGTCCATGAGAAGTTTAGCGCTGTTTCTACTCCCGTGTGTTATCGCGGTGCTGCTGCACGAGTGCTGGTGGTTCCTCTCGGATGTCTGGGCTGCTGGTAGGAGCTACAGCTTTACACTTCGAACAGCAGTAGAGATCATACAGAACGTTACACTGCTGCGTCTCTCTTATCTGTGTGTATAACAGTGATGTGATATAGCATCGTATATACTCTCGCATTTAGCTTAATAAATCACGGTTCATATGGAATATTTGCAAATTACAATTCTTTCTGAATTTGTGATCTGTGACTAGTTAGAGAGTGTAGATTGTAGACTGTTTAGCCATAAGAATGTTATAAAGGTACCTGGTTACTCGGAAAGAGTTAAAAGGTTAAAACTGTCTGCCTATTTCTCTGTCTGCCTGTTTTTTTTTTTTTTTTTTTTTTTTTAAAGATGATTAAATCCGCCACATAACTGTTCATAACATTGCTTTTACTTATTGATTTCACTTATGGTGCAAGTTACAATTTCAGACAGATATTCATGTACTGCAAAAGTTTCATCAAATTCTGTCCAGCCAGTTTTGTGTGATGCTGAGACATAATCTGGCTGGACAGAACATTTTCTGCGACTGGTTTCAGGTTCTCCAGTGTATGAAATGTAAAGGGCTCAACACAGGCAGCTTGGCAGTGCTGGGGCTTGAACCCTTGACCTTCCGGCCAGTAACCCAGAGACTTAAGCCCAATCCCAATTCTATTTTCTACCCCTTGTCCCTTGAAACGAAGTGGAAAGGGGAATGGTTAAAATATTTCCCCTAAGAAATGGGACACCACTACAACACTGTTATACGTCATCATACGTTGTCGCTAGTTCCTAATGTTAGGGTGGTCACGTTGCAGTAAGTAAGAATAGTATAAGCACCGTTCATTTACATGTACACATATGGCCGTAAGCAAAACAAACAATGCGTTATCAAATGCTCGGCAAACTGCCGTGCTACTGAACTTTCATATTTGTTTGTAGCATGCAGTAAAGTGTATGTGACATAAAAATATATTTTTGTAATATCTTGCAATCGGTGCTATCCGCTAACAAACGTTAGTGATTTTTTTTTTGCAAACGTTTCTTTACAGAACATCACCATAAACACAAGACTAAAGGTAATATACATACAATGAAAACTTGTCATAAAAATCCTTATTAATGGCAAAAATTACTTAACATTTATGGGTCTGCTTGCTCGAGTGAGCAGCCATGTTGAAAATTTCGCTTAGCCCTTCGTTTGAAGTGAGGTCCCGAAAAAAAAATCTTTGTTTGGAGGGCTATCTGGCCCTTCCTCTTACCCCTACCCCTCCAACCAAAAGAGAAATGAGACACCACTACCCCTTCATGTGAACGCGCCAAACGGAGGGGTAGGGCTATGTGTAGGGGTAAGGGGTAGAATTGGGATTGGGCTTTAACCAACTGAGCCACCACTGCACCCATTAAGCTTTCTGTTAACTATGCATATGCAATTTGCCAGCTGCAGTCATTTAACACATTATTTGTGCACATCTCCAGAAATTGAATGGGACCTAATATCAAATTCAAATTTTATTTGTCACATACACAGTCATACACAGTATAATATGCAGTGAAATGCTTACACGACCGCCAGTGACCTTAAAAAGAAAATAAAAGCTTGTAAGTAAAATAAATAGTCAACAAAAAGGAAATACTAAAGAAATAAATGAAACTAGTAAAATCAACTGTACAATAAGGGCATAATAAAATATTGCAAAATATAGAAATGTAGGGGGGGGTATATATGTATATAGAATTTAAAGTGTCCGTGGTTGTGCAAATATGCATGAAAGGTGACTAATGAAAGTGACATGTGCAATTGTCCAGATGTATAAATATTTAGTGCAAGTGTGTATGAATGTGTCCATGATTGTCCAGTCAGTGTTGTGAGCTTAAAAAGATGTTATTAGTCCTGTGTGGAGGTGTGATTGAGAGACCTTATCGCCTGCAGGAAGAAGCTCCTCCTCAGTCTCTCTGTGTTGGCCTTTAGGGAGCGGAATCGCTTCCCAGACCGCAACAAAGAGAACAGTCCATTACTGGGGTGACTGAGGTCCTTCATGATCTTCCTGGCCTTAGTCCAGCACCGCTTGCTGTAGATCGAGTGCAGGTCAGGGAGCTCAGTGCGGATGATGCGCTCGGCTGATCGCACCACCCTCTGTAGAGCTCGTCTGTTCTGCATGGTGCTGTTCCCGAACCAGGTCGTGATGTTTCCCGTCAGGATGCTCTCTATGGTGCAGGAGTAGAAGTTCCTGAGCACCTTGGAGGGCAGTCTAAAGTCTCTCAAGCGTCTGAGGTGGTAGAGACGCTGCCGGGCTTTTTTCACCACGGTGTTGATGTGACAGGACCATGACAGGTCCTGCGTGATGTGAACACCGAGGTATCTGAAGCTGTCCACTCTCTCCACTGGTCTCCTGTTGATGACGGGGGTCTGGTAGTTCTTCTCCTGCTTTGTACTAAAGTCCACTGTCAGCTCCTTTGTCTTACTGACGTTCAGGAGGAGATTGTTCCTCTGGCACCAGTTCTCCAGATTTCCAATCTCCTCTAGGTAGTCCGACTCATCATTGTTGGTGATCAGTCCGACCACGACGGTGTCGTCAGCAAACTTGATGATGGAGGTGGAGTTGGTAGTGGCCACGCAGTCGTGGGTGTACAAAGAGTACAGCAGGGGGCTCAGAACACAACCCTGGGGGGCTCCAGTGCTGAGAGTGAGTGTAGCTGAGACATGTCCGCCCATCCTTACTGCCTGTGGTCTGCCAGTCAGAAAATTGGAGATCCACTGACGTATAGATGAGCTGAGTCCCAGGTGCTCCAGCTTGGTGGTGAGTGTGGAGGGAATTATGGTATTAAAAGCAGAGCTGTAGTCGATGAAGAGCATTTTAACATAATTCCCTTTCCTAGTGTCCAGGTGAGTGAGTGATGTGTGGAGGAGATGAGAGATTGCATCGTCTGTTGAGCGGTTCTGACGGTATGCAAACTGTAATGGGTCCAGTGTGTCGGGTAGTGAAGAAATGATGAAGTCTCTGATAAGGCGTTCAAAGCACTTCATCACTACTGAGGTGAGGGCTACAGGGCGATTGTCATTGATGGAAGCAGGATGTGGTTTCTTTGGGACAGGAACAATGATGGACTCTTTGAAGCATGTGGGGATCACCGACTGAGATAAGATGTTGAATATCTCAGTGAACACAGGTGCTAGCTGGTCTGCGCAGGATCTGAGGATACGACCTGAGATGCCGTCTGGTCCTGCTGCTTTCCTGGTGTTCACTCTCTTGAAGGCTCTCCTCACGTCGTGCTCGGAGATGATGAGCGCGTTCCCGGTGCTGG
This sequence comes from Channallabes apus, assembly GCA_030522415.1. Lineage (NCBI taxonomy): Eukaryota > Metazoa > Chordata > Actinopteri > Siluriformes > Clariidae > Channallabes > Channallabes apus. The sequence continues at coordinate 33,648,220 of CM060118.1, forward strand.
CAGTGTCTTCCTGTCTGCAGCCGTTAGCGCCGCTAGCATTAGCGCCATTAGCATTAGCGCCATTAGCATTAGCGCCATTAGCATTAGCGCAGTTAGCATTAGCATCGCTAGCGTCTTTAGCTGCAGCCTCGAAGGGAGCATAGAAGTTGTTGAGCTCGTCTGCCAGAGTCGCGTCCGCGTTCGTCATACCGGATGTTGGTGCTTTATAATCCGTTATTGTTCTCAGTCCCTGCCACAGGCTCCTAGAGTCACTCTGTTGAAGCTGTGACTCTAGTTTTCTCCCGTAGCGCTGCTTCGCCTCTTTCACCGCTTTACACACGTTATATGCCGCAGCCTTGTACGGTTCCATGTCCCCCGACGCAAGTCCCGTGTTGTAGGCAGCTGTGCGAGATCTCAGAGCGTCGCGGATGGTTTTATCCACCCACGGCTTCTGGTTGGGAAACGTTCTGATAGTCTTTTTCTCCACCGGATCGTCTACTAGCTTCCCAATAAATCCCACAACCGCTTCCGTAAACACGCTGACGTCATCATCGGAGCTGTTTCTGAACATGTCCCAGTTTGCGTCATTGAGTGTGTCCTGTAACGCGGCCACCGATTGGTCCATCCAGCGCGCGACCTCCCTCTGAACCGGAACTTCCTGTTTCAGTCTTTGTTTATATTTTGGCATGAGGAAGATGGCGGCGTGGTCGGATTTACCAAATGCTGGACAAGATTGTGCCTTGTAACCGTCTTTGACCGTGGTATAACAGTGGTCCAGTGTCCTTTCGCCCCTGGTGGGGCAGATGATGTGCTGATAAAAGTTTGGCGCTGCTCGTTTGAGGTTGGCACTATTAAAGTCCCCCGCCACAATGAGCGCAGCGTCCCGGGTGTTGTGTCTGGTGCTGTGTGAGTGCCTCATGCAGCTCGCATAAGGCAGTTTCAGTGTCTGCTTGTGGTGGAATGTAAACGGCACTGATTATGACCGATGTGAACTCCCATGGAAGATAAAACGGACGACACATGATGGACAGTAGTTCCAAATTTGGTGTGCAGGAGCGTGTAAGAGGAACAACGCTCGCGCTGTTGCACCAGCTGTTGTTCACCATTACGCACACGCCGCCCCCCCTTGACTTTCCCGAGTCCCTCGTCCTGTCCATGCGGTGAACCGAGAAGAACTCGGCCGGCTGTATGGCGTGGTCTGGCACCGCTGGGTTCAGCCATGTCTCGGTGAAGCAGAGAAGGTTGCAGTCCTGAATGTCTCTCTGGAACTTTATCCTGGCCCTGAGGTCATCGAGTTTGTTCTCCAGTGACTGGACGTTGGCGAGCAGGATGCTAGGCAGAGGTGTGCGGTGTGCACGGGCTCTGAGCCGGTTCCTCACTCCAGCTCATCTCCCTCGAGGCCTCCGCTTCGCGTCGCGTCCATTGTTCTCCCTCAGGATCTCACTCGGCCAGCTCGGATCCGGAGTTAAAAACGTCGAATTGTGAGTACATTGTATACCAATAGAAACAAGAGTGTCTCTATCATACCTAATGTACTCAATGGTGATGATTTTGCCGATTTTAAAACACTGAAAACTAACAGAACAAACTAAAGAACAAAAACAAACAAAAGGTGGTCGGAGCAGTCGTGACGGCAGCCGACCACACCGGCGCCATCTTGGAAAAATATACACTATTAAAATGTTTATTTTATTTACAAATTATTTTTGTCAGTTACAAAACTACTTCATGAAAATGAAAACTACCTCAAATGTCAAAAGTTTGCTAAACCAACAGGCAGTGATATAAACTTAATTATACAACAGTTAGTTCTGTCTGACTAATCTGATTGGACGAGAGTCTTTCCACAAGTTGTGATAATGGACGGTAACAGCACTGGAATGTTTAACTCTATGTATCACTTTGCATCCAGGGTGTTGTACAGTTGTTAATTACACTAACTGTTGGTCGCAGCTTGGGTGAAAGTAAGTTATTTACGGTCCACAGTACTGAGGAGAGTGCAGCTGCCTGGGGAAAGCCACTGCTGTGGCCAAAAGTTTTGAGATGACATAAATATAAATTTTAAGTGTGCTGCTTCAGTGTTTTTAGATCTATTTGTCAAATGTTATTATGATATGATGACATATAATTAGGGCTGCAACTAACGATTATTTTGATAATCGATTAGTTGGGCGATTATTTTTTAGATTAATCGGATAAAAGGTAAACACTTCTTTAATTGGATATTATGTTTATAATTATATATAAAACCATACCAACATTTTTGTTTTTAACAATAATTGCAGATGGCAAATTGACAGTGTTTGTTATATATAAAACCTGTCAACTACCGGGTTCTACCGGCGGGGGCTTTAGTTGCCGCGGGGGTGGGTTTAACCGAGGTGTTGGGGCGAGAGTGCCCCAGCGAAGACGCAGATTTTCGAGAAGGAAGGACTCTGAGAGACATACCGGGTTCTCCGGCACCTTTCCGGATCCCAGGATTCACTCTGCTCCGGCAGCGCTTTAGCAGCAAGATCACACTGAGCGAGCAGGAGACCGCTCCGAGAGCTGCGTGCGAAAAAAGAGCGGTGGCACAGAGTCGTCCCTCAGGACCGCGTCCCTGTTCCGGACGCTCCGCAGCGCCAACAAGGGGGATCCCTTCAGTTGCCGTTCTTTTAAATAACGTGAGAAGCGCATCCACTGCTTTATGATTGGCACGTAGTTCAAGCTCACATGCATTTTGTGTAGATAAATACAATTTGTAATATAACATTTGCATATTTATGTATCTAGGCCATGTGATTAATTTTATATACAATGCGTCATGTAAAAAAAGCGCTTCAGCTTCACCTCATGCTGTTATTTCTTTTAAATAAAAATATAAATATACAGTTTACTGTATACTGTGACGCAAACGCCCCGCCCCTTGCTTAAACTCCACCCCCCAATTAATCGAGTACTCGTTCTCAAACCTGTGGATTACTCGAAATGGAATATGAACAAAAATGGCCATCCCTAAATACACATACATGCATACTGTGTGTATGTAATATATATATATATATAATATATATGAATGTCAGTGTATTTTTGTGTGTGTGTGTGTGTGTGTGTGTGTATATATATATATATATATATATATATATATATATATATATATATATATATATACACACACAAAAATACACTGACATTCAGTTGTTAAGATATAAACAGCTAAAATAATGTAATTTTGTATAATAAAATTATATATGCATAAGTAAAACCACAGTAAACAGATTTGCTAGTTAACAAGTTAACTTTGTAGTGGACTATAAAAAACAAACAAACAAACAAACAAAAAAAAAACTATAGAAATGCAAAATGCTAATAGTCACAAATGTACTGTTATTTGCATTCGCTGAAAACCACAGCAATCACTACACACAGTAATATTCTACTGTTATTCGCACCGTGTAATTTAAGCTGATCTAAAGTAGCGCCATTTAACTAATCACTATTGCTCATGAGGTGATTGCGCAATGTGATGCTAGCGGGTAGCAAGTGAACAGATCTAGCGCGACTGTCCCAAAGTTAGCAAACAGTTTAAACAAAATGTCTATGTAACGCAGCCACATAAAGGGCTTTTTATAGGGGGGCGGGGGAACGCTCATAAAGGTAAAACAGCTGTGCCCCATAAAAGTGTCCTTTGGGGTTTGGTTTTTGCTCCATACATAGGTTTTGGTCCCGGGTGGTACTCTTGCGAGAATGCGCGTCCAGTTAGCGAGAAGTCGGCAGTGATGCAGTGGGTCACCTGGTCCGCCTTCAAAGCGCAGCTGCGAAGAAGCGAGAGAGTGGAGAGATGAGGAGAACACAGCGCTGTGATAGTGAGAGAGAGATTGTTTGCCGTGTCCAGTGGATTATTTTTCCCGTCTGGAACCCTTCAATACAGGTCTTGATCCATTTTCGTGCTCCCGGACTGAACTCTACATACTGGTGAGGCCGGGCCATCCCTCCCAGCCACATACACTCAATAACAATCCGGACATTGGACATTTCTTCCCATACACACACTCGCACATTCTTATATTTTTATATATTTTGTAAATATAGATTTTTGGTGCACCTTGATTGTTTGTCACTTAATACACTTTGGGTTTTGTTTTGAACTGTTGTGGTGCGTCTTTACTTGTTCCGCTAAGCCTACGCAACTGCGGAAGTAATTTAATTAGCCAATCTTAAGATTCTTGACTCCGTATTAGTGTAGCTAGATTTGCTATCAACACTGAGCGTTACAAAGTGAACGCTTCCATCAGTCTTGTGTCATGCCAACAATAAAGAATCCTGAGACCATTCATGTGTGGTTGCTTTTCAGCCATGCGAGTAGGCTGTCTTCTGCTTACTACTTGCTTTGTTTCAAATTCACTGTGGGGTGTAAAAAAGCAAAAATACGTAAAGTGTCCTTGTCCAAATACTTGTGGACCTTCTTCAATTACTTGAAGCTGCATTTGCAAATAAAATCATTCTGAAAGTTGGCAATGCTACTGCATGGATTTATCTGAGATGAATTAGGAGTGACATTTTTTTTCTATTACATTGTGTATGTGACAGACAACAGAAGGCCAGTGTATGAAGTTGTGGTTGGAGTTGTTTCTGCCAGAAATCACCATGATCTAAGGGACGCAATAAGAGGTACATGGATGGGATACCTCAAAGATCACCCGGGCTTCCAGAATCGGTGTGTATGTTTCCCTCTCCAGTGAATGCTCATAAAACATTAAAAACATAGTTTAAAGAAGAAAAGTAGAAATGTTTTGTTGGCAAGTATGTAGAGAAATCGTACTGAAGATCTGTATCATTTGTTTTTGCATCCGTACCTTAGGATTAGGTATAAGATTATTTAAAGCAATTATCTTTCAAATGACAGTCAAATTAACTCTGTGGTAAACAGACTTTTTTTTTTGTCAAAATTGTCAAAGTAAACAAAAAAGGATGGTAAAAGAAAAGTGGGGATTAATATACAGTATAAATTTTTTTTGTTTTTTATAATTATTTTAAAAAGAAATTGCTCTTAAAGGGTGCTGGTGAGATTTATTGTCGGTAAACATGGCTGTGTACTACCTGAAGAAGATCGAGAGGACCCATATTCCTGCACCCAGCTCAACCTCACTGAACCAGGTAAAGCACATCAAAAGAAAGCTTTGACATGGCACACCATGCAAATTGCATTATTATTGTGCTTACATTTTATGCTTTTTGTTATTAGTCCAGGCTGATAGTGTAATGGCTGATAGTTTATTTCCAGCCGTTATTACCAGTCATTGTTTGAATACCGTGACCTGTTTAAATATGGTTGCTTACCATGTGCATCCCTTCATGGCCACAATTTACCAGTATTTTAATAGCTACTATCAGCATGATGATAGACAAAGCAAAATTGATCTTAAACCGTTTTAATGAAAGTATTTTCTTTAGTTATTTACTATTCTCAGTTGTTGACTCTGGGTCTAATAAAGCATCTTTGTGACGTTGTAAATGCTCAGATGAAGTATGAAGGTTCGTCTCAAAAATCTTATTTATAATCGAGCCATTCAATGTAATTCATGTACCAGTTCTTCCAACATTTTGAGGAATGCATGAATCAAAGTATTTAGGCAATTCTTAAGGCAATTAGGCCCTATTCAGTATTAGTATAGTATTGAATACAGTAGGGCTGAAACGATTCCTCGAGTAACTCGAGTAAAACGATTACAAAAAATGATCGAGGCAAAATCTTTTAATTAATTTTAAAAGCTTGCGTTATTTTTTTGCGCAATTATTTGTTGACAGCGCGCTTATGACAAAGTACGCTTCCAGGTGCAAGCCGCCAGTAAACATCATCGAAGAAGAAGCGCTTACGTCACCAAAAAAACGTAAGGAAACAGGGGCAGTGTGTTAAGGCTCTGAGTTACGGATCTGAAGATCGGCGGTTCGAGCCCCAACTCCGCCAGGTTGCTCCAGTAAAGTAAAATAATTACTCCAGTAAAGTATAGATACCCAAAATTTCTACTTAAGTAAGGTAACGAAGTATTTGTACTTCGTTACTTGACACCTCTGGTATTGAGTTGAGGGAGTGTTCTGTTGCGGGCTACAAAATGTAACGGAGGGATAAAATTTTCTGCGAGCCAAATGAAGAAACCAGAAAGAAAAAACTACAGAAATTGTCAGTAAAGGCTTATATCTTATGTCTGAGCTGTAGATTTTGAAGCTTTTAGTTCTGAAAGTTTAGTTGCACACCTTAGTGTTTTTGTATAATTATTTATTTCAATCTGTGCCTTACTTTTATTGATACTTAGTCATTTAAACAGTGGTGTCAAAAGTATTCACATTCATTACTTGAGTAGAAGTAGAGATACTAGGGTTCAAAAATACTTCTTTAGAAGTTGAAGTATCAACCCAAGCTTTTTACTTAAGTAAAAGTTTAAAAGTACTGGTTTCAAAACTACTTAAAGTATAAAACTAAAAGTACCGTGAGGGGCGACAAAAGCATTAAGGTCTCGCTTTCTGATCATGCGAGGGGGGAGGGGGCGGGGCGTTGTGCGTGTTCTGATCATGCGACCGGGGGGGGGGGGGGGGTTGCGCGTTCTGATCATAAAAATAGAGTAACGAGGCTATTTTTAAAATGTAAGGAGTAGAAAGTACAGATAATTGCTTAAAAATGTAAGGAGTAGAAGTAAAAAGTCGGCTGAAAAATAATTACTCCAGTAAAGTATAGATACCCAAAATTTCTACTTAAGTAATGTAATGAAGTATTTGTACTTCGTTACTTGACACCTCTGCATTTAAACTAACTTTTTTTAGTTAGTCTTTGCATGTGAGCAAAGGCTTTGGAATAAGAATGTATGGCTCTGTAATGCACTTACAGTGGTGTGAAAAACTATTTGCCCCCTTCCTGATTTCTTATTCTTTTGCATGTTTGTCACACTTAAATGTTTCTGCTCATCAAAAACCGTTAACTATTAGTCAAAGATAACATAATTGAACACAAAATGCAGTTTTTAAATGAAAGTTTACGTTATTAAGGGAGAAAAAAAACTCCAAATCTACATGGCCCTGTGTGAAAAAGTGATTGCCCCCCTTGTTAAAAAATAACTGTGGTTTATCACACCTGAGTTCAATTTCTGTAGTCACCCCCAGGCCTGATTACTGCCACACCTGTTTCAATCAAGAAATCACTTAAATAGGAGCTACCTGACACAGAGAAGTAGACCAAAAGCACCTCAAAAGCTAGACATCATGCCAAGATCCAAAGAAATTCAGGAACAAATGAGAACAAAAGTAATTGAGATCTATCAGTCTGGTAAAGGTTATAAAGCCATTTCTAAAGCTTTGGGACTCCAGTGAACCACAGTGAGAGCCGTTATCCACAAATGGCAAAAACATGGAACAGTGGTGAACCTTCCCAGGAGTGGCCGGCCGACCAAAATTACCCCAAGAGTGCAGAGACAACTCATCCGAGAGGCCACAAAAGACCCCAGGACAACATCTAAAGAACTGCAGGCCTCACTTGCCTCAATTAAGGTCAGTGTTCACGACTCCACCATAAGAAAGAGACTGGGCAAAAACGGCCTGCATGGCAGATTTCCAAGGCGCAAACCACTTTTAAGCAAAAAGAACATTAAGGCTCGTCTCAATTTTGCTAAAAAACATCTCAATGATTGCCTAGACTTTTGGGAAAATACCTTGTGGACCGACGAGACAAAAGTTGAACTTTTTGGAAGGTGCTTGTCCCGTTACATCTGGCGTAAAAGTAACACAGCATTTTAGAAAAAGAACATCATACCAACAGTAAAATATGGTGGTGGTAGTGTGATGGTCTGGGGTTGTTTTGCTGCTTCAGGACCTGGAAGGCTTGCTGTGATAGATGGAACCATGAATTCTACTGTCTACCAAAAAATCCTGAAGGAGAATGTCCGGCCATCTGTTCGTCAACTCAAACTGAAGCGATCTTGGGTGCTGCAGCAGGACAATGATCCAAAACACACCAGCAAATCCACCTCTGAATGGCTGAAGAAAAACAAAATGAAGACTTTGGAGTGGCCTAGTCAAAGTCCTGACCTGAATCCTATTGAGATGTTGTGGCATGACCTTAAAAAGGCGGTTCATGCTAGAAAACCCTCAAATAAAGCTGAATTACAACAATTCTGCAAAGATGAGTGGGCCAAAATTCCTCCAGATCGCTGTAAAAGACTCCTTGCAAGTTATCGCAAACGCTTGATTGCAGTTATTGCTGCTAAGGGTGGCCCAACCAGTTATTAGGTTCAGGGGGCAATTACTTTTTCACACAGGGCCATGTAGGTTTGGATTTTTTTTCTCCCTAAATAATAAAACCCCTCATTTAAAAACTGCATTTTGTGTTTACTTGTGTTATCTTTGACTAATAGTTAAATGTGTTTGATGATCAGAAACATTTTGTGTGACAAACATGCAAAAGAATAAGAAATCAGGAGGGGGGCAAATAGTTTTTCACACCACTGTAATTCATCTCAGTCAACTTTAATACCCCTATCTCACCTACATGGTTTCGCGCGGTGGCGGGAAGCATGGTTCATCATGATTCGCAGCGCCAAAACTTGCAGTGATTACGTTTTCATCTTTCCGCCCGAAAAAAAAACGCATAGTTGAGATAGTTATAGGTATAAGCTATTCCTTGTATTGTGAATAATGACAGTGTTTATTTTTGACAAAATGCTGTATGCATTTAAAAAATAAAAGTAGATTTTTCTAAAAAGAAAACCAATTAATCTTTGTTTCTCTTATATATTTTACATTGCTGTTTAATTAAGCAAAAGTAAATTTTATCTGATTACTTGATTAATTGATTACATTCTTGGTAGAATACCCGATTAATAAATATATATATATGCAAGATACTTTTCTTTCCCCACGTGAGTCAGTCCGCGTCAGTTGTGCTCTTTAACCAATCAGATGTGACATCGCCATTTCAACCAATCATAACTCGGCAGGAGCGCAGCCTAAATCCTGTTTCCATGAAATACTGAGCAGGTTTAAGCTTACGGACATGTTGCTATGACAGCAAATGCAAGAAGCGCATCGGAGAACGAAACAATCCAAGATCATGACAAATCCATAACAATCAAATCCAGCTAACTGAGTTAGCGACGTACGAAGTACAGACCCCTGGTCTGCAAATGTTTTGAAAGACGAGTTAAAATTTGTAATACATTTTAACTCGATAGATGAGCGAGGTCTTGAAACATGAGTAGTATGTATATGCTATGTCTACTAGGGATGTAATGGTATCAAAACTTCATGGTACGGTAATACCTCGGTATGAATGGCACGGTACGGTATTTATTGAATCATTTACATGAAAAACAAAACTAATGAAGAGACTCGAAAAAAGTGCCAGAAGTGTTTATTAAACAGTTTACATGAACACTGAACATATCAATGGCATACAAATTAGCCATTTATCTGTTAACTTTGAAACATAAACTTCAGTTTTTCAATTTTAATAACAAAAAATTATTAAACCATGTAAAAAAAAAAGTTTCAATTTTGTATTCTTGAAAACTCAAAAAATAAAAATAGCAGCCTACTTACTGCAACTGGTCCATGTGCTGAATGAGTATTTGAGAAACTCACCTCATTCACTCACTTATTCAGACAGAGACAGGATTTTTTTTTCCTTTCTCGTTTCTTTTCAGAGAGAAACCAAAATGACTCGATAAAACTATAGGTCTTCTGAGAAAAGTTTGTCCGGCAAATCCTTGAGCCTGGTGTAACAGAACTAATTGGTACTTTTTAAATTATTTTCGTAAACTTACAAACATGCAAATTGTCTAAAATCTCTATAAAATGTCATTTCTCTCTGTTCATAGCAGTGCTGTCAATTAGTAAAAAAATGTTAAAATAGTTAATCACGTCATAGTCTGTGATTAATCATGAGTAATCACAATTTTAAAATACAGTGAAACCTCGGATTACGAGACGTGCAACGATATTTAATAAATTTTTACTTGGAAAACGAGCATTGTCTTGGTTTACGAGCACCGAGTATCATATGTGCTTCTTGATTTGACACCGAGCGTCACGTCATCACAACTGAGCCAACATTTTTTCTCTTGCGCTGTGGGTAATCATCTCCCCTGCTGGGTCTTAGTGCTCGTCTCTTACTGGTATAATCAACATCCGTGTGTGTTTCTTTCTCTTGCGCTGCAGAGTGTGTGTGTTGTCTGCGCCGGTTCACACAGAAACACACTCGCACTCTCTCTCTCGCCTTTACTGTGTGTGTTTTTTTTTTCTTTCTCTTGCGCTGCAGAGTGTGTGTGTTGTGTGTGCGCACGCGTAATTTGACACCGTGCCGATTCTCTCTCTCTTTCTCTCTCTCTCTCTCTCTCTCTCTCTCCTTTAATTCATTTGTGTGTGTGAGAAACGGAGAGGGGGTGATTCACTCACACAACCTGCATGGTGTCAAATTACGAGGCTTGCACGCGCGCACACACACCACACTCAGCAGCTCAGGAGAGAGAAAAACACACACTGCACATAAATGAAAACACTTATCTGTCAGGATTTATTTTTACTTTTTTTTAAGGCAACATGCAGGTTAATTTGTTTTATTTTTACTTTATATGTTGTGTTAATTATTTTTATGTATTTATTTTTTGGGCTGTCAAACGAATAATTTAAAATTTCCATTATTTCTTATGGGAAAATGTGCTTTGATTTACGAGTGTTTTGGAATACAAGCCCGCTTCCGGAACGAATTATGCTCGTACTCCGAGGTTCCATTGTACTGTCATTTACTTGTATTATAAACATGCCAAATTAAATTAAAATCTCTCGAATTGGTGCGGCATGCAGTGGCCAGGAGTATGGGGTGTGGCAACCCGCCGATGGAAGGGCTCTAACCAAGAGATTCAGGTACAAAAATCATCAACCTAGAGCCTTAGCTTACTGAGCCACCACTCACATTTCTTACATTGAATGTATTCTTATAAAAATAGTTCCTCTTGTAGATAGCTCAAGCATAACCTTGGTTTTATCCAAGCCAAACTTTTTTTTTTTAGATCCAAGATTTTTGGTTTTAATATTTTTATTGATTTTTCACAGTATATCACACTTCACAATCCCCCAACCCTTGCCGACCAATCCCTAGGATAGCGTTCATGCTGTCCATTAATTCAAAAAGGAATAATAAATATATCAGATAATAATAATAAAACAATACAGGGTACAGATATATACACACACACATACATACATATATATATATATATATATATGAAAAAAATTTATAAATAAATATTTCAAAAATTACAGAGGCATTCGAATCAATGATGGAGCATTATTTAAAGGTATCAACATAATCAAAGAAAGGGCGCCACACTTTAAGAGGATCGGGGAAAACAGTTCTTTAAAGAGTACCTAATCCTTTCGAGGTAGAGACAAGACAATTTTTTAACCCAATGAATGTGTGTAGGTGGGAGAGGATCCTTCCACTTAAGTAGAATTAGTTCTACGTGCTAACAAAGAGGAGAAGGCTAGAATTTTACACCTTGATGCGGACATCCGTAACTCCTCAGGAGCAACTCCAAACAGTGCTAAAAGGGGTTCTGGCTCTAATCTATACTTAAGAACCACTGATACGGTGTTAAATATTGATCGCCAGAACTGCTCTAATTTAGGACACGTCCATAGCATGTGAATTAAAGTACCCTCAGCACACCGACATCTGTTGCACAAGGAGCTAGTACCAGGAAACATTTGGACTAACTTCACTTTGGATATACAGTGGTGTGAAAAACTATTTGCCCCCTTCCTGATTTCTTATTCTTTTACATGTTTGTCACACTTAAATGTTTCTGCTCACCAAAAACCGTTAACTATTAGTCAAAGATAACATAATTGAACACAAAATGCAGTTTTTAAATGAAGGTTTACGTTATTAAGGGAGAAAAAAAACTCAATCTACATGGCCCTGTGTGAAAAAGTGAGTGCCCCCCTTGTTAAAAAATAACTTAACTGTGGTTTATCACACCCGAGTTCAATTTCTGTAGTCACCCCCAGGCCTGATTACTGCCACACCTGTTTCAATCAAGAAATCACTTAAATAGGAGCTACCTGACACCTTGGCTTTCTTCTTCTCATTTTTGACAGCTGCAAACAGGAGATGTGTACTCTGCAAGTCACCAACGCTAAACTAAATTTGTCTTATGCAAGCCTTATATGTCTGAACATGTCGGTCTTTATTTGTTTGTTTTGTTTATTCAGGTAAGGAGACACACATGCAAATAGAGAAGCCCCTCAAAGTATGTTTATGATTTTTGTTTTGACTCTAACTATTGTTTTATAACCTTAAATTATAACTGTGTCTTAAATTAAAACTGACAACACAAAGGTAATAATTTTCACCATAGCATTTTGTAATTTACTACGATAGGTTTTTTTTATTTTATTTTAATTAAATACAGATTGCTGACAAAGTCACAAAGCCTTGATGCAATAAACAAAATTAGGTAGTAGTACTTTTTAATGCATTTAAAAAGTAAAACAGGTCGGTGCTGACCCTAACACAAGAGGAAGATTAATAAATAGGTTCTTTTAGCCTAGATATAAACACTGAGACTGTGTCTGAGTCCCGAACGTTAATTGGAAGACTATTCCATAACTTTGGGGCTTTGAAAAAAAAGCTCTGCCCCCTGCTGTAGTTTTCATAATACGTGGTACTAACAAGCAGGCTGCATCCTTTGCTTGAAGTAGGCATGGCGGATCGTAAGACAGCAGTTTCAAGATTCTTTTTGTCACATGCATAGTTATACAAGTACAACACGCAGTGAAATGTATCCTGAACCGCTCCTACTTTGTGCAATTCACTAGTTCACTCAGATACTAGCAGTTCACTCAGATACTGCCGCGCAAGACCATTTAATGCTTAATACCTCAATAAAAGTACTGTATTTATGTAGTTATAAAATCGATGCGAAATTTCACAGGGAGCCAATGCAGTGTGGGGACTAACTGAACATTCTGGACTAACTGAGGCTTGTTTATCCATCTAGTTGAACAACCAGACAGTAAGGCGCTCCAACCTAGAGGTGATAAAATTATCCTTTTCTTGACAATATTTCTGAGGTGAAAGAATGCTATCCTGGAATATTATCTACATGAGCTTCAAATGAAAGGCTGGAATCTATAATCACACAGAGGTCTTTCACCTGACACAGAGAAGTAGACCAAAAGCACCTCAAAAGCTAGACATCATGCCAAGATCCAAAGAAATTCAGGAACAAATGAGAACAAACGTAATTGAGATCTATCAGTCTTTGAGACTATTTGCCCCCTTCCTGATTTCTTATTCTTTTGCATGTTTGTCACACTTAAAAGTTTCTGCTCATCAAAAACCGTTAACTATTAGTCAAAGATAACATAATTGAACACAAAATGCAGTTTTTAAATGAAGGTTTACGTTATTAAGGGAGAAAAAAAAACTCCAAATCTACATGGCCCTGTGTGAAAAAGTGATTGCCCCCCTTGTTAAAAAATAACTTAATTGTGGTTTATCACACCTGAGTTCAATTTCTGTAGTCACCCCCAGGCCTGATTACTGCCACACCTGTTTCAATCAAGAAATCACTTCAATAGGAGCTACCTGACACAGAGAAGTAGACCAAAAGCACCTCAAAAGCTAGACATCATGCCAAGATCCAAAGAAATTCAGGAACAAATGAGAACAAACGTAATTGAGATCTATCAGTCTGGTAAAGGTTATAAAGCCATTTCTAAAGCTTTGGGACTCCAGCGAACCACAGTGAGAGCCATTATCCACAAATGGCAAAAACATGGATCAGTGGTGAACCTTCCCAGGAGTGGCCGACCGACCAAAATTACCCCAAGAGCGCAGAGACGACTCATCCGAGAGGCCACAAAAGACCCCAGGACAACATCTAAAGAACTGCAGGCCTCACTTGCCTCAATTAAGGTCCGTGTTCACGACTCCACCATAAGAAAGAGACTGGGCAAAAACGGCCTGCATGGCAGATTTCCAAGGCGCAAACCACTTTTAAGCAAAAAGAACATTAAGGCTCGTCTCAATTTTGCTAAAAAACATCTCAATGATTGCCAAGACTTTTGGGAAAATACCTTGTGGACCGACGAGACAAAAGTTGAACTTTTTGGAAGGTGCGTGTCCCGTTACATCTGGCGTAAAAGTAATAGCATTTCAGAAAAAGAACATCATACCAACAGTAAAATATGGTGGTGGTAGTGTGATGGTCTGGGGTTGTTTTGCTGCTTCAGGACCTGGAAGGCTTGCTGTGATAGATGGAACCATGAATTCTACTGTCTACCAAAAAATCCTGAAGGAGAATGTCCGGCCATCTGTTCGTCAACTCAAGCTGAAGCGATCTTGGGTGCTGCAGCAGGACAATGACCCAAAACACACCAGCAAATCCACCTCTGAATGGCTGAAGAAAAACAAAATGAAGGCTTTGGAGTAGCCTAGTCAAAGTCCTGACCTGAATCCTATTGAGATGTTGTGGCATGACTTTAAAAAGGCTGTTCATGCTAGAAAACCCACAAATAAAGCTGAATTACAACAATTCTGCAAAGATGAGTGGGCCAAAATTCCTCCAGAGCGCTGTAAAAGACTCCTTGCAAGTTATCGCAAACGCTTGATTGCAGTTATTGCTGCTAAGGGTGGCCCAACCAGTTATTAGGTTCAGGGGGCAATTACTTTTTCACACAGGGCCCATGCAGGTTTGGATTTTTTTTCTCCCTAAATAATAAAACCCCTCATTTAAAAACTGCATTTTGTGTTTACTTGTGTTATCTTTGACTACTAGTTAAATGTGTTTGATGATCAGAAACATTTTGTATGACAAACATGCAAAAGAATAAGAAATCAGGAGGGGGGCAAATAGTTTTTCACACCACTGTATGAGCTCTATGTACTACTTTAAACTGAAAGAGAATGGCGAGCACACAGATGATGAGTGGACCTGCTTAAGAGCACACTTCCATGTGTCATCTGAGAGTGGTCCACCAAGGTCTTCCTCCCAAGCTCTCTTGATGTTGTCTAAGGAGGAAACTGACTGATTCATCATTAGATTATAAAGAGTAGAAATTGAGCCCTTCGCTAATACGTTACACGAAAGGAAGCTATCCAAAGGGTTTTCAGCAGGCAACACTGGAAAATCTGCTATTGGATGACCTAACAGTCTCTAACTTGCAATACTCAAAAAAATTCTGATTTAGTAAGACTAAATTGTGACACTAACTGTTCAAAGGAAGCGAATACACGGTCAATAAATAAATCTTTGAAGCATTTTATTCCTTTGTCAGACCAGTTCCTAAATGACCCATCTTGCATTGAAGGCAAGAAAAAGTGGTTACGTGCAACTGGGCTAAGAAGAGAAGGATCCTTAAGACCAAATGATTTCCTAAATTGAGTCCAAATCCTCACCGAGTGTTTTACCACCGAGCAGTCGGCAAAAGTATAAGAGACTGACTGTAATTTGGTTGCAAGAAGTGCAGGAAGGGAAATTTGCTTATGTGCATGTCTCCATGTGCATGTCTCCATGTGCTTATCTCCATGTCCACCCAGGATGGTTTATTAGGTAGAAGGTGATAATGCCACCAATACAGTGTATTTCGTATATTAGCTGCCCAGTAATAAAACTTAAAATTAGGTAGGGACATACCACCATCTCATCTAGACTTCTGAAGGTATACTTTACGCAGGCGAGGGTGTTTACCATTCCAAATAAAAGAAAAGAGCACAGAGTCCAAAGATTTGAAAAATGATAAAGGAATAAACAGAGGTAAACACTGAAAGAGAGAAATTTAGGAAGCACCTTCATCTTGATGGAGTTAATGCGCTGAATGAGAGAAATCTTTAAGTGGGACCATTTGGAAAGATCCTTCTTGATTTGTTCAAGAAGAGTACCAAAGTTATGTTTAAAAAGATGATTATGTTGGCGAGTAATACAGATACCAAGATAAGTGAATTTATTTTTGATTATCTTCAGTGGTATGTTAGAGTACTGTAACTGCATGTCTACTTTACTAATTGGGAAACATTCACTTTTATGCAGATTGAGTTTATAGCCAGAGAGCTGACCAAAATTCTCAAGTAAGGAAAGAGCTGCCGGTAGAGAAGTCTGTGGGTTAGAAATAAAAAGCAATAAATCATCTGCATATAGAGTAACCTTATGCACTGCCTCACCACGTGAAATACCAGTGATCTGTTGACATTCACATAGACCAATTGCCAAAGGCTCAATAGCAAGGGCAAATAATAGTGGACTTAACGGGCATCCCTGACGAGTTCCACGATGTAATTTAAACGGTTGAGAAGACAGGCCATTGGTCAAAACTACAGCGGTGGGAGCACTATAAAGTAATTTGATCCAAGCGAGATAGGCTGGACCGAACCCAAATTTCCCAAAACTAAAAAAAAAAGGTATTCCCACCCTACCGTGTCAAACGCCTTCTCAGCATCTAAAGAGACAACACATTCTGGGACAGAATGATGCTGAGAGTATACCACATTAAGTAAACGGCGGATGTTAAAAAAAGGACTGACGGTTCTTTATAAATCCTGTTTGATCAGGTGAAATGATGGTGGGGAGAAAACCTTCAAGTCTTGAGGCAAGCACCGTAGCTAAAATTTTTACGTCACAATTAAGCAGGGAAATAGGCCTATATGAAGTACAATCCAGAGGGTCCTTATCCTTTTTAAGCAATAAGGAGATACATGCTTGATTTAAAGTTGGGGGGAGAATACCGGTCTTAAAGGACTCTGCAAACACTGTCGTCAGAAAGGGAGCAAGCTGTGCAGAGAATTTTTTATAAAAATCTGACAGAGAACCCATCGGGTCCTGGGGATTTCCCAGATTGTAAGGAAACAATGGCAGCTACCACCTCCTCCTCTAAAAGATTACGAGCATTAGAAGATAGCATGGGGACATTTAATTGATCAAGAAATTGTTTAGTATCCTTCTGCTAGAAGGGGTCAGCAGTGTATATAGTGGAGTAAAAATCTCTAAATTGTTCATTAATAATACTTTGATCCGTGATCTCCCCATTATCTAGATGAAAACCGCTTATTATTTGTTTTGCCTGGAGTCCACACAACTGATTAGCCAATAATTTGCCCGATTTGTCCCTGCTTTCATAAAAAACACTCCTAGTTCTTCTCAGAAGACCCTCTATCTCATTGGTCGAAAATAAATTGAGCTCATACTTCAATTTATGACGCCTATTATACAGATCCGGTGTCGGAGACCTAGCATTTTGTTCATCCAATTTAGAAATCTCATTAGCCAGGGATATTTGTTTTTCTTTGGAAATTTTTCTTTTAGTAGTGGCATATGAAATAATTTGACCTCTTATATATGCCTTAAGGGTCTCCCACACTACTGAGTCTGAGACCTCCGGCGATTTATTGATGCTTAGGAAAAAATAAATCTGGTCAGCGACAAAGGAGACAAAGTTCTCATCTGCCAGAAGTGAAATATTAAAACGCCAGTTCCTCCTAGGGGAAGGATCAAGAAGAAGAGGAGCATGGTCCGATATAATAATACTTTGGTATGCACAGGATTGAATACTAGGAATTAAGGCATTATCCAAGATAAAATAATCGATCCGAGAGTAAGAATGATGGACGCTCGAGAAAAAAGAATATTCTCTTTTTTGGGGATTCAGAAACCGCCATACATCCGATAGGCCATACTCAGAAAAAAAACTCTTTAGGTAAATGGAGGATCTATTGGGGGTGCATGATTTGGAGGAAGAGCGATCCAACACCGGATCTACACAACAGTTAAAGTCTCCAAGTATAAGAGAATGGGAATTTAGATCAGGAAGCCGGGAGAGAACTAGTTTGAAAAAACTGACATGTTCCGGAACAAATTATGCTCATAATCCAAGGGTTCAAGGAATGTCATTGTCTTCATCATGATGAAGGCCTGCCAACACTGTCCTTGTAGTGCTTGTCTCTAAGTCTGTTTGCAAGACTGTTTCACTATATTAAAAAAAAAAAGTTTATACAAGTGTTTTATAAAAGGCTAAAAGTTTGTCTGTGTGGCTCTTTTGTCTCATTTTTGCTAACCGGTTTTAAATCTTAACTACTTTAATTCTTTTAGTGGCCATGCAGGATGTGACCATTCTAAACAAGCCTGATGATTTGATGCCATCTGATGTCTCCGCCATATGTTTGGATTTCAAGGTCCTCCACCCTGTAGTGATCACGCAACTGGGTGTGTTTCCCAGTAGCCCACAAAAGGATTTCACTGGCAATGTCACAATTAAGTTATTTCCAGTGGACCAAAAGGTAAGAATATTATTTTAATGCCATTTTAAGTTAATCTAAGGTCAGCTTAATACTATGCTGATGAATAATAAGATAGTTTAGAGATGTGAATGAGGGGATTTTCAATTGTAATCTGTCCAAAGCAGGTTTGACAGTTTAACATTTAAAACTTTCTGTAGTAACAGGAAATTCGCAGTATGAATTATTGTATTATGTGGGTATAATACCTTATACCTCATACTGCGAAAGCCCCCTTGATACAGAAATCTTGCTATAAAGGCACCGAGAAAACCATCCTGAGAATGCAATATGCTGCATTCACTCGCATTCGGTAAGTTACAGCGTCCACACATTCAGCATTAAGCCACCACTTTATGTCCCTTTAAGAAGTGCACTGGCATTCCACTATCAGAGAAGGTGTGACGTTCAACACAGCATCAGTACCTAGCTTGACATATTAGCAGAGCTGTCAGAGATAGTATTAATACAATTGATTTCAAAACAATTATTAAAAAAAAGTTCTGCTTTCATGCTGTAAGATTGGCTCATAGTTTCATCTTTGATCGGTTAGATCGTGACAGTTCTTAAAACCAATCAATACAGAAGCTTTCTCATGTTATTATTTTTATTATTATAAAAAAAAATATTTATTTTATTTTTTCAAAGTGCTGTCTTTGCGGCGCTGTGTGAAACGCACGCCGATGTGAGTCGCTTTATTTCAGTCTTAATATACTAACATGTTTGCTGTGTAGTGGACCGCGCGTGCACAACCTCTCGCGGGCGAGACTCTGAATACGCCGTTTTAACGGGGGTGCAGATAAACACCACAACGGCAGAAGTAAACTAATGATTATCAATGCGTCGGGGAAAACAGCAAGGAAACTGACTGGCTATTTTAATAATTCATTGATAAGTTGATGTCTTTGGTTTCGGCTGTGAGTGGATGCGCTGTAGTTATCCACGTTTTATACGAATTACATAAGCTGATTTCCCCCCCCCCCCCCCCATTAGTTTATATAAAAGCAGACATTTTGCTTTCTGTAAGTATATATTTTTCACGTCTGTGAGGCGAGTATACACAGAGTTTCGGTTCATTTTCTGATATGCTCAAGTTCACAGTGGCTCACCCACGCTTTCTGATACACACAGCCAGAGTTTTCTGGCTACTCATGATAAAATATAAAGGCTCACTGTGTTAACATTTACTTTGCTTAAATTCGTTGGAACTAAGAAACACCTATATTTAATTTAAGTTCTAAATTTGTACTGTAATTTTACTACTGTGATGCTAAATTCGTTTAATGTTTAACTAGTTTTTAAGGTTTTTGCCTTGCGGTGGTACAGCAGAACGAGGGTGCTGGGATGTGGAAATGTAATTTTCATTCATTCATTCATCTTCTATACCACTTAATCCTGTGTTCAGGGTCGCAGGGAACCTGGAGCCTATCCCAGGAGACTTCAGGCACTAGGCGGGGTACACTCTGGACAGGGTGCCAATCCATCGCAGGGCACACACACATATACACACACTCACTCACCCAATCACACACTACGGGCAATTTAGGAACGCCAATTAGCCTAACCTGCATATCTTTGGACTGTGGGAGGAAACCGGAGTACCCTGAGGAAACCCATCAAGCACGGGGAGAACATGCAAACTCCATGCACACAGAGACAGGAATCGAGCCTGGCCAGGGAATCGAACCCAGACCCTGGAGGTGCAAGGCGACAGTGCTAACCACTACACCACCGCGCCGTGGAAATGTAATTTGTTAAAATGTTTTCATTATTTATTCAAGAACATTATGATCATAATAGCCTACTGCATTTAATTTTTATAATAACGCAAAAACACAGACATCTGCTGTGGCACGTCCTGACAATGTTAAAATTTTTATGGCCATTTAAATTTGTAGTAGATTTATTAACTGAAATAAATGAAAATAAAGAACATCTGTACATCTCTGCTAGCTTTTTCCTGCAGTTAACCAGTAAGAGACGTTTGTCTTAACTTAGAGGTTCAAACCAAAGCACAGACAGAAATCTGGCAGCGCTATCCGCTCCCTCTGCGAGCTCGCGTAGAGTCGTGCAATTAATGTGGGAGCACTAATACCCCTCATCCCTCCCCGCTGAGGCCAATTTAGCTCTCTCGAGGCCTCCGGCTGTGAGAGGTTACAACATCACCCGGGGATCGAACCAGCGATCTCCGGATGATAGGGCGAGCACTTTACCACTGCGCCACTCGGAGGCCCCCCAGATTTACAGTTTTAGTAGTTTACAGGTCACACTGTAGCGAGAAACTTGCATTTGGCAGTAGCAGAAGTACTCTATTGCCTGGATGGAACTTATGCTCTGCATTGGTCCATCCTCTGCTTTTCCCTCTATTTCCTTCATCTTTGTAGTGGAGCTGTGCGAAATTGCTGTTTTGCTTAACGTGCTGAGACGGGGAGAAAGAGGGAGAGTTCGCCTCACCTTCCGCCTCTGTGGATGCTTCGTCATGGGCAAGCCATGCCAGCTGAGGCGGAATCGACTTGCGTCGGCCTTTAAATTCAGTAACATTTAATTTGTATAGCGCTTTTAACAATAGTCATTGTCGCAAAGCAGCTTTACATGGATTTACAGATCATGCGCACAGTGGTGGAATTCCAGGGCTGCTTGGCTGCTGGAAAGGCCACAGTAGGCTAGGATCTCAATTTTTAACAGTCCATAATCCTCTGCGTCATCTGCATGGAGAAATAGGCTCTCTGAGCTTCCCCAGGAGAAGGGGGACGAGCATAGAGCAGCATTCCCGCTTCGGCCAGCCCTTCAGCTACACTGTCTTATTTAATATCTGCAGGTAAGCCTCATAGTCATCGTGCGGCATTAGATTTGTGAGGAGGTGTTGGGCATGTCTGCGAAGGTCAGGAAAACACACGTGTGTGTGTGTGTGTGTGTGTGTATATATATGATATCTCAAACATAACATATCAAATATATATTCTTTGTTATTACCATTTATTATAAGTTCACTGAAACTGTATTGGATTAAAAAAACGTGTGGGTGTTTGTTATTCTGTACAGGAACCTGTTGTGACTGCTCACCTTACTACACTAAGTCCAGGTGTCTATATGGATGGGATCTGGTATAAAGGTGTGGAACAGTTCATCTTGCCCAAGGTGGGGGGAGTTTATAGTATGACGGTTAACAGAGTATAACAGTGTTAAAAAGCAGTAACGGTACCTAATTTTCTCCATAAGCATTAAAGTGAAATGTCAATACACCATGGTATCCTTAGAATTTCTACAGAACTTTCTACTGTACTTACTTTTTCTGCTGCCATAAAAACTGTCCTGTGCTAACCCCAGGGCTCCAGTTTATAGTTTAAGTTGTTTTGGTTAAAAGCACTATACAAATAATATTGTATTAAAATGTAATTAAATATGCACAAGCATGCAATGACCAATCTTAAAGTTCCTAAAGTACCTAAATTCATAATATTTTTAATTAAAGGGATCGTCATAGTTTCTGTAAATGTGCAACACACTGTATAGCTTACGTCTTAATTCTTGCATAATATATCTGACTGCTCTTATTTATATTCATGTATATACACTAGGGCTGCAACTAACGATTATTTTGATAATCGATTAGTTGGCCAATTATTATAATTTTTTCTTCAGATTAATCGGATAAAAAATTAGGCGCTTTAATTTGATGTTTTGCTTAACTATATAAAACCATAAATCAGGGTATTATTTATGTATAAAAGTAAACTTAAAAAAATGCAATAGCCACAGAGTTTAATGATCTTTAATTTTGACATTTAAACCTTATTTTATGTAAATCAACATTTTTGTTTTTAACAATAATTGCAGATGGCAAGTTGACAGTGTGTACATATATATATATATATATATATATATATATATACACACACACACACACACACACACACACACACACACACACACACACACACATACATACTGTACATGTATACAAGGCTCGCAAAAATTTTTCATTCCTGGTAGCCCTTCGGGCAGCCACTGTTCAGTTATTGGTAGCCCAAAATAAATTTCAGTAGCCCAAATAAAAAAAAAGATTATTTATAATGTATAATATTGTAAAGGAAACAAAACAATAATAAAAAAAAAATGTTAAAACACCAATTACAACTTTATAAAAATTAATCATCAACTCAAATATTTAGTTCTAATTGAACAGACATTTCTATGAACGTGTAAGAACTGTGTAGAACATGAATCAGTTTGTGGCCTATTCTGAATCGGAAATTTCCACTGAAGTCACGATGAATAAATGCCACTTTTTTTGAAGTTTGCAAAGACTGTTAAATTTTGCCAATGGTAGTTCACTCTTTGCAACATAGTACGCTGTTCTAAACAACTTTTTCAGGACTTTGTTGTGCTTGGTTTAGTTTTAGTATGTTTTTTGCAATTGGTGTTTGTTCTGGGAAAGATGCTGCAGACTGAGCACCACCTCATGTCTTGTGATGCAGAGATTTCTCATGGGTTCTTATGGGGTCTTTCTTAAAATTACTGGTCCCATTAACAGGCGCCTGTGAAGTCAGAAATCGAGGGGAACTCACGACACACCCAGCAGAACATTGTTATTTAGCTTATCAAATTCCAGCCACAGAAATTGTCCATGAAACCAAAAAGCTGCGCTTTCTTTTTGCTTCATAGTCTGATTTGTCATAATGTTTTCCGCTTTGTGATAGGCTTTTCTTTGGCTGACCCTTCTTCACACTGACCTGTCTTATTTGGCTCAGCAGAACTAAAATACCTGCATAATTTTTAAACACACACACACACACACACACACACACACACACACACACACACACACACACACACACAATGGTCAGCGATTTTTATTTATTTATTTTTTTAGTTCTCTGCGCAGTCAACCTCTATCACGTTTAAGCTTGCTGTGGGCTATTTCACTTGTCATGTTTGAATATTAAGCTAATGAGTGATAAGACGATGTCCAGAGGAATTGGTGCGCAATTAATCCGTCACTGACCAATCAGTACTGCAGTGTATAGAGTTTAAAAAAAAATACACTGACATTCAGTTAAGAATGACCTCAATTTTAAATTCTCTTAAGTTAATTCAACTTAAGAAGAACAATAGACTTCTAGATTCTTTTTGTGCATCTTGTGGTCGCGCTTCTCAGTAACATGAGCAGCCCAACTAATTGATAACGGCATTCGTTGACAACGAATTTCATTATCGATAATTGTTGCAGCCCTAATATACACATACACATCCTCATATTTACCACCCTGTTATTTATGTGGCTTAAACGGGACCTGGGTACTAATTTCGTACCATAACATGGAAGTGTGCTGGTATGACACTAAAGAATCCTTGAGTCATGCATTGCTTTAAGCCTAATCTTTGTCTGTTGTAGTTGTGGCATATGTGTGATTACCACAGACAAAAAAAGCTAAATATCAGTGAATTTCATCTCCTAGAAAAATAAACGGCTCACCAAGCTGTGCAAACAAGACGGACAGACAAGTATGCTGGAGTGCTAGTCAGATTTGGGAAGAGAGGCCTGCAATGTCTGCTCTTGGAAATAGGCATGTATAATGTAAAAAAATCCACAAATTGAAAGATTTTTACTGACTTTTTTGTGCTTCACTGAGACATGCCTGAATGATCGTGTTATATTGGTATTATCAGGATTTAAGCTATGCCGAGGAGACTAAGGAAAAAGAAGGAGGTCATATCTTTCCTACTCACTTCTTTCCCAGTCCTGGTACAGAACGCTGCTTGAAGTTTTCACACTCTGTGATGATTTGGGATGCCATGACATTTGTGGTCCACTGTGTTTGATCATGTCCAAAGTCAATGTAGCCATCTATCAGGAGATTTAAATGTCTTTTGCTATTGCTTAGTATATATCGCAGGTGTTGGACAACATTTAACGTGCCCTATTCTGGATCACGCTGCTATTTCTAATTAAGCATATATAACTAATTTATAACAAATTATTTGGTATATAGTATGTATAGTTTGGGTCAGAAATGGTATTCAGGGGGTTCAGTCAAAATAATGTTTGTCATTTTGATGATAGGGTGCTTTTATACATATACATTCAAACAATTAAATATCTGACCAGGTTTGCATTTCTCATTTTAAAATAGCGAGAATTTCATATGTTGTTTTCACCAACAGTGTCGCATGTGTCTAGGGTTTTGAGGGTAATCTGTTATGGGAGAGCCAGGATCCAGCAGGTTTGATGACTCTCAATGTGTCCAAGATTCAGCTCAACACTGGTGGAGGAGTGATCAAGTTAGGACCTGTAAGGAGAGCTCTTTATTGTTTTGGGTGACTAATTTTTAAATGCTTTTGATTTGGTACCCATGCATCTGTCAATATGTATGTAGAATTTTGCTCAGCTGTTAAAAATATTTAAACCTTCTGTTTGTTTTCCAGATAGAAGAGGGAACTCTACCTCACAGAAATGCACGTGGTTTTCCAGGACTAGCTGGAGGATTCATTTTCTCCATTTATGGTAATTTCTTTCAATGATTAAGTCGTTGTTGTGATTTATTTATTTATAAGATCCAAGTGCCGCAATGCAGTCAATGAATACTCCCCACTCCTGACAGCTGGCGACAGAAAACATTGCGGGTGTTGATCAAGTTCCAAGATTAAGTTATTATATATATGTAAGTGTCAAACATTAAATGTTTAGTTTTTAAATTAAACTCATTGATGGTATTGTGTCTCAGGGCTCTTTGGATTAGTGAAAAGAATCTCAGACACGTATGATAATTAGTTTGCCAGATAAGCCCAATTAAAGAAAAAGTACTGAAGGTTGTTCCATATTCTTAAGCAGGCCACAGGTTTCAAGCAATATGGGAAAGAAAAAGGATCTCTCTGTGCCCGAAAAGCGTCAAATTGGACAAGGTATGAAAACAGATATTTCACAAAAACTCATCATACTGTGAAGACATTCGTGGTTGATTCAGAGCACCGACAGGTTCGTGCAGATAAAGGCAGAATGAGGAAGGTTTCTGCCAGACAAATTCATCGGATTAAGAGAGCAGCTGCTGAAATGCCATTACAAAGCAGCAAACAGGTATTTGAGGCTGCTGGTGCCACTGGAGTCCCGCGAACCTCAAGGTGTAGGATCCTTTAGAGGCTTGCAGTTGTGCATAAACCTACTATTCGGCCACCCCTAACCAATGCTCACAAGCAGAAACGGTTGCAGTGGGCCCAGGCATACATGAAGACAAGTTTTTAAACAGTCTTGTTTACTGATGAGTGTCGTGCAACCTTGGATGGTCCAGATGGATGGAGTAGTGGATGGCCACCAT
The DNA here is from genome assembly GCA_030522415.1 of Channallabes apus. Taxonomy (NCBI): domain Eukaryota; kingdom Metazoa; phylum Chordata; class Actinopteri; order Siluriformes; family Clariidae; genus Channallabes; species Channallabes apus. The sequence continues at coordinate 33,673,807 of CM060118.1, forward strand.
GTCCCAACAAGTCTGCAATGTCAACAAGGAGGTGCCGGAGTCATGTTTTGGGCCGGAATCATGGGGAGAGAGCTGGTAGGCCCCTGTAGGGTCCCTGAAGGTGTGAAAAAGACCTCTGCAAAGTATATTGACTGACCACTTTCTTCCATGGTACAACAAGAAGAACCGTGCCTTCCGTAGCAAAATCATCTTCATGCACGACAATGCACCATCTCATGCTGCAAAGAATACCTCTGTCATTGGCTGATATGGGCATAAAAGATGGTGTGGTCATGGTGTGGCCACCATCCTTCCCTGACCTCAACCCCATTGAGAACCTATGAGGGTGGGAGGCAGTTTGATTCAAAACAGCAGCTCTGGGAGGCTATACTGACATCCCGCAAAGAAATTCAAGCAGAAACTGTCCAAAACCTCAAGTTCAATGGATGCAAGAATTGTGAAGGTGATATCAAAGAAGGGGTCCTATGTTAAGATATAACATGCCCTGGTAGGATGTTTTTGATTGAAATAGCTTTTGATTTCATTAAATATGACCTCCTAATGCTGCAAATTCAATAAAAGCCTATTATCAGTTCTTTACAACCTATAAAATGTTTTAACTCTGTTGTGCATAATAATTTGGAACAGTGCATTTTCAGTTTATTATTTTTAAATAAATATCATTAGGTTTGTTCAATAAAATTAAAATGATACCCTAATAGTTGTGTGTGTACATGGAACACATGTACACATGCTATATAAATATTCATATGAAAAATAATTAATACAAAATCTGAAGCAAAAATAAAACACATTAACCTGCACTTTACCTTTGAAAAAAAATCCTGACAGAGCAGTGTTTCCATTGGTGTGTAAGTGTGAGAAGCAGAAGTAAAACTTCCTCCCTCCTCTTGTCATACACAGTAGCCCCCTTCCTCCTCTCTTATTTGCAAGGAGGGGGTACTGTGTAGGACGACTTTCAAACACGTGTGCATGTGCAAACGGAATCAGTCCTTTCTGACAGTGTGACTCTGGATCTTTAACAAGGAACCTCTATAATGACTTTTGTTTTGTGCACGCATACACGTGGTCACAATGTTATAGTAAACAGTACGTGCAAGGTTGTTGACTACAACTGATGCACGTGCGCTGAGACTGAGCATGGGAGACGATTACCATTAATCCCGCAAGAACTACTGGCTTAGTTGTGATCCAAAAAAATAATAATTCCCTATATTTAAGTAAATATGCTTGTATGCACATAAAAAAAATAAATAAAATAAAATCGGTCCCCGAGGAAATAATATAATATATAATAGTAATCATCATGCGTGTTTTGTGTCCAGCATTAAATTATTATTTCATCCATTTACGTTCATCCAACCACGGCTGGAAATAATGGCTGGAATGCGGTTGTGAATTTATGACTGAAACCCGCGGCGCTCACATTCACTTTACAAAAGGTAGTGTTTTGATCAAAAGGCTGATAAAAGCGTGCACAGATATGACCAGATTTATCGATAAAAATAGTTTTTTTTGTGTGTAAGGTTACAGGTTAAATTAATTTTTTTTACTTTATATTTTGTATTTATTTTTAGATATTTATTTATTTGGGTTGTCGAACGAACACACATGTGTGTTTTCATTATTTCTTATGGGGAAATCCACTTTGATCTGCAAGCATACTTCTGGAATGAATTATGCTCGCAATCCAAGGTTCCACTGTATTGTGAAAAAGTTCAATATTGGAGACTCATGGTGTCACACTCCCCCTCCTTGAACCACCTTATCGTGGTGGAGGGGTTTGCGTGTCCCAATTATCCTGGGAGCTATGTTGTCGGGGGCTTCATGCCCCTGGCAGGGTCACCCATGGCAATCTGGTCCTAGGTGAGGGAACAGACAAAGAGTGGTTCAAAAGACCTCTTATGATGAGTAAAAACCTTGGAAAACATTTTCCCTCGCCGGGACGTGGGTCACCAGGGCCTCCCTCTGGAGCCAGGCCTGGAGGTGGGGCTCGATGGCGAGCGCCTGGTGGTCGGGCCTGCACCCATGGGGCCCGGCCGGGCACAGCCCGAAGAGGCAACGTGGGTCCCCCTTCCCATGGGCTCACCACCTGTAGGAGGGGCCAAAGAGGTCGGGTGCAGTGTGAGTTGGGCGGTGGCCGAAGACAGGGGCCTTGGCGGTCTGATCCTCGGCTGCAGAAGCTGGCTATAGGGACGTGGAATGTCACCTCTCTGGCTTGTGTGTGAGGTTGAGAAGTTCCGGCTAGATATAGTTGGACTCAGCTCGACTTACAACTTGGACTCTGGAACCAGTCTTCTTGAGAGGGGCTGAACTCTCTTCTACTCTGGAGTTGCCACCGGTGAGAGGCGACGAGCAGGTGCGGGCATACTTATTGCCCCCCGTCTCGGGGCCTGTACATTGGGGTTCACCGCAGTGGACGAGAGGGTGGCCTCCTTCCGCCTTTGGGTGGAGGGATGGATCCTTACTGTTTGCGCTTTGTTTGCAGTTTGGAGTACCCGCCCTTTTTGGGGTCTCTGGAGGGGGCGCTAGAAAATGTTCCTCCTGGGGACTCCATCGTTCTGTTGGGGGACTTCAATGCTCATGTGGGCAATGACCGTGAGACCTGGAAGGGCGTGATTGGGATGAACGGCCCTCCCGATCTGAACCAGATGTGTTTTGTTATTGGACTTCTGTGATCGTCACGGATTGTCCATAACGAACACCATGTTCAGGCATAAGGGTGTCCATATGTGCACCTGGCACCAGGACACCCTAGGCCGCAGTTCGATAATCGACTTTGTGGTCGTGTCATCGGACTTGCGGCCACATGTCTTGGACACTCGGGTGAAGAGAGGGGCGGAGCTGTCAATTGATCACCACATGGTGGTGAGTTGGCTTCGTTGGCGGGGTAGGATGTCGGTCAGGCCTGGTAGACCCAAACGTATTGTGAGGGTCTGCTGGGAACGTCTGGCAGAGTCCCCTGTCAGAACGAGCTTCAACTCTTACCGGGCCTTTTTGGCTGGTGGCACTCCGGAGGCAGCTGATAGGTACCGGCAGGCCAAGCGGAATGCAGCTTCGGTGGTTGCTGAGGCAAAAACCCGGGCGTGGGAGGAGTTTGGGGAGTCCATGGAGAATGACTTTCAGATGGCTTCGAAGAGATTCTGGTCCACCATCCGGCGTCTCAGGACGGGAAAGCAGTGCACGGTCAACACAGTGTATAGTGGGGATGGTGCGCTGCTGCATCGACTCGGGAAGTTGTGGGTCGGTGGGGGGAGTACTTCGAAGACCGCCTTAATTCCACCAACATGCCTTCCGATGAGGAAGCAGAGTCTTGGGACATAGAAGTGGACTATTCCATCTCTGGGGCCGAGGTGATCAAAAGGCTCCGTGGTGGCGGGGCCCCGTGGGTGGATGAGATACGCCCGGAGTTCCTCAAGGCTCTGGATGTTGTAGGGCTGTCATGGTTGACATGTCTCTGCAACATTGCATGGACATCGGGGACAGTGCCTCTGGACTGGCAAACCGGGGTGGTGGTCCCCCTCTTCAAGAAGGGGGACCGGAGAGTGTGTTCCAACTACAGAGGGATTACACTCCTCAGCCTCCCCGGGAAAGTCTATTCAGGGGTCCTGGAAAGGAGGGTCCGTCGGATAGTCGAACCTCGGATTCAGGAGGAGCAGTGTGGTTTTCGTCCAGGTCGCGGAACAGTGGACCAGCTCTACACCCTTAGCAGGGTCCTGGAGGGGGCATGGGAGTTTGCCCAACCAGTCTACATGTGCTTTGTGGACTTGGAGAAGGCATTCGACCGTGTCCCTCTGGGAGTCCTGTGGGGGGTACTCCGGGAGTATGGGATATCGGATTCCCTGTTAAGAGCTGTCCGGTCCCTGTACAACCGGTGTCGGAGCTTGGTCCGCATTGCCGGTAGTAAGTCGGACCTGTTTCCGGTGAGAGTAGGACTCCGACAGGGCTGCACTTTGTCACCGATCCTGTTCATAATTTTTATGGACAGGATTTCTAGGCGCAGCCAGGGCGTTGAGGGGGTACAGTTTGGTGGGCTCAGGATTGGGTCACTGCTTTTTGCAGATGACGTTGTTCTGTTGACCTCATCATCCTGCGACCTATAGCTCTCACTGGATTGGTTCGCAGCTGAGTGTGAAGCGGCTGGAATGAGAATCAGCACCTCCAAATCTGAGGTCCTCAGCCGGAAAAGGGTGGAGTGCGCTCTCAGGGTTGGGAGTGAGATCCTGCCCCAAGTGGAGGAGTTTAAGTATCTCGGGGTCTTGTTCACAAGTGAGGGTAAAATGGAACGGGAGATCGACAGGCGGATCGGGGCAGCGTCTGCAGTGATGCGGGCTCTGTCCGCCGTGGTGAAGAAGGAGCTGAGCCAAAAGGCAAAGCTCTCAATTTACCGGTCGATCTACGTTCCTGCCCTCACCTATGGTCATGAGCTGTGGGTAGTGACCGAAAGAACAAGATCGCGAATACAAGCGGCCGAAATGAGTTTCCTCCGCCAGGTGTCTGGGCTCTCCCTTAGAGATAGGGTGAGAAGCTCGGTCATCCGGGAGGGGCTCATAGTAGAGCCGCTGCTCCTCCGCATCGAGAGGAGCCAGATGAGGTGGCTTGGGCATCTATTTAGGATGCCCCCTGGACACCTCCCTTGTGAGGTGTTCCGGACATGCCCCACCGGAAAGAGACCCCGGGGAAGACCCAGGACACGCTGGAGGGACTATGTCTCTTGGCTGGCCTGGGAACGCCTTGGGATCCCCCCCGGAAGAGCTGGAAGAAGTGGCCAGGGAGAGGGAAGTCTGAGCATCCCTGCTGAAGCTGCTGCCCCCGCGGCCCGACCTCGGATAAGCGGAAGAAAATGGACGGATGGATGGTGTCACACTCTAATCAGTTAATTAACTCAGAACACCTGCAAAGGTTTCCTGAGCCTCTCAGTCTGGTTCAGTGGGCCACAAAAGGTCATTGCTAAAGAAGCTGACTGTTCAGTTTCCTGTATCCAAGTACATAAATGGAAAGTTGAATGGAAGGGGAAAATGTGGTAGAAAAATGTGCACAGGCAACAGGGATAATCGCAGCCTTAAATGGATTGTAAAACTAAGCCTATTCAAGAATTTGGGGGAGATTCAACAGGAGTGGCCAGCAGCTTGAGTCGCACTTTAGAACCTGGGCTAAGGACAAAAAGGTTTGCTCAGTGGGCCAAAGTCCTCTTTTCAGATGAAAGTAAAGTTTCCGTTAAATTTGGAAATCAAGGTCCTGGTGTCTGGAGGAAGAGAGGAGAGGCACAGAATCCAGGTTAAAATCCAAGTCCAGAGTAAAGTTTGTAGTCAGTGGTGCAGTCAGCCAAATTGCTGCAGTACTTCTTGCAAAGTGAGCCCCAACCAAGTATGGAGAGCTGTACATGTTTATACTTTTTAGTAGTCCAACATCAGTCCAAACAGTCATTTGCTTTGACCACAAATTTGAGGTAGGGGAGAATGTAGCCAGACAACACAGAATGGTGGTGTGTAAAATAACCCTGGTGGTGAGGAAGGTGAAGAGGACAAAGTGAGTACAGGGTGTGAGTACAGAGTGCATCTCCCTGTACAGGAGTACAGGGAGATGCACCGTAAGGTGAAGGTAGAAGTGGCAAAGGCCAAACAAAGAGCATATGAGGACTTGTATGCTAGGCTGGACAGTAAGGAGGGAGAGGTGGATCTGTACAGGTTGGCGAGGCAAAGAGATGGGAAGGATGTGCAGCAGGTTAGAGTGATTAAAAGATGGAGATGAAAATGTACTGACAGGTGCCAGGAGGGTGATGGGAAGATGGAAGGAGTACTTTGAGGAGTTGAATGAGGACAACGAAAGAGAACAAAGAGTAGAAGAGGTGAATGTTGTGGAGCAGGAAGTAGCAAATATTAGTAAAAGTGAGGTGAGAAGGGCGTTGAAGAGGATGAAGAGTGGAAAGGCTGTTGGTCCGAATGACGTACCTGTGGAGGTGTGGAAGTGCTTAGGAGAGGTGGCAGCAGAGTTTCTGACTAGTTTGTTTAACGAGATCTTGGAGAGTGAGAGGATTCCAGAGGAATGGAGGAGTGTATTGGTGCCGATTTTTAAGAACAAGGGAGATGTGCAGAGCTGTGGCAATTACAGAGGTATAAAGCTAATGAGCCATACAATGAAGCTGTGGGAAAGAGTAGTGGAAGCTAGGTTAAGGGCAGAGGTGAGAATTTGTGAGCAGCAAAATGGTTTTATGCCTAGAAAGATTTCATCAGATGCAATATTTGGTTTGAGGATGCTGGTGGAGTACAGAGAAGGTAAAGAGTACAGAGAAGGTAAAGAGTTGCATTGTGTCTTTGTAGATTTAGAGAAAGCGTACGACAAGGTGCCGAGAGAGGAGCTGTGGTGGTGTATGAGGAAGTCTGGAGTGGCAGAGAAGTATGTTAGAATGGTGCAGGACATGTATGAGAGCTGTAAGACAGTGGTAAGATTTGCTGTAGGTGTGACAGAAGAGATCAAGGTGGATGTGGGTCTGCATCAAGGATCGGCTCTAAGCTCCTTTTTGTTTGCTCTAGTGATGGACAGGATGACAGATGAAGTTAGACAGGAGTCTCCATGGACTATGATGTTTGCAGATGACATTGTACTTTGTAGGGAGAGCAGGGAACAGGTGGAGGAAAATTGAGAGATGGAGGTACGCTCTGGAAAGCAGAGGAATAAAAGTTAGCTGCAGCAAGACGGAATACGTCTGTGAATGAGAGGGACCCAAGAGGAACAGTGAGGCTACAGGGAGCAGAGGTAAAGAAGGTGCTGGATTTTAAGTTCTTAGGGTCAACGGTCGAGAGCAACGGAGAGTGTTCAAAGGAGGTGAAGAGACGAGTACAGGCAGGTTCGAATGGGTGGAGAAAAGTGTCAGGTGTGTTGTGCGATAAAAGAGTATCAGTGAGAATGAAAGTAAAGGTGTACAGGACAGTGGTTGGACCAGCAATGCTCTACGGCTTAGAGATAGTGGCACTGAAGAAAAGACAGGAGGCAGAGCTAGAGGTAGCAGAGCTGAAGATTTTGAGGTTCTCTTTGGGAGTGACAAGGATGGATAGGATCAAGAATGAGTTCACCAGAGGGACAACCCATGTTTTGGAGATAAAGTCAGAGAGGCCCGATTGAGGTGGTTTGGACATGTTCAGCGGAGAGAGTGTGAATATATCGGTAGAAGGATGCTGAGGTTGGAACTGCCAGACAGGAGGTCTAGAGGAAGACCAAAGAGGAGATTTATGGATGCAGTGAGAGAGGACATGAAGTTAGTTGGTGTGAGAGAAGAGGATAGGGTTAGATGGAGGCAGATGATTCACTGTGGCAACCCCTGAAAGGGAACAGCCGAAAGACAAAGAAGTCGTCTTAAATATTAAAATTTTCTGAGATACTGAAATTTGGATTTTTCGTTAGCTGTAAGCCATAATCATCAAAATGAAAGGAAATAAACACTTCATATCAGTCTGTGTGTAATGAATCTATATAATTCATGAGTCACTTTTTAAATTGAATTACGGAAATAAACTTTGATGATCTAATTTATTAAGATGGACCGTAATTCAAGTATTATCCTGCATCATCCTCTTGCTTGTTCTGTCTTTCAGATGTGGAGGGACTGAAGGCACATCTGCGTGGCCGTGCAGACAGACAGCAGGTCCATGAGGCCAGCCTGAGAGAGGAAGAAAAAGCCCTGCAGGAGGAGAGTCACAAATATGGGGACATTGTTTTTGTTGATGTCGTGGACACATACAGGACTGTGCCTTATAAACTGCTGTACTTTTACAAATGGTGAGTGCATTGGTTATGTCTGAGTAATGCCATTGGCTGGGCAGACACTGTATGGATTTTGAATGATTTTAGCTGTGAATCAGTCACCCTTGACTAATTTTATTATCGGGCCAACATTTTCCCTACTAGTTGTTGTTTGCCAGTGTACACAGGGAACTAATGCCTAATTAAAATCACCTGAACGAGTAGTGATCTGGCTCCTAGTCAATAGGAAGGATTTGTGGCATGCCAGAAAATTTGGTCAGATGTCTTGCAGAGTAATCAAGTACCTGCACATTTTTACATTCACACTTGTTTCTTTTGTTGTTATTTTGACTCTGATTTTCTTTTTTTTTTCATACATAAGCCTTGGTTTGAATTTGTTTGAATAGCATCTAATTGGAAATGCCAATGAATAAACACATTTAGGAGTTCTGTTTTAACCTGCAGTATGAGCCCTCACATCATCCCCAATTGCTTGTACTTACATTGTGAATGAAGAATTTTCAGGGTTAGGTTCCGTGAAATCAAAAATAAAGAGACATACAGTGGTGTGAAAAACTATTTGCCCCCTCCTGATTTCTTATTCTTTTGCATGTTTGTCACACAAAATGTTTCTGATCATCAAACACATTTAACTATTAGTCAAAGATAACACAAGTAAACACAAAATGCAGTTTTTAAATGAGGGGTTTTATTATTTAGGGAGAAAAAAAATCCAAACCTACATGGCCCTGTGTGAAAAAGTAATTGCCCCCTGAACCTAATAACTGGTTGGGCCACCCTTAGCAGCAATAACTGCAATCAAGCGTTTGCGATAACTTGCAACGAGTCTTTTACAGCGCTCTGGAGGAATTTTGGCCCACTCATCTTTTCAGAATTGTTGTAATTCAGCTTTATTTGAGGGTTTTCTAGCATGAACCACGTTTTTAAGGTCATGCCACAACATCTCAATAGGATTCAGGTCAGGACTTTGACTAGGCCACTCCAAAGTCTTCATTTTGTTTTTCTTCAGCCATTCAGAGGTGGATTTGCTGGTGTGTTTTGGGTCATTGTCCTGCTGCAGCACCCAAGATCACTTCAGCTTGAGTTGACTAACAGATGGCCGGACATTCTCCTTCAGGATTTTTTGGTAGACAGTAGAATTCATGGTTCCATCTATCACAGCAAGCCTTCCAGGTCCTGAAGCAGCAAAACAACCCCAGACCATCACACTACCACCACCATATTTTACTGTTGGTATGATGTTCTTTTTCTGAAATGCTGTGTTACTTTTACGCCAGATGTAACGGGACACGCACCTTCCAAAAAGTTCAACTTTTGTCTCGTCGGTCCACAAGGTATTTTCCCAAAAGTCTTGGCAATCATTGAGATGTTTTTTTTTAGCAAAATTGAGACTAGCCTTAATGTTCTTTTTGCTTAAAAGTGGTTTGCGCCTTGGAAATCTGCCATGCAGGCCGTTTTTGCCCAGTCTCTTTCTTATGGTGGAGTCGTGAACACTGACCTTAATTGAGGCAAGTGAGGCCTGCAGTTCTTTAGATGTTGTCCTGGGGTCTTTTTTCGCCTCTCGGATGAGTTGTCTCTGCGCTCTTGGGGTAATTTTGATCGACCGACCACTCCTGGGAAGGTTCACCACTGTTCCATGTTTTTGCCATTTGTGGATAATGGCTCTCACTGTGGTTCGCTGGAGTCCCAAAGCTTTAGAAATGGCTTTATAACCTTTACCAGACTGATAGATCTCAATTACTTTTGTTCTCATTTGTTCCTGAATTTCTTTGGATCTTGGCATGATGTCTAGCTTTTGAGGTGCTTTTGGTCTACTTCTCTGTGTCAGGTAGCTCCTATTTAAGTGATTTCTTGATTGAAACAGGTGTGGCAGTAATCAGGCCTGGGGGTGACTACAGAAATTGAACTCAGGTGTGATAAACCACAGTTAAGTTATTTTTTAACAAGGGGGGCAATCACTTTTTCACACAGTGCCATGTAGATTTGGAGTTTTTTTTCTCCCTTAATAACGTAAACCTTCATTTAAAAACTGCATTTTGTGTTCAACTATGTTATCTTTGACTAATAGTTAACGGTTTTTGATGAGCAGAAACATTTAAGCGTGACAAACATGCAAAAGAATAAGAAATCAGGAAGGGGGCAAATAGTTTTTCACACCACTGTATGTTGCAGAGGGAAAAAAAAAAAAAAGTCACCACTACTTCAGAAGTGTCAAATTATTGGCCTGTATCAAGTACCGAAATCAATTAAGGAGATTTGAAGTTACTAGAATTAAGTTAAGAACTGTCCCAACACATTTAAACCTGTAAGGACTGTGCTGAATCTTTAACTTTGTGGAAGAAATATGTTCAGAAAAAAAAAATTATGAATTGAGATCACTGAAACACCTAGCAAAGATTCATGGTTTAAAAAAAAACAAAAAAAAAAACTGTGATTTCTACCATGTTTAACAGTGAAAGTAAGAGCATTTCTGCATGTACAGTGTGGTGAGAACTCTCAGGGTTGACACTCAACAGTTGTGTCTATAAGAGCCTCTTGTTAGTAAGACTAATTTGATAGGGAGCATAAAGATTGGAATTTGGAGCCATGGAAAAAGCTCATGTGGTCTGATGAGAAACATCATGCGTAGTGCCCACTGTACAATCTTCTGGAGGCAGTATTATTATCTGTGACTGCTTCAGTTGGTCTGGTTATGTGGCAATAAAATTAAGTCAACTGATGACCTCAATGTACTGACTGAACCACATTATGACAGCTATGGACTTTCTTTCTTGATGGCACAAGAATATCCCTGGATTCAACTTGTGAAAGTGTGGTTCTGGGAGCATGAGGAATCTTTTTTCACGCATGAGTTTACTACCACACTATACACCATAAACAAAGCTAAAGGTAGTAATTGAAATCTTTGCATGTAAATCACAAATCAGAATCCAAGTCCAAGCAAAGAGGGTCATGACAGGTGGCGGTCCAATAGAGCAAATCCAATGAACAAAAGCGTTGGTCAAAAGGCAGGTGGTAACAAGAGATGAAAACAGGAATAAACGCACAGAAATGTCAGCAGCAGCAAAACAAGACTTCGAGGTGGTGAGAGTGAGCATGTAATTTGAAGTCTGTGGGTAATTGCTGACACCTGTGCTGATGATCAGCCCCAGGTACGGGGTTGTGGGTAATGGAGTCCGAATGAGACTAGTACTCTGGCGATGGCTCCCTCTGGTGGTGATCGGAGGGAGTCACAGAGGGTGAATTCGTGATAAATAAGTACAGTGGTGGAAGAATTACACAATTTGCTTCAGTAAAAGTACAAATAAACAGGCAAAAATGTTCTCTAGTATGAGACTAGAACTATGTGTGAGATGTGAAAATACCTCCTTGATATTTCTACTTCTAAAAAGAAAAAACGTTTTTTTCTGTATAAATACATAAAGTATAAAAGTAGAAGTACTTGTTCTGATGCAACAGCATATTATTTCATTATGTGTTTCTACTGTATGTATATTGTGGTATATACAAAAGCAATACAAGTTGCATCGTTTTAGTTAAGAATGATGCAGATAATTCAGTTTTCATCACTAGCAATCTATCATTTATTATAACATTTCAATTATTTGAAAAACGAGCGTTCTTATTATTCCTGCACAAACTTCGACATTTAGTTCTTTCAGGCTGACTAGCATCGCTTATCATCCATGTTATATTGACTGAAAGGACATGATTTGGATGTTGTGCAAACACCATATTATAAATATTATTTTATACAGAAAAATAACACTCGAGACACTCAATACATGGAATTGGATGCAGCTACCTACGCAGTGAGATGAAACGTTCTGTTTCATGATAAACTTAAAGTCAGAAAAGTAAATGGTTAATTTGTAAGAATGGAAAGTTTACGTTAAAATAATGATGGAAAGTACACTACATACGATACTGCAAAAAGTCTTGAGCCACCCCTCATTTCTTCATATTAAATTATGCAGAATAAATGAAGAAAAAATGGGAACTGCAACGGGCTGCAAAGGTCCGAAATGTACATTAAAAAATTGGTTATGTAACAACCACAGCCGCAACCTCATTTCCCCTCTCCTCTGTTCCAACCATTCACTGTCCTGATCATCTGATATGTGCACTGGCTTATGATTTAAGTTAGATGTATGTTTGTTTTTTTCCTTCCCCCATAGGTCACTGTACAGGTCAGGTACAGGGACTTGACTGAAAATGACAGCCATAAAAGTTGTATATAGACATCAAAATTTTTTTCCTTGTCAAATCTTACACTTGCCCATTTATTTTCTGCAGCATCAGTGATGTTTTGACATGACTTCATTTTGCATCTTTTTGTGCAAGATGCATATGCTATTTCCATAAGGACAAAAAAAACACAAAGGGTTCATTTGTCTATCATTGATTAATTTTATATATATATATGTATGTATATTTTATAAAGAATAAAAATTAGAGATGGTTGCTGTAAGAAGGGCAGCTTGGTGGTGTAGTGGTTAGCACTGTCACCTTGCACCTCCAGGGTCCGGGTTCGGTTCCATGTGTCCATGGAGTGTGGATGTTCTCCCCATGCTTGGTGGGTTTCCTCCGGGTACTCCGGTTTCCTCCTACAGTCCAAAGATATGCAGGTTAGGCTAATAGGCATTCCCAAATTCCCCATAATGTATGTATGTGTGTGTGCCCTGCGATGGATTGGGAACCCTGTCCAGGGTGTACCCTGCCTCGTGCCCTAAGCCTCCTGGAATAGGCTCCAGGTCCCTGCGACCCTGGATACAGTATAAAGCGGTATAGAAGATGAGGGAGTGCTGTAGGAAGTAGTGGAGAAAAAAACAAGTACATTTTCTTCATACTCTATCTGTACATTACTTGAGTAGGTTCGTCTGATAGTTTTTAAGTGCAGTAGTTAAGTAAATGTACATTGTTACTTTCTCCCACTAAATAAATGTATTATAAAGCTACATTAATATAAACCTTACAGCCCAGACTACTGTCAGGCCTGCTCTAATAGAAAAATAATCAGAACAGTGGTGTATAGTAGCAATGGTATATGTAATTTGATAACCCTCAAAGAATAGACTGTAGGTTTAAGGGTAATATTACCCTTAGTGCATAAGCATATGCAGCTTTATTCACTTTCTGTTAATCTTTTACAAAATCTTTGTTTTTGCACTATAAGTTTATAAACACCTAACTATCTACCCTCACTGTTGGCCATTCCTGTAGAGAAGTTATTATAAAAAGAAATTAGGCTAAATCTGGAATGGGATGTTTAAAATTCACATATGATGATGTGATGATCTGATGTCCGCACAAAGTGTGTAATTGTTGATTTTTGGTGAATTTTTGAGGGCGGTGAGGAATGCTGACTTCAGTCTGCTCCTGAAGACTGATGATGATTGTTATATCAATGTGGATGAAGTATTAATGAACATTCACTACAAGAGACTGATGAGGACTAATCTATGGTGGGGAAAGTAAGTACACTGAACTTTACAAACTTTAAGGTTGCATGAATATACTGTATATTAACCATTATTGTGATGGTAAGCAGAAGTTTTGAGATTTGTGTGCTACAGATCCAGTTGTTTTGGCCATACGTCCTCACTCAGATGCCTTAAAACCTGGCAGGAGAATTCACTATTGATGGTCTGGCCCCTGGGGACGAATTCTCAGTGCACAATGCCGCAAATGTTAAAAAGATGATGAACGCTTGGTCGAGCTGTGGACCTGCCATGCCTTTTTTGGTCATGGAGGTATTGGGCTCTTCCACTGTGAAGACTGTTGCTTCGTCTCAGGGTCATACCAATACACCCTCAACATGGAGTTATTGGCACACTTTGATGCAATGTTCCTTCTGCTTCTGGGTCAGCAGCCTGGAGACGACCTTGGCAACAGCATGGCAAAAACTTGGTGCACATGAGGATTGCCTAGACTGTTCTGTATGACCCACTGTCAATGACAGCAATTTTGTGGTTGGTTCTCTGAAGAATACCATGCAGAAATTGCCAAACGGTTTTGACATTTTCAGGGGTTGAGCTCGTTGAATGTCTTCCTGATCCTCTCAGAGTCTTCCAGTGATGTTCTTTGGCTCTTTAAGTGTGTGCCACTTAACTCCTTGAACAACTCATTGCAGCATTACCGTACACTTGCATGTCAAACATCTCTGAGGCAGAATTGCCCGGTTTCAAGCAGAATTTCATGTTCGGTCTATGTTTTAATATGCTGTCCGTGATGAAATAGCAGACATGGTAAAGCACATGGTCAGATTAGCACCAGTTGCACAGGACCAGTTGACATTTACATAGGACAATATCTTTTGGAACACTGCCTTATGAAGCTTGTTACATAAGACGTGTAACATAATGAGTCTCGAAACTTTTCTATATAACCTTGTATACAATCTTGACCTATAACCTGAACAAAGCTTTAACTTGAGACTTTGGAGATGTGAGCCACATTGTCAAATGTAAATGCAATACCATGCAGAAAATTAGCAAAGTAAAAATTATAAATGCTTGCTGTAGGAAGTAACATGAGGCAGCAACACTACCCAAAGCGCTTTCCTGCCATCCAATGTACCAGACCCTTTGTTTATTTTTGCCACAATACACTAATGATGGTAATAAAACAAAATTATCAAAATGTTGACCCCTTTTCATTTATATTTTCAGCATGCAGTGCTAATTAGTTATTCTACACTTTAATATTAGTAGCACCATAAAATTGTTAAATATACTGGAGCTCTGGGATCCCCAAGTAAAGTTAGCATCCGTGTGTGTGTGTGTGTGTGTGTGTGTGTGTGCGCGTGTGAGTGAGAAAGTTGTCCTACACAATAACCCCCGATTGCTCCTCTCCTATTTCTGCATCTCACACACAGCCTAATTCTTGTAAAGGTAAAATTTAGTTAGTTTTATTTTTACTTTATTATAATAATAATATTTTTTTAATATAGCTTCTTTCCAGAGCTCAAGGACACTTTACAATGAATGTAAACAAACAAACAAAAAAAAAGATAACACGGACAGACATTGAAGTACTGGAGTAAAAGAAGAAAAAAAACTGGAAATACAAAACAAGACTTAAGACAAACATGTAGAGAACAGGTCGATTAACACTAGAAGCGCCGCGCCAGGGTCACCTACAGTACTTTTAACGCGGTTCACCGGTCATTTGACCGCCTATTGTTTTGAATGGGAAGCTGTCGCTGCCACACAATGATCGCTAGATGCCGCTTTCACCCAAAGCAAATAGTTTAGCTCCAAGATAAACATGCACTTGGGCAGTGCGCCGTTCATTCCCACGTTGATAATCAGCTGTATTTTTTTTTTCATATTCAACTGAGAAAACCTACTGCTCTAAGGGGTAGAATAGTAGGTAGAGAGTCTCTAAGAGGAGTCACTAAGTCTCTATTTTATTTTATAACGTTTTGAGAAAATTGATTAGTTCGTTCATTCTATTTGAAGCTTAAAACAATGTAATGACCCCTCCTGAGGATATAAAGCTTTATTATTGCTTTTATTGCTTTATTATTAAAGCTTTATTAATCGGGAATGTGTAAAATGATGTGTGGCCACTCATCATGAGAACTAAAGCAAAGATTTCGGTAACTACACGTGGTGTAACATCTGCATAGTGACAATAAACAGCTGAACAATTTCACCTGCCTTTTCCAACCTGCGATTCTCATTTCTCTCAGCAGATGGTGTAAGGGATCGCGCATACTATCTATGCGTCATTCGTGTGTATATATAACTATGTCAGGTTTCATTCCATATATGTTTTTTTACAGATTACAAGCCTATATAATACTAAGGGTTTCTAAATTAAGTTGAAATGTAAATTGTGTCCTATTTATATGATGTCTGGAGCATGAAAAAATTTAACTAATTAATTTTCTTAAAACGTTATAAAATTAATTAGAGCTAAATCCCTAAATCTCCTTATTTTACGGAAGCATATACACCGCGATCCCAATTATTATGCAAATAGGATGCAAGTGTCATGAACATTAAATGTTTAGTTTTTAAATTAAACTCATGGATGGTGTTGTGTCTCAGGGTTCTTTGGATCATTGAAATGAATCTCAGACACGTGTGATAATTAGTTTGCCAGATGAGCCCAATTAAAGGAAAAGTACTGAAGAAGGTTGTTCCACATTATTAAACAGGCCGCAGGTTTCAAGCAATATAGGAAAGAAAAAGGATCTCTGCTGCCGAAAAGCCTCAAATATTGCAATGCCTTGGACAAGGTATAAAAAAGTTAGATATTTCATGAAAACTTAAGCGTGATCATCGTACTCTGAAGACATTTGTGGCTGATTCAGAGCACAGACAGGTTCGTGCAGATAAAGGCAGAATGAGGAAGGTTTCTGCAAGACAAGAAACCAGATTAAGAGAGCAGCTGCTGAAATGCCATTACAAAGCAGCAAACAGGTATTTGAAGCTGCTGGTGCCTCTGGAGTCCCGCGAACCTCAAGGTGTAGGATCCTTTAGAGGCTTGCAGTTGTACATAAACCTACTATTCAATGCTCACAAGCAGAAAAGGTTGCAGTGGGTCCAGGCATACATGAAGACAAGTTTTTAAACAGTCTTGTTTACTGATGAGTGTCGTGCAACCTTGGATGGTCCAGATGGATGGAGTAGGGGATGGCTACCATGTCCCAACAAGGCTGCGATGTCAACAAGGAGGTGCCGGAGTCATGTTTTGGGCTGGAATTATGGGGAGAGAGCTGGTAGGCCCCTGTAGGGTCCCTGAAGGTGTGAAAATGACCTCTGCAAAGTATATTGACTGACCACTTTCTTCAATGGTACAAAAAGAAGAACCGTGGCTTCTGTAGCAAAATCATCTTCATGCACGACAATGCACCATCTCATGCTGCAAAGAATACCTCTGTCATTGGCTGTTATTGGCATAAAAGATGAGAAACTCATGGTGTGGCCACCATCCTCCCCTGACCTCAATCCCATTGAGAACCTATGAGGGTGGGAGGCAGTTTGATTCAAAACAGCAGCTCTGGGCTATACTGACATCCTGCAAAGAAATTCAAGCAGAAACTGTCCAAAAACTCACAAGTTCAATGGATGCAGGACTTGTGAAGGTGATATTTACATTTAGGCATTTGGCAGACGCTCTTATCCAGAGCGACTTACATTTTTATCGCATTATACATATAACCTGAGGGTTAAGGGCCTTGCTCAAGGGCCCAACAGTGGCAACTTGGTGGTTGTGGGGTTTGAACCTGGGATCTTCCGAACCGTAGTCCAATGCCTTAACCACTGAGCTACCCCTGGCCCCCTTGATACCAAAGAAGGGGTTATATGTTATATCACAAGAAATATCGTTATCGCAATATTCAACAACAATATCGCATATTTTCCTAATATCGTACAGCCCTATATATATATATATATATATATATATATATATATATACATATATATATATATATACATATATATATATATAAACTGCATATATGGAATGAAACCTGAGATACACACTGAATGACGCATTTACAGTATGCGCGATCCCTTCTACTGAGAGAAATGAGAATTGCAGGTTGGAAAAGGCAGGAAACGTCATGCTGCCACGCAGCTGTCAGCAATTTCACGTAAATAAGAGCAAAAGAGCTTTATATTGGCTTTTACATTGCAGAGGTGTAACATTCAGAAAACATGTTTTGAGTAAGAGATTTAAATACTGAGATGCTATTAACAGAACGTAGTGAGCATGGTAGAGAATTCTCCATGTTTAGGTGCAATAACACTAAATGATCTGCCTCCCATTGAAGATAGGCGATACCGAGGGACAGCAAAAAACCCAGAATCGGAAGAACGTAGTAAGCAAGTCGGGATGTAAGGGACAAGCAAATTGCAAAGATAGGACGGAGCTAAGCCATTTAAAGATTTAAAACTTGTTTATATTTTCTATTAATCATTGTATAATCATTGTTTGTTTGGGTTTCTTATGGGGAAATTCGCTCTAAGACAAAATGGCATCCAGGACTCCCTTGGTGATTTAAAGGCGCAGAGATAACATTTCACTGCGAGATTAATTTTCTTAGGCGCAGTTACTTTTTTGGCCACATGATGTCAGTGCTGGGAAAGGGGACCGATTTAGTCAAGTGGATTGGTATGCTTTATATTGTACAAATCCAACTTATGAACATGCTCCTGGAATGAAACTTGTTTGCAAGTAGGGGACAACCTGTATAGTATTAACCATGAAGGTGCACTCAATATACAGTACTTCATCATTTAGCCGCAATGTAAAGTCACTGAAAAATATTCAACATGTAATGCATCTGTTTAGTTTTCGCCAGAGCTGGGCTGTGGATCGTGTAGGGAAGTGGCAGGAATTGGAGTACACTAGTCCTGTGTATCCAGCCTTTGCATGTGGCTCTGGGTATGTGATTTCCAGAGACTTGGTGGAGTGGCTGGCCAGCAATGCAGAGAAGCTCAAAGTTTACCAGGTAATCTCCATCACCTACACTTGCAGTATTGCTTATAGCCCTTAAGAACCCCTTTTATGCACACACAAACACACTCACACAGACATAATGACCTTATATTGAGTAGGGCACTCCTTTTGCCGCCAAAAGGTAACGCATTCTGAAGAATAAGGAACAGACGGAAAGAATTAACATAGTTGCCATTTAGGATAGATGTACAGGAGTATGAGGTTATGGGATGAATTAAGTGTATGCCAGATTATAGAGATGCGTCTTGAGTCTACTTTTAAGCTGGGAACTACCAGAAGTCCCAGAGACTCCGGAGTTTTCAATTCAATTTTATTTGTATAGCGCTTTTAACAATTGACATTGTCTCAAAACAGCTTTACACAATCAAAAGAATTATTTAAGTTTGTATGGAATGTGAATGTGTATGAATCAAAATGGTCAGATTGTCCCTGGTGAGCAAGCCTGAGGGCGACAGTGGCAAGGAAAAACTCCCTGAGATGGTAATAGGAAGAA
Source organism: Channallabes apus (assembly GCA_030522415.1). NCBI lineage: Eukaryota > Metazoa > Chordata > Actinopteri > Siluriformes > Clariidae > Channallabes > Channallabes apus. The sequence goes on from CM060118.1 coordinate 33,692,540, forward strand.
ACCTTGAGAGGAACCAGACTCAACAGGGAACCCATCCTCATCTGGGTGAAACAGATAGCAGGAAATGATCTGCATTTATACAGTGTGTTAGGTGGCAGGCAGTTCAGCTATAATAGTTGATCTTAATTGATGTTAAAATGGAGTCCAGGTAGTTATTGGAGACTCAGATAGACTTGTAGAAAGTTCCTGTCCTGAACTATCGAATTGTCAAGTCCTCAGAGAAACAGCTGCTAACACCAGTCGAGGCCAGAACCATCTTCTAAGTAGAGAGAATCATCCCCAGACACCAGACGCATCCCAAAGACACACACGAGGCATCCATGCGACGAGACCTCCAACCAGAAGCGGGGCACCAGGATGGGTCAGACAGGTCCAGAGGGCAGAGGGAGTCTGGATCACTGGCAGCTCATGTCAATGTGTAGCTCGACAGACAGAGAGAGAGAGAGAGAGAGAGAAAGAGTGAAATGGGGAGAGAGGAAAGAGAGAGAGGGGAAGAAAGAGAAGAAGAGGAGAGATGGCAGTTAGGTATGGTCACAGTCACATAATGTATAATGTGAATGTATATTTACTGTAGAGTGCAAGCAGGGACTCCGGCAGGACTAACTATGACAGCATAACTAAAAGGGAGAGCCAGAAGGAAACACAAACCTGAGTGATCAAATGAGAGTGAGGAAGACAGCATCTAAACATACTACTAATCACCATAATACTTTACGTCCATTAGTCCCCCAGATCTGCTCCTTTACCTAAGGCAAATCTATTCATAAAAATGCTTGGCTAAATAAATAGGTTTTTAACCTAGACTTAAACACTGAGACTATGTCTGAGTCCCGAACACTATTTGGAAGACTATTCCATAATTTTGGGGCTTTGTAAGAAAAAGCTCTGCCCCCAGCTGTAGTTTTCATAATACGCGGTACTGACAAGCAGCCTGCAATCCTTTGATCAAAGTAGGCGTGGCGGATCGTAAGACACTAGCAGTTCGCTCAGATACTGCGGCGCGAGACCATTTAATGTTTTATATGTCAAGAGTAGTATTTTAAAATCAATGCGAAATTTCACAGGGAGCCAATGTAGTGAAGATAGGATAGGGGTGATGTGCTCATATCTTCTGGTTCTAGTGAGGACTCTCGCTGCTGCATTCTGGAGTAGCTGAAGCTTGTTTATGCACCTAACGGAACAACCAGACAGTAAGGCATTACAATAGTCCAACCTAGAGGTGATAAAAGCATGAACTAGTTTTTCTGCATCGTTTAGCGACAATATATTTCTTATCTTGGCAATATTTCTGAGGTGAAAGAATGCTATCCTGGTGATATTATCTACATGAGCTTCAAATGAATGGCTGGAATCTATAATCACGCCGAGGTCTTTTACTGTTGCACTTGATGGAACAGAAAGGCCATCTAAAGTTACGGTGTGATCTAAGATTTTAGTCCTAGCTGTATGCGGTCCTATGACTAGAACTTCTGTCTTATCCGGATTAAGCAGAAGGAAGTTAATTAGCATCCAATTTCTTATGTCATGCACACATTGCTCAACTTTAGTCAGCTGGTTTTTCTCATCAGGTTTTGCTGAGACACATAACTGTGTGTCGTCAGCATAACGATGAAAACTAATACCATTCTTACGGATTATGTTGCCCAGAGGAAGCATTGGGCCTAAAACTGAACCCTGCGGAATGCCAAACTCCACTAGAGAACATGCAGAATTATCACCATTTAAGTCTACATACTGATAACGATCGATCAAATAGGATCTGAGCCAGGAGAGGGCTATACCCTTAATTCCTACTACATTTTCTAATCTGTGAAGAAGAATAGCATGACCAATGGTGTCAAAAGCTGCACTGAGGTCGAGTAATACAAACATAGTTACACAACCCTGATCAGAAGCCAATAGGAGATCATTTACTACTTTAACGAGTGCTGTTTCTGTGCTGTGATGAGGCCTAAATCCTGACTGATACAGTTCATGTATGCCATTTCTATGTAGATATGAGCATAGCTGCTCCACTACTGTCTTTTCCAGAATCTTAGAGATGAAGGGGAGGTTTGATATTGGCCTGTAATTGGACAGCTGACAGGGGTCGAGGTCAGGTTTCTTAATTATTGGTTTGATAACTGCTAATTTAAAAGATTTTGGAACATAACCAATGCTGAGTGAGGAATTAATTATTCTCAACAGCGGTTCTGTTATTACTGGTACTATCTGTTTAAGAAAATGTGTCGGTATATGATCTAATATACAGGTTGATGAATTTGCAGAAGAGATGAGTGAAATTAGTTCATTCTCTTCAAGGGGAGTAAAGTGTTCTAGGTTCCGATCTGACATGGCTAGGTTAACATCTGCATCAATTACATTGTTTGGTTTCAAAGCCTCAATTTTATGCCTGATATTTACAATTTTATTATTATAAAAGTTCATGAAGTCCTCACTATTGCATGATGATGTTGTGGAGTTCTGTAGTGGTCTTATTTCTGGTTAATTTGGCTACGGTATTAAATAAAAATCTAGGATTATTTTTATTTTCTTCTATAAGAGTGGAGAGATACGTTGATGTAGCTTCACTAAGAGCTTTCCTATAGTTCAGGATGCTTTCTTTCCATGCTATTTGATGGATTTCAAAATGGATATTAAAATCTCCAGCAATTAACAGTTTGTCTACAGAAACGACTAGGTTTGAGATGAAATCTGCAAATTCATTAAGAAATTCAGAATACGGCCCTGGAGGTCTGTAAATTAGTAATAATTAGTGGAATCGACTGAGCTGACTTAATATACTTAAATACACTTATGTTACTATAAAGAATTTCAAATTAGTTAAATTTGTGTCCGTGTTTTTTGTACGATAGACAGATTATCATTGTAAATAACTGCGACGCCTCCTCCTCTACCAGTTAACCGAGGCTGGTGTATGTAACTGTATCCAGGAGGACTAGCTTAATTTAGAGCTACATACTCGTCCTGTTTAACCCATGTTTCAGTTAAACAGAGTATGTCAAACGCCTGATCTGTAATAATTTCATTAACAATAACCGCTTTTGATGCGAGAGATCTAATATTTAACAGTCCTAGCTTCAGATCAGAGGTGCCGGCTGCGCATTCAGTGTGATCCGAGTTTGTGGTCTTTATGTTAATTAAATTAGTAAAACAGACTTTCTGAGTCTTTCTACATTTTTGCTTAGCTCGGGGGAACAGACACAGTCTCAATATGATGAACCCTGAGTGACGACTCTATGCAGCTAGCAGACGGTTGGTTTAGCCTGTCTGTCTGCTCCCTGGCCTGGGCTCTGGATTGTCACCGATTAACTAGACCTCTACTGAGACTATGAGCTATACTACAGGAAATGAGAGCAGCACCTTCCAGAGTGGGATGGAGACCGTCCCGCCCTAACAGGCCAGCTTTGCCCTCAATGGTCTTCCAATTGTCTATGAAGCCCACATTATTTTCGGAGCACCACCTGGACATCCAGCGGTTCAGCGACCATAACCTGCTGTAAGCTATGTCGCCACGTCTCATTGGGATGGGACCAGAGCATACTACTTCATCGGAAGTAGTTTTGTGATCTTAAGGAACGTGGTGGATGGTGGCGTATCAGAAGACTGGCTAGATATGTGGGAGCTAAACCATTTAAAGCCTTGTATGTAACAGGTAGCTAATGCAGGGATGATAATACTGGGTTTTTTTCTGGATCTAGTGAGAACCCTGGCGGCTACATTTTGGACTAACTATAGCTTGTTTATTGAGGATGCAGGACAAACACCCTGTAATGCATTACAGTAGTCCAGTCTGGAGGTCATGAATGCAGGAACTAGATTTGCTGCATCAGATAAGATGTTCCGAGGTTTGGCAATATTTCTAAGGTGGAAAAAGGCTGTTTTTGTGATATTGGAGATATGGTTTTCAAAGGACAAGTTACTGCCTAATATTACCGTTAACATATCTATCTTAAATTTTGTGAATTGGTTAATAACAACACCTGCCCCCTTATCAGCCTACTCCAGAAGCACTAAAATCTGGCGACTGCAATAATGCCCAAATAAATGTCCTGAAAACCTGGCAACATTAGTTACATCAACTGTCAACCTCTATGCAACTACTATATTATATCCCTCCACAACAACTTGGCATGAAATTGCTACCCTGGCAGCCAAAAGAGGTAAAATTGTCTTGAAATAACCAATATTTATTAGCTTAGTGGAACAACTGACACCCAATTTACGTTTCAGAGTACCTTTGGAGTGCATGACAGCTATATATTTTGTCCTTTTCCATGATATTAGATTTGAGTTTCGGGTAAAAATATTCAGTCGTGGGGAGGTGAAAAAGTTACAAAGAACTTTTTTTACATACACTACCGTTCAAAAGTTTTACAGTAGATCACTTGCAAATGTCTTTGTTTTTGTTTAGTGATTTATTTTTTACATTCTACAACAATACTGGGGATTTCAAAACTATAAAATAACACGTATGGAATTAGGTAATTACATAACAAAAACAACAGTTAGTTGTTATTTTAAGACACAGAGGTCGGCCTTTCTGTAATAGTTCTTGCAAGAACAGTATTGTCAAGTGGATTTGCAAAATCCGTCAAGCACCATAATGAAACTGTCTCTCATGAAGGCCGTCCCAGGAGGACGAGACCAAAACCTACCTCTGCTGCAGACGAGAAGTTCATTTAGAGTTATCAGCCTGAAAAATGACCAATTAACAGCAGCTCAGATTAGAGGCGTTATGAAGTCTTTACAGAGCAGAAGTAGCAGAAACATCTCAATATCAACTGTTCAAAGGAGATTCATGCATTATTTGGACGCCTTCAGCAAAACTTTACAATGTAGAAAGAAATAAAAATCAGGAATGATCATGGAGTTAGAAAGTGATCTAAAATTTTTGAACGGTAGTGTACATATGGTAATATCTACAGTATATGTTTTAAGACCAATGTGTCATGTTTTTTCAAAAGAAAAAAAGGAAAACATAGAAATTTAAATAATATTAAAGTAAGCATTTTTTTCTCATGTTTTTTGCATGTACACAAATAGCGCGACTCATTAGACTGTCCAAATTGATGAAAAGTGAATTTAACATATAGGATCCTCTATTGCTTGAATCCTGTGGGAGTGGATGAGTAGTTTGTATATTACGAATTGTCTCATGTCACATTTTCTGTAAGGTTGACATTTACTTAAGAATTATACACCTATATCATACTATAACTCTGTGCACCTTTCAACAGTTTCTTGCTTTGTAAATCTTTTATGTGGGTCAAAGTACCCTGCCGGTCATTTAGTTTTGTTTATGCTCATGGTGGCATTGTTTCAACTGTAATTTTGGCTCAGATCTTATATTCACGATGATAGAGGTAAACCATTTCATAACATCTCTAGCACATGCCCAACACTTTCAATGAGGATAAGACCAGAACCAATTCATATATAAAAATGTTTCCTTGCCATTCCATGCTCCCAGAGCCACGTTTTGACAATTTGAGCCCAATTAATCTTGGAATTTTAATTGGAATATGCCCATGTCACCAGGAAAGAAAAACTGTTACTGTTATTGTTTTGCAATACAACATTTGCATATCTTGGATAATAGCCTATCAGGATTTTTTTTTCCTGACCAGATCTTTCAAGTCCATGTTCTCCAGATTTTAATGTTGGACAGGTACTAACCCAATACCAGTAATTTCAGCAAATTCCTTAGTTGTTTTCTTTGCTTGATACAAGACAATAATTTGACCCTTATTATTTAAGACAATCTATGCATCAGTTAGGGTTAAATGTATTGTTCCCAGTTAAAATGTATTAATCAGTTCAATAAAGGTCTGGATCGCTAATGCATTTACAAGTTTTACGTTATCGTGAGATACCTGCAATTTTTTTTGTAGTTTCCTTCATGACATGTTTAATGTCACAGTAATGACTTAAGGCCAGGAGCCCTTAAAACCTTAAGTCCACTGATTTTTAGTATAAGTTTTGAGTCAGTCCCACTAATCTTTGGATTTAGAAAGCACAGTAATTGCATCCTGTGCAATTGTAAGAGTTAATTTGTTGAGTTATACTGTGTGCAAGTCTGAGATAAAATTTTGATTTTGAATGTAACTTTTTACCTCTTTTTAATAGGGAGAGGATGTGAGCATGGGAATATGGATGGCTGCAGTAGGACCTCAGCAATATCAGGTAAAAGAAAAAAGGCTAATTTTGACACCAGTGTCTGCCCCAGTGTGACCCTCAAGGCAAGCTAAAATGTACATAAATGTGATTTCTAGTTTCTAGCTCTATTTTAGACATTTTGGTACAGTCCCGATCAAAAGTTTAAGACCACTTGAAAGATGGCAAAAAGTCATATTTTGGTTGGATCTTAACGATAATGGTCAAATTGTCATATTGTCACATGGTTTGATCTTAATAATAAGGGTCAAATTAATGATCTTAACAAGGTTCCAAGTAGAGCTTCAACATGCAACAAGAAGAAATGAGAGTGAGAGAAAACATTTTTTGAGCATGCAATTTAATGAAAACAACGAATAAACTGAAACAGGCTGTTTTACAGATGATCAAAAGTTTAGGACCGCACCTCCAAAAAAAAAAAGCGTTAACCCCCCCCCCTCCCCCAAAACAGAAATCTAACTTCCAAACATGAACTCAGTACTGAGTAGCTCCACCGTTGATCACTTCAAAAATTCGTTGTGGCATGCTTGATGCAAGCGTTTCCATGAGGTGAGTGGGAACATTTCTAGTTCTAGTCCGCAAAACTACTGCACAGATTTGGCTTTTTAAAAGACATGTGGTCCTAAAATTTTGATCAGCTGTAAAACAGCCTATTTCAGTTTAATCGTTATTTTCAATTAATTGCTCCGGCAGTGACAGAGAAAAGTGGTTCGAACCAGCGATCTCCGGATGATAGGGCGAGCGTTTTACCACTCGGAGGCTGGGAACATAGAGATTTTATTTGGATCAATGGAAAAGGGTCCTTATTCCTGATGTTTTCGCATGCTGAAAAACTCTTACCTGTTCAAGCAATTTATATTTTTGCTCATTTAACCACGCCTTCTCCCAGATTTTTGCCAGTGGTTGTCAGGCAACACTGAATCATGCTTAATGTTGGAGTGCCTAGTGAGGGGGAGGAATTGAATACGACTAAATTAGGGAGAAAATCAAGGAAAAATCCCCTCCTCCAAAAAAAAGAAATAATGGATAAACAGATGGTTTGTTCCACAACCCAAAAATATTCATATAAAAATAATAAAAAAAACATATTAATGTGCACTTTACCTTTGAAAAGAATCCCAACAGAGATGATGTTTCTGTGAGTGTGTGTGTACGTATGTAGTGTGTGTTTGTGTTTGTGTGCTCACTGGCTATTGTGTAGGATGACTTTCACAGACGCACACTAACGGAAGCTGCTCGAGAAACTTCTTTAAGAAGGAACATCTTTAATGACATTTGTGCATGCACACACTAACAGTCACTGCTGTAAAGTAAAAATAAAACAAAAACAAATTAACCTGCGCACCTTTGAAAAAAGTCCCAACAGAGTAGTGTTCTTTTAGTGTGCGGTGTTCGTGTGTGAAGGCAAGAGGAGAGGAGGAGGGAGGGGGATACTGTGAAGGATGACTTTCACAGTAACGGAAACACTGCTCTGTTGGGAAACTTCTTTAACAAGGAATCTTTCTAATGACACTTGCTTTTATGTGACACGTGGTCACAATGTTAAACAGTATACACACGGATCTTGACGTATATGATTGATGTGATAGTGTGACTGAGCATGGAGACATTTACCCATAATCCCATAGCGCCACTGCATTCCACTGTACAGTTACAAAATGGGTTTATTTGTGGTTCTTTTATGTGGTATCAGCCAAATAATGATGGTTCCCTTTCAGATTGGTTTCTCTAAAGGTTTCTTACTCATGTCTCTCTTTTTCCTTGCCTCTCCTGGCCTCTGCCATGCTCGTTAGGGAGAAATTGGTAAAGCTATACATTTGTAAATCTATACAAAAATTTTATCACAGATTTTTTTTTTTATTCCTTCAAAGCTGCTTGATATTGTCCACTGGTGAAATAAAACTGTATTGACTCAAATTGGCCACCTTAATGTCCTGACCTTAACCAACCGAAGTATTTAGGATGTACTTGAAATGACTTAATGCGAGTTGAACTACTCCATAATCAGTCCATAGGGTTAAAAATTAATGCAACTCTGGAGGGATATAAATGTTGTGAGGTTGCATAAGGTTGGCATAAAAATGCAATGGCAAATGCATGATGTAATCAAAGCTTAAGGTGTTTAAACACATTATTCCAGTGTGTGACTCCCTTTTTTTGGCCAGGCAAAAAAGTATTGGGTATTTTTGGTGGTAGGAGTTGTAATGATTTTCTCATTCTATGCTATTTATGTTCAGGATGCAGGCTGGCTGTGTGAGAAGGAATGCTATATGGACATGCTGTCATCACCACAGCATACAGTGAAGGAGCTACACATTCTCTGGGATCAGAAAAAAAATTGTGGGGATCCATGTGGCTGTTCTTGGCATCGCAAATAAAAAGTCCATTATTCTCCTATACACTTTATTAAAATAACTCTGTAGAACATTGGGTTATGAAATCACTTAAAATATTCACATGTATTTTGTATTGTTTTAATAAAGCAATCCTTGAGAGTTTATGGTGGCTTATGTCAGAATTTTTGAAATGACACTTTTTATTCATCAATTAGTCTTAGGGGTATCTTTTAAAACTTTTTCAGTCTTATTTTGCACGTCATCTTAATGAAGCTGTAGGGATGAACATGGTAGGCCTATATGGTAGGCCCGATCGTTCAGTTTAGATGACCAGCCAGCTCTTGTCATGCTTGGTTTGTGCTCTGATTTGAACTGTCAACTGTTGAACCTTATATAGACAGGTGTGTGGGCCTTTCCAAATCATATCCAATCAACTGAATTTACCACAGGTGGACTACAATTAAGCTGCAGAAACATCTCAAGGATTATCAGGGGAAACAGGATGCACCTCAATTTTGAGCTTCATGGCAAAGGCTGTGAATACTTATGTACATGTGCTTTCACAATTTATTATAATTTTTTTTTAAATAAATATGCAAAAATCCTAAGTAAACTTTTTTCATGTGGTCATTATGGGGTTTTGTGTGGAATTCTGAGGAAAAAAATTTATTTAATCCATTTTAGAATAAGGCTGTGACATAACAAAATGTGGAAAAAGTGATGCCCTGTGAATACTTTTTGGATGCGGCACACCACTGTTTGAATGAATTAAATGCAACGCAAGTAGCTACAAAAGCGCGTCGAGAGAAGAGCAAGCATGTTTCTTGTTCTGTCTCTTATAAGGCCTTCATAGCGAGTGGGAAGTATGTGTCCCACTTTCAAGCTCAGCTATGAAAGTTAACTACTGTCTGCGGAGCAAGACCAAGTCGCTATAGAAAAGCGCACCTAGAGAGAAGTAAGCCTGTTCCTTGCTCTTTCTCTTAGAGAGGCCTCCATAATGAATCTGTTTGTGCGTTTCCCACTTGCAAATTCATCTATGCATTTAAATCTCAAAAATCTTAAAAAGAGAGTGGCCAAATGCGTTGCATGGGAGTGCTAATCTTGATCAAGTAAAATGTGCGGTCAAAAGCCACATGTGTTTTGTGTTTTTTTTGTGTGTGTGTCTTATGTCTTTGTATGCTTTGTCTGAGAAAGGTAAGCAAAGTCCCAAAGGGAACTTGAGGACTTCTCAATACTTAGGTCAGTTGTTTTCCCCTAAAACAACAAAACCATGCACCTAGATGTATTGATCTAATAGTACCACCACTCCTATTAAGTGTTCTAACCCTGGGAGAAAACCCACACTTTCTTCTTTTTCTCAGTTTCCTGTTTTGACTACTGCCACTGTTTTGGGTGTGTACTTGTGAAAATCACAAAACCGAGTGAATTCTTAGTTTCAAAGCTGTTCGACTCTCACCGTACCTTCCCTTTTCATGCTGGGATCCTACCAAGCCAATGCTAAAGCAGGTCATCTAGAACAGTGGTGCCCAAACTTTCAAGCCTTTCAACTTTCTTGCTCTTTTGCTTGGTCGGTGTACATGGTTCCGATGACTCAAGCAAACAATTTCCTTAACATTTTTAGATTTGTCGAATAACAAATTTATCCATCTCGGCAGTTGCGGTTTTCACATGCTGTTGTGCGCTGTAGCAATAACTAATAATGAGCCAGTCGCTGCACAGTGATGTCATATCTTTTGAGTCGCGAATTTTTTTTTTTAACACTCAATTTAAACACTCACACTCAATCAGTAATATCTTTACCAGTATACCAGTTTGGGAACCACTGATCTAGAAAACTGTCTATCAAAAACTTGAAGATGCCTCTAGAAGCGTTTCAGTTTCTGTATGGTTGTCAACCCTAATGCTGAGTAAACCAATCACCGTCATTGTTTTTTTTTCGCCTAGAGGAAATTTCAAATAACAAATCACAGTCCTGATACTGAGAAATCCCCATTTCAAAACCTCTTTATTCAGAAGCACCCTGCCACAAAACCATGGATTTTTTTCTCAGCTTAATTTTACCAATAATACTCTATCCCTTGCTCTGTGAGTTTTTGTTCTTTTCTGCCTTTGTCCTCTAGCTGTGCTGTGTTCACTAGCTCTTCCCACAGAGACTCCCAGTTAATAGCATGCCCACCAGAGGACCACAGTCACAGAGAACCACACCCAGCAGCAGTCCACACTTAGACACCTGTTTGCCATGTTTGTTTTTTTTATTATTGTTTTCCTGTTTGGTTTCTTCTCATCAAATCTCTCAGTTGTGGTTCTAGAACCCCGTAAAAACATGTCTCACACCACAGACCCTGTCAGTTGCTGGGAAGATCTGAAGACATGGCTAAGTGTTGCAACCGACAGCCTCATACAGTACCTAAGGCTGCCAAAACTCTAAAGGACCAGCTGGATGACAAATTAACGAGCTTTAAGAGACAAGACCCAAGTCAGTGCTACAGTCCCAATGAACTGTCCAAGATCATCGGCTCATCTGAGAAAAACAGCAGAATTAAAGCCCTCAAAACTTACCTGGATAAGGCAAGGAATGAGATCAGCCACCTCATGCGACAGCTGGACTATAGGAAAGAAGAGTCCTACAGCATCACAGAGGAACTCAAGCCCGCCTGTGAATGGTGCCACGATCTGTCAAGGAAACGACGTGCCCCCATCTCACCCCAGCTAAGCAGGACCAGGTCCCCTGTTCTTGGACCGACATGTTTTGGAAGAAGTGACGAGGCGGCGTAGACGCATCCCCCAACTTCCTCCAAACTTGTGGGAAAACACAGGGAACCCACTTCCTCCAGCCACAGAGCATCAACCTCAAAGACCTCAGCAAGCTCGCCAGGAACGTTGACAAATTCACGCAGCATATACCAGGCAGCCAAGATTTCCAAACTTCTTATGTATGGGAGTTGATTTCCATCTAGAAATGAGACTCCACATCACTGACCAAGATGTAAACTCTACTTGCAACATCCAGCCCTGAAGTACGCAGCTTCCTAGACTGGCCGCCTGCTCACACAAAGACTGACCATCTGTTCCGAGAAGCTCTCATCAAAGAATTTGCTGATCCTGAGTCAGAACAAAGATTTGTGGCTGCTCTTCGCAAACCTGAACTGTAAACTCTCTTCCTACAAAATCTCCATCCTGAAGTAAGCCACCACCTCTGCATTCTCGCATATCCACAAACAATGAATAATCTGCAGTTGCGAGACTTGGCACTGAAAGCCTACAGAAAACAGAAGATATCTTCAAGAAAGGGCGTCAAAACCACAGCAGTTCGTGACTCTGAGTCAGGGCTGGCTATGGAGGGCGCCCAATGTCAAGACAAATGCCAAGCTACCACCCAAGAGTGGAATGCACTCTTGTCCAACAAAAAAAACGAGACACCTATGCTGGTACCCGACCTAAACAACGGAGCTGCCACTGGGATGGATCGCGTGGACGATAACCCTCATCCATACCTCATGAAAGTCAGTGAAAGAAATCATGGAATTGGCCAAATGCAAAAGGGAAAAACTTGTGGGAATCCAACAGAACCTCACACATCAGGCAAACACATCTTGGAGAAACCAGCCCAAGGAATCGACAAAGAAACTCGTCAAGATTCCAAGCTAACCCAGCTCAAGCCAGAGTCACAAATGAGTTGAAGACATCACCATGCTTCGATCCCCAAGAACTGAATAGAATGATGATGGAAGAGTTTTTCCAAACTGACTGAAAAAGGGGAAAGAACAACCACTGACAGATCAACTGTCCTATACCCTTCACCACACTAACATGGTTCGGTCCTTCTAGGAAGGTATATACAGTTTTATTTATTTACTTTTGTAAACACCTAATCACCCTGCTCTGCTACACTGCTAGGCCCAACCTCTAGTGAAGAGTAGGTGCTCCACACCTGTGACACTGGTTTTGCTGTCTTAACCACTTTATGTCCTTGTGGCCCTTTTCCTTGTGTTTCCTTTTTCTCTGTTTTCCTTTTCTCTCTCTTCCATCAGGGAACTACCTTAACCGAGCTTAAATCCAGCTTAGGTTGACTCTGTGGTGGAAATTCTGTAAATATTATAAAGACAAGTAATTCATACAGTAGGTAAGTAACAAAGGTTTTATTTTAAACTTTTGCAGAAGGACCAGGCTCATACAGCAAACAGTTGCAGCATGGAGAAAAGTGATCTCTTTCTCTCAGCTGTCCCATTTTATACACAAACATCTCTACTAACATAATCACCGCCCTGTACATGAAGTTCCTACATTCAAACTCGTAACTCTTTATCTGACCCAGACCAGATGTCCTCGCCTTATAATTTATTCAAAAGCAACTACAATCAGTTTGTTTCTGTTCTATTCTCTGCCTTGTCTTTCTGTTTCATCAGACAGTTTAAAGCGTCTATAGTCTATAGAAGTGGCACACTTACTACAAAGATCAGAATTAATACAGTACATGATTAAAATGTGATTTTTCCATTACAACTCCCTTCACCAAGAGCTATGGAACGATATCGCGGACAATATTCAAATGCAATTGCAAATTGCATTTGCAATTGCGTTTCCCATATGTGGACGCACAAAGTGTGCCATAATTCAAATGCAATTGCAAACTTTGCATTACCGTTTGCTGTTTCGCCTTTGCGAGCGCACACTGACTGCCAAATTTCAAATGAAAAAACAAAGTCCATTTGCATTTGTATTTCCCAGGTCTTACACGTCATGAACCTGTCATATTTAAACAGCAAAATCAATCACCACGTTTGCTTTTTCACTTTCTCTGCGCCGCGCGTCAAGCCGGCCAAAATTCAAACGCAATCGCTAATCCATTTGCAATTGCATTTCCAACACGTTACACAGAAACCTGTCAATCAGCGTCAGGGGCGGGTCTATACTGTGGGGCGGGATTGTATGGGGAGTGACGTCACTCGCCGACCAAGAGGGGGATATTTGAGCACTGGAGGTGAACCGAGATTCTCATTTGTTTATCAAGAAATAAACACACAAAAATGACAAATCGCATATTTTCTTGCTCCGGAGTGGACAGAGAAGTTTTTACGAATAAAAATATTTTTAGATCTTCTCCTGTTACAGCCTGCTGGAGCTACATCTTTCAGAAACGCTGCGTAGCGTGTTATGCGCTAAAATGCCCCCCTGCCACTGATTGCACCCCCACAAAATCTCTGTCAAATATATGAGGACATCACAATCAAAAATTCATATTATTATTATCAAATATAATATATGAGTATTATCAAATATATTATTACTATTATAATTAACCCTAAGCACGTGACATGGAAATTAAGACTGATAATACAAATTCTCATATAATGTTTATTTTGTGGCACATTTATTTTGCAGGGGTTTGTCATGTAATACAAAAATGTTTACACTAAACAAATATTGTTTATGATGAAAAATTACACGAAGCGATTTTTATTATAAATAAGAAATATAAAAATATACATGTACAACCCCTGGCAAAAATTCTGGAATCACCCCTCTCAGAAGATGTTCATTCAAATGTTTAATTGTGTAGAAAAAAAAACAAGCACATACATGCCACAAAACTATTTTCACTCAACAATCCAAACTTCTGGCTGTATAAAACACTTTAGTTATCTTTCTTTGTTTTTTTTTTTTTAGTCAACGACAACTGTTTTAACAGCTCAAACAGAGGAAAAAAATTTGGAATCACCATGCACTTTGCATTTCTACAACTGCTAATTAGTCTACAGTTAAAAAAAGAGTGCTTGCACACATTAGGGATGTGTTGAACCAAGATGATTGACATAACTCATAGCTCCAACACGAGAGATGTCAGTTGAAACAAAGGAGAGAATTATCAAACTTCTTGAAGAAGGTAAATCTTCATGGAATGTTGCAAAAGATGTTGGTTGTTCCCAGTCAGCTGTGTCTAAAATCTGGACCAAGTACAAATCAAATGGAAAGGTTGTAAAAGGGAAGCGTACTGGTAGACCAAGAAAGACATCAAAGCGCCAAGACAGAAAACTTAAAGCAATATGACTTGAAAACAGAAAATACACAACAAAACAAATGAGGAACAAATGGGCAGAAAGTGGAGTCAATGTCTGTGACCGGACAGTAAGAAATCGCCTAAAAGAAATGGGATTTACATACAGAAAAGCCAAAAGAAAACCATCATTAACATCTAAACAGAAAAAAACAAGGGTTCAGTGGGCTAAAGAAAGACAATCTTGGACTGCGGATGACTGGATGAGAGTTAGAGTCAGTGATGAATCACGAATCTGCATTGCGCAGGGTGATGATGCTGGAACTTTTGTTTGGTGCCGATCCAATGAAATTTATAAAGACAACTGCCTGAAGAAAACATGCAAATTTCCACAATCATTATTGATATGGGGTTGTATGTCAGGTAAAGGTATGGGAGACATGACAGTCATTACATCTTCTATAAATGTACAAGTTTATGTTGAGATTTTGGACACTTTTCTTATTCCATCAATTGAAAGGATGTTTGGTGATGGTAGCATCATTTTTCAGGATGATAATGCATCGTGCCATAGGGCAAAATCTGTGAAAACATTCCTACAGGAAAGACATATAATGTCAATGGCATGGCCTGCAAATAGTCCGGACCTTAATCCAATTGAAAATCTGTGGTGGAAATGAAAGAAAATGGTCCAGGACAAGGCTCCAACCTGCAAAGCTGATCTGGCAACTGCAATAAGACAAAGCTGGAGACAGACTGATGAAGTACACTGTTGGACATTAGTTAAATCCAGGCCTCAGAGAATTCAAGCTGTTATAAAAGCCAGAGGTGCTGCA
The DNA here is from genome assembly GCA_030522415.1 of Channallabes apus. NCBI lineage: Eukaryota > Metazoa > Chordata > Actinopteri > Siluriformes > Clariidae > Channallabes > Channallabes apus. Next base: position 33,707,884 of record CM060118.1, read on the forward strand.
ACAAAGTACAAGTAGTGTTTTTATTTGGTGATTCCATATTTTTTTCCTCTGTTTGAGCTGTTAAAACAGTTGTCATTGACTATAGTTATCTTTCTTTGTTTTGTTTTTTTAAAGTGTTTTATACAGCCAGAAGTTTGGATTGTTGAGTGAAAATAGTTTTGTGGCATGTATGTGCTTGTTTTTTTTCTACACAATTAAACATTTGAATGAACATCTTCTGAGAGGGGTGATTCCAGAATTGTTGCCAGGGGTTGTATATGAAAAAAATATATAATTAATATATTTTCCCCCTATACTACATGTTTTTTTTAATATAGATTATTTTATAATCAAATTCGTTTGGTGCAATTTGTAAATCATAAACCTATTAATTTATGTTGTAATATAATATTTGATAGAGGTTATGTTGGGGGGGCAATCAGTGGCAGGGAGGCATTTTAGCGCATAACACCGGTACGCAGCGTTTCTGAAAGATGTAGCTCCAGCAGGCTGTAACAGGAGAAGATCTAAAAATATTTTTATTTGTAAAAACTTCTCTGTCCACTCCGGAGCAAGAAAATATGCGATTTGTCATTTTTGTGTGTTTATTTCTTGATAAACAAATGAGATAATCTCGGTTCACCTCCATTGCTCAAATATCCCCCTCTTGGTCGGCGACTGCGAGTGACGTCACTCCCCATACAATCCCGCCCCACAGTATAGACCCGCCCCTGACGCTGATTGACAGGTTTCTGTGTAACGTGTTGGAAATGCAATTGCAAATGGATTAGCGATTGCGTTTGAATTTTGGCCGGCTTGACGCGCGGCGCAGAGAAAGTGAAAAAGCAAATGTGGTGATTGATTTTGCTGTTTAAATATGACAGGTTCATGACGTGTAAGACCTGGGAAATACAAATGCAAATGGACTTTGTTTTTTCATTTGAAATTTGGCAGTCAGTGTGCGCTCGCAAAGGCGAATCAGCAAACGGTAATGCAAAGTTTGCAATTGCATTTGAATTATGGCACACTTTGTGCGTCCACATATGGGAAACGCAATTGCAAATGCAATTTGCAATTGCATTTGAATATTGTCCGCGATATCGCTCCATAAAGAGCGAACATAAATCGGTGTGAAAGCCTTTGTCAATTAATCAAAACAACCCAACCCTAGAAAAAGCCTAGACAAAGCACCCCTATATCATAACTATATCATTTTACTGTAAGTGTTCCTAATCTGACCATATGAGTTAACTCGGTTATGCACCATGATTCAGTTGGTGATGGAATTGTTGTTTGTGTCTTGTGTGCCTGTTCTCTCTCTCTTTCTGTTTATTCTTCCAGTGCCCACTGATGTTCGCAATGGGAACCTCACCGAGCACAATGGGGGTGATCACATTCTAGAGCCTCTCTACCAGCCTACATGTCACCATCCCGATAATCTTATCTGATCCGTGAACATAAAGGAGCGTCTGTAAAACGAAGTTGCAGGAAAATTCAGAAGGCATGGGACAGGAAGTTTGCTGTGCCTGGAGCCACGCTAAGACCAGATGCCTCGAAGTAAACCCCAAAACAAGGGTGTTTCGGCGATCCAGTAAACAAAGCGGACAGTTTTACAGCTTCACCTCGAGTTGGGGGGGAACCATCAAGTCACACTTTGACATTCTCATTGACCTCCAGACCACATGCCTTTCAATGAACAAAGAGGCATACGACATGGACACTTTTAAACCATCTTTAAAGTGTGCCAGTAGGGCAAAACATATATACATATACAGTATTAACTCGGTATTTTTTATTCCTGGTTGTATGTTTGATTATTCTGCATAACTTAAAAGGTGTAATCAGCATTTACAAACCCATTTTATTAGATAAAGGAAGGAATGAGTGGGTAAGATATGTAATGTTTGAGATAAGTCTAAAGCTGGTTTTATTCAAAGACCGTTGGTGAACAGAAAATTAGTAGCATCATGCACTGCTATTAGGAGCTCATGCAAAATTATTTTATAAAAGGTATTAAAACTCCAACTGGATGAGCCCATACAGTATGACTCCCGAAACATCAGGCTAATGTATGCACAAAAGGGGGAACCATGTGAGGTGTGACTAACGCCCCACACCTGCATCTGATTGGACCAATCACTCGTGGGACGGACTAACTTTGAAGGGTAAAAACCAGCAAGCTCAAGCAGAATTGAAGAAGAAAAACATACAACCTCAATGTCATCCAAGCCAAGTGCCATGTACAGTGGTGTTCAAAGTAATAGCAGTGTGTTGTAAAGCTCCATATCCATATAATAACTTTAAATTTAAATCACATAAATGCATTGGACTCCCTGCACTTTCTATTCTGAATCACAACATGTAGAAAAATGTGCTAAATGTATTATTAGTTTAATGTAAGTGAAGAAAAACTAATATTAGTCTGTTCAAAAAAATAGGAGTGTGGTGTTCAATTAGAGAGGGAAATTATTTTGTGTTGTGTTTCATAAAATAATTTACCTCTCTAATTGAACACCACACTCCTATTTTTTGACACCTGGGTTTCACAGGCGTCAAACAAGTTCCCCTTATTCAAGGATAAATGCAGAAAAGGTTGTCATGTGCATTTCTCTCTAAAAATCTGTGTAAAATGTGTCGTCCAGACATTGTTCAGAAGAACAGAGTACTTTGATTCAAAAGTTGATTAGAGATGGGAAAACATACAAAATGCAGAATATGATCGGCTGCTCTGCTAAAATGATACCAAATAATTTTTAAGCTTTAAAATGGAGACCAAAACCAGAAAGACGTGGAAGAAAACGGAAAACTACCATTCGAATGGATCAAAGAATAACAAAATTGACTCAAAGAACATCTAAAGTTACCTGTTAGTAATGTTAATGCTGAAGACGTTACAGTTTAAACCTAAAGAGAAATGGTGCAATATTTTGTAGACTGATGAAAGCAAGATTGTCCTTTTTGGGTCTAGAGGCCGCAGACAGTTTGTCAGCTGACCCCAAACATTGAAATCAAGCTACATTACATTGTGAAGACATGGAGTGAAGCGGTGCCTTATGCCGAAGAGGAAATTCCCTTGAAATGGGTGTTTCAACAAGACAACAACCAGAAACACACCAGTAAGCGAGCAGCATCTTGGTTCCAGACCAACAAGATTAACGTTATTAAATTGTAATTCAATTAAATTTGATTTGTATAGCGCTTTTAACAGTTGTCATTGTTGCAAAGCAGCTTTACACAATCAAAACAATTATTTAAGTTTGTATGGAATGTGAATGTGTATGAATTAAAAAGGGTCAGATAGTCCCTGGTGACCAAGCCGAGGGCGACAGTGGCAAGAAAAAACTCCCAGAGATGGTAATAGGAAGAAACCTTGAGAGGAACCAGACTCAACAGGCAACCCATCCTCATCTGGCTGAAACAGATAGCAGGAAATGATCTGCATTTATAGCATTTATGGCAGGCAGTTCAGCTATAATATTCATTCATTCATTTTCTATACCGCTTAATCCTGTGTTCAGGGGGACCTGGAGTCTATCCCGGGAGACTTCGGGCACTAGGCCCGATACACCCTGGACAGGTTGCCAATCCATCGCAGGGCACACACACATACACTCACACACCCAATCACACACTACGGGCAATTTAGGAACGCCAATTAGCCTAATCTGCATACTGTACCTTTGGACTGTGGGAGGAAACCGGAGTACCCGGAGGAAACCCACCAAGCACGGGGAGAACATGCAAACTCCATGCACACAGAGACGGGAATCGAGCCTGGCCGGGGAATCGAACCCTGGACCCTGGAGGTGCAAGGCGACAGTGCTAACCACTACACCACCGCGCCGCCTCAGCTATAATAGTTGATGTTAATTGTTAAAATGGAGTCCAGTAGTTATTGGAGACTCAGGTAGACTTGTAGGAAGTTCCAGTCCTGAACTATCAAACTGTCAAGTCCCCAGAGAAACAGCTGCTAACACCAGTCGAGGCCAGAACCATCTTGTAGGTAGAGAGAATCATCCCCAGACACCAGACGCATCCCAAAGAGACACACAGGGCATCCATGTGACAAGATCTCCAAGCAGAAGCGGGGCACCAGGATGGGTCAGAGAGGTCTGAAGTGCAGAGGGAGTCTGGATCACTGGCAGCTCAGGAATGGCATGAACCTGCTTTATGTGTGCTTAAAGTGTGACCTGCTTTATGAGTGGGTCCTACTACACATTGACTTACTCCTATTGAGTCCAGTATGGACATAAATGCTGTTCTCAGAGGGTCTTCTGGATTCTCAAAATGAATATTAAGATCTCCAGCAATTAACACTTTGTCAACAGAAACGACTAGGTTTGAGAGGAAATCTGCAAATTCACTAAGAAATTCAGAATATGGACCTAGAGGTCTGTAAATCATGATTAGTTATGATAGATGATTAGCTTCATTTAGAGCTACATACTCATCCTGTTTAACCCATGTTTCAGTTAAACAGAGTATATCAAACTCCTGGTCTGTGATAATTTCATTAACAATAAGTGCTTTAGATGCGAGAGATCTAATATTTAACAATCCTAGCTTCAGATCAGAGGTGCCGGCTGCGCATTCAGTGTGATCCGAGTTTGTGGTCGTTATGTTAATTAAATTATTAAAACAGACTTTCTGAGTTTTTCTACATTTTTGCTTAGATCGGGGAACAGACACAGTCTCAATATGGTGAACCCTGAGTGACGACTCTATGCAGCTAGCAAATGGTTGGTTTAGCCTGTCTGTTTGCTCCCTGGCCTGGGCTCTGGATTATCACCGATTAACTAGGCATGATATACTACGGGAAATAAGAGCAGCACCTTCCCGAGTGGGATGGACACCGTCCCGCCCTAACAGGCTAGCTTTGCCCTCAAAGGTCTTCAAATTGTTTATAAAGCCCACATTGTTTTCGGAGCACCACCTGGACATCCAGCGATTCAGCGACCATAACCTGCTGTAAGCTATGTCGCTACATCTCACTGGGATGGGACCAGAGCATATTACTTCATCCTACATCGCCTTCGCTAATTTAAACACATCAGTAAAATTACCCTTACTAACCTCTGACTGACGAAGGCATATATCATTTGCTCCAGCATGTACCACTATCTTAGAGAACCTGTGCTGTCCTAGAGCCCTAATATTACCTGCTATGTCCGGTGCTCTGGCTCCCGGGATACACTTAACCACTAAAGGCCCCTAAAGGTCTAGCACGTGCCTCATTATAGAGTCTCCTATAACCAGAGCTCTTTCAGGTTTCTCAGCGGGCGCAGCACTGAGGAGAGCAAACCTGTTGGACACGTGAAGCGCAGAGGAGGTGTGCTCCGGTGGGCTAGCCTTAGTGTTAGCTTTGACTGAATGAGTACTGTATGCTGCCGAGTCGTCACCCACTCGCCCCGCTGTGAGGGCTCTAATACCGGAGTCGGGGGCTGGTTATCTCCACCTGTGGCACCCAGACTGTCCGCTATGGGAATAACGCTGCTCTCGCACTCTCTAACCCTCTCTAGAGTCTGGATGCGCTCCTCTAACCCTAATATCTTCTGATTGCAGAGTGCTCACTAACACACACCTATCACAAATAAAGTTATCGCTAATGACGGAGGAAGAATGTACATCCTGCACTCTACACACTGAACAAGCTGAATGGTATTCATGATAATGTACCTCAGTCGGAATTTAGTTGTTTGGAGCTGAATTCCATTTGTTGTTCTTAGAAGAACAAACTTGCGCGTTCTCCAAAAAGCGTAGCCAAATAATATGTTGCTAGTTGCTATTAATACTATTATTGTATAAATGAAAAAGCTATGTAATTTAAACGCTGATACAAGCACGTAACTTACACGTGGCCAGCCCAATCCCCAGACCTTAATCCCATAGAAAACTTGTGGGCTGACATTAAAAATGCTGTTTCTAAGGCAAAACCAAGAAATGCAAAGGAATTGTGGCATGTGGTACAATTGTCACAGATGTGAAGCAGTTCTCAGAAACCTGGTTATACAACTAAATATTAGTTCAGAGATGCACAAGAAAGATTAAACTTCAAGCATTTTTGTTTAAACGGTAAATTCATCACTTTGTAAAGATCAATGTTGACACTGCTATTTTTTTGAACAGACTAATAATTTTTCTTCACTTACATTAAACTAAAAATACATTTAACACATTTTCTTCATGTTGTGATTCAGAATAGAATGTGCAGGGTGTCCAGTGCATTTATGTGATTTAAATTAAAAGTTATTATATGGATATGGAGCTTTACTCCCTTTTTTCAACACACTGCTATTATTTTCAACACCACTGTACATTTCCACCAGCATATTTTATTATCCTAGCCTGTAGTACATCCTTCCCCACTCTGTCTGGACAGTTGATATAAATCCTTTTCTCCTTCCTTTTAGTTTAGCTTCTCATACAACTCATTAGATGTGTGTTTCTTAGCCTTTGCCACTGCCCTCTTCACCTTACATTGCATCTCCTTAAACTCCTGTCTACTCACCTCATCTTTCTTACTATCCCAATTCTTTTTTGCAAGCCTTATCTCTTGATGCTTTCCTGTACAGTACTTCCTCATTCCCCTACCAAGTTTTATCTTCCTTTCTCTGTCCTGATATTCAATTCAATAAAATTTTATTTGTATAACGCTTTTAACAATTGATATTGTCACAAAGCAGCTATACACAATCACCATAATACCACTGTCGCCCTCGGCTTGCTCATCAGAGACTATCTAACCATTTTGATTCATACACATTTACATTCCATACAAACTTAAATAATTCTTTTGATTGTGTAAAGCTGCTTTGAGACAATGTCAATTGTTAAAAGCGTTATACAAATAAAATTTTATTTAATTGAATTCAATAATACTCTACGTCCATGAGTCCCCCAGATCTGCTCCTTTGTCTAAGGCAAATCTATTTACAAAAATGCTTGACTTAAGCTTCCTCTTATGATAGCTTTCTGTTATCTCTTACAGTATGTTAACGGGTCGGTTTTGACCCATGTCTTTAATCAGCCACCCTCAAAACAATTATTTATCATCAAATTGTTTTCCTTACCTCTTGGTTACTTTGTTACTCTTCCTTGTCCATTAAAAGAATGTTTTTAATATTTTTGCTGTGACCTCATGAGCTTTTACTTTAACAACATACCTCTCGTTTTTAATTAATTAAAAAAAATTATTAAATGAACCTCAAGAGAATTATTTAAATAAATAATAGGTTATGTTACCTGACTATTACTAAGGGGTATTAGAACACATCTCTTAAATAAATTTGTTATATATATATTTTTTTTATTATAATATTAATTACTATAGTAACATCTATGGTGTTACGGGACAAATTAGACCCATATATATTAATTTAAAAGAAAAAGGCAAAAAAGTATTTTCAAAAATAACTTTAATATAAATGGAAAGCTAAACAAGTAAACCTTAAAATGTGGACGTCTTTGTGTGCAAGAACATGCATGTGCATTTAGATGCATGTGTGGCAAAAAGTGACACTTTTGGTGTGTTCTTTGCAAATATATTTTTTGCAGTAGAAGCAGAGTACTGTACGTTTGTCTTTATGTCTTTATTGCTACAGTAGGGCAGACCTGACACCTCTTTTAGAATCAGGTGACCTCAGTGGGGTTGTGGCTGCGGCTGTGTAGGTTGATGTTGAGGCAGTGCTGGCCGCATCCACTGATGCTCTTTGTGTTGCTGATAGTGTGGAAGGAGTGCTACGTGAGCTCTGCAGCTGTCTGACCAAGGCTGCAGCGGCTGGGTCCCGGGACACCCGTTCCCTTCGCTCAATGTGTGCCTTGATAAGGGAACTTCCTAATGTTATAAAACACAACCATTGGCCATCTCCTGGTCATTCTCTGGCAGGTGTACTGTAGGTGGCAGTCAGCTTGTCCAGGTTGTCCACTTCACCTTTGTTTTTTATTATAGTCCAAGATAATTATTTGTGAAAAGTGGGCATAAATATTACACTCGTGTTTTTTTTTCTTTTTTGGACAATATGAAACAACCGTGGTTTTTGTAAAAGCAAATTTTGAAGAAAGTGGAGCCCTGTCCTTCACCTGCAAAATTTCGGCAGATAGCTCAGGTTTAATTTTTTATTTTACTGTACCCACCATGGTAAGTTTCCACCTGAGAAGTTCTTGTCCAAGCTGGTAAAGACATGGTCACATGTGATATTGTGACCCAGTAGTCATATCGAGGACTACACGTTTTCCTTGATTTTTCTCAGGAATGCCACTTGCATGTTTGCTTGTCTGCAGATTCCATGCATAGCTGGTTTTTGCATCACAGGCTGCCCAAAATTTTATGTCGTATTTCCCTGGCTTACTAGTACATGTACTGTACTGCCGGAAAGGGATAAAACGTTCATCTACTGTTACCTCTGGCCCTGGGTTGAACATCAGTGGAAGGAGCTGCACTCACCTTTCCCAGACGTCCCTGATGGAAGCAAGCTTGTCAGATTTTTCTCTAGTTTCTCTGTTGTCAAATCTAAGGACTCTTAATATCATTTGAAATGACTGAAGTGACATTGTTGCCCGGAAAATATTTCTGCCTGTCGACACATCCCAGAGACTATCAGTGGCCTTATTGCTGGATTTGTAAACACCAGAAAGAACAACACCAATAGCATCCAGGTATTCCTCATCAATGTCAATCCACATGTTGCCATGAACCTTCAAGGTTTGTCATAGCAATCATGACTTTCTTTAGTGACAATGGCATAAACAGATCAAAACATGCCTTGATGTCACTTACTCTGGTCACAGCAAACCTTGTGATTCCAGGGGTCATTTTGATAACATGTGCAGCAACTGCTCTGCCGTGTAAGTCAGGAGGTACTGAGCTCCAACAGATGTTACCACTTTTGGATTTGAACGTTTCAGCAGAAGTGAGTGTAGCTTCAGCATAGGTGACCACCTCATCAGACGTGTCTGTGCCTCCTAGTAGATACTTTACAATGTCTTCCTCCTCGGAAACCTGCTCATCTGTATCACTATGCTGTTCTGTGTCCTCTGCCTCATTTTCAGAAAAGATATGATCCAGAGCTTGGCTTTCTTATTCTCATTTTTGACAGCTGCAAACAGGAGATGTGTACTCTGCAAGTCACCAACGCTAAACCAAATTTGACTTATGCAAGCCTTATATGTCTGAACATGTCTGTCTTTATTTGTTTGTTTTGTTTGTTCAGGTAAGGAGACACACATGCAAAGAGAGAAGCCCCTCAAAGTATGTTTATGATTTTTGTTTTGACTAACTATTGTTTTATAACCATAAATTATAACTGGGTCTTAAATTAAAACTGACAACACAAAGGTAATAATTTTCACCATAGCATTTTATAATTTACTACGATAGGTTTTTTTTTGTTTTATTTTAATTAAATACAGATTGCTGACAAAGTCACAAAGCCTTGATGCAATAAACAAAATTAGGTAGTAGTTTTATGCATTTAAAAAGTAAAACAGGTCGGTGCTGACCCTAACACAAGAGGAAGATTAATAAATAGGTTCTTTTAGCCTAGATATAAACACTGAGAATTGTGTCTGAGTCCCGAACGTTAATTGGAAGACTATTCCATAACTTTGGGGCTTTGAAAAAAAAGCTCTGCCCCCTGCTGTAGTTTTCATAATACGTGGTACTAACAAGCAGGCTGCATCCTTTGCTTGAAGTAGGCGTGGCGGATCGTAAGACAGCAGTTTCAAGATTCTTTATTTGTCACATGCATAGTTATACAAGTACAACACGCAGTGAAATGTATCCTGAACCGCTCCTACTTTGTGCAATTCACTAGTTCACTCAGATACTAGCAGTTCACTCAGATACTGCCGCGCAAGACCATTTAATGCTTAATACCTCAATAAAAGTACTGTATTTATGTAGTTATAAAATCGATGCGAAATTTCACAGGGAGCCAATGCAGTGTGGGGACTAACTGAACATTCTGGACTAACTGAGGCTTGTTTATCCATCTAGTTGAACAACCAGACAGTAAGGCGCTCCAACCTAGAGGTGATAAAATTATCCTTTTCTTGACAATATTTCTGAGGTGAAAGAATGCTATCCTGGAATATTATCTACATGAGCTTCAAATGAAAGGCTGGAATCTATAATCACACAGAGGTCTTTCACTGTTGCACTTGATGGAACAGAAAAGCCATTTAAAGTCACAGTGTGATCCAGAAGCTTGCTTCTAGCTCCTTGGATTAAGGATTAAGCAGAAGGAGGTTAACATCCAATCTCTTATGTCCTGCACACATTGCTCAACTTTAGTAAGCTGTTTCTCATTTGGTTTTGCTGAAACATAACTGTGTCATCAGCATATCAATGAAAACTAATACCATGCTTACGAATTATGTTGCCCAGAGGAAGCATGTAAAGAGAAAAAAAGCAGTGGGCCTAAAATTTAACCCTGTGGAACACCAAACTCCACTTGAGAACATGCAGAATAGTCTCCATTTAAATCTACAAACTGATAACGATTAGTCAAATAGGATCTGAGCCAGGAGAGAGCCCGTTCCCTTCATTCCTACTACATTTTCTAATCTGTGAAGGAGAATACTATGATCAATGGTGTCATACTACTTTAACAAGTGCTGTCTCTGTGCTGTGATGATAGGCAGTAATAACTGCTACTTTAAAGAATTTTGGAACATACCCACTACTGAAGACTGAAGCGTTATTTATTTTCAACAGGTTTTCTGTTATTGCTGGTACTATCAGCTTGAGAAAATGTGTCAGTGTAGGATCTAATTCACAGGTTGACGATTTTGAAGTAGAGGTGAGTGAAATTAGTTAATTCTCTTCAAGGTGAGTAAAGTACAGTATTCTAGTTTCTGATGTGATGTGGTTAGTTTATCATCTGCATCACTTTTCCCTAATATTTATGATTTTGTTATTGAAAACGTTCATGAAGACCTAACTACTGTATGTTGTTGTTGTGGAGATTTCTGCAGTGGTCTTGTTTCTAGTTAATTTATGGTATTAAAGAAAAATCTAGGATTATTTTTGTTATTTTCTATAAGAGTGGAGAAATACAACAATCTAGCAGCACTGAAAGCTTTTTTTTTATAATTTAGGATGCCCTCCTTCCATGCTATTTGAAATACTAACAATTTAGTTTGATGCCATTTGCGTTCTACTTTTCAAGCAGTCTGTTTTAAAGTGCGTGTGTTGTCATTATACCAGGGAGCGAGTTTCTTATCTCTAATCATTTTCCTTTTAACTGGATCAACATTATCTAAAGTATAACAAAATGTCAACTCTAAATATTCAGCCGCCTGATCGAGTTTTGTGGAGTCAGATGGCGATCCAATCAAAGATAACTCGGGGAGATTATTGATAAAGCTCTGTGAGCTATGACACTACACTACACTATGATTACTATGACACTTTAATTGAGACAAGACAATGATCTGAGATAGCTTCAGACTGTGCAATTGTGGTTATACAAACCGGATTCCAAAAAAGTTGGGACACTAAACAAATTGTGAATAAAAACTGAATGCAATGATGTGGAGATGGCAAATGTCAATATTTTATTCAGAATAGAACATAAATCACGGAACAAAAGTTTAAACTGAGAAAATGTATAATTTTAAGGGAAAAATATGGTGAATCAAAATGTCATGGTGTCAACAAATCCCAAAAAAGTTGGGACAAGGCCATTTTCACCACTGTGTGGCATCTCCCCTTCTTCTTACAACACTCAACAGACGTCTGGGGACCGAGGAGAGCAGTTTCTCAAGTTTAGAAATAGGAATGCTCTCCCATTGTTGTCTAATACAGGCCTCTAACTGTTCAATCGTCTTGGGCCTTCTTTGTCGCACCTTCCTCTTTATGATGCGCCAAATGTTCTCTATAGAGGAAAGATCTGGACTGCAGACTGGCCATTTCAGTACCCGGATCCTTCTCCTACGCAGCCATGATGTTGTGATTGATGCAGAATGTGGTCTGGAATTATCTTGTTGAAAAATGCAGGTTCTTCTAGATGTTGTTCTAGAACCTGAATATATTTTTCTGCATTGATGGTGCCTTTCAAGACATGCAAGCTGCCCATGCCACACGCACTCATGCAACCCCATACCATCAGAGATGCAGGCGTCTGAACTGAGCATTGATAACTTGGGTTGTCCTTGTCCTCTTTTGTCCGGATGACATGGCGTCCCACATTTCCAACAAGAACTTCGAATCGTGACTCGTCTGACCACAGAACAGTCTTCCAGTCTTTTGCCACACTCCATTTTAAATGATCCCTGGCCCAATGAAAACGCCTGTGCTTGTGGATCTTGCTTAGAAATGGCTTCTTCTTTGCACCGTAGAGTTTCAGCTGGCAACGGCGGATGGCACGGCGGATTGTGTTCACTGACAATGGTTTCTGGAAGTATTCCTGAGCCCATTCTGTGATTTCCTTTACAGTAGCATTCCTGTTTGTGGTGCAGTCGTTTAAGGGCCCGGAGATCACGGGCATCCAATATGGTTTTATGCCCTTGACCCTTTCGCATAGAAATTGTTCCAGATTCTTTGAATCTTCTGATGATATTATGCACAGTTGATGATGATAACTGCAAAGTCTTTGCAATTTTTCACTGGGTAACACCTTTCTGATATTGCTCCACTATCTTTCTGCACAACATTGTGGGAATTGGTGATCCTCTACCCATCTTGGCTTCTGATAGACACTGCCACTCTGAGAAGCTCTTTTTATACCCAATCATGTTGCCAATTAACCTAATTACTGTTAATTGGTCTTCCAGCTCTTCGTTATGCTCAAATTTACTTTTTCCAGCCTCTTATTGCTACTTGTTCCAACTTTTTTGGGATTTGTTGACACCATGAAATTTGGAATCAACATATTTTTCCTTTAAAATGATAAATTTTCTCGGATTAAACTTTTGATCTGTCATCTATGTTCTATTCTGAATAAAATATTGACATTTGCCATCTCCACATCATTGCATTCAGTTTTTATTCACAATTTGTTTAGTGTCCCAACTTTTTTGGAATCCGGTTTGTACTTAGGAGGTCTAAATGATGTGATACAAGTTAAGATATAGTAAACTATTTACCAGGACATAAGAACACCAGGGGAATGTCGGTTATGTCTACATGAATGGATCTTTTTGAATAGAGGTTTCCAATCTCGAATATGTTTTTTGTTTTTGTTTTACCAGAATGCTGATGGAGAGAGTATTGTCTCCTCACAACACAAATGATGAAAATCTATGATCAACAACATTGTGTCAGAAGAACCAGAGGACACTGGGATCATAATTGAGGGGGGTAAAAGTTCTGAAAGGTCTGGGCAATGCTTCGAGGGCTTGCTGCGTGCTGGTATGCACTGGATCATGCACTGACCTATGCACTGGATCTTGCCCTTTTAAGAATCTGTTCTTATAGCTGGACTGTGGGAGGATGTCTCCAAAAGTTCTCAAAAGCTTAAAAAGTTCTTTAAAATAAGCTTCTTGCTTAAGTCAAGGGACTCTCTAACTTTTCTTTAAGAAATGTCATATTTTTGTAAAAAAAATTTGCAAACATATATATGTATATAATTTTGTTTTAAGCCTCAACAAACCTGTTTACAATTAAAAATGTTGTAAAGCAACATGTGTCTACATAAGCACTTATTGTAAGTATTAATCTTGTGCATTCTGCCTGTACAGTATGTATCTGAGCGATGCTAACCAAGTGGTCTCAGAATGTGTTTTGGCATTTTGCAGGAAAACATTTTTGATTCCAAGTTGCAAAAATAAATTGTTACATATCTTGCAATACCATCTTGTGACTTTACTTATATTTATAATGTCAGTTTCTTGGTACCGTAATTTAAGTAAATTGTAGTTAATGCAGTAAAAAGTAAGCAGGAAAAATTAGTTCCATTAAGCAGCATAATGCAAAAATATGATTTTACAAAATTTATTTAGTCAACTTAAATCATTTACACTTGGATATTTTATAAATTTTACATATATTTTTAGTAAATATAAATTTGTTTAAGATAGATATTTAGTAAATATCAATTAAATATGAATAAAATTATTAGTAGATTGAAACCAATTTTAGGCCAGATAATGAGTTAGTGTAAAGCTTGTTTTTGTTTAAATTGCTTTATATTTACTTAATGCATTTGATTACATCTGTCACGTTCTGCTATGATGGTGGACTGTGGGCAAGGTGTTGAGGCATATAGACGCAGAGGGGATGCAGTGAAACACAAAGTCTTTAATAATAACAAAATCCAAACATGAACTAAGGAAGTTGGCTTAAACTTGGAGCAACCTATCAACCGAACTCAAACACTTAGACATAAGACTAGGGATTGCACAACTAATATACAATACAGACATGGGGATACAAACTGGACGAGACAAGACACACTAAACACACTAGAGGACTAAACACTAGGGACTATACTGTACCTGTAAGGGATAAACGCACACAAGACAGGCTTGGCTAGGCCTACCACCTGTTCTGCACATTAGCTGCTAAGCTAGCTAATAGCTAATCAGACTAATGGCTAAACAGGCTAGTAGCCTGAGACCTAAGGGAATGAACAGACAAGGTACACAGCAGACTAGGTATGAAACAGACTAAGAACTCTGAAGGTTAGTGGCTAAAGATGTTAGTACCTAAACAGACTAAGAGCTAAGCAGACAAGGAGACTAGAAAGGGGTGCGTTTCCCGTACAACTATGTAGCTCTTTGCTTAACCACCATAGTACGATGCAACGTTGAAGAAACTAACTAACTAGGTCACAAGTGTTTCCCAAAACCATAGTACCTGTGTCGCACTTCCATGGTTAGACCTACGTTGGTTTAAACTGTCGTTCTTCTTCTTCGATACAATGGCAGAATAGTGCCATAGGCACATATCGCCCCCTACTGTAAAGTGTGTTTATTTTTTTTCTCTCTCTCTTCGGCTCGCATTCAATGCGCTTTCGCAGTGACGTAACGTAGAAGTGGTGTAATAATGTCACAAACGCAAAATTTTTCATTATTTCATTTGAACTCATTTTTTATTTGGTATTGATACATCAGTACAATTAAAATAAAAAGAAATGATGGGTTTTGAAAATGCTGGGATTGTGTTGTGAACACCTGTTACCCATTTTGCTCAATATTATTTCCTATACAAGTCCCTTTACATACAGCCATGGTTTAATGAGAGTTGACGTGAAAAAAATGACACGAAAACCACAATTTATTAAAAAAAAAAAAAAAAAGCTTGCAGTTACTGTACAAATTCGGACAAAAAAAATTGGAATGAAATTGCACAAAAAAATTTATGCTTCTGGGAATGGGTATGAGAGAAGCCCAGAGGAAGTCAGAAACAAGTGGAGGGACTTTGCAAGTGTGACCAACTGGTGGCTCAGCGGTAGCTGTTCCGCTTACCGTGCGGACGGCCCGGGTTCGATTCCCAGCCAGTGCCCAAACCCCAGTTTATTGATTTATTTGGGTACATTCATTGAGTAATATTTTAAATAGGCTTACATATATTGAGTAATATTTTAAATAGGCTTACACTATGGTAGTGTCTAAATTTTACAATTTCTTAGTGCTTAACACTTTGTGCACTGTATATGTTGAATACGTGAACAGTACAGATAACATTCATTATAAGTGAAAACCTCTAACAATACTACAAATATTGTTATGAGACATTTCTCTTTGGGTATGTTTAAAGATACTCAGTTAAAAACTCACCTTTTCTTCGCACAAACGAAACCAAGGCTGTGTTCCAACCGGCATAAATAATGCTTCTGTAGGGCACTTCGAAGGGAGAATAATTGCGATGGTACCGCTGTTATATCGTTTAAAGTGAATTTGTAATAAAAATAATCGAAAAATTAATAACCTAATATCTGAGCACCAAAACATTAATTTTTCCAAATCGCTCAAAGTGGTTGGGAAATTTTTTAGAAATTAATAGGGCGTAGGGTCGTTAACTGTGAATAGAACACACCCAGCCGCGGCAAGGAACTCTGCTTCTAACCACAGGTCGAAGGCTGTAGTTCCAACCACGTAAGTTTGCGACGCTGTTTGCGAATGTTCGTTTGAACTATGGTTTCAGGAAACACCTAGTTGTTGAACTATGTTGGTAACGACGGAACTTGCGACCATAGTTGGCTAACGATGCTTTTGGGAAACGCACCCCAGACTAAGATCTAAACATGTTAGTATCACCCTCATTAGTATTTAAACAGACTACTATCTAAACATGCAATGGGGGTTACTTACACAAAAGGGTAAACACAAAGGGCTAATTCTCCTAGAGGCTAATCCTGCTAGAAGACACAGAGACAAAGAGACAGAAACTAAATCAAATCAAATACAAACTTAACTTAAAGAGCTCCAGAAACTAAATGCCAACTATAATCAAACTAAAACCAGAAGAATACAAAACCCACATAACAGAACAGAAATTAATGCTCGACCCAGCTTCCCAGAACAAACAGGTATTTATGCTTATACTAATTGCTTCCTCGGTTCAGCTGGGTATCCGTGTCAGCTGACTGAGGTGCCTTCTGGGAAACTGGGTCTACAACCAAAAACTCTAAACACTGCCCTCTAGTGGGCAACTCTCACAACATCAACTCATAATTTACTATAATATTACTCAATGCAACACAATTTAGGTATTGCTTTTATTACAAATGACTGAATGTTTTGATTTAATTTAAACAATTTATTTAATTCATTTTACTCACATTTTCGGCACTTAAAATCTACTAATTATTTTAAGTGTCACTTTGTTGCCACAATTTTTTTGAGTAACCAATGGTCAAATTTTTTAGAGTGTACAAAAACACGGACACGAATGTAATTCATTTGAAATTCTTTATAGTAACATTCTGCATGTTAAATATATTAAGTCAGCTCAGTCGATTCCACTAATTGTCATTTACAGACCTCCAGGGCTGTATTCTGAATTTCTTAGTGAATTTGCAGATTTCATCTCAAACCTAGTCGTTTCTGTAGACAAATGTTAATTGCTGGAGTTTTCAATATCCATTTTGAGAATCCAGAAGACCCTCTGAGTACAGCATTTATGTCCATACTGGACTCAGTAGGCATAAATCAGTGTGTAGTAGGACCCACTCATAAAGCAGGTCACACTTTAGATTTAATAATATTCTTCGGATTAAGTATAAGAAATTTATTCACAATTCCACTGCCTGAAGTTATCTCAGATCACTATCTTGTCTCAATTCAAGTGTGTCACAGTGATAATGTACGCACAGCACCGCGCTACCGTATTAAACGTACTTTCACATCAACTACCACACAGAGTTTTATCAGTAATCTCCCAGAGTTACCAACTTCAATTAGATCACCGTCTGACCCCACAGAACTCGATCATGCAACTGAATATTTAGAGTCAACATTTCGTTATACCTTAGATAATGTAGCTCCAGCTAAAAGAAAAATTATTAGAGATAAGAAACTCGCTCCCTGGTATAACGATCACACGCGCACTTTAAAACAGACCGCTCGGTAATTAGAGCATAAATGGCGTCAAACTAAATTGTTAGTATTTCAAATAGCATGGAAAGAGAGCATCCTGAACTATAGGAAAGCTCTTAGTGTAGCTAGATCAACGCATCTCTCCACTCTTATAGAAGAAAATAAAAATAATCCTAGATTTTTAATACTGTAGCCAAATTAACCAGAAATAAGACCACTACAGAAATCTCCACAACAACATCATACAATAGTGAGGACTTCATGAACTTTTTTAATAATAAAATTTTAAATATTAGGCATAAAATTGAGGATTTGAAACCGAACAATGTAATCGATGCAGATGTTAACCTAGCCATGTCAGATCGGACCCTAGAACACTTTACTCCCCTTGAAGAGAATCTAATCTCACTCATCTCTCCTGCAAATTCATCAACCTGTATATTAGATCCTATACCGACACATTTTCTTAAACAGATAGTACCAGCAATAACAGAACCCCTGTTGAGAATAATTAATTCCTCACTCAGCATTGGTTATGTTCCAAAATCTTTTAAATTAGCAGTTATCAAACAAATAATTAAGAAACCTGATCTCGACCCCTGTCAGCTGTCCAATTACAGGCCAATATCAAACCTCCCCTTTATCTCTAAGATCCTGGAAAAGATAGTAGCGGAGCAGCTATGCTCATATCTACATAGAAATGGCATACATGAACTGTATCAATCAGGATTTAGGCCTCATCACAGCACAGAAACAGCACTCGATAAAGTAGTAAATGACCTCCTATTGGCCTCTGATCAGGGTTGTGTAACTATGCTTGTATTACTCGACCTCAGTGCAGCTTTTGACACCATTGATCATAGTATTTTTCTTCACAGATTAGAAAATGTAGTAGGAATTAAGGGTACAGCCCTCTCCTGGCTCAGATCCTATTTCACCAATCGTTATTTACATTTAAGCATTTGGCAGACGCTCTTATCCAGAGCGACTTACATTTTTATCTCATTATACATCTGAGCAGTTGAGGTTTAAGGGCCTTGCTCAAGGGCCCAACAGTGGCAACTTGGTGGTTGTGGGGTTTGAACCTGGGATCTTCTGAACCGTAGTCCAATGCCTTAACCACTGAGCTACAACTGGCCCCCATCACCATTTAAGTTATCAGTATGTAGACTTAAATGGTGATTATTCTGCATGTTCTCTAGTGGAGTTTGGCATTCCGCAGGGTTCAGTTTTAGGCCCACTGCTTTTTTCCCTTTACATGCTTCCTCTGGGCAACATAATCCATAAGCATGGTATTAGTTTTCATTGTTATGCTGACGACACACAGTTTATGTCTCAGCAAAACCTGATGAGAAAAACCAGCTAACTAAAGTTGAGAAATGTGTGCAGGACATAAGAAATTGGATGCTAATTAACTTCCTTCTGCTTAATCCGGATAAGACAGAAGTTCTAGTCATAGGACCGCATACAGCTAGGAGTAAAATTTTAGATCACACTGTAACTTTAGATGGCCTTTCTGTTCCATCAAGTGCAACAGTAAAAGACCTCGGCGTGATTATAGATTCCAGCCTTTCATTTGAAGCTCATGTAGATAATATCACCAGGATAGCATTCTTTCACCTCAGAAATATTGCCAAGATAAGAAATATATTGTCGCTAAATGATGCAGAAAAACTAGTTCATGCATATATCACCTCTAGGTTGGACTATTGTAATGCCTTACTGTCTGGTTGTTCAGCTAGGTGCATAAACAAGCTTCAGTTAGTCCAGAATGCAGCAGCGAGAGTCCTCACTAGAACAAGAAGTTATGAGCACATCACCCCTATCTTACCTTCATCTGCATTTGCTTCCTGTGAAATTTCGCATTGATTTTAAAATACTACTCTTGACATATAAAGTATTAAATGGTCCCGTGCCGTAGTATCTGAATGAACTGCTAGTGTCTTATGATCCGCCACGCCTACTTCAAGCAAAGGATGCAGGCTGCTTGTCAGTACCACATATTATGAAAACTACAGCTGGCGGCAGAGCTTTTTCTTACAAAGCCCCAAAATTATGGAATAGTCTTCCAAATAGTGTTCGGGACTCAGACACAGTCTCAGTGGTTAAGTCTAGGCTAAAAACCTATTTATTTAGTCAAGAATTTTTTAAAATAGATTTGCCATAGGTAAAGGAGCAGACCTGGGGTACTCATGGATGTAGAGTATTACAGTGAACTGATATGTTTAAATGCTGTCTTCCTCACTCTCATTTGATCACTCAGGTTTGTTGACTGTTTGTTGATTGTTTGCTTTACATCTCAGGGAGCCCTCATGTTTGTGTTTCCTTCTGGCTCTCCCTTTTAGTTATGCTGTCATAGTTAGTCCTGCCGGAGTCCCTGCTTGCACTCTACAGTAAATATACATTCACATTTTATATTATGTGACTGTGACCATACCTATCTGCCATCTCTCCTCTTCTGCTCTTTCTCCCCCTGTCTCCCCCTTTCACTCTTTCTCATGTCGTTCCTGAGCTGCTAGTGATCCAGACTCCCTCTGCCCTCCGGACATGTCTGACCCATCCTGGATGCCCCATGTGTCTCTTTGGGATGCGTCTGGTGTCTGGGGATGATTCTCTCTGCCTGGAGGACGGTTCTGGCCTCGACAGCTGTTTCTCTGGGGACTTGACAGTTCGGTGGTTCAGGACTGGAACTTCCTACAAGTCTACCTGAGTCTCCAGTGGCTACCCGGACTCCGTATTAACATCAATTAACATCAACTATTATAGCTGAACTGCCTGTCATCTAACACACTGTATGAATGCAGATAATTTCCTGCTATCTGTTTCACCCTAATTCAATTCAATTCAATTCAATTTTATTTGTATAGCGCTTTTAAGAATTGACATTGTCTCAAAGCAGCTTTACACAATCAAAAGAATTATTTAAACTTAAATAATTCTTTTGATTGTGTAAAGCTGCTTTGAGACAATGACAATTGTTAAAAGCACTATACAAATAAAATTGAATTGAATTGAATAGAATTTTGCAAACAGGGTGCGCTATTTGTGTGTATTGTTTTCGGTGAACTTGAGCACGGCAGAAAATGAACCAAAACTCTGTGTATACTTGCTTCACAGATGTGAAAAACATATACTTATAGGAAGCGAAATGTCTGCTTTTATGTAAACTAATTGATAACAACTTTAGACGTCTAATTTTAGACTATGTAATTCGAGAAGTGAATTATAGACGCGTCGACTGCTGCGGAGATGACATGATCACCTTCATCATAGCCGAAACCAAAGAAATCACTAATTTATCAATGAATTATTAAAATGGCCAGAGTCAGTCTCCTTGTTGTTTTCCCCTACACATTAATAATCATTAGTCTACTTCTGCCTGTGTGCTCCCGAAAAATGTATGCATGTAACCAGCGCTGATTGGACTACGCAGGAAATTAAAGAGGATGCTCACGGCTCAACATCCCGGAGCCCAAACCTCATTTAAATTTGATTAACTATTATTGTAAGTAAATAACAATAGCCCACGTTTTCGAAAAGCATTTTTATTTAAATTATAAAAAATAATCCTGCATCTATTTTAGGTGTTCCAGCTGCCACTGTTCTTATGACTAGTAAATCATAAGAACAGAGTAAATCATTCAGTAACAAGCCTGTAAATTTCCATGTAAAACAGGTACATCTGTATGAATAAATGATATGATGTAAACGACTTCGGCGTTCGATCTTCTGTGTGCGTGTGTGGCATCACCTTTGATCCACCGGCCGGAGGAGAGGACATCGGAATCGGTGCGGGAGGAAGCGGAAGCGCGGCAAGCGGGCGGGAGTCTGTGCTAGGCTAAAAACAAACCCTAGCCGGCCGGCTCTCCCGTCCATCATCTTATCCAACATCTGCTCCCTGGAAAATAAACTGGACTACATCCGACTCCAGCACACTACACAGCGCGAGATTAGAGACTGCTGTGTCTTTGTTTTCACGGAGACATGGCTCAGCGACAGAGTACCGGACGCCGCTATTCAGCTAGCCTCGTTTCGCGCAGACACAAATGCAGCTCTGTGCGGTAAGACTCGCAGTGGCGGCTTGTGTGTTTACATCAACGCGAAATGGTGCAAGAACTCTGCTAGTTTCTAGTTATTGCTCATCACTGGTGGAGTTTGTGACTGTTAGATGCAGACCTTTTTATTTACCACGAGAATTCACCACTGTTTTCATTATCTGAGTGTACATTCCACCTAGCGCTAATGCTAAGGACGCGCTATGGGAACTGTATACAAAGATCAGTGAACTGCAAAATACACACCCAGATGGACTGTTTATTGTTGCTGGAGATTTCAACCATGCAAATCTCAAGTCAGTGCTTCCTAGATTCCATCAATATGTGGACTTAGCAACAAGAGGGGATAACACGCTGGATCTTGTTTACACAAACATCCCCGGCGCATATCGGGCACAGCCCCGCCCCCACCTCGGCTACTCAGACCACATCTCTGTTTTGCTAATTCCAGCATACAGACCACTCGTCAGGCGTTCAAAACCGGTTCTGAAGCAGGTGACAACCTGGCCAGCAGGAGCCATCTCTGCTCTTCAGGACTGTTTCGAGAGCACTGACTGGAACATGTTTAGGGAGGCTGCAACTTACGGCGACTTCACTGACTTGGAGGGGTACACGTCATCAGTGACCAGCTACATCAACAAGTGCACCGATGACGTCACTGTCTCCAAGAACATCATCTCATGACCCAAACAGAAACCGTGGATTACTGCGGAAGTGCGTGCACTTCTGAGGACCCGAGAGTCTGCCTTCAAAGCGGGAGACAAGGTGGCGCTTAGAAGGGCCGAACTTTCTCTGGCCATCAGAGAGGCGAAGCGCGCATACACCCAGAGAATCCACAACCACTTCACGGACAGTGGCGACAAACGGCGCATGTGGCAGGGCTTACAAGCCATCACTAACTACAGGATGACATCACCTGCCTGTGACGGCTCCCTCCCATATGCGCTGAACAACTTCTACGTTTGGTTCGACAGACAGAACGACGTGGCGGCGAGGAAGACCACCCCTCCTCCGAATGACCAGGTGCTGTGTCTCACTACAGCTGAGGTGAGGAAAACTCTACGCAGAGTCAACCCACGTAAAGCTGCTGGACCAGACAACATCCCAGGCAGAGTGCTCAGTGAATGTGCTGAACAGCTGGCAGATGTTCTCACTGACATCTTCAACATCTCTCTGAGCAGAACCGTCGTTCCCACATGCTTCAAGGCCACCACCTCGTCCCCGTGCCCAAGAAGTCTACTGTGTCCTGTCTCAATGACAAGTGCTTCGAGCGGCTCGTCATGTGACACATCAAGACCCTGCTGCCCCCCTCACTGGACCCACTGCAATTTGCGTACCGTCCTAACCCCTCAACGGACGACACCATCTCCACTACACTCCATCTTGCCCTCACACACTTGGACAAGAAGGACACATACGTTCGAATGCTGTACAGCTCAGACTGAGATTTCAGCTCATCATTTAACCCTATCATCCCCCAACGACTGATCGGGAAGCTGACCCAGTTGGGCCTGAACACCTGCGTCTGCAACTGGATCCTGGACTTTTTGACCGGAAGGCCTCAGTCAGTACGGATCGGGAACTTCACCTCTAGCACCACCACACTGAACACTGGGGCCCCACAAGGCTGTGTGCTCAGTCCCCTGCTGTTCACACTGCTGACTCACGACTGTGTAGCAAACACACAGTTCGAATCACATCATAATTTGCTGATGACACGACCGTGGTGGGTCTCATTAGCAAGAACGTCGAGTCAGCGTACAGAGAGGAAGTGCAGAGGCTAACAGACTGGTGTAAAGACAACAATCTGTCTCTGAATGTTGACAAGACAAAGGAGATGGTTGTTGACGTTAGGAGGACACGAGGCGACCATTCTCCGCTGAGCATCGATGGCTCCTCTGTGGAGATTGTCGAAAGCACCAAATTCCTGGGCGTCCACCTGGAGAAGGACCTCAGCTGGTCCCTCAACACCAGCTCCCTACACAAGAAAGCCCAACAACGTCTCTTCTTTCTGAGAAGACTGAGGAAGACCCAGCTTCCACCACCGATCCTTATCACCTTCTATAGAGGAACTATCGAGAGCATCCTGAGTGGCTGCATCACTGTCTGGTTTGGGAATTGTGCCATATCGGACCGCAAGACCCTACAGCGGATAGTGAGAACAGCAGAGAAGATCTTCGGGGTCTCTCTCCCCTCTATTGAAGACATTTACACCACACGCTGCATCCGTAAAGCCACAAGCATTGTGGCTGATCGGACACACCCCTCTCACACACTCTTCACACTCCTGCCATCTGGAAAAAGGGTGACGTAGCTTCCTGTTTTCGTATCGTTGCAGCGAAAGTTACGCAACGCGCGAGTTTCCTCGTCTAAGAACAACAAACGGAATTCATCTCCAAACAACTAAAATTCCGACACAGAGGTACGTTATCATGTCTACCGTTCAGCTTGTTCAGTGTGTAGAGTGCAGGATGTTTAGACATTCTTCCTCCGTCATTAGTGATAACTTTATTTGTGATAGGTGTGTGTTAGTGAGCACTCTGACGGAGAAGATTTCAGCGTTAGAGGAGCGCATCCAGACTTTAGAGAGTGTTAGACAGTGTGAGAGCAGCGTTATTCCTGTAGCGGACAGTCTGGGTGCCACAGGCGGAGATAAACAGCCCCCGACTCCGGCATTAGAGCCCTCACAGCGGGGCGAGTGGGTGACGACTCGGCGGCATACTCGTTCAGCCAAAGCTAACGCTAAGGCTAGCCCACCGGAGCACACCTCCTCTGCGCGTCACGTGTCCAACAGGTTTGCTCTCCTCAGTGATGCACCCGCTGAGAAACCTGAAAGAGCTCTGGTTATAGGAGACTCTATACTGAGACACGTGACATTAGCTAGACCTTTAGGGGCGGCAGTGGTTAGGTGTATCCCGTGAGCCAGAGCACCGGACATAGCAGGTAATCTTAGGGCTCTAGGACAGCATAGGTTCTCTAAGATAGTGGTACATGCTGGAGCTAATGATATACGCCTTCGTCAGTCAGAGGTTAGTAAGAGTAACTTTACAGAGGTGTTTAAATTAGCGAAGGCGATGTCCGATGAAGTAATATGCTCTGGTCCCATCCCAATGAGACGTGGTGACATAGCTTACAGCAGGTTATGGTCGCTGAACCGCTGGATGTCCAGGTGGTGCTCCAAAAATAATGTGGGCTACATAGATAATTGGAAGACCTTTGAGGGCAAAGCTGGCCTGTTAGGGCGGGACGGTGTCCATCCCACTCGGGAAGGTGCTGCTCTCATTTCCTGTAGTATAGCTCATAGTCTCAGTAGAGGTCTAGTTAATCGGTGACAATCCAGAGCCCAGGCCAGGGAGCAGACAGACAGGCTAAACCAACCGTCTGCTAGCTGCATAGAGTCGTCACTCAGGGTTCACCATATTGAGACTGTGTCTGTTCCCCGATCTAAGCAAAAATGTAGAAAGACTCAGAAAGTCTGTTTCAATAATTTAATTAACATAAAGACCACAAACTCAGATCATACTGAATGCGCAGCCAGCACCTCTGATCTGAAGATAGGATTGTTAAATATTAGATCTCTCGCATCAAAAGCAGTTATTGTTAATGAAATTATCACAGATCAGGCGTTTGATATACTCTGTTTAACTGAAACGTGGGTTAAACAGGATGAGTATGTAGCTCTAAATGAAGCTAGTCCTCCTGGATACAGCTACATACACCAGCCTCGGTTAACTGGTAGAGGAGGAGGCGTCGCAGCTATTCATAATGATAATCTGTCTATCGTACAAAAACACGGACACAAATTTAACTCATTTGAAATTCTCTATAGTAACATAAGTCTATTTAAGTATATTAAATCAGCTCAGTCGATTCCACTAATTATAATTTACAGACCTCCAGGGCCGTATTCTGAATTTCTTAGTGAATTTGCAGATTTCATCTCAGACCTGGTCGTTTCTGTAGACAAAGTGTTAATTGCTGGAGATTTTAACATTCATTTTGAGAATCCAGAAGACCCTCTGAGAACAGCATTTATATCCATACTGGACTCCGTAGGCGTAAATCAGTGTGTAGTAGGACCCACTCATAAAGCAGGTCACACTTTAGATTTAGTAATATTCTTCGGATTAAGTATAAGAAATGTATTCACAATTCCACTGTCTGAAATTATCTCAGATCACTATCTTGTCTCCATTCAAGTGTGTCACAGTGATAATGTACGCACAGCACCGCGCTACCGTATTAAACGTACATTCACATCAACTACCACACAGAGTTTTATCAGTAATCTCCCACAGTTACCAACTTCGATTAGGCCACCGTCTGACCCCACAGAACTTGATCAGGCGACTGAATATTTAGAGTCGACACTTCGTTGTACCTTAGATAATGTAGCTCCAGCTAAAAGAAAAATTATTAGAGATAAGAAACTCGCTCCCTGGTATAACGATCACACGAGCACTTTAAAACAGACTGCTCGGAAATTAGAGCGTAAATGGCGTCAAACTAAATTATTGGTATTTCAAATAGCATGGAAAGAGAGCATCCTGAACTATAGGAAAGCTCTTAGTGTAGCTAGATCAACGTATCTCTCCACTCTTATAGAAGAAAATAAAAATAATCCTAGATTTTTATTTAATACCGTAGCCAAATTAACCAGAAATAAGACCACTACAGAAATCTCCACAACAACATCATGCAATAGTGAGGACTTCATGAACTTTTTTAATAATAAAATTGTAAATATTAGGCATAAAATTGAGACTTTGAAACCAAACAATGTAATTGATACAGATGTTAACCTAGCCATGTCAGATTCAAACCTAGAAGACTTTACTCCTCTTGAAGAGAATGAACTAATTTCACTCATCTCTTCTGCAAATTCATCAACCTGTATATTAGATCCTATACCGACACATTTTCTTAAACAGATAGTACCAGTAATAACAGAACCGCTGTTGAGAATAATTAATTCCTCACTCAGCATTGGTTATGTTCCAAAATCTTTTAAAGTAGCAGTTATTAAACCAATAATTAAGAAACCTGACCTCGACCCCTGTCAGCTGTCCAATTACAGGCCAATATCAAACCTCCCCTTTATCTCTAAGATTCTGGAAAAGATAGTAGCGGAGCAGCTATGCTCATATCTACATAGAAATGGCATACATGAACTGTATCAGTCAGGATTTAGGCCTCATCACAGCACAGAAACAGCACTCGTTAAAGTAGTAAATGACCTCCTATTGGCCTCTGATCAGGGTTGTGTAACTATGCTTGTATTACTCGACCTCAGTGCAGCTTTTGACACTATTGATCATGCTATTCTTCTTCACAGATTAGAAAATGTAGTAGGAATTAAGGGTACAGCCCTCTCCTGGCTCAGATCCTATTTGACCGATCGTTATCAGTATGTAGACTTAAATGGTGATTATTCTGCATGTTCTCTAGTGGAGTTTGGCGTTCCGCAGGGTTCAGTTTTAGGCCCACTGCTTTTTTCCCTTTACATGCTTCCTCTGGGCAACATAATCCGTAAGCATGGTATTAGTTTTCATTGTTATGCTGACGACACACAGCTATACGTCTCAACAAAACCTGATGAGAAAAACCATCTTACTAAAGTTGAGCAATGTGTGCAGGACATAAGAAATTGGATGCTAATTAACTTCCTTCTGCTTAATCCGGATAAGACAGAAGTTCTAGTCATAGGACCGCATACAGTTAGAAGTAAAATCTTAGATCACACCGTAACTTTAGATGGCCTTTCTGTTCCGTCAAGTGCAACAGTAAAAGACCTCGGCGTGATTATAGATTCCAGCCTTTCATTTGAAGCTCATGTAGATAATATCACCAGGATAGCATTCTTTCACCTCAGAAATATCGCCAAAATAAGAAATATATTGTCGCTAAACGATGCAGAAAAACTAGTTCATGCTTTTATCACTTCTAGGTTGGACTATTGTAATGCCTTACTGTCTGGTTGTTCAGTTAGGTGCATAAACAAGCTTCAGCTAGTCCAGAATGCAGCAGCGAGAGTCCTCACTAGAACCAGAAGATATGAGCACATCACCCCTATCCTATCTTCACTGCATTGGCTCCCTGTGAAATTTCGCATTGATTTTAAAATACTACTCTTGACATATAAAGCATTAAATGGTCTCGCCCCGCAGTATCTGAGCGAACTGC
This sequence comes from Channallabes apus, assembly GCA_030522415.1. NCBI lineage: Eukaryota > Metazoa > Chordata > Actinopteri > Siluriformes > Clariidae > Channallabes > Channallabes apus. The sequence goes on from CM060118.1 coordinate 33,735,582, forward strand.
TAGTGTCTTACGATCCGCCACGCCTACTTCGGTCAAAGGATGCAGGCTGCTTATCAGTACCGCGTATTATGAAAACTACAGCTGGGGGCAGAGCTTTTTATTACAAAGCCCCAAAATTATGGAATAGTCTTCCAAATAGTGTTCGGGACTCAGACACAGTCTCAGTGTTTAAGTCTAGGCTAAAAACCTATTTATTTAGCCAAGCATTTTTATAAATAGATTTGCCATAAGGTAAAGGAGCAGATCTGGGGGACTCATGGACGTAGAGTATTATGGTGAACTGGTATGTTTTAGATGCTGTCTTCCTCAGTCTCATTTGATCACTCAGGTTTGTTGACGGTGAGGTGATTGTTTGCTTTACATCTCAGGGAGCCCTCATGTTTGTGTTTCCTTCTGGCTCTCCCTTTAGTTATGCTGTCATAGTTAGTCCTGCCGGAGTCCCTGCTTGCACTCTACAGTAAATATACATTCACATTAGACATTGTGACTGTGACCATACCTAATTGCAATCTCTCCTCCTCTTCTCTTCCTCCCCCTCTTTCTCTTTCCTCTCTCCCCCTGTCTCCCCCTTTCACTCTTTCTCTCTCTCTCTCTGTCGAGCTACACATGTGGTTCCTGAGCTGCCAGTGATCCAGACTCCCTCTGCCCTCCGGACCTGTCTGGTCCATCCTGGTGCCCGGTTTCTGGTTGGAGGTCTCATCGCATGGATGCCCCGTGTGTCTCTTTAGGATGTGCCTGGTGTCTGGGGATGATTCTATCTACTTAGAAGATGGTTCTGGCCTCGACTGGTGTTGTCAGCTGTTTCTCTGAGGACTTGACAATTCGATGGTTCAGGACTGGAACTTTCTACAAGTCTATCTGAGTCTCGAATAATTACTGGACTCCATTTTACATCAACTATTATAACATCAATTAACATCAACTATTATAGCTGAACCTAACACAGATGAACCTAAATGCAGATCATTTCCTGCTATCTGTTTCACCCAGATGAGGATGGGTTCCCTGTCGAGTCTGGTTCCTCTCAAGGTTTCTTCCTATTACCATCTCAGGGAGTTTTTCCTTGCCACTGTCGCCCTCGGGCTTGCTCACCAGGGACTATCTGAACATTTTGATTCATACACATTCACATTCCATACAAACTTAAATAATTCTTTTGATTGTGTAAAGCTGTTTTGAGACAATGTCAATTGTTAAAAGCGCTATACAAATAAAACTGAATTGAATTGAATTGAATTGAAAAAGGTACCGAAGCATTCGGGCACACACATCCAGACTGTGCAACAGTTTTTTTCCATAAGCCATCCGTCTCCTCAACAAAAAGGGACTGGACTGATAAATCAACACAAGCGCAGACACACTGAGCTACACTATCAAACTATCGTACACACCAATCTGTAAATGCTTCACTGTTTATCTTTTTTGCACAATAATCATTACTGGACTACTTTTTGCACTAATTCCTCAATTCTTGCTGCTATGATTAAAGAATGTTTACAGTTTTTCACTACCTCAACACCATAGTATTCTGTTATGTTATGTCGTGTTTGCTGCACTGTCACTTTGTTGTTGCTCTTGTTTCCACATGTCTTACTTAGCTAGTTATCCATCCATCCATTTTCTTCCGCTTATCCGAGGTCGGGTCGCGGGGGCAGCAGCTTCAGAAGGGATGCACAGACGTCCCTCTCCCTGGCCACTTCTTCCAGCTCTTCCGGGGGGATCCCAAGGCGTTCCCAGGCCAGCCGAGAGACATAGTCCCTCCAGCGTGTCCTGGGTCTTCCCCCGGGTCTTTTTCCGGTGGGGTGTGTCCGGAACACCTCACAAGGGAGGCGATCTTTCTCTTTTTGTATTCGCGATCTTGTTCTTTCGGTCACTACCCACAGCTCATGACCATAGGTGAGGGTAGGAACGTAGATCGACCGGTAAATTGAGAGCTTTGCCATTTGGCTCAGCTCCTTCTTCACCACGATGGACCGATACAGAGCCCGCATCACTGCTGACGCTGCCCCGATCCGCCTGTCGATCTCCAGTTCCATTTTACCCTCACTCGTGAACAAGACCCCGAGATACTTAAACTCCTCCACTTGGGGCAGGATCTCACTCCCAACCCTGAGAGAGCACTCCACCCTTTTCCGGCTGAGGACCATGGCCTCAGATTTGGAGGTGCTGATTCTCATCCCAGCCGCTTCACACTCGGCTGCGAACCGATCCAGTGAGAGCTGTAGGTCGCAGGATGATGAGGCCAACAGAACAACGTCATCTGCAAAATCGGTGATCCAATCCTGAACCCACCAAACTGTACCCCCTCAACACCCTGGCTGCGCCTAGAAATCCTGTCCATAAATATTATGAACAGGATTGGTGACAAAGGGCAGCCCTGTCGGAGTCCTACTCTCACCGGAAACAGATCCGACTTACTACCGGCAATGCGGACCAAGCTCCGACGCCGGTTGAACAGGGACCGGACAGCCCTTAACAGGGAATCCGATATCCCATACTCCCGGAGTACCCCCCCACAGGACTCCACGGTCGAATGCCTTCTCCAAGTCCACAAGTCACACAAGTCTCACAAGTCCACTTAGTTTTTGTACATTTATGTTGTAATTTATGTTAGGTCTATCTGTCCTGTCTCTGCTAGCCAGTTAACTAGGCCTCTTTAGTTAGCTAGTTTAGTGTTTCTGTTAATTTATGTTGAAATTTATGTTGCATGTAGCACCTTGGTGAAACGTTGTTTCGTTTCACTGTGTACTAACTGTATATGGTTGAAATGACAATAAAAGCCTTTGAACCTTGACCTAAGAGGTGTCAATAGGTCTTACATATTCATGAAAAGTCATGAATTATTCAGGGAAGCAGAGGGTCTGCTGAAAAAGTTAAGCACATCAGTCACTTTACTCCAAATAAAAGATCTTTCTGAGTGTTATAATATAGCTGTAAGACATTGCACACTGAATACTAAACCTAAACCAAACACGTGGATTAATAAACCGAGATATGTGTTTCTTAGCCCCACCCCATGAACACAGCGTATTCAGAGAAGAGAGAGGTGGTGCTCAGACCATTGAGCTTTTGTGGATTCCAAAATTGACATTTTTACCGTTATCACTGGAATGGAAGAGATGGAAAGTTTCCTCATCATAACTAGCCTTGTATTGTTTTTAATCACTCTATACACAACCCGTGATTTTTTTAAATGCTATTTTATAAATTAAAAATACAAATAAAATATTTTTTTCTTTTTCTTTTTTCTTTTCTTTTTTTTGTTTTATAAAAATACCAAAGAAAATTGTGTATAGAGTGATTAAAACAATATAATTTATATTATGATAAGTAAAATCCAAATTTCATCCATTCCAGGGATTAAAAATTGTAACAATATCAATTTTAGAATCTAAAATCCAGAAGATTAAATTTACACAAATTTAAAAAGAGGCCTGAAGCACTACAGGTCTGCAGAAGAGCCTCAGATCCAAGAGGGTCTTAAAGTGGGGAGGGGTGCATTTCAGTTTCTCTGAATGTAAAGGTGAGAACAACAACAACCTACAATAAATACTGTAGGAATAAGAGGCCCTGATATATGTATACTGCATAACTATTACAACAAAATTCCTCTGCGCTCTGGAAAACTTTATGCGTGAGATTGAGCGCTGATTAAACTACGTAGGAAATTAAAGAGGAGGAAGTAAACAACCATAGTCCACGTTTAGAAAAGCATTTTTAATTTAGACTATAAAAAATAGTTAAAAGATTTTTCAATTCAATTCAATTTTATTTATATAGCACTTTTAACAATGGTCATTGTCTCAAAGCAGCTTCACAGAAATGAAAAAATGTACAAAAAAAATAAAATAATAATAAATAAATAAATAATAATAATAATAATTTTAGAAAAGAAAATAATTGGAAGTGTGTGTGTGTGTGAGAAAAATGTGTAGATAATAATAATGAGACGAATGAATGAAATCTCTCTGATGAGCAAGCCAAGGGTGACGGCGATGGTGGCAAGGAAAAACTCCCTGAGATGGCATTAGGAAGAAACATTGAGAGGAACCAGACTCAACAGGGAACCCATCCTCATTTGGGTGATAACAGATAGAAATGATACAACATTATGTGTGTTGTGCAGGTGAAAATTCAATATGACAGAAATTATTTAAATTGACATGAAGACCAGTTCAGCATAGGGACGAGTCAGTAGGTGCAGAGGGCAGATGAGGTCTGGATCACTGGAAGCACAGGAGCAGCATGTGTAGCTCCAACTTCATAAAGCTGAATCCAGCTGGAGCTCGTCCTTCTCTGGACGCCTCAGGAACCTCGCAGAGTCGGCCTTTTGTCTACTGAAGCTGGCACAATCTCCCGATGCCTCGGGATGGGTAGAGAAATACAGAACAGATGGGGAGAATTAGCGTAGTTGCCATTTGGGATAGGTGTACTGGAGTATGAGATTATGGGATGAGTTATGTGTATGCCAGATTAAAAAGATGCGTCTTGAGTCTACTTTTGAACTGAGAAACCGTGTCTGCTCCCCGAACACTGTCTGGAAGGCTATTCCAAAGCTTTGGAGCTAAATATGAAAATGCCCTACCCCCTTTTGTAGATTTTGAAATTCTGGGAACTACCAGAAGTCCGGAGTTTTGTGATCTTAAGGCGCGTGGTGGATTGTAGCGTATCAGAAGACTGGTTAGGTAGGTGGGAGCTAAACCATGCCTTGTATGTAAGTAATACTATTTTGTAATTTATTCTAAACTGAACAGGTAGCCAGTGCAGGGATGATAATATTGGGGTTATATGATCATATTTTCTGGATCTAGTGAGAACCCTGGCGGCTACATTTTGGACTAACTGAAGCTTGTTTATTGAGGATGCAGGACAACCACCTAGTAATGCATTACAATAGTCCAGTCTGGAGGTCATGAATGCATGAACTAGCTTTTCTGCGTCAGATACGGATAAGATGTTCCTAAGTTTAGCAATATTTCGAAGATGGAAAAAGGCTGTTTTTGTGATATTTGAAATGTGATTTTCAAAAGACAAGTTACTGTCACACACACCCGTTTTGCGACCGGCACTAGGACCCGGAAGTAGGATGGTCGTAAAACAGGAAGCATAAAAGGAGACAAGATGGCGCTTCACATCACTCTGTCATTGAGTTGCCCATGTCGGTTCAGATCATCCGTCTGCCATATCGTGAGTACTCACTTTCTTGGGTTTATTTTCTGATACGAGTGTGTGTTTATAGGACGCGGGTTAAATTTGTGTTTTTCCCTTGCTCCTCGTTTGTGAGAGTCCTTAGATTAAATCGCGTGGTTATCCTGCCTACTCGCTTGCTTCCGCGTTTGGGTTTACCATCCACGCTACATTGGGCTAACCGCTAGTGCTAAGTCTTCTGATCATCCCGGTTAGTTTCGTGACAGAATGACAGAGTCCCAAGCGGTAAACCCAGCGGATTATGCGCACCTTTGCGACGTGGTTGATCGGCACGCTAATCGACCAGCTGAACGGAGAGCTCGCTACTCTTCGCCGGAGCGTCCAAGACATCGCGGCCTTGTGCCGTGAGGTGGCGGAGCTTCGGCAGGAGAACAGGGCCCTTTGCGAAGAGGTTGCTAGCGCGGCTAACCGGCCTCCCGTCGCGGCGGCCGCACCTCCGCCCCCCCCCTTCCAACTTGATAAATGGGATGGCACGGACGGGAGATGCAGTGTTTTTCTAACTGCTCTCGGTCTGGTGTTTGAGTTTAATGCCACCAAATATTCCACCGATCGTTTGCGCATTGCTCTCCTCGTCTCGTTGCTATCAGGGCAGGCAGCTGAGTGGGCCACGGCAGTTCTTCGAGCTGACTCCGACACTGAGTTTACCCGTCAGCTGAAATTAACTTTTGAACATCCTGCGGGCGAGGTGGAGACCGACACCAAGCTGTACCACCTGCGGCAGGGAGGTTTGTCCGTGAGTCGCTATACGGCCGATTTCCGTACCTTAGCCGTGCAAACCACCTGGGGGGACGCCGCGCTCCGGACAGCCTACTACGAGGGCCTGGCTTCCAGAATTAAGAATGAACTAGCCAGGCGAGAGCTTCCTGCCACCCTGGAGGGTTTAGTTCAACTCGCTCTCCGGATTGACCAGCGCCTCCTGTCTCGCCCGAAGCCAGCCCCGAGAACCCTGCCACCAGCACCAACCTTCACTTTCACCTCATCACGACCAACACCCATGGACATGTCGGCTCTCCACCTCCTGCCGTGGTTGACACCGGAGCCGGGGAACCCATGCAATTAGGACACGCTTCCCTGACCTGAGCGTGAACGCCGTTTCCGAGAGGGATAGTGCGCCTATTGTGGTTCAGCGGCGCACTACCGAGCTATCTGTCCACTCCGCCCGGAAAACGGCCAGACCTGGTGAAGAGGGAGAGAAATTCACCGGGTCTTCTTCAACTCTCCTCCATGATCACCGACACCAACCCTCGTCTCACGGTTCAGGTATCCCTCCAGTTTGGCCACAAACGGGTTGGAAGTACTGCATTCATCGACTCCGGTGCTGCAGGTAATTTCATTGACTCTAATTATGCCAAAAAACTGTGGGTAAAATTTGAGGCGTTATCCCAGCCGGTTCGCATCACTTCCGTAGACGGCCGGCCTCTTTCACCTAGCCCCATCACTACCCAGACACAGTCCATCATCCTCACCATCGATCAGCATCAGGAACGGATCCAATTTCATCTAACTTCCATCTCATCACCACCCATCATCCTCGGATACCCCTGGCTTTTACAGCACGACCCTTTGATCTCCTGGACCCAAAATCAGATCTTGCAGTGGGGGCCGGCCTGTGGTGAACTATGCCTATCGGCGACGGCTGTTACGTGTTCTAGGGAGTCCGAGGCCCCCGACGTCGACCTCAACGCCATCCCCCCCGCCTACCGAGACCTGGCTGAGGTGTTCTATAAAAGACGCGCCAAACATCTTCCACCTCATCACCCATACGACCTAGCGATTGACCTTCAGCCAGGCTCGGCTCCACCCCGCGGCCATCTCTACTCATTTACTCTCACCGAAACACAGGCGATGGAAGAATATGTTTCCAGCGCCCTTCGTCATGGCACCATCCGGCCTTCTTCCTCGCCTGCCGCCGCGGGGTTCTTTTTCGTGAAGAAAAAGAGGGGTGAACTTCGCCCCTGTGTCGACTATCGGAAGAATACGTTTCCAGCGCCCTTCGTCATGGCACCATCCGGCCTTCTTCCTCGCCTGCTGCCACGGGGTTCTTTTTCGTGAAGAAAAAGAGGGGTGAACTTCGCCCCTGTGTCGACTATCGGGGGGGCTCAACAAGATCACCATCAAAAACCGACACCTGCTGCCTCTTACCAACTCTGCCCTGGACGCCCTCTCTGGTGCCACCATTTTTACGAAGTTGGACCTTCGGAGCGCCTACAACTTGGTGCGCATCAGAGAGGGCGATGAGTGGAAGACTGCCTTCATCACACCAACTGGACATTATGAAAGCATGGTTATTCCATTTGGACTGTGTAATGCCCCCGCCGCATTCCAAAGTTTTATTAACGATGTCCCCCGAGACATGCTGGGGCGGTGGGCATTCGCCTATCTAGATGATATTCTCATCTACTCCAAGACTGCTGAAGAACATAACCAACATGTCCGAGCGGTTCTCAAGAGATTGCTCGCCCACCGACTGTACTGTAAGTTGGAAAAGTGCGCTTTTCACGAGCGCTCCACCACGTTCCTGGGTTTTGTCATCTCGCCCCAGGGTGTGGCCATGGACCCGTAGAAGCTTGAGCCTGTGCGTCATTGGCCCCTACCCAAGACCCTCAAGCAGCTTCAACGCTTTCTTGGGTTTGCGAATTTCTATCGTCGCTTCATCTGGGACTACAGTACGGTTGCAGCTTCTTTGACCGCTCTGACACGACCCACATCTCATCAATTCACCCTCAACTCTACCGCCATCTCCGCCTTCACCGAACTATGTCATCGCTTCACCACCGCTCCTATCCTTCTCCATCCGGACACTAAAAAGCCATTCGTTGTGGAGGTTGACGCTTCGGTTGTGGGCGCCGGAGCTGTTCTCTCCCAACGTGGTCCAGACCAGAAGCTACACCCCTGAGGCTTCTTCTCCAAAATGTTTGATCCCACTCAACAGCGATACGGGGTAGGGGACCGCGAGCTGTTGTCCATAAAGTGGGCATTGGAGGAATGGCGACACTGGCTCCAGGGCGCCAGCGAGCCTTTCATTGTTTGGACCGACCACCAGAACCTGATCACAATACAGAACATTAAACAGCTCAACCCGAGACAGGCGCGGTGGGCCTTGTTTTTTTAACATTATGACTTCCATAAGTCCTACCGCCCGGGGTCTAAAAACACCAAGGCGGATGCCCTCTCCAGACAACACGAAGGAGAGAGTCCCCGGGCGGAACCCGTGCCTGTTCTCCCACCATCAAGGATCATCGCACCTCTCCGTTGGGATATAGAGACGAGAGTTCGCCAGGCACAGGCCACGGAGACCAAACCGGCAGGTGTGCCGCCTGGACGACTCTACGTGCCATCAGCTGTAAGGGGCGACGTCATGGAGTGGGGACACTCCTCACCCCTTTCTGGACATCCCGGTACCAGACGCACTCTCCAGTTCGTCCAGTGCGCCTTCTGGTGGCCCTCCATGGCACGGGACATCGACGAGTTCGTCCAGGCGTGCCCCGTGTGCGCCAGGGCGAAGAACACCAACCAGCCGACTCCTGGAGAACTTCAGCCGCTCCCGGTTCCTCGTCGGCCCTGGACGCACATTGCCGTTGACTTCATCACAGGCCTGCCGTTTTCAGCTGAGAAAAACACCATCATGACCATCGTAGATCGGTTCTCCAAGGCCGTGCATCTGGTGGCTCTCCCCGGACTCCCGTCAGCTAAGAACACAGCCGAACTGATTTTAGAACACGTAGTCCGTCTGCATGGGTTCCCAAAAGACATCGTCTCGGACAGAGGGCCCCAGTTCACTGCCCGGTTCTGGAAGGCCTTCTGCCGTCTGATCAATTCCACCTGCAGCCTGTCTTCTGGGTACCACCCCTAGACCAATGGTCAGACGGAGCGGACCAACCAACAACTGGAGCGCTACCTAAGATGTTTCGTTGCCGATCGCCAGCACTCCTGGGCCTGCTACCTCATATGGGCTGAGCTATCTCACAACCTCCATGTGTCATCTGCTACCAATCTCAGTCCATTTGAGGTATGCCACGGTTTCCAGCCTTCGATGTTCGATCATCAAGAACCGGAGGTTGATGTACCGTCGGCCCAACAGTTGGGTCGCAGGTGTCGGCGGCTGTGGCTACAAGCCAATCGAGCCATCCAACGAGCCAACACCCGTTACACCATACAACATCGCCGTCGACACCCCCGGGACGAATGTACAATGTAGGTGACAAAGTATGGCTGTCCACCAAGAATCTCCATCTGCACACTGAATCAAAGAAACTATCACCCAGATACATTGGTCCCTATCGCATCACTCTGCGTATCAACCCTGTCACCTACCGGCTCCAGCTGCCTGCGGCGCTCCGTATCCATCCGGTTTTCCATACCTCCCAACTGAAACCCTTCACCACCTCTCCTATGGTTCCACCCCCCCTCCCTGCTCCTCCTCCCCGAATCATTGACGGTGGTCCTGCTTACACTGTAAGTCGGATCCTCGATTCGCGACCTAGGGGCCGAGGCACCCAGTACTTGGTTGACTGGGAAGGCTACGGTCCCGAGGAGCGATCTTGGATTCCGGCCCGGTTCATCCTCGACCCCGAGCTGATCAGGGAGTACCGTCGTCGGGTATCCTCCACCCCTGGACCGTCGGGAGTTGGTCCTGGACAGGGGGGTACTGTCACACACACCCGTTTTGCGGCCGGCACTAGGACCCGGAAGTAGGACGGTCGTAAAACAGGAAGCATAAAAGGAGACAAGATGGCGCTTCACATCACTCTGTCATTGAGTTGCCCATGTCGGTTCAGATCATCCGTCTGCCATATCGTGAGTACTCACTTTCTTGGGTTTATTTTCTGATACGAGTGTGTGTTTATAGGACGCGGGTTAAATTTGTGTTTTTCCCTTGCTCCTCGTTTGTGAGAGTCCTTAGACTAAATCGCGTGGTTATCCTGCCTACTCGCTTGCTTCCGCGTTTGGGTTTACCATCCACGCTACATTGGGCTAACCGCTAGTGCTAAGTCTTCTGATCATCCCGGTTAGTTTCGTGACAGTTACTGTCTAATATTACGCCCAGGTCTTTTACTGTCGAGCTGGTTGTAACAGTACATCCTTCTAAGCGCAGGCTGAATTGTGAAAGCTGTTGTGTGCTGGTTTTTGGGCCAATAAGTAATATCTCTGTCTTATCTGAATTTAATAAAAGAAAGTTATTGGTCATCCAATCGTTTATGTCCTGGACACACTCAGTTAATCTAGACAACTTAGGTATTTCGTCTGGTTTAGTTGAGATATATAATTGGGTATCATCAGCATAACAATGGAAACTAATCCCATGTCTTCTAATGATGTTACCCAATGGAAGCATATATATTGAGAACAACAGAGGTCCTAAAACTGACCCTTGTGGGACCCCATATTTCACTGGCATTACACCAGACGGTTCTCCATTTAGATCTACAAAATGGTAGCGATCAGACAGGTATGATCTAAACCATTTTAATGCCTGTCCCTGAATACCTATATAATTTTGTAAGCGATCTATGAGAATATTATGATCTACAGTGTCGAATGCAGCACTAAGATCGAGCAGGACTAGCAACGAGATCCAGCCTTGGTCTGAAGCTAAAAACAAGTCGTTTGTAATCTTAACTAGTGCAGTTTCTGTGCTATGATGGGGCCTGAAACCTGACTGAAATTCTTCAAGGATGTTGTTATCCTGCAAGAATGTGCATATTTGAGCTGATACTACTTTTTCTAGTATTTTTCATATGAACGGAAGGTTTGAAATCGGTCTGTAATTTGTTATTTCATTCGCGTCCAAATTAGATTTTTTTAAGAAGCGGTTTAATAACTGTTAACTTGAAAGGTTTAGTGACGTGACCTAGATATAATGAAGAATTAATAATGTTTAGAAGTGGCCCTCCAACCGTACGCATCACTTCTTTTAAAAATCTGGTTGGGATTGGGTCTAACAGGCACTGTCACGTTTCTTACTGTGTCTGCGTCGGGTGCGTGGTCGTGGCATGAATGCGGAGGAGGCGAGCTGACGGTTCGTTAGTTTCTTTTATTAACATAAAAGGAAACAAAACACCAAACACAAACTCAAACTTAACTACAATAAATGCTAGACGCCTGACTGAACTTCAGCCAGGCTATTTATACCAAACCTAAAACATAATAAACTCATTAACTTCCCTCGTTTCAGGTGAGCTTCTACGTCACCTGACCGAGGTGCAAACTGGGAAATGAAGTACTAATAGAACGTAAACCAAACTACAACAAAAACCAAAAACGGGCGTTAGGCGCCCTCTAGGGGTTAACCGTCACATCATCCCCCCCCAAAAAATGCTCCTCCGGAGCATCGCCGGAGGCCCCGGACACCCACCCCAATGTTCTACCTCTCGCCTCCTGACCAGGAGGCTGGGTGACGGGGCTGAAGGCGTGCTCAGCGGTTGCTGAGCTGGAGACGGGCTCGGCTGCTGCTGACGCGCTGGAGACGGGCTCGGCTGCTGCTGACGCGCTGGAGACGGGCTCGGCGGCTGCCGACGCGCTGGAGACGGGCTCGGCGGCTGCAGAGCTGGTTCGGCGCTCGACGACGGCGTGGGCGCGGTCACTGCGCTCGACGGCGGCGTGGGAGCGTACTCGGCGCTCGACGGCGGCGTGGGAGCGTCCTCGGCGCTCGACGGCAGCGTGGGAGCGTCCTTGGTGCTCGACGGCGGCGTTGGAGCGTACTCGGCGCTCGACGGCGGCGTTGGAGCGTCCTCGGCGCTCGACGGCGCCGTTGGAGCGTACTCGGCGTTCGACGACGGCTCTGGAGCGTGCAGTGTGCTCAACGACGGCTCTGGAGCGTGCAGTGCGCTCGACGACGGTTCTGGAGCGGGCACGGCGCTCGACGACGGCTCTGGAGCGTGCAGTGCGCTCGACGACGGTTCTGGAGCGTGCACGACGCTCGACAACGGCTCTGGAGCGTGCACGGCGCTCGACGACGGCTCTGGAGCGTGCAGTGCGCTCGGTGACGGCTCTGGAGCGTGCAGTGCGCTCGACGACGGCTCTGGAGCGTGCCCGGCGCTCGACGACGACGTTGGAGCTTGTGCTGAGCTCAACAGCGGCGTCGTTGGCTCATCGTCATCCATGCTGCATCGCTCGTGCACATCTTCCTCCGCGAGGGATTTAGGCAGTGGCTGGAGTGGGAGTGCATCGTCCAGATCCAGGAGAGGAATCGCTTCCGGGATCACGTCCTGGTTCTCCCGAACCTGGACGAGCTGCATTTGGAGCTGCAGCACCTGCTCGCGCAGGTCCCGAATGCACTCCCGGTTGAGCTCTGCCCACTGCCAGTAGAAACCCCCCGCGTCGCCGTGTTGCCGCGGCACACAATCCTCCGTGCTCAGCTCCGGCGGCGGGGGCGGAGGAAGCGCGCTGTCCCCGCCGCATCGCCCCTCTGCGTCCGCCTCCGCGATGGGTTCAGGCAGTGACCGGGGGAGGAGTGCATCGTCCAGATCCGGGAGGGGGATCGCTTCCGGGACTACAGGCTGGTTCTCCCAAACCTGGACGAACTGCAGTTGGAGCTGCAGCACCTGCTCGCGCAGGTCGCGAATGCACTCCTCATTGCGCTCTGCCCACTGCCTGTAGAACTCCTTCGTCTCTCCCTCGGCCGCTTTCTCCTCCTGCCTTTCCGCCTCCTCGGCGTACCTGCAGTTCTCCCCGCTTTGCCCGAACTCTGCTTCGCCGTGTTCCTCGCTGTCTTCCAGCAATCTCTCCTGCTCCACCAGCAAGCTGTACTCCCAGCTGTGGTACATATCCTCCTCGCTGTCCTCTAGCCAGTCCGCCAGCTCGTTGGAGATGGTAATCACGCCCCCCCAAAATTCGTCCCGGGGGGGAACCTCCGCCATGCCACTTGGTTGGTCTAGCATTCTGTCACGTTTCTTACTGTGTCTGCGTCGGGTGCGTGGTCGTGGCATGAATGCGGAGGAGGCGAGCTGACGGTTCGTTAGTTTCTTTTATTAACATAAAAGGAAACAAAACACCAAACACAAACTCAAACTTAACTACAACAAATGCTAGACGCCTGATTGAACTTCAGCCAGGCTATTTATACCAAACCTAAAACATAATAAACTCATTAACTTCCCTCGGGTCAGGTGAGCTTCTACGTCACCTGACCGAGGTGCAAACTGGGAAATGAAGTACTAATAGAACGTAAACCAAACTACAACAAAAACCAAAAACGGGCGTTAGGCGCCCTCTAGGGGTTAACCGTCACATGCACGTTGTTGATTTAGCCGAGGTGATAAGTTTATACAGATCTTCCTGTCCTATACCTGTAAAGCACTGAAAATCTAAATGTGAAGCTATAGGCTGAACTGGATCGTGAGATACTATTAGAGGTTGAACCTCCGTTATTTTCTTCCTGATATTATTGATTTTTTCATTAAAGAAGTCCATAAAGTCTTCACTTCTAAACTGTGATGGGATACTCTCTGCGGGCATCTTAGGTTTTGTTAGGCGAGCCACTGTACTAAATAAGAACCTGTCATACACAGTCAATCTGCGCCCGGCACTAGGACCCGGAAGTAAGACGGGCGCAAAACCAGGAAGTATAAAAGAGGTAAACAAACGATGGCTTACCGCTCAGTCATTGAGTTCGGCCCATGTCAGCTCCAGCTGTCGTTTCAGCAAACCGTGAGTACTCACATGTTGGTTCCGTTTGTCTTTGCTATTGTGTGTGTATTTTTAGGACGCGGGTTAAATTTGTGTTTTTCCCTTGCTCCGCTTTTGTGAGAGTCCTTAAACTAAATCGCGTGGTTATCCTGCCTGCTCGCTTCTTTCCGCGTTTGGGTTTATCCTCCACGCTACATTGGGCTAACCGCTAAAGCTACGTCTTCTGGTCACCTCAGGTTAGTCCATCTTGACAGAATGACTGAGCCCTCCGCGGTAAACCCAGCGGATTATGCGAGTCTCTGCGACGTTGTAGATCAGCATGCGGCGCTAATCAATCAGCTAACCGGGGATCTCGCTTCTCTCCGCCGCGAGGTCGCTGAGCTCTGGCGGGAGAATACGGATCTCCGCGCAGCTGTTGATGGCGTCACTGCTCGATCGCACGCTGCGGAGGCTGCGGTGCCGCATCCCCCCCCCCCCCTTCTGATGTTTTTCTTTCTCTACCAGAGAAGTGGAACGGCACGGACGGGAAGTGCAGCGTTTTTCTGACAGCTCTCGATCTGGTGTTTGAGTTTAATGCCACCAAATACTCCACCGATCGCCTTCGCATTGCTCTTCTCGTCTCGTTGCTAAAAGGGCAGGCAGCAGAGTGGGCCACGGCAGTTTTACAGGCAGATACAGACACCGCCCGCTCTTACAATGAGTTCACCCACCAACTCAAACTCACTTTCGAACATCCAGCGGGCGAGGTGGAGACCGACACCAGACTTTATCACCTGAGGCAGGGAGGATTGCCCGTGAGCCGCTATACGGCCAAGTTTCGCACTCTCGCCGTCCAAACAACGTGGGGCGATGCAGCACTCCGGACATCCTACTACGAGGGACTGGCTTCTCGAATTAAGGACGAACTAGCAGGGCGAGAGCTTCCTGCGACCCTGGAGGGCCTGATCCAACTCGCTCTCCGGATCGACCAGCGCCTCCTCTCTCGTCCGAGGCCAGCCCCTCGCACCCTGCCACCTGCACCCACCTTCGCCGTCACCACTTCACGACCAGCACCCGCCTTCACTGTCACCACTCCACGCCCCGCAGACTCCGCCACCTACGCCACCCCGGGACATGTCGGTTCTCCACCTCCTGCCGTGGTTGACACCGGAGCCGGGGAACCCATGCAACTAGGACGCGCCTCCTTGACCGCTGCAGAACGGGAGAGACGCTTTCGTGAAGGGCTCTGTGCCTATTGCAGGTCAGCTACACATCACAGGGCAACCTGCCCGCTCAGACCGGGAAACGCCCAGGCCCGGTGAGAGGAGAGAGATACTCGCCGGGTCACCTTCGTCTCTCCGCCATCACCACCAACTCCTCCCGTCTCACGGTTCAGGTACACCTCCAGGTTGGCCACAAACGGGTCCGAAGTGCTGCATTCATCGACTCCGGGGCAGCAGGTAACTTCATTGACTCTGCATATGCCAAAACCCTGGGGGTAAAACTCGAGGCGTTATCCCAGCCCGTTCGCATCACCTCTGTCGACGGTCGCCCCCTCTCCACCAGCCCAATCAGCACCCGAACAGAACCCATCACCGTCTCCATCAACCAACACCATGAACAGTTAAAATTCTTCGTCACCTCCATCTCATCTCCACCCATCATCCTTGGTCATCCCTGGCTGCTCCAACATGACCCTCTAATCTCCTGGACCCAGAATCGGATCCTTCAGTGGGGCGCGACCTGCAACGAACTATGCCTACGGGCAGCGGCTGGGACGTGCTCTAGGGAGTCCGAGGCCCCCGACGTCGACACCAACTCCATCCCCGAACCGTACCGAGACCTATCGGAGGTTTTCTGCAGGCGACGAGCCACCCATCTTCCTCCTCATCGTCCATACGACCTCGCCATAGACCTCCAACCCGGTACGATCCCCCCCCGCGGCCATCTCTACTCACTCACACCCACCGAGACCCAGGTGATGGAGGAATATGTAAACAACGCCCTGCGCCAAGGCACCATCAGGCCCTCCTCCTCACCTGCCGCCGCGGGGTTCTTCTTCGTGAAGAAGAGAGGCGGTGAACTTCGCCCTTGTGTCGACTATCGGGGGCTCAACCATCTCACCATCAAAAACCGACATCCTCTGCCTCTTACCAACTCAGCCCTGGACGCCCTCTCTGGCGCCAGCATCTTTACGAAGTTGGACCTCCGGAGCGCCTACAACTTGGTGCGCATCAGAGAGGGCGATGAGTGGAAGACGGCATTCATCACCCCCACCGGACATTATGAAACTCTTGTCATCCCATTCGGACTGTGCAATGCCCCCGTCGCATTCCAACACTTCATTAACGACGTCCTTCGGGACATGCTCGGTCGGTGGGCATTCGCATACCTGGACGATATTTTAATTTATTCACGCACCATGGAAGAACACACCCAGCACGTCAGGGCGGTTCTAAAGAGATTACTCGCCCACCAACTGTACTGTAAGTTGGAAAAGTGCGCTTTTCACGAGCGCTCCACCACGTTCCTGGGTTTTGTCATCTCGCCCCAGGGTGTGGCCATGGACCCGCAGAAGCTAGAGGTTGTGCGTCATTGGCCCCTACCCAAGACCCTCAAACAGCTTCAACGGTTTCTCGGGTTTGCGAACTTCTATCGTCGCTTTATCCGGGACTACAGTACAGTTGCCGCCCCCCTAACCGCTCTGACCCGTCCCTCCTCTCTCCCTTTTCACCTCAACCCGGCAGCTGTCTCCGCTTTTCGATCACTGTGTCACCGCTTCACCACTGCACCGATTCTCCACCACCCAGATGTCAATAAATCATTCGTTGTGGAGGTGGATGCTTCAGATGTGGGCGCTGGAGCTATCCTCTCACAGCAAGGTCCAGACCAAAAACTACACCCTTGTGGTTTTTTCTCCAGAAAATTTGACTCCACTCAGCAGCGATACGGGGTAGGGGACCGCGAACTGCTGGCCATAAAGTGGGCTCTGGAGGAGTGGCGTCACTGGCTCCAGGGCGTCAGTGAGCCATTCATAGTCTGGACGGACCATCAAAATCTAATCACCATCCGAAACATTAAACAGTTAAATCCACGACAGGCGCGGTGGGCATTATTCTTTGAGAATTACAACTTCCACCTCTCATACCGCCCGGGGCCCAAGAACACCAAAGCTGACGCCCTCTCCCGACAACTAGAGGTGGACCCCCCCCGGGCGGACCCCGCGCCTGTCCTCCCCTCTTCCAAGATCATCGCACCCCTGCAACTGGACCTGGAAACGAGAGTGCGCCAGGCACGAGGTACAGAGACCGAACCGGCAGGTGTGCCACCTGGACGACTCTTCGTGCCTGAAGGGATGAGACCCGAGGTTCTCCACTGGGGACACTCCTCCCCAATTTCGGGCCATCCAGGCACCCGACGATCCCTCCAATTTATCCAGCGCGACTTCTGGTGGCCATCCATGACGAGGGACGTCCAAGAGTTCGTTCAGGCATGCCCAGTGTGTGCCAGGGCAAAGACCACCAACCGACCCTCTCCAGGAGAACTGCAACCCCTTCCAGTCCCTCGACGGCCCTGGACGCACATTGCCGTGGACTTCATCACGGGCCTGCCGGCCTCCGAAGGAAAGGACACCATCCTCACGATCGTGGATCGGTTCTCTAAGACCGTGCATCTGGTGGCTCTCGCCGGACTCCCGTCAGCAAAGGAAACAGCAGAGCTGATTTTAGAGCACGTAGTCCGTCTGCATGGGTTCCCCAAGGATATCGTCTCGGACAGAGGGCCCCAGTTCACAGCCCGGTTCTGGAAGGCCTTCTGCCGTCTGATCGATTCCACCTGCAGTCTGTCCTCCGGATACCACCCACAGACTAACGGTCAGACGGAGCGGACCAACCAACAACTGGAGCGCTACCTGAGATGTTTCGTAGCGGACCGTCAGCGCTCCTGGGCACGCTACCTCATTTGGGCGGAACTATCACACAACCTCCACATCTCCTCTGCCACTAACCTAAGCCCATTTGAGGTATGCCACGGTTTCCAACCCACCGTGTTCAACCACCCAGAGCCGGAGGTTGATGTACCGTCAGCCCAACAGTTGGTCCGCAGATGTCGGCGGCTCTGGACTACGACCAACCAGGCCATCCAACGTGCCAATGCCCGCTACATCCACCAACATCGCCGCCGACATCCTCCGGGACGACTATACCACGTAGGTGACGAGGTATGGCTGTCCACAAAAAACCTCCACCTCCGCACCGAGTCAAAGAAGCTTTCCCCCAGATTCATCGGACCATACCACATCACTCACAGAATTAACCCTGTCACCTACCGGCTCCAGCTGCCTGCGGCGCTCCGGATCCATCCAGTCTTCCACCTGTCCCAGTTCAAGCCCTTCATCACCTCACCCATGATTCCACCCACCCCCCCAGCTCCTCCTCCCCGGATCATCGACGGCGGTCCCGCCTACACCGTGCGCCGAATCCTTGACTCGCGCCCTCGGGGCAAAGGTACGCAATACCTGGTGGACTGGGAGGGCTATGGCCCCGAGGAGCGATCTTGGATCCCGGCCCGGTTCATTCTCGACCCCCAGCTAATTCGGGACTACCGTCACAGGGTATCCTCCATCCCAGGACCGTCAGGAGCCAGTCCTGGACAGGGGGGTACTGTCATACACACTCAATCTGCGCCCGGCACTAGGACCCGGAAGTAAGACGGGCGCAAAACCAGGAAGTATAAAAGAGGTAAACAAACGATGGCTTACCGCTCAGTCATTGAGTTCGGCCCATGTCAGCTCCAGCTGTCGTTTCAGCAAACCGTGAGTACTCACATGTTGGTTCCGTTTGTCTTTGCTATTGTGTGTGTATTTTTAGGACGCGGGTTAAATTTGTGTTTTTCCCTTGCTCCGCTTTTGTGAGAGTCCTTAAACTAAATCGCGTGGTTATCCTGCCTGCTCGCTTCTTTCCGCGTTTGGGTTTATCCTCCACGCTACATTGGGCTAACCGCTAAAGCTACGTCTTCTGGTCACCTCAGGTTAGTCCATCTTGACAGAACCTGGGATTGTTTTGGTTTCTTGCTATCAGTTGGCTAAGATGCTCGGTCCTAGCAGTTTTTAGAGCCTGTCTATAGCTGCACATACTGTCTTTATACGCAATTCTAAGAACTTCTAGTTTATTTTTTCTCCATTTTCGCTCGAGGTTACGGGTTGCTCTCTTTAGGGCACGAGTATGACTGTTGTACCACGGTACAACAGTGGCTAATGTACTGGTAAAAATAGTGCCCATGCTGCTAGTCAGTTCATCTAGATCATCTGCATTTAGGGGTCTAATAAGAAATTGGGACAGATCGGGCAGATTACTTGTGAATCTGTCTTTAGTAGTGGGATTCATATTTCTAACAGAGTATATATCAGGAGGGAGTGATCTGTGATATCATCACTTTGAGGTATGATCTCTATATTAGAGACATCTGTACCATGGGATATAATTAAATCTAGCGTATGATTGAAGCGGTGAGTTGCTCCAATTATATTTTGTTTAACCCCAAAGGAATTTAGTAAATCCATAAATGTGAGTGCTAAAGCATCATTAGCATCATCTACATGAATGTTAAAGTCTCCTACTATCAACACTTTGTCAGAGTTAACCAATAGGTCTGATACGAGATGTCCAAATTCTTTAAGAAAATCGACATATGGCCCCGGAGGTCTGTACACGGTGGCCAGGGTAAAATATAGCAAGGGTTTATTACGTATTTCATTGAGTGCAACATTAATGATAAGCACTTCAAATGAATTAAACCTGGGCCTTATTTTCTGAGTAACAGGGAGTACATCATTGTAGATAATGGCGACATCACCACCGCGACCAATTAGACGGGGCTCGTGCTTATAGAAATATCCTGACGGAGTAGACTCGTTCAGACCAATATATTCATTTGGTTTAAGCCAGGTTTCGGTGAGACAGAGTGCGTCAAGGCAATAATCTGAGATAATTTCATTAACAATAAGTGCTTTAGGCGCAAGGGATCTAATGTTGAGTAGTCCAAACTTTAGAGGTGGATTTTGATTACTTATTTGGCCTTTTTCTGGTTTTATGGTTATCAGATTGTTTCGGGTAAATTTAACAAATTTATTCTTTTTTCTCACTATTCGGGGAACAGACACAGTTTCTATAGGACAAGCTATGTGTGTGCGTCTATCACTACGGTGAGTTGTGATGTGGCTAATATGTTTAGAATCTATGGTATGACTTACCGCCAGTCAGATGGTTCGTAGTGTCCTGGAGATGTTGTCAGAGAGGACTGCTGCTCCAGCTCTGCTAGGGTGTAGGCCATCAGTGTGGTAGAGCCTAGGATGCTCCCAGAAAACATTACAAAGGGTAATTTCTGTTGTCGACACCAAGATTGTAACCATTCATTAAAGGCAAATAATCTACTGAACTTCTCGATTCCTCGTTGAAATGTGGGAAGCGGTCCAGATACGATGATCCTTGTCGTGGGTGATGTGCTGCGGACCTTCTCGACAAGGCTCCTGTCGTTCGTGCCGGCGTGAAGAACCATACAAATACAAGACAATATTTTCATACATACAAATGTTTTCAATACAAATCTTATAATGCCCACATTTATTTCAACTATTTAAACAATTAAACTATTTATTTTACTATTTTAGCTATTAATGTTTTATTTACTTCAACATAATATTAAAAACAAGAACAATACATTTTCTATATTAGTTTCCTCGGACGCATTCTTTAACTTTATCCGTGCGGCTGAGCGCTGATTAGACTACGTAAGTAGTTAAAGAGGAGGATAACAATGCCGAACCAAAATCCTGAGCCCAAACCTCATTTAAATGAAATTAATGAATGTTATAAGTAAACAACATTAGCCAACATTTAGAAAACGTTTAGAAATTCTTTTCAAGATGAGGCCGGGACTGTGTTATGCGCAGAGCGCAAGGAGATTTCCTGAAACTCAAATCGTTGGGGCATTTTTTCTAAATAGATGCTATCTTTCATAACCAATGGAGGTTTTGAGCTGTACCAACATGCATTCTCACCTAAACAACTCTTAAAACTACAATTGTAGTCTTAACTGTTGTCACAGGACTAATCATCTATGTGTTTTTGCACACCGCACAGAAATGGGCAATGATGGACATTATTCACTCATGCACAGATGTGCATACCCCAGTACACTGTAGAACGGACAATCATGGACATAACACATTTGCACACTTCTGGACATTTCCATTTTCATTCATTTTTATTTCCATTTGCACATTTGCACACTTCTGGACATTTCCATTCATTTGCATTTTTATTTCCATTTAAATTTGTCTTTTGTACAGATAGGTTTTATATTTCTTATTTATTTTTTAAATATTTCAAAAACATTTCTCTTTCTTATTTCTTGTTAATTGTTTAAAAAAATTTAAGGTCACAGGCGGATGTATAAAGCATTTCACTGCCTATCGTACTGTGTATGACTGTGTATGTGACAAATAAATTTTTTATTTGATTTGAATTTGACTTGAGACACAATGACAATAATATTTAGAACATTTTGCAGGCTGTCATTTGGAGAAACCAGAGAATAAAGAATAAACCAGTTGTTGGGTCAAAGTAACCCAACCAGGTGTTCATTTGATTCATACACATTCACATTCCATACAAACTTAAATCATTCTTTTGATTGTGTAAAGCTGCTTTGAGACAATGACAATTGTTGGGAGTTGAGAGTTTGCGAAGAGAAGATGATTTGGTTACTTGGTGATGCATTGGCTAAAGAACGATGACGAAGAGCACTCGCGAAAGATCGAGCGAGTGACGGACCTGTTCATATCTTGGAGGTTTGACCCTGCAGAGTCGGTCCGTCCCTTGGTTAATTGTGCCAATTCAATTCAATTTTATTTGTATAGCGCTTTTAACAATTGTCATTGGCGCAAAGCAGCTTTACACAATCAAATTACCAATCAAATTGTTGTTACAGGGCTTAGCCTGCACGGTTCCTTTTTTGTGCATACATTAGCTTGATGTTTGGTCTGTCACGTGAAGAATATCCTGCTGAAGTTTTTAATACTTTTATAAAGTGCATTCTCTTGAGTTCTATTTATACTATCAACTTTACATTTACAGCAATATTCTTTACATTTACATTTAGGCATTTGGCAGACGCTCTTATCCAGAGCGACTTACATTTTTATCTCATTATATATCTGAGCAGTTGAGGGTGAAGAGCCTTGCTCAAGGGCCCACCAGTGGCAACTTGGTGGTTGTGGGGTTTGAACCTTCCGAACCGTAGTCCAATGCCTTAACTACTGAGCTACCCCTGGCTTATTATATTCTTTGAATAAAATAGGTTTGCATTCACTACCAAAGATGTAAAACTGTCTCCTTTGTTTACCGGATTGTCGATTTACATTATTATGGTCGAGGTTAATCCATCTGGTTCTGACGTGGTTCCCGGCACGGCAGGCTTCCTTTCCATGTTTGGGTTAAGTTTCCTGTTGCTTCATGTCACAGACACTGCTTTGTGTCATGGACGAGATAAGGGAGTCAGGATGGCGCCACTTAGGCTGTTTGAGAGACTTTTAGACATTCCAGATAGATGGATACCCACTTTGGGGTAGCCTGTTCATCCCTACACCCTGTTTAAATCTAGGCTAAAAACCTACTTATTTAGTCAAGACATTTGTGAGTAGATTTGCCTTAGGTAAAGGTGCAGATCTGGGGAATTTATGGATGTAGAGTATTATGGTGAACTGGTATGTTTACATGCTGTCTTCTGTACACTTCTGTACACCTGGACACTCTCTTGACCCCTCCAGCATGCCTTTCAATGAACAAAGGCATACGGCATGGACACTTGTAACAAACCTGCTACTATTATTTAAGTAACTAGCCGTTAACAGATTCAGGGTAGGATAAGGACCACAAGAG
This sequence comes from Channallabes apus, assembly GCA_030522415.1. Lineage (NCBI taxonomy): Eukaryota > Metazoa > Chordata > Actinopteri > Siluriformes > Clariidae > Channallabes > Channallabes apus. The sequence goes on from CM060118.1 coordinate 33,758,336, forward strand.
ATCACAATTATACTGTAATCATGTATATACATTTAATAAAGCGCCATACATTACACCATTCGCACGTCTCATATTTCACACACTCATACACACACAGAGTCTATTGGCTTAGCGTGGGTTTAGAGTCCTTGCTATTCCCAACACTCAGTCCAACCAGATAATACACAGTCCAAAAAACATGTCGCCGTTAAAGGGATGTCTGCACCCGGAGGCCTACTCCACTCCCGCCTCCGGGTGCAGACATCCCTTTAACGGCGGCATGTTTTTTAACCTTGCATATTTGCAACCAGACTAATCACATTCCGTTGAAAAACCACCACATTATAATTGTGAGCTATCAGGTCTTCCATTTAGCATTTCATTCACCTTCTCCCCTTCGTAGTACTACAATTACATGGTGTTTCTTTGCTGAATTAAAAATGCTTAGTTCACAGCATAGACAGACAGGAAAACAGAGAAAACTCTCTCTTGTCTGTATGCTCTATTTTCTGCTTCAACATATGTTAATCCTTGCATAACTTTAACTCTCTGGACCTCTGCTGCTCACATTCCCCATATGTAGAGCTGTGTTCTCCACCACAGTTACACCATTTAAGTTTTGTTCCTACCTCACACTTTCCACACCTTTGTTTGCCTCGTAATACGACGTAATGCTACATGTCCATATTTTTGGCACATTTCAGTTTAACCTGTTAGCTCATACACCATAATCTAAAGTGTTCGACCATAGATAGACTGTCAAATCTAATATGATTTCTAGTTGTTTTCAGATGTTTAATTTCACTGACTTTAGCGCCTGTTAAATGTATATATTTGATACATTTATTTAATCAACTGAAAGCTGTCAGGATTCCTAAGATGATTCCTGAAATCTTTCTCTCATACATTAATGAACATTAACTCTTTTTCCTCTAATCTTATTTATCCTCAGCACCTTTCCTTCATGTGTACTGTTCTGGTTCCTCTCAAGCTTTCTTCCTATTGTCATTGCAGAGAGTTTTTTCTTGTCACCATCACCTTGTCTTGTCATAATGTTTAATCTCTGTTAAACTGCTTTGCGACAATGATCATTGTTTAAAGTGCTATACAAATAAAATTGGATGGAATTGCACCAAATCTTTTCCGACCCCTTTCTCAATTCCTTATATCCCATTTCATGAGTTCTCACTTCATTCTGCTATCACTTGCCTATTTGTTTCGTAGTTTGATACATGCAAGCAAGGTTTGGCTTACAGTGAAAGTAGCTCCCTGCAATATGGCGGCGCTGCTTGACCGCCGGCGCAAGTGATACCCAGCATCCGCCATATTGCAGGGAGCTACTTTAGGGAGCTTGAGGACAATTTAGTCTATAATTGTTTATATAATGCTGAACTATTTTGATGACCGCATTAAACATGCTCTGGTGTTTATCTTGAAACCTGTTTTGCTTTTCCAGTTTTTCCGGCCAAGTCATGGAATCACTGTTAGATATTTAATGCCGCAAGACTTGCGTGACTCTTAATATGGAATTCCTCAAAATGCTGTAAACGTTTTGCAGTGCACTTCACCTCGGCATGTAAGGATTTGTAAACATAACGATTTAACATTTGATTTGAAAGCGTAATAAAAACCTTTGAAGCTCGCGGTAAAAAAAAAAAAAAAAAGAAAAAAAAGAAAAGGACGAGGGTGAAGATTTTTACATGACCATTAACCACAATAGTAATGAAGACCATGAAAATAAGGAAATAAACTAGCGTACAGATGCAGAGTGAAACCAGCTATATTGCAGTTACTGTAGGTGTTTGTGTTGAAAATGCCACAAACACACCGATTTCGTTTCAAAAAGCGAAGCTGATTGTTTTGATCCCTCAACTGCGTGGAGCCTGATTTCTAATCTCTCAGAATATAGTAAGTCTGAACTAACCATTGTACAGTCTGTACACAGTGACTGAATATGCATTTAATTACACACAGAAAATTTGATGTGTGGGGCACAAGGTACAACTGAAAGAAGTTGTAAAGAAGCCGTAATTTTCTTCCATGTTAAATCAAATTCAAAAGCTATATTAAGTTAAATGCAGTAGAAGACATAACTTATGCTTGATAGACATAACATTTACATGTGCAACCAAAAAAAAAAAAAACAAGTACACTAATATTTCACGTCTGAAAAAGTTTCCTCATGCTTCCAGAAGACTCAGAGAGAATAACACTGCCTCCAGATGCTTATACAATGGCCACTATACAGTACATGATGGGTGTTTGGCTTCTTTAGCGATTGGAAAACATGAAAATTTCATTCAACATGAAATCTAAATAGATTTTAATAGTGATTACTTTTTTATATATAATCAGTAAATAACCTGCGAAAGGGGCAAACATTCTCATCCTGTTAAGAAGCAATAGCCCTTTAAGGAAATGATGCACACACATCAAACAGGAAGTAAAAATGTGTGTGTGTTAGTGATGCGCGTGTCGTCTGGTAACCCGCGGGTCGGGTTGGGGCGGGTAAAGAAATTGTCACTTTATTTGCGGGGCGGGTCATTAAAAACAAAATTAAATAAAAAATCCATGTAAGTTGCGTGCAATACCCTATAGCCTATATTAAATATTTGGGAATATCTATTTTCATATTTTATTAAGTTTGATAAGGTTACGTCACGTGATAAGTCACGAAAGCGCCAAGCAGCTACCGCTGCCAATCACAACAAAAACAAAGAAATAAAAGTGAAGATGGAAGACGAGGTGCGGGAGAAATTGAAGTCGGGAATGTCAAACCCTGATATATAAAAATCAATCCATCGCTGGGGCACTTTTTCATAAAAAACAAAAACAAAAAAAAAAACACCTCAAACCATCATGTGCCGATGGGGTTGTGCTCCATCTTGTTGAAAAATTAATACATGCGCATTTGCTTGCAGTCAAGGGAAGAGCCAGTTTTGGAGCATACATTTGTAGAATGACTTTCATTCTCACACACACATATATACACACACACACACACACACCCCAACAGAATCACTTTGTATGACTTTGTATACACACATACTCGTCTATCAAATTAAAATTTATGAAGCATTTTCGCTCATCTTGCAAAAAACTCGCAGACCAAGGTATTCAAGGATTACTGTATATGGCATCCTCTTGTAATTTCCACATGATATATACTGCAAGACCAAGTAACATTTTTAAATAAGGTTATCTAATCCTGTGAAACCTGTAGGCTGTTTCGTGATGAATGCAATGACAGCAGAGGACTACAAAGAAACTTACTGGCCGAGCCTGGAAAAAGCAGTTGAACATCTGCTGACTCAAAGCCCAGTGAAATACACTTCTATCTCCTATGAACAGATTTACAGGTTGGTGATTTTAGGTATATTTGGTATATTTAGGTATCCTTGTTCGAGGTACTGTTGATGAGAGCAGATAAGAGGCCAACAATTTAGAAGATTTTGGGGAATGAGTGTTGATAATTTTTATTGAAAGAAATCTTGGTGGTCTCCCCTTATCTGTTGGGTGTCATTCTAATAATGGCTAAAAGTGCATGCATCATTCAGTGTAAGCTATTTTTACAGTTTATTGTAAAAATGTTCTCATCAAAAATGTTGAGACTTTAATGCTTCTCAGTAGCTTTTCTACAGTTACAGTGGAACCTCGGATTACGAGCATAATTTGTTCTGGAAGTGGGCTCGTATTCCAAAGCACTCGTAAAACAAATTAAATTTTCCCATAGGAAATAATGGAAACTCAAATCATTCATTCTACAGCCCAATAAATGTAATAAAATTAATACATAAAAATAATTAATACAAAATATAAAGTAAAAATTAAACAAATTAACCTGCACTTTACCTTTATAAAAAAGGAAAAATAAATCCCGACAGATAAGTGTTTGTAATGTGCACGCACACACACACACACACACACACACACACACACACACACAAAGAGAGACTGTTTCGGAATCACTGCTGTAATGTAAAAAAAAAAAAAAATGAACCGCCACTTTACCTTTGAAAAGAATCGCAACAGAGCAGAGTTTCTGTGTAAGGCAGAGAGTGTGTGTCTGGATGTGTGTGGGAAGCCAAGCGGAGGAGGGGTGGGAACGGGGCTGTAAAGGCGAGAGAGTGTGTCTGTGTGTACGTGCATGCGCAATTTGACACTGACTCCTTCACTCACAACACCACACACACACACACTCTCTCTCTCTCGCCTTTACAGCCCCTTTCCCACCCCTCTCCTCTTGGCTTCCCACACACACACACACACACACACACACACACACACACACACACACACTCTTGCCTTTACAGCCCCCCTACCACCCCCTGCTCCAGACGCGCGCACACACACACACACACACACACACACACACACACTGCCTTACATAGAAACTCTGCTCTGTCACGAAAGGGAGAGAAAAAATGGATCTTTACCCTCTAATGAGACTTGCTTTTGCTTTATTTTCACACACACACACACACACACACACACACACACACACACACACACACACACACACACACGTGGTCACAGTGTTATAGTAAACAGTACACACGTGCACAGATGTTGATTATACCTGTAAGAGACGAGCACCAACAATTCTGCAGCGCAAGAGAGAGAAAAACCGTTGGCTCAGTTGTGATCACGTGACGCTTGGCGTCAAAACAAGAAGTGCATGCGTGATACGTGATACATGATACTCAGTGCTCATCAACCAAGACAATACTTGTTTTATATGGCGTTATATTCCTGCCACAATTCTGAGCGCATGGTTTGACATTTTGAGAGCAGATAAAGCACTCTATGCGCATGCAATGTCTCCCCTGCGCGCTCAACAGCTCGATTCTGCGTGTGCAGTGTCTTCCCTGCTCTCTCAACGTGTTCTCCACACACGCGCGACTTCTCGATTCTGTGCGCGTTCGACTCTGTCTGCACGTGCGTGCAACATTTCTTTTCTGTGTGTGCTCGACTCTGCCTGTACGCGCGCTCAACATTGTCACAAAACCAGCCAATCACAGACTTCCACACACTACTGCTGATTGGCTGTTTCTCCTCCAATCAAGTGGCATTACTATCGACCGCGAATGTTGAGCATCGTGATCCTCCTCTTTACTTTCCTACGTAGAATCAGTGCTTAATCGCACGCATAAAGTTTAGTAAATTCGTTTAATGTTTAAGTTGTATTTCATAAGGTTTTGCCAGCGGTGGTACAGCGCAACGGGGGTCATTATTTACTATTAAAGAAAATTATGATGATCTGTCACGGCGTGCGCCTGTGATGGGTGTGCGCCCAAATCTACTATCGCTGCTCGCTCACTGAATAGGCGGCAAAGGGACGGAGCCGCCTATTTGTTCTGGCTGGCGATAATTAATGTTAATATGATCTCGGGCTTGCTCCACATTATAAAAGCAAGGTACCACTGTACCTACTGTCATTTTTCTGTAATCATGAGAACAGGAATTATTTGTTAAAATAATTAAAATAAATTAAAATATAAAAAAAAAAAATTAAAATAATTTGTGTGTTGTTTTTGTATGTATATAGTTTATTTGATTTGAAGGGTAGGGGGAGTGGTGGCTCAGGCAGCTAATGAGCTTGGTGTTGGTTTGGGGATCTGAGGATCCAGGTTCAAGTATCACTGTCGATGGTTGCCACATACTACCCAGCCACTGCATGCAGTGGCGGTCCCAAGCCCGGATAAAATGGGAGGGTTGCGTCAGGAAGAGCATCTGGTGTAAAACCTGTGCCAAAGTTGTGTGCAGATTACTGACGTCCTGTGCATTCTGTGGGTTTCTTCCACGTGCCCCAACTTCCAACCTAAATACCTAAATTGCGTTATGGACGTATATTGAAAACTATATGTTACTTGTAATAATAAATATTGCAGTCTAAATAGCTTTAAATAGCATGTTTTAAAATAATCATTGTTTGACCTTTAATAGATATATGGATACATTAGTGTCAGACCATATAATGAAATTTTATGCATTCATTATTTTTGCTGCAAATGTATGATTGACCTGTCCTGTAACCAAACTTCTTCTTGTTCAGTCATGTTTATAAGTGTGTGTGCCAGCAACATTCAGAGCAACTCTACAGTGACCTGATATGGAAGATAACATCTCACTTGCAGAAATTGTGCTTAGAATTGCAGGTATGTGTAAATATGTATTCAAGTGAAGATTAATTTATTTGAAAAGCGTTCTTGTTTTCTTAGGACTTTAGGACTCATCTTAGCCATTACTTAGTAATAAAACTAAAATATATTCCTTTAATTTTTTAAGGAGAGCCGACCTGAAAGTTTTGTTGAAAACTTCAATCTTTCTTTCAATCAGTACATGGCTGCAATTCAGTGCATCGTTCCTGTGTTCACTTATATGGTAATTTGTTCTTTTGTTTGGTTTATATTAAGACAACAGAAAATAAGTGTTTTATTGTGCCTATCTTTGTAGTCCTCTGCTATCATTTAACCATCTCTGGACCAGCAAACTAGTGAGCAATGCTTACCCATACCTTCAAGAGACTAAAGGCCGTCTCAGGTCACGTAAAAGCCAATGCAGCACAAATCGCAGGAAAAACATCAACGCTGCCCATAATAGAAAGGCCAACATAGCTGAATACCCAGCGTTTCACCTATATACTGCAAGTGTGTGTGCCAGCAAAACTCCGGCACAGCGAGTGCCAACGAAAATGTGTATAGTGAATCAGCTTGCCCTAAGTGAACCTATCAGTGTTTATAGTGTGGGGGGTTATACAGAGGTTAACTCTGTCCAACAGTCCAGTTGAGTCCCCTATAGCATTGTGGCTGAGTTGTCAGGAAAGTGAAGATACTGAAAAGCACTTAAGTACAATAAACTTAAGTACATTTTATTGTACCTCAAGTACAATAAAATGCTCTCCTGTCTATAATAGCATTGAATATAATGTCAGTTTTGTTTCATGCATTTTTCTATTACCCACAATTAAAAAGAGGAATTTAACAGCCTTATTTGTTCATTAGTATATGATAAATAAGGTTATTTGAACAAGCTGCCTAGCTGCTACTCTGTATTGACCTGTAGTGATGAGATCACACTTACTGATTACTGGGGTAAAGTTTTAATAGAATATAAAAACAACCCTTTGAGTTGAATGATGCTAATCATGCAATACAATCTAATATAGTAACTATACTATATATATAGTAGCTATATAGTATATATTATATATATATTTTAGATACAGTAGTTTGTTCATACTTCTCCGATTGTTAATTAAATTTCAATTAGCAATCAATTGATAGACATTCACTGGAGGTTATTTGTATAGTATAAATGAGATCTACTTGACCGCTCCCTGCCCCCCCAATTAGAATCAAGGCACCAACAAGGTTAAGTGACTCACATGAAAACTGTGACATGCAAACTAACCATCACACATATGTCACCACCATTTTTGAATAATAAATAAATAAATAAATAAATAAATTAAGCTGTATGTGCTGTGCTGCTCCTAGCACCTTTGGTTCTGTTTTCTGGCTCAGAGAGGGACAATTCACAACTGTATCTCTTGAGAGAAACAAATATGTTTTGCACTGTAAACTGACCTGGGTATTACACAGTTTTATTTTGAGACTCTTTTGGTGGATGGCTTTTAAAATCTCTCAGCCCCAGTGCTTAACATTTTTTAGCGAAAGTTAGAAAACTGCCTCTGGTTAAATGTCTTGGTAGCCAACATTAGTAATTTCTATTACTAGTCTTTTTTAATGAAATTACCAAACAGTACTAGTATAATATTCAGATTTTTTAGATGTATATGCACTGTGTACTGTATATGTTTCTATTTATTTGTTTATTTATTTGTTTATTTATTTTTAGAACAAGTTCTACATTGAAACTAAGTTGAATAGAGACCTGAAGGATGACCTCATGGAGCTTTTCTCAGCTCATGTTGCAGAGAAACATATTAGTATGTTAATATGTAAGTAATTTTTTTACATATACAGTGGTGTGAAAAACTATTTGCCCCCTTCCTAATTTCTTATTCTTTTGCATGTTTGTCACACTTAAATGTTTCTGCTCATCAGAAACCGTTAACTATTAGTCAAAGATAACATAATTGAACACAAAATGCAGTTTTTAAATGAAGGTTTACGTTATTAAGGGACAAAAAAAACTCCAAATCTACATGGCCCTGTGTGAAAAAGTGATTGCCCCCCTTGTTAAAAAATAACTTAACTGTGGTTTATCACACCTGAGTTCAATTTCTGTAGTCACCCCCAGGCCTGATTACTGCCACACCTGTTTCAATCAAGAAATCACTTAAATAGGAGCTACCTGACACAGAGAAGTAGACCAAAAGCACCTCAAAAGCTAGACATCATGCCAAGATCCAAAGAAATTCAGGAACAAATGAGAACAAAAGTAATTGAGATCTATCAGTCTGGTAAAGGTTATAAAGCCATTTCTAAAGCTTTGGGACTCCAGCAAACCACAGTGAGAGCCATTATCCACAAATGGCAAAAACATGGAACAGTGGTGAACCTTCCCAGGAGTGGCCGGCGACCAAAATTACCCCAAGAGCGCAGAGACAACTCATCCGAGAGGCCACAAAAGACCCCAGGACAACATCTAAAGAACTACAGGCCTCACTTGCCTCAATTAAGGTCAGTGTTCACGACTCCACCATAAGAAAGAGACTGGGCAAAAACGGCCTGCATGGCAGATTTCCAAGGCGCAAACCACTTTTAAGCAAAAAGAACATTAAGGCTCGTCTCAATTTTGCTAAAAAACATCTCAATGATTGCCAAGCCTTTTGGGAAAATACCTTGTGGAAAAAACGAGACAAAAGTTGAACTTTTTGGAAGGTGCGTGTCCCGTTACATCTGGCGTAAAAGTAACACAGCATTTCAGAAAAAGAACATCATACCAACAGTAAAATATGGTGGTGGTAGTGTGATGGTCTGGGGTTGTTTTGCTGCTTCAGGACCTGGAAGGCTTGCTGTGATAGATGGAACCATGAATTCTACTGTCTACCAAAAAATCCTGAAGGAGAATGTCCGGCCATCTGTTCGTCAACTCAAGCTGAAGCGATCTTGGGTGCTGTAGCAGGACAATGACCCAAAACACACCAGCAAATCCACCTCTGAATGGCTGAAGAAAAACAAAATGAAGACTTTGGAGTGGCCTAGTCAAAGTCCTGACCTGAATCCTATTGAGATGTTGTGGCATGACCTTAAAAAGGCGGTTCATGCTAGAAAACCCTCAAATAAAGCTGAATTACAACAATTCTGCAAAGATGAGTGGGCCAAAATTCCTCCAGAGCGCTGTAAAAGACTCGTTGCAAGTTATCGCAGACGCTTGATTGCAGTTATTGCTGCTAAGGGTGGCCCAACCAGTTATTAGGTTCAGGGGGCAATTACTTTTTCACACAGGGCCATGTAGGTTTGGATTTTTTTTCTCCTTAAATAATAAAACCCCTCATTTAAAAACTGCATTTTGTGTTTACTTGTGTTATCTTTGACTAATAGTTAAATGTGTTTGATGATCAGAAACATTTTGTGTGACAAACATGCAAAAGAATAAGAAATCAGGAGGGGGGCAAATAGTTTTTCACACCACTGTACTTTATGACTTACTTTCTTGTAGCTGTAAACTGTTGTTAGTAAAAGCTGTAGCTGTAAAAGGGTGTTTTTTCTGTGGCCCAAGATTCAGGCTAAATGTAATAGTTTCCCTGTTTGACATTAAACACCACTGGCTGTTAACATTACCATGAAAGCGATGTCAAAGATTTCAATTGTCTTCTAACAGGCTTTCACGTTCTGTCCTGCGGGCACAAAAAACATGGCAGTGTAGTCTTTTGTCAGTGTTCATCATGTCCTCCAGATTTTTTAGAATCCTACAACAAATAAGTTTCACTCTTTTTGTCCACCTGGATCAGCTGATGAAATTCTCCTTGTTCTCTTCGTGTTTGAAGGATGGGGCACCACGGCCAATGCCATGGGAGCGCAAGCTTGAGAGCTCTTTGAAATGAAGAAGAAAGTGCCATGAAAAACTCACTTTGCTAATTTAGTTTGTTTGCAGGCAACAATTTGCAGAATCGCATTGCGTTTTCTTTTGCACAAACCTGGAAAGTATTTTCAATATTTCTGACACTGGAATGTGTGTGGCCTTTAAGTTATTGTTGCTTTGGTTTAAACATCTAATTGTAGTCAAACAGTGGCATTTTTCACCCCACTAGGTTTGAAAGGCTTTTCTCTCTAGAATACATTTAACATGTTTTACATTACAATACAGTGGGGGAAATAAGTTTGCCCACTTACAAAAAAAAATTATGGGTCTATAATTTAGGTTTATGGTACAGGATTGAGACAGAATATCAACCAAAAATCCAGAAAAAGCACATGATACAAATGTTATGACTGAGGGAAATAAGTATTTGATCCCCTACCTCCTTCTTTGTCTTTCGGCTGTTCTCTTTCAGGGGTCGCCACAGCAAATCATCTGCCTCCATCTAACCCTATCTTTTGCATCTTCTTCTCTCACACCAACTAACTTCATGTCCTCTCTCACTGCATCCATAAATATCCTCTTTGGTCTTCCTCTATATTAATTTAATATAGAGGAAGAAGGAATTTAAGAAGGTCCTCCTAACAACAATGTGGTATGTGTATAAAACTGACATCTTTAGTGTGCGTCAGTATTTGAGTGTGTGTGTGTTGTGTGCGCGCGTGCATAATTTGACACAATTGTAACACACTCCACAGCGCAAGAGAGAGGAAAACACACACAGCACAGTGCCTGTGCGCATAAATTGAAACACTTATCTGTCAGGATTTATTAAGGTAAAGTGCAGGTTAATTTGTTCTATTTTTACTTTATATTTTGTGTTAATTATAATAATTACAAATACTTTGAATTTCCATTATTTCTTAATCCAATAGAAACTTCATGGAGAGAGCTGTAACCTCGAGTTGCCAAGGAACAGGAAAGAAACCGTAAACATTTAGAGAATAGTGGATCAAAATGCATGCTACAACTACAAGAAACATCTTCCCACTGTGCTTTCCAGCAAGGGTTTCTCTGCCAAGTACTAAGTCATGTTTTACTTGGGGATCAAAGACTTATTTCCCTCATTGAAATGCAACTTAATTCATAACATTTGTATCAGGTGCTTTTTCTGTATTTTTGGTTGATATTCTGTCTCAATCCTTTACCATAAACCTATAATAAAAATTATAGACCCTTCATTACTTTGTAAGTGGGCAAACTTAGAAAATCTGTGAGGGATCAAATACTTATTTCCCCCAGTGTATATACACACAATGCCGTTCCAAAATTTTAGATCACTTGCAAATTTCTTTTTGTTTAGTGATTTATTTTCTACATTCTACAACAATACTGTGGATTTCAAAACTATAATATAACACATATGGAATTAGGTAATTACGTAACAACAACAAAAACAACAGTTAGTTATTTTAAGACACAGAGGTCGGCCTTTATGTAATAGTTCTTGCAAGAACAGAATTGTTACAGAGCAGAAGTAGCAGAAACATCTCAATATCAACTGTTCAAAGGAGATTCATGCATTTTTGGACGCCTTCAGCATTCCTTTACAATGTAGAAAGAAATAAAAATCAGGAACCATAATGGAGTTAGAAAGTGATCTAAAACTTTTGAACGGTAGTGTGTGTGTGTGTGTGTGTGTGTGTGTGTGTGTGTGTGTATATATATATATATATATATATATATATATATATATATATATATATATATATATACATGAGAGAGAGAGAGAGAGACATATATACTCAGCAAAAAAAGAAACGTCCCTTTTTCAGGACTGTGTATTTCAACAATAATGTTGTACAAATCCAAATAACTTCACAGATCTTCATTGTAAAGGGTTTAAACAATGTTTTCCATGCATGTTCAATTAACCATAATCAATTAATTAACATGCACCTGTGGAATGCTCCTTAAGACCTTAAAACGCAGGACACTAAAGAGACTTGTCTACCGACTGTGAAAACCCCCCAAAGAAAGATGCCCAGGGTCGCTGCTCATCTGCGTGAACGTGCATTAGGCATGCTGCAGGGAGGCATGAGGACTGCTGATGTGGCTTGGGCAATAAATGGCCATGTCCGCACAGTGAGACGCCTCAGACAGCGCTACAGGGAGACAGGAAGGACAGCTGATCATCCTCGCAGTGGAAGACCACGTGTAACAACACCTGCACAGGATGGGTACATCCGAATATCACACCTGCGTGACAGGTACAGGATGGCCACAACAACTGCCCGAGTCACACCAGGAACACACAATCCCTCCATCTCACAGCAAGAACTGACAAATCTGGTCCAGTCCATGAAGAGGAGAAGCAGCTGGTGGCCACCAGATACTGACTGATTTTGAGCCTCCCTTCATTCAGGGACACATTGTGAAACATTTTTAGTTTATGTCTTATGGTGTTGACTCTTTTAGTGTTCATACAAATATTTACACATTAAGTTTACTTGAAAGTTTACTTTTTTTGATGAGTATATATACATGCAGAATGGCGAGAAATTTTTAATAAATGATGTCTATTGGTACAGGAAGGTACAAGTCTGCATATTTTCTGCTTATTTTCTGGGATTTTCATGCACATGGTCATAAGTAAAGCTCTTGTTATTGAGGCCCATCCGACGAAAATTCTTCAATTTGTTAAGGAACATAAAGATTGGACTTTAGAGTAATGTAAAAGGGCTATGTGGTCTGATGATATCAGATAGACCCTATTCCAGAGCGATGGGAGTCAGGGATCAGGGTAAGCAGGGAAATGCATGAAATGATGCACCCATTATACTGTACATTGTGGCCACTGTAAAAGACTCTTTAGGCAGTTATGATCAAGTTTTGCTTTTTGCTTTAGTTGATGAGATCTTCTTGGAAAGGTTTTTCTTTCTGGTACACCAATTATTTAAATTATCTGCTGTAACAGAGATAACTGTGGTTTAATTATGTTGCCTAAATCCATCCATGTTCTATACCGCTTTATCCTATATTTGCCTAAATCCACTTTTTCAAATTATCAAGTTATTGATAAATCATCCCACGTTTTCAAGTTAAATTTATTAATTTGAACTTGTACAGGTGCAGAAATCTATCATGTACAGTATGTAAACACTGTTTATTTGTTTTATTATCTTTCCTTAGCACTCCTTACGAAATCTGATGCCGTGCCATTTCAAATTAAACCATCAACCATGGAAAGTGTGATAAAAGGCCTTTATGCTATGCGGCCAGGTGAGAATACCGTACTTGTTGTTTTTTATGTTTATTTACTGTATGTTTATTTATGTTCAAAGTAATGTTACATCTCACTCAGAAAACTCCCTACACCAAAAAAATTGGGACAGTATGGAAATTGCCAATATAAACAAAACTGAGTCAACTGTAAATTCTCTTAACCGTGTACTATATATTGAAAACACAACAACGATTAGCATTGTGCATTTGATTGTTTGTTGAAAATATGTATTTATTTCAAATCTAGTCCCTTTGGGCGTTCCTTCTCTATCTCACCTACAAATGTAATGGAAGTGAAAAGGGAGATTAATTAAAAAAAAAAGCTGCATGTGGAATTCACTCTCTAACATCTATATGAGTAATGAATTTAGAAACTGAAATCAACATGTTAACAATTGCAACATGGTTCACACCCATCATACTTTCCCTTTACTGCAGTCCATTATTACCCTTTTCCGTTCATAAGGTTCGTAAATGCCCTGTTTTACTCTAACATATAATTAGAAATATTGTGTTTGTTTGTATTTATGTATTGTATTTAATGGCCTCTGTATATACACACCCTGACAAAAGTCTTGTCACCTATCCAAGTTGAAGGAACAACAAATAGTAACTTGAATTCTAGTTGATCATTTGTAATCAGAAGTGGCTTATATCTTGGCCTCTAGGTTATGCTTATTTTACCACAATAAAATCTTATCATGCCGTGATTTGTAATTGTTTCATTAGGACAGAAAGGTCAGACTTTGCATAGACAAAAGTCTTAACATAATTTCTGTTAAGTGACATAACAGAAATGATGTACAGTACAGAACATAAAGTCATGGTGCAGTGGAAAAAGTTTATATTGTGTATGACTCTAATGAGATTGTAGGACTGCATCCATACGTCTCGGCAATGACTCAAATAACGTATATTAACAAATTTGGAATGGCAAAGTAAGCATTCTTGCAGGACTCCCAGAGTTCATCAAGAGTCTTTGATTTCATCTTCAATGCCTCCTCCTTCATCTTATTCCAGACATGCTCAATAATGTTCATGTCTGGTGACTGGGCTGGCCAATTCTGGAGCACCTTGACCTTTCAGGAACTTTGATGAAGTATGAGAAGGAGCGCCCCCCTACTGAAGAATTTGCCCTCTGCTGTGGTTTGGAATGTAATGGGCAGCAAAAATGTCTTAATACCTTAGGATGTTGATGTTGCCATCCACTTTGCAGATCTCACCTATGCCCCCATACTGAATGTAACCCCAAACCATGTTTTTTCCCTCCACCGAACTTGACTGTTTTCTGTTTGAATCTTGGGTGCATGCGGGTTCTAATAGGACTTCTGCAGTATTTGCGACGATTGGGATGCAGTTCAATAGATGAATGAAATCAACCTTCTGCCACTTTTCCACAGTCTATCCTTCCTGCAGGATGTGGACATTGGCAAATGCAACATGATTTTTTAGTTGTCTTCTGTTAAATGCTGGTTTCTAAGCACTAATTTGGCCACTGCGTGAGAGAATTCGACAAACTGTTCTTGTAGATACAGGGGTTTTTGGTGACCAGTTGTTATGTAGCTCTGCTGCAGTTGAAAAAAGGCTTGCCCTGGACTGTCGAACCAACAAATGGTCCTCTCGAACAGTTGTCTTACGGGGTCTGCCTGACCTGGGCCTGTCATAAACTTCACCAGTTTCTTCAAATCTGTTTCTTATTCTCTCCATTGATGTTTACATACATTAAAGATGGCTGCCATCTCAGCAGGATACTTCGTCATCAGGTTCTTGATGATTAACACTTTGGTCTGTGGTTGAATCTTTGGCATGCTGTCAGGTCAGAATGCATTTCAAGTGAAGGTTGGGTGTGCTATGGTTCTTCTACACACCTGGGAATATGTTAATTACAATATTTGTCACTGGTGACGCTCTAATCTGTGATTGGTTGAATCCTTTAACGATGTGACAGAACTTTTTTTCTAAGCAAAGTCTGACCTTTCTGTCTTAATTAAAAATGATAAAATACGGCATAAGATTTTATTTTTGTAAAATCTAGAGGCCTTTCAGTCTATGCCGTTCATATGAGCCACTTCAGATTCCAAATGATCGTTGAAGGTTGATCGGCCTGTGAGTTTAGGTGGACGGCCTTGTAGGTTTACAGTTACTCCTTCCTAGGTTAGGCCATACTCCTTCCATTTCTGAATGATCGCTTGAACAGTGGCTCCGTGGGATGTTCAAGGCTTTGGAAATCTTTTTGTAGCCTAAGCCGGCTTTAAATTTCTCATGTTATTTGTTGCTCCCACAACTTGGAACAACAGACAAGAGTTTGTCAGGATGTGTACACTGCCACTGTCTACAAGGCCACCATGGGAAAAAAAGGACACATAATGCATATAAAAATTTACAATATATACACGTTTTACTTCTGTAAGGCTGAAGGATGGATCAATAATTAGAATTCTTTATATTTTTCCCTTCAGATTGGTCTCAACTAGCCCCTAATCTGTTTTCAAGATTCATTCCCCAAATTCACTCTCCTGTTTTGGAGTCAGATCTGCTGCGTTACGCAGCTCAAGACAAGAAATTACAAATGGACCTTTTACTACATGGTTTTTCCAGGTAATGTAAAATATCAGTTCATGGGTTTGTGTAGGGCTGCACGATATTAGGAAAATATGCGATATGCGATATTGCTGTTGAATACTGCGATAACGATATTTCTTGCGATATAACATTTCCCTAGAGAAATGCATTTTTTAAATTATTATTATTGCCTATTTTTATTATTATTTATTTATATGTAATGATCATACTAAAATAAACAGGTAATAGATATTCGTCTGATGTAATTAAATCTAATTCAGGCTAAAAAGAAACTATATGTCAAGGAAGTTGCAAATATTTAGACTTCAAAACACTATGAATGACTTAAACCCCTCAGCAGATATTCTGACTTCTGGTTTGCTGTTACTATAAACCTGCCAACACAATATGAATTACTTTCAAACATGACTTTTTATTTACGTGTAACCATACACTCATCAATAGTGTCTTAAGACAAGAGCATCTTTTAAACTAAATATTCTCTTTGGCTTGCCTGTTTTTTTTTTTAAATAAAAATAAATATTATTTATTATAACAAAAATTAAAGAAAAAAAAACTATTTGTCACACGCACACGCACACACACACACACACACACATACACTCGCTCCGCGACCGGCACTAGGACCCGGAAGTAATGCGGGCGCGAACCCGGAAGTATAAGAGGAGTAAACAAACCACCGCATAGAGCTTAGTCACTGTGTTCACCATGTCGGTTCAGATTGTTTCCTTTCTGATTCGAGTGTGTGTCTATAGGACGCGGGTTAAATGTGTGTTTTTCCCTTGCTCCCCTTCTGTGAGAGACCTTAAACTAATTCGCGTGGTTATCCTGCCTACTCGCTTGCTTCCGCGTTTGGGTTTACTGTCTATAAAGGGCTAACGGCTAATCGTGGCTAACGGCTAATCGCGGCTAACGGCTAATCGCTAAGTCTTCTGATCATCCGGGCTTAGTTCGCGACAGAATGAAGTATAAAGATATAAATATTATAATATATATGATATAAGTGGGTATAAACATAGTAAGGGCCCATCTGATTGGTCAAATTTGGACACACAAATGCTTGGCAAATAAAGTATTTATCGCAACTCCTTGTGATATGGTTATCGCGCATGCCATTATCGCGATAACGATAATTTTTCGATATATCGTGCAGCCCTAGTTTTGTGTGCTGTCTGTTCCTGAGTACTATAGTTAAATATGGTAATGCATATACAATGTCTGTAGGTAATGGCCCTAAGAGCTGTAGGTGATTAATTAATTATACTTTAAATATTGTTCATCTGATATTTTAATCAGTATTTTAAAGTTCACATACTGTTACACTCCTCCTCTAATATATACTCAGAGTTTCTAAGTCCTGATCATTAATTGGAAGGTTATTCCCAGGACCTGGGGAAGAGGGGAAGGGTGCATAATTTGCATTTGAATGTTGTCTGACATGGTAAAGCATGTAACACGCAGTAACACTAATACAACAACAACCTAGAATGAATAGAAATAAAAGGTAATGATTATACTGCATAAAATGCAACCATGGGGGGCACAATCCAGTGTCTTCTTGTGCCAGTCCCAAGTCTGGATAAATGCAGAGGGTTGTGTCAGGAAGGGCATCCGACGTAAAAACATTTCCCAAATCAATGATGTGAATCAGAAATACAATTTCCATACCGGATCGGTCGCGGCCCGGGTTAACAACAACTGCCACCGGTGCTGTTGACCTACAGGGTGCCGGTGGAAATTGGGCTACTGTTGGTCGAAGACGGAGAGGAGGAAGGCATGTTCGAAAGCAGAGAGAGAAGAGGAAAGGCAAGAGTTTAGGAGTGAAAGTAGAGACTTTGAATGTTGGGACCATGACAGGGAAGGGAAGAGAGTTGGTTGATATGATGCAGAGAAGGAAGGTGGATATCCTGTGTGTCCAAGAGACCAGGTGGAAAGGTAGCAAGGCTAGAAGCTTAGGATCAGGGTTCAAATTGTTTTATCATGGTGTGGATAGGAAAAGAAATGGAGTAGGAGTTATTCTGAAAGAGGAGTTTGTAAGGAATGTTCTAGAGGTGAAGAGAGTATCAGACAGGTTGATGAGTCTAAAGCTGGAAATTGAGGGAGTAATGTTCAATGTTGTTAGTAGTTATGCCCCACAGGTAGGATGTGAGTTAGAAGAGAAGGAGACATTCTGGAGTGAGTTAGATGAAGTGATGCAGAGCATCCCCAGAGGTGAGAGAGTTGTGATTGGTGCAGACTTCAATGGACATGTTGGGGAAGGGAACAGAGGTGATGAAAATGTGATGGGCAGGTTTGGTCTTCAGGACAGGAATGTAGAAAGACAGATGGTGGTGGACTTTGCAAAGAGGAGTGAAATGGCAGTAGTAAATACTTTCTTCCAGAAGAGGCAGGAACATAGGGTGGCATATAAGAGTGGAGGCAGAAGCACTCAGGTAGACTACATCCTATGTCGACGTTGTAATCTGAAAAAAGTGTTAGTAGGGGAGAGTGTAGCCAGACAACACAGAATGGTGGTGTGTAAAATAACCCTGGTGGTGAGGAAGGTGAAGAGGACAAAGGCAGAGCAGAGAACAAAGTGGTAGAAGCTGAGAAAGGAAGAATGTTGTGTAGTCTGTAGGGAGGAGTTGAGACAAGCTATGGGTGGTTAGCAGGTGCTTTCGGTTGACTGCACAACTACTGCCAATGTGATCAGGGAGACAGGTAGGAGGGTACTTGGTGTATCATCAGGTAAGGGAAAAGTGGACAAGGAGACTTGGTGGTGGAACGAGGAAGTCCAGGAGTGTATACAGGGAAAGAGGCTAGCTAAGAAGAAGTGGGACTCTGAGAGGACTGAAGAGAGTAGACAGGAGTACAGGGAGATGCAGCGTAAGGTGAAGGAAGAGGTGGCAAAGGCCAAACAAAGAGCATATGAGGACTTGTATGCTAGGCTGGACAGTAAGGAGGGTGAGGTAGATCTGTACAGGTTGGCGAGGCAGAAAGATAGAGATGGGAAGGATGTGCAGCAGGTTAGAGTGATTAAAGATACAGTAGAGATGGAAATATACTGACAGATGCCAAGAGGGTGATGGGAAGATGGAAGGGGTACTTTGAGGAGTTGATGAATGAGGAAAATGAAAGACAACAAAGAGTAGAAGAGGTGACTGTTGTGGAGCAGGAAGTAGCAAATATTAGTAAAAGTGAGGTGAGAAGGGCGTTGAAGAGGATGAAGAGTGGAAAGGCTCTTGGTTCTGATGAAATACCTGTGGAAGTATGGAAGTGCTTAGGAGAGGTGGCAGTCGAGTTACTGACTAGTTTGTTTAACGAGATCTTGGACAGCGAGAGGATTCCAGAGGAATGGAGGAGAAGTGTATTGGTGCCGATTTTTAAGAACAATGGAGATGTGCAGAGCTGTGGCAATTACAGAGGCATAAAGCTAATGAGCCATACAGTGAAGCTGTGGGAAGGAGTAGTGGAAGCTAGGTTAAGGGCAGAGGTGAGCATTTGTTAGCAGCAATATGGTTTCATGCTAGAAAGAGTACATCAGATGCAGTATTTGCTTTGAGGATGCTGGCGGAGAAGTACAGAGAAGGTAATAAAGAGTTGCATTGTGTCTTTGTAGATTTAGAGAAGGCGTACGACAGGGTGCCGAGAGAGGAGCTGTGGTGTTGTATGAGGAAGTCTGGAGTGGCAGAGAAGTATGTTAGAGTGGTGCAGGACATGTATGAGGGTGCTAAGACAGTGGTGAGATGTGCTATAGGTGTGACAGAAGAGTTCAAGGTGGAGGTGGGTACCCAAGGTGGGTACCCAAGGTGGGTGGGTATCAAGGATCGGCTCTAAGCCCCTTTTTGTTTGCTCTGGTGATGGACAGGATGACAGATGAGGTTAGACAGGAGTCTCCATGGACTATGATGTTTGCAGATGACATTGTGCATTGTAGCCAGAGCAGGGAACAGGTGGAAGAAAATTTGGAGAGGTGGAGGTACGCTCTGGAAAGCAGAGGAATGAAGGTTAGCCGCAGCAAGACAGAATACATGTGTGTGAATGAGAGCAACCCAAGAGGAACGGTGAGGCTACAGGGAGCAGAGGTAAAGAAGGTGCAGGACTTTAAGTACTTAGAGTCAATGGTCCAGAGCAACGGAGTGTGTGGAAAGGAGGTGAAGACGCGGGTACAGGCAGGTTGGAATGGGTGGAGAAAAGTTTCAGGTGTGTTGTGCGATAAAAGAGTATCGGCGAGAATGAAAGGAAAGGTGTACAGGACAGTGGTGAGACCAGCGATGCTCTACGGCTTAGAGACTGGCACTGAAGAAAAGACAGGAGGCAGAGTTGGAGGTAGCAGAGCTGAATATGTTGAGGTTCTCCTTGGGAGTGACAAGGATGGATAGGATCAAGAATGAGTTCATCAGAGGGACAACCCATGTTAGATGTTTTGGAGATAAAGTGAGATATATATTGAATTATTCTACTGTTCTATTCTGAACGTCTGAATTTTTCCAGGTACAATTGAACCTTTGATTACGAACATAATTCATTCTGTAAATTTTCCATTAACACAAACAAATTATTTTTGTCAGTGTCAGTGATGATGAACCAGTGTCTGCTGATGAACCAGTGTCTCCCCTTTTCTACCCGAGTGAAAAGGATTGCAATCAAACTGAACAAGCTGGAATAAAATCAGTAGCAGCATTAGTTGTCCTAATTATAGTCAATATTAATTTAAAATCATATTTCTCAGCATTATATTGAATTAATATTGACTACCATAATAAGTAAAATAAGTAACTAGTTTACTAGCATGAGCTAATGCTGCTACTGATTTTATTCCAGCTTATTATCATCAGCAGGCACTTTGATGGATCCAGCTGTTAGAACTGTCAGAGCCTGTGGATTTCCCCTGGATCCATCAAAGTGCCTGCTGATGATAATAAGCACCTCTCCCTTACCTGAGTGAAAAGGATGGCAATCAAACTGAACAGGTAAGCTGGAATAAAATCAGTAGCAGCATTAGCTCATGCTAGTAAACTAGTTACTTATTTTACTTATTATGGTAGTCAATATTAATTCAATATAATGCTGAGAAGCATGATTTAAAATTAATATTGACTATAATTAGGACAACTAATGCTGCTACTGATTTTATTCCAGCTTGTTCAGTTTGATTGCAATCCTTTTCACTCGGGTAGAAAAGGGGAGACACTGGTTCATCAGCAGACACTGGTTCATCATCACTGACCCTGCTGCACTTGCAGCTTACACTGATAAGTGGTATACCTTACACTGAATCAAGATGATACCCCCTGACTAGCTAACATATTGTCTTCATAGATATGTTGTTTATCTTAATATTCGTACCTTTGTTTCTTTATTTTACAAATATGACCCAATATATGTTCAATATACTTCAATATAATGTGATTAAATATAATTTATTTCTGTATTTATTTCCGTTATATTTTTATACTAGTAAGTAGTGTTAAAAATGAATCTCCACATTAATAAGCCACATTATAAATGTATTATAATGTGGGATGTGGAGGGCTGCTGTGGGCCAGAAAGTCCAGGGCCACTTTTTGGTCCTAGTCTGCCCCTTGTAATAGGCATTCTGGTTGACATATTTACACACATTTTAGATTAAATATCTTAAATGAAATAATCACAATGCTTCCAGGTTTTTTTTTTTACTGAATGTGTGCTATGTCATAAAATAATAAATGTCTACATATTTAGTATGTAAATAATGTATAAATAATTTTTTTTTCAGGTTTAACCAGTCACGTAAAAGAGCAAATGAAGGATCCTGAAAAATCTGCAGGGGAAACATGAGCTCTAAGATACTACAAGAAGAATTCCTACTGTTTACTGTTACAGTATTAATCCAGGCTGTTCACAGTGAACAGACGAATAAAGAATTCACTGCTATTCAAATTTTTATACTGCATATAAAAGTGACAGATGGTTTTTCATATCAGTAATATTTTACATACTGTATCTTCTATGGAGAACAAAACATGGTAATAAATAAATAGATGAAAAAAAAAATTTTTCATCCTTTTTTTTGTTTGTTTTTAACATTGTATGTATATGAATACTGAAGACATTCAAATTATGACATAAGAATATGCTTAAGATTTTTAATTCTTCGAAGTAGCCTCCTTTTGCATTGATGGCAGCTTTTACGGATGTCTTACAGGTGTTTTTTTTTTCTTAAATTCAATTTCATTTGTATTGCGCTTTTAACAGTTGTCATTATCGTGAAGTAGCTTTACACAATCAATAGATTATGGAAATTTGTATAAAATGTGAAAAATGTGTATGAATCAAAATGATTAGATAGTCCCTGATGAGCAAGCCGAGGGCAACGGTGCCGGGAACTGCATCTTACTGTGAATTATGCTTAAGCTGTTTTTCTATGTTGTACTCAGCTTCTTTGCTCTGTAACAATGAAACAATTGGCGTGGTGCTTTTATAGATCATTACCATGGAAAGGGCATTACCATGGAAAGATTATTAATCCCTCATCACTCACCACTTATGCCCTGGAAACTCCAAATACAGTATGTTCAGGCAGTCCTGTTAAGCATGCCTTATTTGTGTGTTACCTTATTTGTTACCTTTTGTCTGCATGTGATCTCTTTTTTAGTTTATTAGAATGACCCGCCTCAGGGGCTGCCAAATTTACAAACTCCCCAGATTAGAGCCTACATACAAATGCCTCTTTGAGTTCCACTGATTTCCTGAGATGGCATTAGGAAGAAACCTTGAAAGGAACCAGACTCAACAGGGAACCCATCCTCATTTGGGTGATAACAGATAGAAATGATATAACATCTTGTGTGTTGTGCAGGTGAAAATTCAATATGACAGAAAGTATTTAAATTGACATGAAGACCAGTTCAGCATAGGGACGAGTCAGTAGGTGCAGAGGGCAGATGAGGTCTGGATCACTGGAAGCACAGGAGCAGCATGTGTAGCTCCAACCATCATAAAGCTGAATCCAGCTGGAGCTGGTCCTTCTCTGGATGCCTCAGGAACCTCGCAGGGTCGGCCTTTGTCTACTGAAGCTGGCAAAATCTCCCGATGCCTCGGGATGGGTAGAGAAATACAGAACAGATGGGGAGAATTAGCGTAGTTGCCATTCGGGATAGGTGTACTGCAGTATGAGATTATGGGATGAGTTATGTGTATGCCAGATTAAAAAGATGCGTCTTGAGTCTACTTTTGAACTGAGAAACCGTGTCTGCTCCCCGAACACTGTCTGGAAGGCTATTCCAAAGCTTTGGAGCTAAATATGAAAAAGCCCTACCCCCTTTTGTAGATTTTGAAATTCTGGGAACTACCAGAAGTCCGGAGTTTTGTGATCTTAAGGCGCGTGGTGGATTGTAGCGTATCAGAAGACTGGTTAGGTATGTGGGAGCTAAACCATTTAAGGCCTTGTATGTAAGTAATACTATTTTGTAATTTATTCTAAACTGAACAGGTAGCCAGTGCAGGGATGATAATATTGGGGTTATATGATCATATTTTCTGGATCTAGTGAGAACCCTGGCGGCTGCATTTTGGATTAACTGAAGCTTGTTTATTGAGGATGCAGGACAACCACCTAGTAATGCATTACAATTGTCCAGTCTGGAGGTCATGAATGCATGAACTAGTTTTTCTGCATCAGATACGGATAAGATGTTCCTAAGTTTAGCAATATTTCGAAGATGGAAAAAGGCTGTTTTTGTGATATTTGAAATGTGATTTTCAAAAGACAAGTTACTGTCTAATATTACGCCCAGGTCTTTTACTGCTGAGCTGGTAGTAACAGTACATCCTTCTAAGCGCAGGCTGAATTGTGAAAGCTGTTGTGTGCTGGTTTTTGGGCCAATAAGTAATATCTCTGTCTTATCTGAATTTAATAAAAGAAAGTTATTGGTCATCCAATCTTTTATGTCCTGGACACACTCAGTTAATCTAGACAACTTGGGTATTTCGTCTGGTTTAGTTGAGATATATAATTGGGTATCATCAGCATAACAATGGAAACTAATCCCATGTCTTCTAATGATGTTACCCAAGGGAAGCATGTATATTGAGAACAACAGAGGTCCTAAAACTGACCCTTGTGGGACCCCATATTTCACTGGCATTACACCAGACGGTTCTCCATTTAGATCTACAAAATGGTAGCGATCAGACAGGTAAGATCTAAACCATTTTAATGCCTGTCCCTGAATACCTATATAATTTTGTAAGCGATCTAAGAGAATATTATGATCTATAGTGTCGAATGCAGCACTAAGATCGAGCAGGACTAGCAATGAGATGCAGGCTTGGTCTGAAGCTAAAAACAAGTCGTTTGTAATCTTAACTAGTGCAGTTTCTATGCTATGATGGGGCCTGAAACCTGACTGAAATTCTTCAAGGATGTTGTTATCCTGCAAGAATGTGCATATTTGAGCGGATACTACTTTTTCTAGTATTTTTGATATGAACGGAAGGTTTGAAATCGGTCTGTAATTTGTTATTTCATTCGCGTCCAAATTAGATTTTTTAAGAAGCGGCTTAATAACTGCTAACTTGAAAGGGTTAGGGACGTGACCTAGATGTAATGAAGAATTAATAATGTTTAGAAGTGGCTCTCCAACCGTAAACATTACTTCTTTTAAAAATCTGGTTGGGATTGGGTCTAACAGGCACGTTGTTGATTTAGCCGAGGTGATAAGTTTATACAGCTCTTCCTGTCCTATACCTGTAAAGCACTGAAAATCTAAATGTGAAGCTATAGGCTGAACTGGATCGTGAGATACTATTAGAGGTTGAACCTCCATTATTTTCTTCCTGATATTACTGATTTTTTCATTAAAGAAGTCCATAAAGTCTTCACTTCTAAACTGTGATGGGATACTCTCTGCGGGCATCTTAGGTTTTGTTAGGCGAGCCACTGTACTAAATAAGAACCTGGGATTGTTTTGGTTTCTTGCTATCAGTTGGCTAAGATGCTCAGTCCTAGCAGTTTTTAGAGCCTGTCTATAGCTGCACATACTGTCTTTATACGCAATTCGAAAAACTTCTAATTTAGTTTTCCTCCATTTTCGCTCGAGGTTACGGGTTGCTCTCTTTAGGGCACGAGTATGACTGTTGTACCACGGTGCAAGTGTTTTATCTCTGACTTTTTTTAATCTGATGGGAGCAACAGTGTCTAATGTACTGGTAAGAATAGTGCCCATGCTGCTAGTCAGTTCATCTAGATCATCTGCATTTAGGGGTCTAATAAGAAATTGGGACAGATCCGGCAGATGTGCTTGTGAATCTGTCTTTAGTAGTGGGATTCATATTTCTAACAGATTGATAACGTGGGGAGACACAGCTAATCTGTTCTACGGGTAGAGTATATATCAGGAGGTGATGATCTGTGATATCATCACTTTGAGGTATGATCTCTATACTAGAGACATCTATACCATGGGATATAATTAAATCTAGCGTATGATTAAAGCGGTGAGTTGCTCCAATTATATTTTGTTTAACCCCAAAGGAATTTAGTAAATCCATGAATGTGAGTGCTAAAGCGTCGTTAGCATCATCTACATGAATGTTAAAGTCTCCTACTATCAATACTTTGTCAGAGTTAACCAATAGGTCTGATAGCAGATGTCCAAATTCTTTAAGAAAATCGACATATGGCCCCGGGGGTCTGTACACGGTGGCCAGGGTAAAATATAGCAAGGGTTTATTACGTATTTCATTGAGTGCAACATTAATGATAAGCACTTCAAATGAATTAAACCTGGGCCTTATTTTCTGAGTAACAGTGAGTACATCATTGTAGATAGTGGCGACACCACCACCACGACCAATTAGACGGGGCTAGTGCTTATAGAAATATCCTGACGGAGTAGACTCGTTCAGACCAAAATATTCATTTGGTTTAAGCCAGGTTTCGGTGAGACAGAGTGCGTCAAGGCAATAATCTGAGATAATTTCATTAACAATAAGTGCTTTAGGCGCAAGGGTTCTAATGTTGAGTAGTCCAAACTTTAGAGGTGGATTTTGACTACTTATTTTGCCTTTTTCTGGTTTTATGGTTATCAGATTGTTTCGGGCAAATTTAACGAATTTATTCTTTTTTCTCACTATTCGAGGAACAGACACAGTTTCTATAGGACAAGCTATGTGTGTGCGTCTATCACTATGGTGAATTGTGATGTGGCTAATATGTTTGGAATCTACGTACAGTATGACTTACCGCCAGTCAGATGGTTCGTAGTGTCCTGGAGATGTTGTCAGAGAGGACCGCTGCTCCAGCTCTGCTAGGGTGTAGGCCATCAGTGTGGTAGAGCCTAGGACGCTCCCAGAAAACATTCCAGTTATCAACAAAGCGTAATTTCTGTTGTCGACACCAAGATTGTAACCATTCATTAAAGGCAAATAATCTACTGAACTTCTCGATTCCTCACTGAAATGTGAGAAGCGGTCCAGATACGATGATCCTTGTCGCGGGTGATGTGCTGCGGACCTTCTCGACCAGGCTCCTGAAGTCCTTCTTTAGGATCTCCGTCTGCCTCAGCCTGGTGTCGTTCGTGCCGGCATGAAGGACCACAGCTCCAATGTTCTTCCTCAGGGCAGCAGGCACCTGTGCAGCAACATCAAGAACACGTGCACCAGGTAAACAGCGTGTGTGCACCTTACCTTTAGCTGTGGTAGCACGCACGTGCCGGACGATGGAGTCTCCGATGACCAGCGTGTCGTGTGCCGTCTCGCGGAGAGGAGCGAAGCGGTTTCGGGTCGAGATGTCGAAGACGGGTGGTGGCGGAGGGGGAGAGGTCCTCGCCCGGGGCTTGGCGTGCTTCTTCCGCTGCTGTATCCAGGGTCCGTGGTATCCCGGCGCCGGGGTGTAGGAAAACTGGGCGGGCTGCGTCCTTGGTGTGTTGGACCTGGGCAGAGAAACACGCGGGGTTGAGGTTGTCGGAGAATTCTCTCGCCGAGAATTTACCTGGTTTCCAGCGTGGCTTTCCGCTGCTGTAGCCGGGCCAGCTTCACCTGTCGCTCGCGGATCAGCTTCTCCACGGCCTCCAGCTCCAAATCCACCGAGTGCAGCTCCATTGTCTCCTCACCTGCACTCAGAGGCAGAGTCACAACCGACATGGTGTCTAAATTCGGAAAATAATCGGTGTGAAGAAGCGTAATCAAACTTTACAAACAAACGTGATAGCCGGGCTAACGGGCTAGCGATTCTAATGCCGGCTGAAAGCGGTGTGCTGCAAAACAATTAAAACTTAACGATATAACACGCGTTTCGAGTAAATATATTATAAGATACTTATCCGTTTTATGTACACTCTTCGTAAGGGGACGAAAAAGTTAAAAAATTGGTCAGTATGGCGGAGCTCGGAAAAAAGCAGCGTCTCAGCGTCCTCGTACAGCGTTTTCCTCCCAGGTCAAAGGGCATTCAGTTCACTCTGTGAAACACAAAGGTTTGGCATTCAGATCAGTGGAAAACTGTCCTTTGGTCTGTGATCTGAGATTTTGGTTCTTTTGCTTTTTTGGTGACACTAGTCACTACTGTAGGTGCTGTTAGTAAATTAATTCAAATTGAGGGCACACAGCCAGCATGGCTACCAGCATGGAGGAGGGGATGGGTTAAGTGTGCATTTTGCAGCAACATGCCATTCGATCTGGTTTGCACTTATTATGACCATCATTTGTTTTTTCACCATGACAATGACCCCAATCACAGTGCTAGGTTAATCAAGAGCTATTTGTTCAGGAAGGAAAGTGATGGAGTGATGCATCAAATGATGTGGTCTCCACAATCAAACAATCTAAATCCAGCCACACCTCTTGAAAACTGAGTAAATATTTCTCCACAGCAATGTGACAGACTCATTGCCAGTTAGCGCAAATGCTGGTGGTACAGGGGGCAATAACTTTTTCATATAGGGCCAGGTAGGTTTGTACATCTTTTTTCCCATAAATGTAATTCAATTAAACTAAATTTTATTTGTATAGCACTTTTAACAATAGTCGTTGTCGCAAAGCAGCTTTACCGAATCAAAAGAACAATATGGAAATGTGTATGAAATGTAAGAAAATATGTATGAATCAAAATGATTAGATAGTCCCTGATGAGCAAGCTGAGGGTGACAGTCAAAAGGAAAAACTCCCTGAGATGGTATTAGGAAGAAACCTTAAGAAGAACCAGAGGGTCAGTATATTAGATGGAGTCCAGTTTGTTATTAGGGGTTCAGGTACAAAACGGTAGGAAATTCCAGTCCTGACTATTGAGTGACAGCAGTCACAAGTCCACAAAAAGCAACTGTCTGCATCAACCGAGGTCAGGGTCATCCTCATGGTAAAGTGAAACCATCCCCAGTCACCACACACCAGAAGCAGCCCTCACATGGCCTTCATGTGACAAAATCTCCAACCAGAAATGAGAGCACCAGGATGAGTCTGTCCAGAGGGCAGAGGGGGTCTGGATCACTGACATCTCAGGAGCGCTGTGTAGCTCGAAA
Organism: Channallabes apus; assembly: GCA_030522415.1. Taxonomy (NCBI): domain Eukaryota; kingdom Metazoa; phylum Chordata; class Actinopteri; order Siluriformes; family Clariidae; genus Channallabes; species Channallabes apus. The sequence continues at coordinate 33,786,649 of CM060118.1, forward strand.
CAGAGGAGAGAAGAGAAAAGAAGAGTTAGTTAGAGTTAATGACTCTGGCAGGACTAACTATGACTGCATAACTAAAAGTGTGAAAGAGTAAAAGAAGGAAACATACACATGGGGCCTCCCTTGGAAGTAAAACAACCATTCTACTGTCAACAAACCTGAGTGAACAATAAGAGTCGGGAAGACAGCAACCAAACGTACTGTACCAGTTCACCATACTACTGTACATTCTCTATTCTGTGTCTATAACATATACAGATTAGTCACCATTCAAATCTAAATCATTCATTTAAAAACTGCATTAAGTATTTATTCATGCTATCTTTGTGTAATATGAAAATTTGTTTGATGATGTAAGTTGGACAAATGTGAAAATCTGCTTAGCACTGGTGCCTTGCACCTCCAGGGTCCAGGTTTGGTGCCCGCCTTGGGTCTGTGTGGCATTATATTCAGTGACATGTTCACTGCCATCATGTTCAGTGACATCATACTGTAGTGTGATGCTTTTTTCCCCAGCATCTGCGGCCTATTCTACACACGTATGCAACACAAATGTTAACACTCACACACACATGTACAAACACACTCATACATAACACACATTCACAAACATGATTTTTTTTTTTTATGAAACACCATGGCTGGACTGGGACTAAAAAACGGCCCTGGTATTTTTCGCCATAGCGGCCATCGCCCGGGATGCCCTATGACCATGCCTGAATCCAGGCCTGAGTAGAAAGCATTTTCTTAATATGTCTGTCATGTCAAGCCAAAAGCAGCCAATCACAAGGGAAGGGAAGCTAAAGGGTGTGCCTTCCTGGCTGGGCTCGAATGGATCCAGTGGTTTCTCTCTGATAAGTGGACAGAGCAGATGACTGGCTAGTGGTTTTGTTCTCCAGTGATGTCACCCTAGAGAGTAGAGAATTGTATTTCGTTCGAGTGGAACCAAAACATTTGACTTGTACATATTTGAGAATAGCTAATTCTGCTTGTTGGATTTCTTTGAGTGATCAGAAAGACGTGCACTCAATTTCTTGCATAACAGTCCCTTTACATGTGTGCATATAGCAGTGTTTCGTCTGTGGTATTTACACAGTCTAGAAGCCTGATTTAAGTCTGTGGACACGGGCATTCACTTGGTGTTGTGGACGTGGTTGTTCCTCCCAATAGACTGTCTGTCTTCCTGCTGAACTGGGTGAACTCTCAGATTCCCAGAAAGCAGCTTAAATGCCATTCTGGTGAGCTTTGGCACCAAGTTATACGGTATGTAATTGAGCTGCTTGCGCTTATGTAGCATGCTTTGCCACTATTGGTCCTAACTATAATTTTTATGTAACAGACTGGTGACGACGCGACGTGGATTAGCTTCCCGTGGTGCGACACGAAGGGCATGATCGGAGGGCGCTGCTTTTGCTGTTCGGCGTGCTGCTTTGCTGTTTTTATGTTTTATTTTATGCTGCTTGACTTGAGCGGTGTTAATGCTGTTCACCCTGCTGCTTTGTAGTAGCAGTGTTTTGTAACTTTCTTTTGTGCTGAAATTAGTTTTCTTGTTTATTTACATTCTTCGGTTTCTGTGTTGTCTTTTACATCTCCCTTGTTAATGTCCTGTGTGCTTGGAGGCTTTCCCTCGAACTGTAGGTGTGTTAACTTTTGGGCTCTGTGATTTACAGCCCTTCGGTTGTAAATCACTGTGTGTGTGTGCGCGTGCACCTTTCCCCCAGTTTTGTGAATGAATGGGAACTGAGTATTGGGTTGTATGTTTGTGTAGTGAGAGGCAACGCGGGCAGAAGAGGAGTGCGAGATTTCTTTTTTTTTGGGAATTTATTTAATGTATTTTTTTTTCTTTTTTTTTCTAATTATTGTTTGGTGTTTAGGGGCCAGTTGAAAGGGTGGGCAAGCTTTGTTTACTGGTATGTGTGCGTGACCATACTTGTGGAGTATTGTAATATCCCCTCTGTTACAGGAGCCGGCGCCTACAGCAGCAGTGGTATTCTGGTCTTTCTTTCAGTGTGCGGAATATGAGCATGTGTGTGTGTGTGTATGAGCCACTAGTGTACTAGCAGGCTGTGGTGCTGTGTAGGCCGATTGTGTTTGTAAGCCCTGCTGCCGGCCCCGGTTCCTGGATGCCTAGGTTATCCACCAGTGTATGCCATGCGAACCACTGGTCCCAGCAATTTATTAACCGTCCTTTTGTTTTATTTTAATTTTTTTGTGATTAAACTGTGTTAAATAGTATTTGTAATAAAATTTTATACCTTTGGATGTCCTAGTCTCCTGCCTTATTTTGTGAACTGACCTGTGTGCCTTTAGATGAGATTTACTTAATTTGGGTCCCCGGCCCCTTAACCAGGGTGGCGTAAACGGAATTCTAATCTTAATAACCCTTATCTTGCCCCAGCGCTTCGCCACACATGTAACAGGATAGCTGCAGCTCTTTTCAAGCGATGCCAACTAGAGTACTTCTCCAGTAGTCCGTCTACTGCATTCTTCGATACCTCACTTGCACTGATGTTAGTCGCATAGACCTCTTTTGTTTGTTTGATCTCTGCTCCCTCTGATAAGCTATTCAAAACAGGTTGAACAGGCCAATGCTCCTCTTCCAGTTGAAGAAAATGTGGGCCAGAAATCCATCGATCACTCCACGAGATACTTCATCCGCTGGATTAGAAGCAGAGTCGACGTATCTCCACTGACATGGTTCTGAACGTTCATGTATCTTTGAAACTCGATTAGTGATGAAAGTCTGGAAACGACAACTCTTGTTGATGTACTGAAGAACGATGGTACTATCTGTACAGAAGAAGGTCTTGTCAATTTGGATTTCCAAGTTGCGCTTGATTTGTTGGACCAACTCTGTAGCTACTACTGCTGCTAGTAACTCAAGACGTGGTATGCGCTGTACGGAAATGTATGACAAGAAAATCGCGTCAAACAATCTGCAATAAATACCTGATTCTGAACGAGCTAGTCATGAACGTGTTCTAGCACACTTTTATTAAAACCAAAATAAATAAGAGGCATATATGAGCATTTATTTTCTGACATAGTAGAGGAAGCTGAGCTTCCCTTGTATTCACAGACATCCATCCATCCATCCATCTCCAGATTGTTTTTATAGTGCACTTTTTATACTGTACTCTTGGTACAGTTTTTATTTTACCTTTTTTAGTCTTGCACTTTTCTGCAATGACAATGCAGATTTTCCACTTGTGGGACTAATAACGAAAACTTTTTCCTTCCTAGACCTTTTGTCCGCATCATAATGAACTGAAGATCAGCACGCCTACTTTTCTTGTTTTAATCTGTAATGTTAGAGAAATATATTTTGGTATATGCTTAAATATTCCTTTTTATTTATGGAGAGGTGTATTATGTTTTAGCTGCATTATTGCGACTTTCTGGTGGAGCATGCCTGCATTTTTATAAATAAATCGCATTCATTTTTATTAAAATCAGCCTTTTAATAAAAATACTGCCTTTTGTAAAGTGAAAGTACGAGCTGCGGGTTCACGTACGCCGATGAACAGCTTTATTTCAGTTATTAATTCACAATTACATTCCAGCTATTAATTCCGGCCATGGTCAAATAATGGATGCAATAATTATTCAATGCTGGACACAAACAGTATGATGATTATTATTATAAAAAGCTTGAAGCACTTTGTGTTCATATAAGAATATTTACTATAAACAAAGCTTCAGCATTGGAAACAATATTGTTTTAGGCTAACTAATTATACAAGAATTAGACCAATTCTTCGTTGTACTTGGTCTGGCTTTTAGATAAAGTCCTTCCATGCGCCATCTGGCCGATATTTAGTAAAGCACAACACATTTATTTAAACTCTCACTGTGGTCTGTGCTTATGCTTCAAACAGCAGTTCAGAGTCTTCTTTCTTTTTGGAGACTCTGAATGGAGTACTGCATCGGGCTCCAGTAGGGAATTCCATAGTTTTACTGGGGGACTTTAACGCACATGTGGGCAATGACAGAGATACTTGGAGGGGCATGATTGGGAGGAATGGCCTCCCTGGTCTGAACCCGTACAGTGTTTTGTTATTGGATTTCTGTGCTAGTCATGGATTGTCCATAACAAATACCATGTTCGAACATAGGGATGCTCATAAGTGTACTTGGTACCAGAGCACCTTAGACCGAAGGTCCTTGATCAATTTTGTGATAGTATTATCTGACCTGAGGCCATATGTTTTGGACACTCGGGTAAAGAGAGGGGCAGAGCTGTCAACTGATCACCATCTGGTGGTGAGTTAGGTCAGGTGGCAGGGGAGGCCACTGGATAGACCTGGTAAGCTCAAACGTGTAGTGCGGGTGAATTGGGAACGTCTAGGGGAAGCCCCTGTCCAAGAGGCCTTCAACTCCCACCTCCAGCTGAGCTTTTCCAGCATCCCTGTAGGAGCTAGGGATATTGAATTAGAGTCGTCAATGTTCAAAGCTTCTATTGCCGAAGTTGGAGCTGTGGTCTTAAGGTTCTGGGTGCTTCAAGGGGCGGTAATCCTCAGCGAGGTGGACACCTGTGGTTAGGGAAGCTGTCCGACTGAAAAAGGAGGAGTCCTTCAGGGATATGTTATCCCAGAGGACTCTAGAAGCAGTTGCAAGGTACCGGCGGGCTCAAAGGACAGCAGCGGTAGCAGTGGCAAAGCAGCGGGTGTGGAAGCAGCTTGGAGAATCCATGGACTTTCGCGTGGCACCAAGGTGCTTCTGGAAAACCTTCTGGCACCTCAGGAGGGGAAACGGGGAACCACCCAAGCTGTGTACAGCAAGGATAAGACACTGCTGTGTCCAGGTAGGGAGCGAGGTGTTACCCCAAGTGAAGGAGTTTAAGTATCTTGGGGTCTTGTTCATGGGTGATGGAATATTGATAATAAGAATAGTCTTCCAAATAGTGTTCGGGACTCAGACACAGTCTCAGTGTTTAAGTCTAGGCTAAAAACCTATTTATTTAGCCAAGCATTTTTATAAATCAACAAACCTGAGTGATCAAATGAGACTGAGGAAGACAGCATCTAAAACATACCAGTTCAACATAATACTCTACGTCCATGAGTCCCCCAGACTCATTTGATCACTCAGGTTTGTTGACGGTGAGGTGATTGTTTGCTTTACATCTCAGGGAGCCCTCATGTTTGTGTTTCCTTCTGGCTCTCCCTTTTAGTTATGCTGTCATAGTTAGTCCTGGAGTCCCTGCTTGCACTCTACAGTAAATATACATTCACATTAGACATTGTGACTGTGACCATACCTAATTGCAATCTCTCCTCCTCTTCTCTTCCTCCCCCTCTTTCTCTTTCCTCTCTCCCCCTGTCTCCCCCTTTCACTCTTTCTCTCTCTCTCTCTGTCGAGCTACACATGTGGTTCCTGAGCTGCCAGTGATCCAGACTCCCTCTGCCCTCCGGACCTGTCTGATCCATCCTGGTGCCCGGTTTCTGGTTGGAGGTCTCATCGCATGGATGCCCCGTGTGTCTCTTTAGGATGTGCCTGGTGTCTGGGGATGATTCTATCTACTTAGAAGATGGTTCTGGCCTCGGTGTCGTCAGCTGTTTCTCTGAGGACTTGACAATTCGATAGTTCAGGACTGGAACTTTCTACAAGTCTATCTGAGTCTCGAATAACTACTGGACTCCATTTTACATCAACTATTATAACATCAACTATTATAGCTGAACCTAACACTTAACACTGTATAAATGCAGATCATTTCGTGCTATCTGTTTCACCCAGATGAGGATGGGTTCCCTGTCGAGTCTGGTTCCTCTCAATGTTTCTTCCTATTACCATCTCAGGGAGTTTTTCCTTGCCACTGTCGCCCTCGGGCTTGCTCACCAGGGACTATCTGACCATTTTGATTCATACACATTCACATTCCATACAAACTTAAATAATTCTTTTGATTGTGTAAAGCTGTTTTGAGACAATGTCAATTGTTAAAAGCGCTATACAAATAAAACTGAATTGAATTGAATATTGGAATGTGAAGTTGGCAGGAGAATCGGAGCAGCGGGGCCAGTCACTTTACCGCACTGTTGTGACGAAAAGAGAGTCGAGCCAAATGGCAAAGCCAAAAGGCAAAGCTCTCAATCTACCGGTCGATCTTCGTTCCAACCCTCACCTATGGTCATGAGCGTTGGGTCATGACCGAAAGAACAAGATTGCGAATACAAGCGGCCGAAATGTTTTTTCTCAGAAGGGTAGAAGGCTTTTCACTTAGAGATCAGATGAGAAGCTCAGCCATCCGTGAGAAACTCAGAGTAGAGCCGCTACTTCTTTACATGGAAAGGAGTCAGTTGAGGTGGTTCTTACTAGATAGTAAGGATGTCACCAGGACGTCTCCCTAGGGAGGTGTTCTTGGCATGTCCAGCTGGTAGGAGACCACGGGGTAGACCAAGGACTAGATGGAGAGATTATATCTCCACACTGGCCTGGGAACGGCCTCGGGGCTCCCCTGTCAGAGTTAGCTGAGGTGGTTGGGGAAAGGGAGGTTTTTGGGGTTCTCTGCTGGAACTGCTACCCCCGCGGCCCAACTTTGGATAAGTGGTTGACGATGGATGGATGGATATAATTTTCACATCTTCCAAACATTTATATATACAGTGGAACCTCGGATTTCGAGTAACGCGGTTTGCAAGTGTTCCAGAAGACGAGAAGAAGATTTTTAATAAATTTTGACTTGAAAAACAACCAAGTCTTGGTTTACGAGTACCGCGGATCATCACGCATGCGCTTCTTGTTTTGACACAGAGCGTCACATGATCACAACTGAGCCAACGGTTTTTCTCTCTCTTGCGATGCGGAATTGTGGGTAATCGTCTCCTCTGCTGGGTCTAAGTGTTCATCCCTTACTGGTATAATCAACATCTGTTGGCGCGTGTACTGTTTACTATAATACTGTGAGCAAGAGTAAAATATATTTTATTTTGTGTTTGTAAACGTGTACACAGCGCGCGTGTACTGTCTTTACAGCCCCCCCCCTCACACCCCCTCCTCCTCTCGGCTTCCCACACACATACAGACGCGCACACTCTGCCCTCCACTGAAACTCTGCTCTGTCACGATTCTTTTCAAAGGTAAAGTTAAGTTTGATTTACGAGTGTTTTGGAATACGAGCCCAGTTCCGGAACGAATTATGCTCGTAATCCAAGGTTCCACTGTAAATTGAAAACATTGCTCTGAAACTGCAATATCCGGTTATACCGAATTAGATCCTTAAATGGACAGTCCTGAATTACATTGATTATGCCTGTATTACAAATCAAAGAGCATTTTTAAAGACCCCACCAATGGCTCCCAACTAACCATAAGAGCACATCACATTTCTAAATACATGTATACACATTTAAATTCATATATAAACAAGTAAACAAATCAAAGACTTTCTAAACATCATTAATTATCCCCTTTATTTTAAGGGTGCATAAATGGCATAAAAAATGCAGTCCAATAGTAGAATAAAGAAGGGACAAAAACTAAAGTGGTTCTTAAGATGACTGGACAGCCCATGTTGCTTTTTTTTTTTTTAAATGAAGAAAATATTTTATTAAGAAATGCCTCCAAAATGCTTTGAAATGTCAAGAGAATGGTCGTTTCCGTCATTTAATGTCACTGGTCATATTTTCACACCAATAAAATAAACCAGGCTTATCTGTAAAAAGGAATCTTTCTGCAATGAATGAATGATAAAGACTGCTTAATCCTTCCCCTGTTATTGTACTAATATGTTGGTTACTAGATGTGTGTGATAAATAATAAACAAAACACTTAATGAGCAAAAAGAAATAAACTAACAATCTCCTCTTTGTCAAGAGGAAATAAATGTATCTGCTACCATCTCTGGTATTCATTTTTGTGCCTGTTTTCTCTTACATTTTTCCATTACTTCACAACGTTTATTTGCTTGCTTATAAATTTTTTTCTTTATTTCTACAATGCAGCAAAATTCGGTATTTTGAGTGTAAATTCACCCAGATGTACATACACCCTTGTCCAAGTAACTATATTGAGAAATTCATACACAATCTAAGGCGTCTGGTACAGCTATTGTACTAAACATGATCTTTAAGACAATTTAACTTAAGATTCAAAGGCTGGGTATTCAGAAAGATTTAGGATTGCAAGGAGCGTCAAATTACACAATGAAAGCCCACCAAATACACAAAGCATGGCATGGATTAAAACACTACATATAAATCAGCAACAACAAAAAAAACAAACAAATCAAATAAAAATGTACAGTACTGTGTGAAAGTCTTGAAGCCTCATTTCTTCAGATAAAATTTAATTAACATGATTGAATTAAAGGAACAGGAACAGATGTTTTAATGTGACAGGTTGAAAAGTGCATTTATGTAACCTCGGCAACAACATTTCCCCTTTCAGCTGTTCAACCACTCGGCATTCAGTATCACCAGTATTGACCTTTTGCCAGACACATGACTACCATGACATCAGTCATGGCAGTGGATAGCAGATGTACCATTAACCAACATCAGGTTACTATGTATTTTCATTGATAATTTTGTTCAAGATGTTTTTTATCTGGACAATAAAAAAAAGAACATTTTTGTCAGACAGAGAAAAAGTAACTTAGCAAATGATAGCTGCTGTTTATACACTATGTGATGGTATTTGCTTTTTATTCAAAAGAGAGACAAGCATGTGAAAATAGATTAAGAAGAATATTAATTTGCAGATTTTTGATTTATCATAACGTGGTTACATCAGACTGTGTAAAATATGATTCTTCTTGGAGTTGGTGGTGCTTGCTAGTGTTAGCAAATTGAATGCTTTTGTTGCAAATGAGTCATGCTATTAAATATACTGTGCTTCATGCTTAATAAAATTATATGCAGATTATAACTAATACTGACATTTCAAGCTTTCAAAGTTAAGGGGTTGATTCCCAAATTGCGTAAAATTGAAAGCTAATGCAGTAAGTACAATGTTGTAAGTGGGTCACTAAGTACTTGTTCCACACATCAGGTACTGCTATTCAGGGGTTTGGGGATTCAGCCTAGTGTTAAAAGCTACAGTACTTAGCTCTGTAGCTTGCATTAGCTGTGAAACACAACACAGTCAAGCGGCAATTCGGAGTGACTTCGAAGTATTTACAAAGGCATCAAAGTGTGGTTTAAGAGGACAATATCAGGTGTGTTTTCTTGCTGAAATTGCTTCCGTGTCTCGGGTTGAACGTGGGTTTTGGCACTTGCATCCATTAAGTAATTTTCGTTTTGGTGTGCCAATGTTGGAGGAACCGCTGTGAACAGACATTAGGTGCAAAGCTTATACTAATCACTGACCTGATCTGCCATCATCTGCACCCATTTCTCAATGGTTTCTGCTTTAAGTTAGGTGTTTTTTTTAAATGAGTGAATGATTCATAAGTTGCTGTGTGGCATTCAAACATTCTGCTGAAACTGGCCAGGTACACAGACTGGAATGAAAATGTGAGCCAAAAACTTCCTAAACATGAGGGCCAAAAATAATTTTTTTTTTTTTTTTTTTTAGAAAGCCTGAATAACTATTCTTTAAAACTACATACAAGTACATGAAACTACAAGAAAGTCTGATTCTTTGGAAACAAAATATGAAGAAATTAGGAGTGGCTCAAGACTTGCATAGTATGGTACATGTCATAAAAAAAAACCAGTAGTCCAATTCTTTTATTGTTTTCCACAAACACATTCTCCTCTTTTCATCAATAGATACATAACACTATTCTTACATTAATTTTTAGTCCACATGCCCACTTCAAAAAGGAGATTTTCATGCCTTTAGGGATAAATCTTTAAGTCCGGTGCATGCAGGCCTCTATCGATTATAAGGCAGTGGGGTTTCCAGAGGTTTTTCAAGGTTGTAGACCAGTTCAGTTCAAGAATGCTGTTGCCACTCTTTCAGCCTGCAGCATAGGTGCTCAAGAATGAGTAGAACATGGGGAGCTTCATGCGCTGCTGATCTCGTCGACACCAAGCAATTACCGTGCCCTCACTGTTCGTTGTGTATAGGTGGTGTCCATCACATGAGAAAGTAAGACTGAAAATATACAAGTTATTAGAGTTATTTGAATTTAGTTGCTGTTAGAATAAGTCCCTTCACGCTCATAATTTATTTTACTCTACATAATTTAATCTACAGTTTACCCTTGCATAATAATCAGCATGTCAGAGCAAAAAAAAGTTTTAAACTGTGTTTACACAGGTGTACATACAGATGGTACTCAAGCGGTATTCAGACATTTGGGTTGTGCGTTTGCACGTAGTAGCGGATAAAATCAAGTGAAACATTAGTTAAACGAATTCATAATCACAGTATTAGGATTATGATTATGGAGTATTAGGATTATGAATCTTATTAGGATCGGATTTAAGCAAAGTAAACGTTAACACAGGAGCCTTTAGATTTTATCATGTGTAATTAGAACAGCTACGCATGTAAACTTTGGTTTACAATTGTTTTGGAATATGAGCCTGCTTCCGGAACTAATTCTGCTCGTATTCCAAGGTTCCACTGTACTTGCTGATTAAACACTGCATTTTTTAAAAGTGAAAGTGCGTGCGATGTGAGCAGCTTTATTTCAGCCATTCCAAACTTTCGTGGTCAAATAATTATTCAATGCTGGAGCACGATGATAATAATAATAATCAAAAGAATAATAATCATGTTCTTTTGCTGTTTGTGTTCAGCATTGAATGATTATTTGAAACTGAAGCGCCTCGTGTAGATTCATGTACAGTCGTTTTATCATACAAAGACTATCACGTTGTGCTCGGACCACTGAGCTTTTGCGGATTCCAAAATTGAAATTTTTACTGTTTTTTAGTCACTGGAATGGAAGAGATAGAATGTTTCCTTATCACAACATGCTTTGTATTGTTTTTAATCGCTCGATACACAATACATGATTTAATCGCTCGATACATGATTTAACAATTTAATTTGGTTTATTTATTTATTTTTAAATAAAATCTAAAATGAACACATTGTAGAGTGATTAAAAACAGTGTAGAGTGATTAATATCCAATCCATGTTATGATAAGAAAAATCTTATTCCAGGGATTAAAAATGGTAACAATGTCAATTTTAGAATGTAGAATCCAGAAGATTTTAAATTTACACAAATTTAAGAAGAGGCCTGAAGCAAGATCCAAGATCCTCCCCACTTTGCTGAAACCATGCAAAGTGGGGAGGGGTACATTTTAGTTTCTCCAAGTGTATAGGTGAGAACAGCTGATTCACACCTGGGGAGGGGTGAATTATTTGCATTTGAATGTGTTTGACATTGCAAAGCACACACAGTAACACTGCAAGAACAACAACCTAAAGTAAATAGGAATAAGAGCCCTGATTATACTGCATAAATATTATTTTGTACAACAAAATTCCTTCGCACTCTCAAAAACTTTATGCGTGTGGTTGAGTGCTGATTAGACTATGGATGAAATTAAAGATGAGAATTATAATGCCGGATCAAACTTTTTAAAATATTATTGATCAAATAATTATATTGATTCATTTTTTTTCATAATAACAATAAACCGATGCAAACAGAAGCTATATAACAGTTAATTCTTTGTACAAAGAAAATTGTTAGCTAGTGAACTTAATTAGCTAGTCTAAATAATAAAAATGTTTTTACAAGCCCTTGAGCTGTTGTTTGTGCCGTTTTCTTTAATAATAACAATAGACAGATATAGAAACAGTCTGTCTAAACAAAATTAATTGCAGCCATTTTGCAAAATGTCCCTTTGCTCCACCTGGCGGTCATTTCACAAATTACTTTGAATTGCGACTGATTTATTTTGGCTGTTGCCGTTTGGCCGCGATAGATGTCTATTAATGCGTGGCAGTAATAGACATTCTCCTTGAGTAACCACTGTAGTACTGTGCAAAAGTATTTGTCACCCTGTGTTATGTAGTACAGTAAGTAAGTACTGTGTAAGTAGTGTGCTTGATTTATTATACAGTGGAACCTCAGATAGCGAGTAACGTGGTTTGCGAGTGTTCCACATGATGGGCAAAGATTTTTAATACATTTTCACTTGAAAAACGAGTCGTTGGTTTACGAGTTCTTGTTTTGACGCAGAGCGACACGTGATCACAATTGAGCAAATGGTTTTTCTCTCTCTTGCGCTGCAGAATTGTGGGTAATCGTCTCCCCTGCTGGGTCTTAGTGCTTGTCCCTTACTGGTATAATCAACATCCATGTACTGTTTACTATAACACTGAGCACGTGTGTGCGCATAAAACATTTTATTTTGTATTTGTAAATGTGTGTACTGTACAGTGCGCGTGTACTGTTTCTTATAACACACGCATGTGCGCGCATATAAAGCAAAAGCAAATGTCAATAGAGGGTAAAGATCCATTTTTTCTCTCCCTCTCTGTAGTTAGTCGTTGTGTGTGTGCGCGGTCGTAATTTGACGCCGTGCTCCTTCACACACACACACGCACACAGAGCACCTGCACGCATAAACGGAAACACTTATATGTCTGGATTTATTTTTACTTTTTTTAAAAGGTAAAGTGTAGGTTAATTTGTTTCATTTTTACATTATATTTATCAATTATTTTTATGTATTTATTTTTTTGGGCTGTGGAATGAATAATTTGAGTTTTCATTATTTCTTCTCGGAAAATTTAATTTGGTTTATGAGTGTTTTTGGAATACGAGCCTGCTTCCGGAACAAATTACACTTGTAATCCAAGGTTCCACTGTATTTAATTTTGATTTAGTTTTATTTTAAATATCAGTATACCTACCACCTACAAAAATGTTTTTCCAATAGCCTAAGGGCTAATAAAATTAAGTTAAATATAAATGCTCAGCTTTTTTATTTTATATTTTTGGCCCTGTATAGCAATCACTTTCAACAAGTGGGCCTCGAGCCAGTGGCAGGCCTCAGACTGCCATCTAAGGGGCCAAGAAGTCATGGGTACTGTTACGTTTGAATATCAAAATGATGATAGACACAAAATCAAGTAGGGAGAAACATGTTTTGCCACTATCTAGCTATATTCATGTAAAAGACTTGTTAATTTTGTTATTTATGCTCGCTAAAAGAGACAAGTCTTTGAAGTGAAAATGTGATGTGGGAGACAACCCTGAGCCAGTAAAAGCTCCAAGCCATGTAATTTGGACTATGGTAATAATTCCTTAATATGACCCTGAATACATTAATTTTGGATTCATAATTTCAGGCATTGACACTAGGTCAATAGCACAGAATATTGAATGTGGTGCAATGTCTGTCAAAAGAGGGACTAAAACCATCAACGCTCCAGAGACACTTAAACAAAGCACACACAATGTGCTAGTGAATAGGGAAAAGATAAAGTCATCACACAATATCAACTCAGTGAAAGTTTTGCTTGTTGCAAAAGCCCAATCTCAAAGGAACTTGTTTTTCCCTAATACTGTAGATATGTGCCGGGAGTTACTGGAGAAACTGCTGCAATCAAAATTCTGTGCTGACCACTCTCCAATGACACCTTGAACAGAAGCATTGCTCACACGAGCGATAACAATAAATGTAACTTAATAGGAAAGTTGTTGTTGGTCTTTCGGCTGCTCCCGACAAGGGGTCGCCACAGCGGAATATCCAGTCCGCACTACAACTTGGCACAGGTTTTACGCCGGATGCCCTTCCTGACGCAACCCTCCCATTTTATCCGGGCTTGGGACCGGCACTGTATCCAGTGGCTGGGGTGTGGGCACTGGCTGGAATCGAACCCGGGCCTTCTGCATGGCAGGCGAAACATCTACCACTGAGCCACCAATGCCCTTAACTTAACTTAATAGGAAAGGAATAAAGGAAAAGGAAACACCTACTTTGCCGTACAACTGGACAATTCAACTGATGTTAGGAATGCTGCCTTATTGTTAGAGTTTTTGTTAGATACTCCATGGACAGAAATTTTGAAAGATATTTATTTATTTTATTTCTTTTGCAAAGAGTTTCCCATAATAATAATAGGAGAATAATTGCAGATAATGTTATGCGTTGCCTTGATGGTAACTTCGCTTAAAAAGGGCTTGATTAGAAATACTGTAAAGGTGTTGTTGCATCAGTGACAGAGATACATTATGGTGTTGTCAAACAGATTAAAGACAGGGAGGTGCCTGACTGTTCATAGGAACCTAAGGAAAGGCTAGCGCCAAATCAGATGTGAACAGTATCAAGAAAATGCACTAAATTCAAGGTCTTTTGATCCTGTATATGAAATCTAGATGCAGATCGTTTGCAGCTTTTGTACCTCTGGTTGTAAAGTATGGTGGCGTTCAAATGTGTGTTAAGGATGTGTGCTTAATCTCCTCTTTTCAACTAATAGAACAAGTTATTCATATTCCTTTATTCATATTCCTGGAAGAGCAGCACTCCTCTCTGGCTGAGCATTATACTGATGGTAACATTGTGTTAAACTGCCTTACTTATCAGATATGCAAGGCAGAAACAAGTTTTTTTGGGGTTCAGAATCCTTTCGAACAGGAGAGTCATGGGGAGACGATTTAATACATTTTCACTCCTAAGTGAAAGCTTAGGAGCCTGTGATGTGATAACCCAGTGATAAAACACAGCATTTGACTCGTAACAAGGAAACCTTTGGACTTTTGCCCTTATGTCTCGGAGCCTTCTTCAGAAGACATGGCTCTGTCCACTGTCTTGGAAAATTAATTTATGGAACTGATGGAACAGTTGACAGTGCTGGATCATTCTGGATACAGTCTGCCAGTCTATGTCAAAAAGGACAATCAAATTGTGAGCCAGGACTTTCCACTGTGTCGGTCACAAAATCAAAAGCAAGGATGACTGCACTTTAAGTGCTACTCTGCGTGTTAACACATCAGAAGTGTTAACACATTCAAGTGTCTCACTAACTGTAAGTGGAATATTTATTTTAGTTATTTTTGATGACAGTGGCAAAACATGTTACAGCCTAATTCTTTCGTTTTAGGTTTATGTAATTTTTTCTTTATTTATTTGAAAATGTGGTCCTCAGACTTTAACAATTAGAAGTAGGCCTTAAGTTACAAAAGGTTTAAAAACCTTGCCATATACAGTAGCATTATACACAAATAGGTCAATAATGCACAAAATCATGCAGTTAAAAATATTGGGAGCCAACATACAAGGTAAGTTGTTGTAAAATACATTACAGTGTAATAGCATGAAAACGTCTGCCACCTCTAAGTTAGACTACAGAATTAAACAACTTTTAACATATTAATAGCTGACATGAAAAACAGCATTTTCTAACATGCCTTTCATTGTACCTTATTATAGGCTTGTTGGATTTAGGAAAGGTTATTTCTCTCACTGGTTTCAGGTCCCATGTGCTCCACAGCCTTAGTATGTATGCATGAGGAAAAAAGAAAGCACAACGAATTTTAAATAGAAGGGACAAATAAAGATAATATGCTAATATGGCATCTCACTGTAACCTACAGTAATAGAGATGGCTAAAATAGCATCTAACTATGTATTGAAGAAAAAATAATATACCGTATACTTGTGTATACTCATTTACACAAGAACTGTACAGGGTAATACTTTATGTGATGAGTGAATGATAATACTACTACTAGTATACTGTAACACCTGGAACCCTCCAAAATTATTATTATTAGTAGTAATAATAATAATTTTGGAGGTTTCCAGGTGTTACAATATTGAGTTTATTTGTATTTTGTACTTTCTTTTCTGTCTCTGTGTCCCTTAATGTTTCAGGACACGTCCACTGCAGTTGGTTCCTGCAATCTGTTGATTGCTCACCTGCGCTACCCTTATTGATCTCGCCCTTCTGCCTGATGATTGGTTAACTAGGAGACCCATAGGCCTACTTAGGCCTTTCAAGCTGTAAAACAGTACCTTTGGCTGTTGTTTAAACTCTTTTGTGCCCCTTGAAAAAAGTATTTATTTACTTTTTTATATTTAGGAATTTTCTCATGCATTGTCTGCATGCATTAATGCATAAAATAACCTTGATGAAGTATAGCCCAGCCTATTACAACGTTTGGGTCTGCGTACTGAAATGAGCAAAGAAATAATAAGCTAATAAAAAAAAGCTTGCTTAAAACAATGGCAACATGTTTGACGAACCACTGCACTTACAGTAGTTCAAGCTTACATAACATTTTTAATCCAAACAAAGTGTCAGGAACAATCAGAAATATAATCCAACAAACATGTATTTTGCAGTGAAATTCAATGCAATTTGTTTTTTATGTATAGCCTCTCACCTGACGACTCCATTATGTAGGCCTCCAGCAATTACATTAACTGAGACCCCCTCTGGCTGATTAGAGAAGGCAACAGAGCAGATGTTCTCTCGGCAGTGGACATGACCAATCAGATCACCATTTACTGTCCACATTCGTAAGTCACTTCCTCCACCAACTACACATAAGACAAATGCAAAAATTCTCATTTATATATAAAAATACATATACATACATACAGTACATACGTACAGTACGTACAGTAAGTACACACACACCATAACATTATGAAGCGCTGTGTGTTCAAACACCTTTCTATGGGAACAAGCATTGATGCAAAATATTTTATAAATTTTTGACAAACATGACCTATTTCCCTATAGTTTTAATCATCTTTTAATTCCTTTTAAGTAAATATTTTATCCTATTTTTATAGCATTACGCATGATTGCATTATGCACGAAGACTCTTAAGTATTTGCTTATTTAAATATGTATTTCCCACCAGGCAGTATTTGTACAAGAAGAGATGAATTTCTTTCAGCTTTAATATCCTGATCAGGATAATGGTGGATCCAGAGATCATCCCTGAAACACTTGACATGAAGTAAAAAAGAAAAAAACTCTGGAAAGGATAGACCATCACAGGACACTATTGCCTCTTTTCCACTGCATAGAACGGCACGACACGGTTCAGTTCAACTCACTTCAGTTCGGCGCAGTTTGGCTCGGTTTGGCCCGCTACTGCCGTGACGTCATCGTAAACGCGCCACAAACAAACACACAACAATGGAGCATATCGACGGCATGGTGTTCTTCATTCTTGGCATGTGGATGTTTTTAACAGCGAGACGAAGGAGTTTGTTTCAAAAGAGGCCGACGGTTAATACAAAAAGGTGCGTGCAATCCTTCTCTGGCTGTTTCTAAATATATCGGTTCTGTTGTGTCTCGTGTCGCAAGTTCGGTGACGCAGTAATGACGATTTTCTCGGGCTAATCAGTGACTTGCGTGTTTACACGTCACGTTTTGGTAACGGTTCGGCGCGCTTGGAACCTCGGCTGAGGTGGTACTAAAAAAAGGACCAGGTACTATGTACTGTTCCCAGTGGAAAACCCCCCAAAAGTGAGTAGAACTGAACCGTGTCGTACTATGCAGTGGAAAAGCGCCATATGCATGCCCTCAAACAAAAAAACGCACACAAACAAATTCACAAACTCAGTCACATATGTGGAAAGTATGGGCACGCTTTAAGCATGTTTTAGAGCGACTGGGACCTTGCTTAGGCAACAACTGATCACGATACACGTGATAATATTATGTCATCTAAAACAACACTTAGTGCTTAGTAACTGCTTCCAAGTCATTTCTAAATGCTGTGTCGTTTCTAACCATCTGTGTTATGTTTCACGCTACAACACGAACCATCTTCTAACACAACGATGAATCCTAAATCCCTCTCTTTGGGACAAGTTCACTACTTGGTGTGTTTAACAAGGGATACAATATCCTACAGTACATAATTCCATTTTATGCTATTTGGGATTCAACCACATAACATTTAGTTAGCTATTAATTAGAAAGCTTAAAATATCAGTGTTACTTAATGTTACCTGCATATAATTTTATGAAGCATAAAGGACAGCATATTCCATATCATTATCTCATGCAAGAAATGCACAGAATGAGCTAATCCTAACACTAGCAAATGCCAAAATATCCAGGAGGAATCACATATTCCTCACATTAAGGATTAACATCATAATCACATTACGACAACAAAGCAAACTTCTGCAAACCAATGTACTTTTTTTTTAATCTGTTCGTCTTTTGAAAGAGTACACCACATCATACTCCATGTGAAAATCAGCACAAGTTATCAATTGCCAGATCTTTTATCTGTGTGACAAAGCAATGGGTAAACCAGTGGCTAAGGTTGGATAGGTCATCCATTCAACTTTCTCATCCATGTCTTTATGGCCCTTGCTTTGTATACTGGTGCGCAGTCTTCTTGGAACAAGAAGGGCCATCCCCAAGCTGTTCCCACAAAGTTGGGAGCAGGAAATTTACATAACCATAGGATAATGTCTTTTAACATGGTTGTTTAAGAAGTGAGAACCTGCTCACTGCATATACAGTATTAGGGTAAAATAACTTGTTGCCAGATGAAACATATTAATCCTTGCAACGGAAGTGGAAGGCTCGTAACTATTTGCTTGTTGTTAGATTGTGCTTTATTTCTCTAATTGGTGGAAATACATTTGATAATCAAGCGGAATGTCTATGCAGCCAAACGGCAACAGCCAAAATAAATCAGTCGCAATTCAAAGTAATTTGTACTCTTTATACACCTACGACTGCGTGGCCACTACCAACTCCACCACCATCATCAAGTTTGCTGACGACACTGTCATGGTCGGCCTGATCACGAACAACAGCCTACCTGGAGGAGATTGGATCTGGAGAACTGGTGCCAGAGGAACAATCTCCTCCTGAACGTCAGTAAGACAAAGGAGCTGATAGTGGACTTTAGTACAAAGCAGGAGAGAAACTACCAGATCACCGTCATCAACAGGAGCCCAGTGGAGAGAGTGGACAGCTTCAGATACCTCGGTGTTCACATCACGCAGGACCTGGCATGGTCCTGTCACATCAACACCGTGGTGAAAAAGGCCCGGCAGTGTCTGTACCACCTTAGACGTTTGAGAGACTTCAGACTGCCCTTCAAGGTGCTCAGGAATTTCTACTCCTGTACCATAGAGAGCATCCTGACGGGAAACATCACGACCTGGTTTGGGAACAGCACCATGCAGGACAGACGAGCTCTACAGAGGGTGGTGCGTTCAGCTGAGCGCATCATCCGCACCGAGCTCCCTGACCTAAACTTGATCTACACCAAGCGGTGCTGGACCAAAGCCAGGAAGATTGTGAAGGACCTCAGCCATCCCAACAATGGACTGTTCTCTCTGTTGCGGTCAGGAAAGCGCTTCCGCTCCCTGAAGGCCAACACAGAGAGAATGAGGAGGGGCTTCTTCACGCAGGCGATAAGGTCTTTCAACCATACCACATTCACACCACAAACACAGAACTAATACAACCTGTTAACGTCAATGGACACTATGGACACTTTCATGCGCATCTACACTTACATCGGAACTCACATGTTTATGTTTACATTCTGGACCTTTGCACAAAGACACTTTAATAAGGCACCTTAATAAGACACTTTTTCTATGCATACTTGCACACCATACTTCCTCTACCAAATTTCAATTTAAAAAAAGAAAATTTCTATTGTACATTATAATTACATTTTTATTTCTATTTTATGTACAGTATACAGGATTGTGTAGTTTCACGAGAGGAGGGGGGGCGGGCTTGGTAGAGCACAGTCCTTGGGACACATAACCAACCAGGTCCTTTTTATAAAGGCACAGCTGTTTTTTGTTAATCAGCCTTAAACCCCCTTACGTCCTTAGCCCATACCTTCCATGGGCGACCTCCAGGACAGCCTCCGTAGCTATGATATAAGTGTTAATGAGACATCCTATGTCATGCCACTTATAGTTGATACACCTTTGTGCTTTTGGCTGGAGTATCTTTCCATTCGCCATGACGAACATCTGCATCTGGGGGGACCAAGCGGTGTCTACAGTAGCTTGTTCCCTGAGCTGTCGCCAGAGGGTCTCCTGCATGAGAGTGTAAGTATCCAGCACTGTCTTCACCTCCTTTCCCTGTGCTGACACCGGTACCAGAAGAAGAAACAGGTGAGTGATGGAGAGTCCAGTCCGTTCGACTGCTTTCTTGCTCATATTCTCCTTGCTGCTCTGTGACCCCACCTTCTGCCAGTAATCCTTCGCTCCCGTACAGTCCTTCTCCACCATTGATCCCATTTTCACCAGCTGTTCCACTGTGTTTACCATGTCTCTGAGACAGCCAGCGACTATGGGGTTAACGTTGTTAAGGATGCGGCTGACCAGCTCGTCTTCCGATAGGTCAGGTTTCCACTACAGACAGAGGGAACTGTAGTCATAGGCAAAGTCTCTCAGGCGTTGCCCTGGCTGTTGTACCAGCAACCGTAATTTATCCTCTACTTCAGTAAGGTAGTCTTCTGGAAGAAATGCAGCCATGAACGCCTCTATAAACGACTCGTTTATAAATCATTGCCCAATTGCACAGCCTTAAGAGCGTGGATATCATGAATGCTGGGCCTTTTTTTTTTTGAGAATCTTCTGCACCTACTGGTAACTTGTTTGCAATGTAGCAAGAAAAAATATACTAAAAACCTGGATCATTCTGGTTAGTCACATTGTACTGCTATCATTTTGAATACTGTATTTTATGCTTACCTTATATTTTTAACTGTTTCTAAATCAAATTTTAAGTAGTTTTAAAAGCATCATTACAAAATGTTTTTATTTTTATCTTTATTTTAAATCAAATTTAAATAATAAAAAATTTTTAGTTCTATTATTTTCTATTTCTTTTTATAATTATTTTCTTCTCTTTTATGTAAAGTACTTTGAATTACCATTGTGTATGAAATGTGCTATACAAATAAACTTACCTTGCACGTCCCTGTCCATTTCATGGTCCCAAAAACAACCCCCCCCCCCAAAAAAAAAAAAAAAAAAAAAAAAAAAAAAAAATATATATATATATATATATTATTAATTTGTATCAACTGAAGCTACGAAAATTGAGATATCTTTCTCTTTGTGTCGGTATTTCGGAGCAGTCGTCGCCTCAAGTTGTATGGCCCTCCATTGTGTTGGAGGTCTAGAGAGCTGATTGGCCAAGTTCTCTCAGAGGGGAGGGATGAGAGGTACTTGGTGATCCCACATTAATCAGGGACGTCTCTGAGCTCGCGCAAGCGGAAGGAGCAGATAGTGCTGTCCTCCAAGTGTGTTACATCGCCCAACGGTGCGTGAGCGAAAAGATGTGGTTGGCTGGTGTCACATGGTTCAGGGGAAACTGTCCTCCCGACTGAGTGGTAGTAGTACCCTTAATATGTGAGAGCCCCCTAGCGACGGCGAGGAATTAGACACGACTAAATTAGGAAGAAAATCGGGGGAAAATCCCCCCTCCCCCCAAAAAAAAAAGAAATAAAATAAAACAGTTGTGGAATTTGCAGTAACTCACCTGAGTCACATACAGTGGCAATGTCTCCTGTAGTCTCGCTTGCTGACACAGCATTCACAGGGCTTTTATGGCCAGTAAGACTCTGCACATAGCATAGGCTAACAAAGCAAAATGGTAATTACTTAATACCCAGTAATAATGGTAGTGTTAAAAACTTTTTTAAAAAAAGACACCCTTTTCCAATTATATATTTTTATGCATCAGAACATAAATAACAATTTTGGGGAAGCACCGCAGGACAGCAAAAACACATTTCTGTGTTTCAATATGTAGATTTCTATATGTAATCATGTGTAGCAGACCAACATTCAGAAACCAGATGGGAAAATAGAAGAACATTTTAATATTTAGACAAATGCAAAAACTCCTTTTTCTGTAGAATCGGAAATTCTTTAGTGTAATTGCTTCAATTCAGTGATGTTTAAGGGGATTTCTATACAAATCTCTCCTAAGATTCCACTAATAGCATCTTAATAGGTTTAAGGTCAGAAGTCAATTTGCAAGTCCTGTGGCTGCAAACAAGCACAAATCAGGACCATTGGCCCAAAAACATAGAATAAACATAATAATCCCACAAATTTAATACATTATCCACATGTAATATTCCATGTGTGGGAAATTATTAAAATTTTGAAAGATTTTCACCATCCCACAAACATAAGAAATACCTGCAAAATGTAATAGCAACTGCTGGTAAATGGAAATGCATTACGTTTGTGGGAATATTACATTAAAAGTTGTGTATCTGTATTAGGTTTGTGGTTAATTAGGTTTTTGGGCTGTTATTATTTTGGCAAGTTCTACATCCATCCACACAACAGCTTTTATGAGGTGTTTTTCTGTACATTTTATTCTATTTTTATGTCCCTTTCAGAGACTTGTAGTGTATATTTTACTTTACTGTTAGATTTATTAGTATTCTAAAGTATATCTATACACAGGGGTTGGACAATGAAACTGAAACACTGGCCAATTTAGTGTTGGAGATTTCATGGCTACGTAAATCTGACCAACCTGGTGGTCAATCTTCACTGATTGCACATTACACCAGTAAGAGCAGAGTGTGAAGGTTTAATTACCATATTAATAGCACAGTTTTGCTTAAAATATTGCAATGCACACAACATTATGGGTGACATAGAGTTCAAAAGAGAATTGTTGGTGCGCGTCTCACTGGCGCATCTGTGACCAAGACAGCAAGTCTTTGTGATCAAGAGCCACAGTATCTAGGGTATCTGTCAGCATACCACCAAGAAGGACGAACCACATCCAACAGGCGTAACCGTGGATGCAAGAGCAAGCTGTGCTAACCCGGATTGCATCCAAAAAACATAAAACCACAGCTGAATTAAACTCATTGCAGAATTAAATGTGCACCTCAACTCTCCTGTTTCCACCAAAACTGTTCGTTGGGAGCTCCACAGAGTCAATGTACATGGCCAGGCTGCTATAGCCAAACCTTTGCCAAACATTGATTTCAATGGGGCCAGCAGCGAAAATCTTGAGCTATGGACAATATGAAGCACTTATCATGGCATTCCCTAGGCTCAACACTTGTACTAGATGGGCGCATCACTGCCAAAGACTACCGAAACATTCTGGAGGCCCATGTGCACCCAATGGTTCAAGCATTGTATCCTGAAGGTGGTGCCATGTATCAGGATGTTAATGCACCAATACACTCAGTGACAAGACTGGTGACAGAGTGGTACAATCTAAATAACATCAGGACTGAACTGAAAAACACACACATATACAAACACTCTACAACCATCTCACAATTTGTTTATACCGACCTACCTGATGATCTTTTTTTGCACTATATTGCACAATATATATCTTATTGCTATCTTTTGCACAAAATATTTTTAAATAATTGCTGCTACTCAGGAATGTCAAATGTTTACTGTTTCTCCTCCACCTCAACTCAGACCTCATTACTACAAAAGTACTAAAACATGTTACGTTGTTGTGTTTGTCACTCTGTAGCTCTTTGTTTGCACATTTGCACATGCACTTTGTCTGTTGTCTCTTTTTTTGTGTAGAAGTAGTTTTAGGTTAACTTAAAAATAGAAAAATGTAAATCTGTCATATCTGAGCTAGTCAGCTGATTAGGTCTCTCAGTTACAGTAGCTAGCTGGTTTCTGTAGAGTGTTGTTATTTTACATTGTTGCTACTGTATGTAGCACCTTGGTCCTGGAGAAACGTTGTTTCGTTTCACTGTGTACTGGACTGCATATGGTTGGAATGACAATAAAAGCCTACTTGACTTGACTTGATGAAAGTAAAGTTGAACATCTCCCATGGCCTGCACAGTCACCAGATCTAAATATTATTGAGCCAAATTGGGGTGTCTTGGAGGAACGAGTCAGGAAACGTTTTCGTCCACCAGCCTCACGTAGTGGCCTGGCCACTATTCTTCAAGAAGAATGGCTCAAAATCCCTCTGACCACTGCGCAGGACTTGTATCTGTCATTCCCAAGACGAATTGATGCTGTATTGGCCGCAAAAGGAGGTCCTACACCATACTAGTGAATTAATGTGGTCTAAAAGCAGGCGTTTCAGTTTAAATGTCCAACCTCATATACACTTTTTTTAATGAATGAAAATATGTACATTTAAAATCACCAATGTCCTTTGGAAAAGAAAAAAACAACAACAACCAGAGCCCCATGATTCCCCTTGGTTCTCAATCGTATTGGGAGGACAGGTCAGCTCTTTGACCGCTGGTCCTCATGCATTGCTTTGGTCTACATAGGCCATTAAAATGATTATCACCAAGATTTTATAGACTTAATCTTAAAACATCATCGATCTGAATAAGATGAAAAAGACTCATCTAACTTTAGTGCCTCTAATATGGGCAACTGGGCTCCTTGATGTGGTTAACATTACTGGTTTGGAGGAAAGAAGTGCTGCTGACTATTATGATTAATAATTATATAAATAATTAATAAATAATTAAGCACTATGCTTGACCACAGACCACACATACTCTCTCTCTCACATACACACACACACAAACCGATTAAGATCCCAAATGATGCATGTTCCATCTTGGCTGGCGCTGATCATTATGCTGTATGGTTTGCAGACAAAAAGATCTGTGACCTCATCTGTGTGTCCATACAAGTGAACCTGAGACTCAACTTCCATCTCTGAGGCCTAGAACAGAAAAAATATAAGACAGAGATAAGCTGGTAAAAAAAACAAGGAATTAAATGGCAGTGCAACACATTGACTTGTCTGATTTACTCTGAGCTACAGAAAATGTGTTTCTAGTGCAACAGAGAAATAACAAAAGAGACCACTCCAAACAAGGTTGATGCGTGTGTGGGATATAATGACTAAATGAGGGAAGCAAGAAGGTAGTGTTGAAAGATTGGGCGGGTTCCTACCTAGTTGTAATTTTTTATAGGTTTTCATGCAGTCATTAATTTTAGTGTTTGAATTTTAAAGTTTATTAAAAATCATAAGCTTATTTATAAGCAAATTTGAAAATAAACCTAGTAAGAGTACCACTATTTCCCCAAATTAATCATGATGTTGAAGGACAGACATACCCACTTCGATGTCACTGAACAGCCGTAATCATCTTGTTTTTTTAGCAAGTGTATATACGAGGTGGTATAAAAAATTTGAGAGACTAGTTTTGTAACATGCCAACAGATGACAAAACAAGGCTGACTACACAGTCACAGGGAGCACCAACCTTCAGAAGTCAGTGTGCGAAAATATGTCGTTCTGTGTACATCGGTAGCTATTCTAACCATGTTCATTAACACGTCCACAATTTCATCATGGACAGCAAGTTGGAGCAAAGAACGAATGTGAAATTCTGTGTGAAACTGGGCAAATCTGCCATGGAGATGTTAGACATGAGTCGTTCAAAGTGGCACGCACGCTTCTGTGGAAGAACATAATTGGAAGGCGACAACAGATCAGTAGGACCTTCCACAAGTTCAAAAGTTCCCCCTGAAAAAATGTCGAAATTATTTGGCAACTTGTGTGTGATGATCATGTTGTGAACAATCCACAACATTGCTGCCATTGTCAGTTTGTCATATGGAACAATCCAGGCAATCCTCATGTGTGATTTGTACATGCGCCATGTTGATACCAAGGCCGTCCCCTGGCTGCTGACCCAGCAGTAGAAGGATCATCACGTTGAAGTCTGCCAAGAAATCAGTGTGCCATGATGACCAGTCCTTCATGTCGAGGATCAATACTGGTGACTAAACTTGAATGTATGGGTTCAACCCCAGGTTTTTTCCAACATTTGCAGCATTGTGCATCAAGAATTCGATCCAGGGGGCCAGACTGTCAATAGCAAATTCTACTGCCAAGTTTTAAGGCATGATGGACGATGTATGACAAAAGCAACCAAATCTGTGGAGTGCGAATCTCAAAACTTTTTAAGAACCCCTCATAGAAAAGTGTGGGGAAGTGCACCTTAAGCTGTAGATACTGTAATGCCTTCTTAAACAGTTGACAGTAAGGCTCACTGCAAATTCTGTGAAGGACCATGCTACTGTAAAAAACAGAAGCACAAGATGACATGCCTGTCCAGGTTAAAGGCATTTCCAGTACTGAGAGTGAGTAAAGCTAGCACAGACACCTACTCTATGATGACTGGAAGTGCCATGAGCTCTAAACAACAACATACACTGCTTGCCACACGTCAAACAAGGATGATTTATCAGATATACCAAATGGATGGGACCAGAGACTTCTAAATATACAACACCAGATGTACAGAAGTCGTTCCCGGTGCACAGATCCTGTAAGAACTGTGGATGCCATCAGCTTTTTTCAAGATAACATGCTGAATATAGCCAATTCGGTTTGCATAGCAAGAGACAGAACAAGCATCATGGTAGGTAGACATTCTGTATACATACGGCTCAAGCACAAACAGCCTAATTGACAGTTAATTATTTGTATATGCCATTCCTAGACATTGTAACTCATAGAGCAAATTGAAATTGCTTTCTCTAGGTAGATGCACTCACTTTAAATTTCAGGGTGGCAGCAAACTCTAAACACTGGTAAGCAGTGTGGCATTTGAGTGACATGTACAAAGATAGGACCTAAAGACTTTACCTGAATTTTCTCCATCCTTTACTGATGGAGATAAAACTGTCAAAAAGTGTTTTCAGGGGATTCAGGAAATAGTCTAGCAGTTTTCCGTGAGCTCAACTAGCTTACAGCAATGAGACATGCACTACCAGTCAAAAGTTTGGACAAACCTTCTTAGTTGTATTATTTTCAGCATTGAACAATATAATACTGAAGACAAGTATGAAAGAACATAAACAAAAAAGGGTTCAACAATTTGTTTTATATCTTAGAAATCCATCAAATGCTTGGATGAAACTGGCTCTCATGAGAACCATCCCAGGAAA
Organism: Channallabes apus; assembly: GCA_030522415.1. Lineage (NCBI taxonomy): Eukaryota > Metazoa > Chordata > Actinopteri > Siluriformes > Clariidae > Channallabes > Channallabes apus. The sequence continues at coordinate 33,813,418 of CM060118.1, forward strand.
GGAAGACCAAGAGCTACCTCTGCTGAAGGGAATAAGTTTATTATAATGACTAGCCACAAAAACACAACATCCACTGTTCTTTGTGGTTGAACTGCAGCGAAGAAACCATTATTACTATAATATTACTATTACTACTATTATTTTATTTTCAAATTTAAAGATGCCCGTGCGTGTGCAAAAAGACGAAGTACAACAAAGAATACAAAAGTGTATAATCTTTAATAAAGTTAGCCCGTCAATATTGTTTCCATTGCTGAAGCAAAAATGATTTTGTTTTAGTCTATACGCTGAATACAACGCGACAGCACGCTCCGAGGTGACACCCACAGAACCCAGTTACTATAATCCCTCCTCTTCTCACCTTTCATTCACGATAGGTGTGAAGTTATCAAACTGGTTTCGCTGATGGGGGGATTCGCAGAATTATAACCATTAAATCCATTACATTTTCTATTATTTTTGGGCAGGGTTCTATTGTTTTTTCAGCAGTGTATACAATGAAATATGTATACATGAGATCTAATTAAATTTAACCACAAACTTATGCTTTGCAACAAAACTGTTGCAAGTACAGTTATTTATTTCCATTGTTTATGTTAATGTTGGCTATAGCCAATATATTTATAGTATACTGTAAATAGCCAGTGTAATTTACATATGTGTAGATAGTTTAAAAGACATTTTCCATTTGCTATAACTCTGTTACATGACAAATAATAATAAAACGTGTGGTGTGTACAAAATGTGAAATTTTGCCATGCTTTATTTGGGGGGGAGGGGGGGGGCTTTGGGCGCCGGGAGGGAGTCTAGCCCAGGGTGCAATTCAGTGTAGAACCGCCACTGCCTAGACCTTTTGTCCGCATCACAATGAACTGAACACGTCTACTACGTCTTCTTGTTTCGTTAAATATTCATTTTTATTTATGGACAGGTGTATTATGTTTGATCTGCATTTTTGCAAGAGGCAATGACCGTCTGGTGGAACATGTCTGCATTTTATCAATAAATTGCACGCTTTTATCAGCCTTTTGATAAAAACGCAGCCTTTTGATAAAAACGCAGCCTTTTGTAAAGTGCAAGTACGAGCCGCGGGTTCGCGCACACCGATGAACAGCTTCATTTCAGTCATAAATTCACAATCACGTTCCAGCTATTCAAGTGACCATTTGCCATATACTGTCTGCTATATTCTATATTTAATAAAACTGTATTGAAACAAAATTGTGTATTTTCCTTATTTAATATGGCGTCCGGAACGTGTTTTCCATATACATAAAATGTATGGACAAACAGTGAAACCTAAGCACAAACAGAAAGGACGAATAAAGGAATGTACGAAACATTAACAACGTTACCGTGTTCAAATGAATAAAGAGTTACTGCATTATGTTTCAAGACATCTTTAATTAAAAAAATTTTCTCCTAATACAGTGACAAATAAATAACTGAAAAGTTACAAATAAATAACTGAAAAGTGGGGTGTCAATACTTTGTAGAACCATCTTTTGCTGCAATTACAGCTGCCAGTCTTTTAGGGTATGTCTCTACCAGCTTTGCACATCTAGAGACTGAAATCCTTTTGCAGACTCCAAGAGGTTTTCTTCTAAGATTGCCCTGTATTTGGCTCCATCCATCTTCCCATCAACTCTGACCAGCTTCCCTGTCCCTGCTGAAGAGAAGCACCCCCAGAGCATGATGCTGCCACCACCATATTTGACAGTGGGGATGGTGTGTTCAGAGTGATGTGCAGTGTTAGTTTTCCGCCACACATAGCGTTTTGCATTTTGGCCAAAAAGTTCCATTTTGGTCTCATCTGACCAGAGCACTTTCTTCCACATGTTTGCTGTGTCCCCCACATGGCTTGTGGCAAACTGCAAACGGGACTTCTTATGGTTTTCTGTTAACAATGGCTTTCTTCTTGCCACTGTTCCATAAAGGCCAACTTTGTGCAGTGCATGACTAATACAGGGATTAAAGTGAAAAAAAATCTTCTGACTGAACTTTTTTCAGGCCAAGCCATATTCCTTTAACAAACACTTTATTTAAATAGTCGAGACCAATAACGTTAGGGGAGATTAAACCGCTTTAATATTGCCAGTTTGCATATTTTAAAAGCTATTTGTAATCTTTGAAAAAAAATATACCTTGACAAATAATCAACCGTCTACTACATATCTTTTCAGTGCATGTTTTTATTTATCTTAACACCAAACAATGTTTTGTGAAACTCTTAATAATTAACAGAAAAAAGTAATAGCACCACCATTAAATTCCAAAAAGTGCTTTTTCAGTGCATGTTTTATGTATCTTAAAGAAAACATCTTCATTTTCAGCTTAGATGACAAATCGGATTTCCTGTAAGCAGCAATGCCATGTGTGCAAGTAGTAGACATGTGCATTAGACATAGACAATCTTGAAAGTGCACTCTTGTCTTTGACAACTGATTGCATTAAATTAACTAGTGGTTGTGAGACTGTGACCAGTGGCGGTCCTACACTGATGTGCGCCCTGGGCGAGACTCCCTCCCTCCATAATCGACGATTCGACAATCAACAGATTTCCCCCAACGCTGTCACTCACGACCAGAAGTCAAGACTAAACCAATTCACCTCCACATCATCATCGCTTTTATTATCTATTTTTATTTGCCATTTCACACAATTAAAGAAATGAAAAAAGTGCAAATTACTGGTGTGTGTTTATAATATTTTGAATGAAATGTGCGCTATTTGTAAGAAAGTCAGGTAGACATCATTTAGCCCCCTTCTAGTCCGCTTCATTTGGGAGAGGTAAACTGTACTCTGCTTTTTGCCATTATTGCCATATTGAAGTTTCCTGTGGCATACTGTGCAAAGACACGTACCTGGATGTTTGATGTTTTTAGTCCACGAACTAAAAGGCTTGCCATTCTCCCCAATTTCGCTAAGCCAAGCCCATCTCCATTAATTTTTTTACACTTTTATCAATCTCCGAAACATCGGAGCCTTCCTGCATTATAAGTGTGTCCATCTTAAATATAGTTATACCTCAGCCTGACATGTAGTTCTTCAAAACTAAACCAAAACCCGGAGTGGATTCATACCGGAGTGATGACAAAACGCTTAGAGTGGAGAGAGGAACGTGCATTCGCTCCAGTCCAGGCTTTGATCACATCCTCCTCAGCAGGCTGAATACACTGTCTTTCCTTAATTTAAGACCCATGTAAGTATATATACACAGCATTAAAATTATGAAAAGTGAATTTTAAACATTAAGGACAGGCGGAACAGTGTGATTGACGGAAATCCGTTGATGACTCGCTACAATTAACGGAAATCCGTCATAACGACGGAGAACTTTAATCCCTGGAGCTAGTAACGCTCATAACCCGGTTTATATTTTATACACTTTGGCCGTGACTTTCCGCGGTAGCGCGAGCGCTTAGTTAACGAGCTGAATAACAACACTGAAGTGTTTATCAGTTAAGGAGGAGGAGGGGGAGGTGTGTGTGTGCGTGTGTGTGTGTGTGGGGGGGGGTGTGTGTGTGTGCGTGTGAGGGGCTTCAGTAAGTTATAGTTTGGCTTCAGGGATGAACTTCAGGGAAAACTACAAGATGGCGCCGGTGAGTTCGGCTGCCGTCACGACTGCTCCGACCACCTTTTCTTTGTTTTTGTTCTTTAAGATAGTTTTCAGTGTTTTAAAATCGGCAAAATCATCACCATTGAGTACATTAGGTATGATGGAGACACCCTTGTTTCTATTGGTATACAATGTACTCACAATTCGACGGTGTTAACTCCGGATCCGAGCTGGCCGAGTGAGATCCTGAGGGAGAACAATGGACGCGACGCGAAGCGACGGACCCGAGGGAGACGAGCTGGGGTGAGGAACAGGCTCAGGGCCCGTGCACACCGCACACCTCTGCCTAGCATCCTGCTCGCCAACGTCCAGTCACTGGAGAACAAACTCGATGACCTCAGGGCCAGGATAAAGTTCCAGAGAGACATTCGGGACTGCAATCTCCTCTGCTTCACCGAGACAAGGCTGAACCCAGCGGTGCCAGACCACGCCATACAGCCGGCCGAGTTCTTCTCGGTTCACCGCATGGACAGGACACGGGACTCGGGGAAGTCAAGGGGAGGCGGCGTGTGCTTAATGGTGAACAACAGCTGGTGCAACAGCGCGAGCGTTGTTCCTCTTACACGCTCCTGTACACCAAACCTGGAACTACTGTCCATCATGTGTCGTCCATTTTATCTTCCACGGGAGTTCACATCGGTCATAATCAGTGCCGTTTACATCCCTCCACAAGCAGACACAGACAAGGCCTTATGCGAGCTGCATGAGGCGCTCACACAGCACCAGACACAACACCGGGACGCTGCGCTCATTGTGGCGGGGGATTTTAATAGTGCCAACCTCAAACGCGCAGCGCCGAACTTTTATCAGCACATCACCTGCCCCAACAGGGGCGAAAGGACACTGGACCATTGTTATACCACGGTCAAAGACGGTTACAAGGCACAATCTCGTCCAGCGTTTGGTAAATCCGACCACGCCGCCATCTTCCTCATGCCAAAATATAAACAAAGGCTGAAACAGGAAGTTCCGGTCCAGAGGGAGGTCGCGCGCTGGACGGACCAATCGGTGGCCGTGTTACAGGACGCACTCGATGACGCAGACTGGGACATGTTCAGAAACAGCTCCGATGATGACGTCAGCGTGTTTACGGAAGCGGTTGTGGGATTTATTGAAAAGCTGGCAGACGATACGGTAGAGAAAAAGACTATCAGAACGTTTCCCAACCAGAAGCCGTGGGTGGATAAAACCATCCGCGACGCTCTGAGATCTCGCACAGCTGCCTACAACACGGGACTTGCGTCGGGGGACATGGAACTGTACAAGGCTGCGTCATATAACGTCCGGAAGGCGGTGAAAGAGGCGAAGCAGCGCTACGGGAGAAAACTAGAGTCACAGCTTCAACAGAGTGACTCTAGGAGCCTGTGGCAGGGACTGAACAATAACGGACTATAAAGCACCAACATCCGGTATGACGAACGCGGACGCGACTCTGGCAGACGAGCTCAACACCTTCTATGCTCGCTTCGAGGCTGCAGCTAAAGACGCTAGCGATGCTAATGCTAACGGCGCTAATGCTAACGGCGCTAATGCTAGCGGCGCTAACGGCTGCAGACAGGAAGACACAGCCAGCACCGGGAACGCGCTCATCATCTCCGAGCACGACGTGAGGAGAGCCTTCAAGAGAGTGAACACCAGGAAAGCAGCAGGACCAGACGGCATCTCGGGTCGTATTCTCAGAGCCTGCGCAGACCAGCTAGCACCTGTGTTCACTGAGATATTCAACATCTTATCTCAGTCGGTGATCCCCACATGCTTCAAAGAGTCCATCATTGTTCCTGTTCCAAAGAAACCACATCCTGCTTCTCTCAATGACTATCGCCCTGTAGCCCTCACCTCAGTAGTGATGAAGTGCTTTGAACGCCTTATCAGAGACTTCATCATTTCTTCACTACACACTGGACCCACTACAGTTTGCATACCGTCAGAACCGCTTCACAGACGATGCAATCTCTCATCTCCTCCACACATCACTCACTCACCTGGACACTAGGAAAGGGAATTATGTTAAAATGCTCTTCATCGACTACAGCTCTGCTTTTAACACCATAATTCCCTCCACACTCACCACGAAGCTGGAGCATCTGGGACTGAGCTCATCTATATGTCAGTGGATCTCCAATTTTCTGACTGGCAGACCACAGGCAGTAAGGATGGGCGGACATGTCTCAGCTACACTCACTCTCAGCACTGGAGCCCCCCAGGGTTGTGTTCTGAGCCCCCTGCTGTACTCTTTGTACACCCACGACTGCGTGGCCACTACCAACTCCACCTCCATCATCAAGTTTGCTGACGACACCGTCGTGGTCGGACTGATCACCAACAATGATGAGTCGGACTACCTAGAGGAGATTGGAAATCTGGAGAACTGGTGCCAGAGGAACAATCTCCTCCTGAACGTCAGTAAGACAAAGGAGCTGATAGTGGACTTTAGTACAAAGCAGGAGAGGAACTACCAGACCCCCGTCATCAACAGGAGCCCAGTGGAGAGAGTGGACAGCTTCAGATACCTCGGTGTTCACATCACACAGGACCTGTCATGGTCCTGTCACATCAACACTGTGGTGAAAAAAGCCCGGCAGCGTCTCTACCACCTCAGACGCTTGAGAGACTTTAGACTGCCCTCCAAGGTGCTCAGGAACTTCTACTCCTGCACCATAGAGAGCATCCTGACGGGAAACATCACGACCTGGTTCGGGAACAGCACCATGCAGGACAGACGAGCTCTACAGAGGGTGGTGCGATCAGCCGAGCGCATCATCCGCACTGAGCTCCCTGACCTGCACTCCATCTACAGCAAGCGGTGCTGGACTAAGGCCAGGAAGATCATGAAGGACCTCAGTCACCCCAGTAATGGACTGTTCTCTTTGCTGCGGTCTGGGAAGAGATTCAGCTCCCTAAAGGCCAACACAGAGAGACTGCGGAGGAGCTTCTTCCCGCAGGCGATAAGGTCTCTCAATCACACCTCCACACAGGACTAATAACATCTTTTAAGCTCACAACACTGACTGGACAATCATGGACACATTCATACACACGTGCACTAAATACTCATACTGTCACGGTCGAACACCAGATGGCGCCAGACTCCGAGACTCCATTTTGTTTTCTGTTCCATTTCAGTTTGGTTTTTGAACTCCGTTTCCCAGAGAGCACCTCGGTCAGGTAATGGGAGCACACCTGATCGAGGTTAGCAGCCAAATCAGTGCAAGGATAAATAGACTTTTGTTTCCTTTGTTCTGGGTCGGGCAGCTGTTTGGCTACGGTAATGTTACGTGGGTGTTTCTGTTCCTTGTTCGTGGTCTAGGTGTCATGCCATTTCCCCTTGCTCTTAGTTTATGTTATTCTGTGTCTTAGTTCTGTGTCTAGTCTAGCTCTTTGTTTAGTCAATTCCTTGTTTGTTAACTCTTTGTTTAGTTCTCTCAGTGTTTCGTTTAGCTCTGTGTTTGCTTTAGCCCTGTGTCTTGTTTAGCTCTATGTTTAGTCTACTCTGTGTGTTAGGTTAGCTCTGTGTGTTAGGTTAGCTCTGTGTGTTAGGTTAGCTCTGTGTGTTAGGTTAGCTCCATGTCTAGTTTAGCTCCATGTCTAGTTTAGCTCCATGTCTAGTTTAGCTCAAGGTTTGGTGTAGTCCGGGTGTTTCAGTTCAGCTCTGGGTTTAGTTTAGTTTGAGTCCTGTTTGTACAATTCACATTCTGTTCCTTTATTAAAAACCCCTTTTGCACTCTATCACCTCCGCCTCCATGTCTTCTCAAAACCCCACACGAGCACCCCGTTACACATACATCTGGACAATTGCACATGTCACCTTTCATGCATATTTGCACAACCACTGACACTTTAATTCTATATACATATATACTCTACCCTATATTTCTATATTTTTGCAATATTTTATTATGCCCTTATTGTACAGTTAATTTTACTAGTTAAAATTATTTCTTTAGTATTTCCTTTTTATTGATTATTTTACGTACAAGCTTTTATTTTCTTTTTTTAAGGTCACTGGCGGTCGTATAAAGCATTTCACTGCATATTATACTGTGTATGATTGTGTATGTGACTAATAAAATTTGAATTTGAATTTGATTTGAACTAATGCTCATATACGAGAGTTATATCGCTTAACTTATTTGTATGAAAAGCGCATTAACTAAATTCTCGGTTAATTTAATTCAGACGATAATACAGACAGTCACTGGTTAACACTAACACTGTTCACTGGTTAACATTAGCACAGGCAGTTTATTTACATTCCAGAATTCCCAAAACAGTATTTTACACACTCTGTGGTAAATAGGTTTATTAATTTATATTATTTTTATTAGAACTATATGTTCTGTAAAGTTTATTTGTCTTTGTCTTCACTAAATTCTCCTGTTGTCTTTAAGCAGCGCTCCGCTGTGGAGGATTGGGGGGTCAGACGGCTGACGGCTGGACTTTTGGAGCTACAGGACTGGAGGAGCCTGAACAAGCTGTTGAGGGAGCTGTAGGAGGGATGACGTCACAGTCCGACAGCTTTAGAATGATGTTTGGTCAGGTCTACTGTATATTCTGAACATAGAACTGCTAAATGTCTGATACAGTACTTTGGGGGAAACAAGGACTTAAACTGTTCCATGTTTAATAGTTTTGATATTTGAAAAATTAATATTTTAATATAAAAGGACTATAGATGGAGACTTATAAGCAGCTGGTGTATCCGGGTAGTTTAATGAACTTTAAGCAAAAAAGACATGTATTCCCCTGTTTTATATAAATTACAGTTTTAACTTTGACTAGTTTTGGAAGAATAAATTGCATTGGTAAAGTCATGTTTGCGTGTTTTAATTGTTGGGGGATTGTAAAAAAAACGTTTAGTTGAACCAACAACTTTAATGGGCAAAAAATGGGACACAACTTTGTTTTAAATAGTCAAAGAGTTGGGCTGAAAATCATAATAATAATAATTATTGGTCATAGAAACAAATGAAACCAGTTAAACACTTGATCATATGTATTTGTGTTTGTGATTATGTGACCCATAATATTTTTTTCTCAGTATAAATAAATGTTTTGGGTTTTAAGAACTCCAAAAGAGCAACGACAAACTTGGTATTCTCCATTGAGGTTTCTCACCTTTAACTCCTGAGTATGACATGGTGTTAATTGCTCTGTGTGTGTGTGTGTGTGTGTGTGTGTGTGTGTGTGTGTGTGTGTGTGTGTTTTTGGCGGGGGGATGGGTGTGCGTGTGTTTTTGGCGGGGGGATGGGTGTGCGTGTGTTTTTGGCGGGGGGATGGGTGTGCGTGTTAAAGCCAACGGAGAAATGCTGCAGAGCGCGCGCGTATATACACACACGCATCTCTCCATTCATCCATCATTGATGAAACCTATGAACACGGCTGTTCAGCAGTTCTAAACACAAGCGCAGGGTCTGTTTTTGTCCTTAACTAAAATACTTCAATACGTTAATAATTTATTTAGCTGAATAAGGTAATAAGCGATATTTTAATCAAACCAGTAAGTTAAGTAAGTGTTCCATACATTAAAGTACTGTGTATAACCAAGTGCCCTAGCAAACACAGTTACAGTTTACAGGACAAAGTGTGTGTGCGCTGGGGGGATTGGAAGGTGAGTGAGAATACTCATTTACAAGACAAAAGACGGGCAGAGGCAGGGCCGTTCTAGACCAGACCATATGGGGGAGGGGGGCGCAGTCAGAAATGTGAAGGGGGCATCATGTTCGAGCACTGTTTTTCCCTGGGCTTACTGTATAGTAACAGTATTGTATTTGCTGAATTGTGTTGAGGCACGCAAACCCCCTGACCACAATAAGGTGGCAATCCCTCAGGGGGGAAACTAAAAAATTAAAGAAATAAAATATCCTTAATCCAGATTTTATCAATCAATGACATAACATTTATCTAAGCTGGATGGTCAAATTCTCAAAAACGTTTAACCTAAAGTAAGACTTAACACACTATAACTAAAATATTTACAAAACTGAAAGGTTGTCTTATGAATAATAAAAAATACATGAAAACAGATGGGCTATTGAACAGATCATAATATGTTTTATGTTTCCTGATTATAAATGATAGATGGGTTGATTTTAGAAAGGCTAAATGAAATAGCTAGTTTTTGGTAATGTCAGTCCAGTAACTATACTATGTAAAAGTAATTATAATATGAATTAATTAATGGCAGGACCTAATCTAATGTTAATAATTTACACCATGATAACATTAGTATTAATGTTTTTGTATATATTTTTAAATGTTCAAATGAACGTTTCAGAGTATATAATTTGTCGTGTCATCTGTGATTGAGACCCATGAGTTAAATTGAAAATTTTTATAGGTAGTAAGCCAGGTTTTAGTAACCTTGGACAAATCACCATGTAAGCCCTCTCTCGCGCACGCGCTCTCACACTATCTCTCGCACTCACACGACACACACACACTGTACACACACAGACACACACAAATAACACATGAAATCGCGTAAAACCAAATGAAACTAGGGTAAAAAATATGAGCAGTAAAAATACAGTAGTATCCTGTAGGTGATTCCTGTCCTGTGATAACAGGCACTAACACTCTAGAACTGTTTACTTCTGTTAGTTTTGTTTTCAAGCGTGAATGTTTATGGGGATTAAATCTGTCTCTGCTGCCGCATCTATACACCGTTGTGATAAGTGATTGATGCTCCATCAGATCTTTGATGTGGGACGTTATGCTGGTTAAATGACTAAAGACACACTGATATTATGCGCCATTAATCAATTTGTTATGCCAATTTGACTATCAGCGATAACATCAAAAATATAACGAAAACAAACCCAAGTAGAAGTTAAATTTTAAGCTTTACTTTCAAATAAAAATTTGATTTGTCGCATACACAGTGCGATATGCAGTAAAATGCTTTGGGTGCTTTAGGTGAGGCTCGAACTCGGCACTGCTTCACCTGGACCGCTTCATAAGTGTCACGCACTAACCGATTGCACCACTGGAGCCACACGGAAGTTGCTCTTGTCAGAGTATGCTCTCTCTCTCGTGCACACACACACACATATACACACACACACATAACACATGAAATTGCGTAAAACCAAACTAAATATAAGCAGGAAAAAAAATCCGTAAAAATACATTAGTATAACATGCGCTAACCCTCTGGAACTTTTTTACTATTGTTTCCAAGTGTTTATGGGGATTTAATCTGTCTTTGCTGCTGCATCCATTGACAGTTGTGATAAGCGATTAATGCCCCATCAGATCTTTTGACGGGGGAGCATTATGCATGATTAAATGACAAAAGAAATACTGATCCATATGGGCAGATATTTGTTCCAGGTTGCATGTGCCATTAATTGCCTTTCTTATGCCACTTGTTGACTATAAGTGAAAAAAAAAAATCAGCGAAAACATCAAAAATATAACGAAAACAATCCCAAGCAGACGTTACATTTTGAGCTTTACTTTGCAGCAAAATATTATCTATCAGTATATTAAATGGAACTAGGTAAAATACACCGTAATGTAAAATACTGTACATAGCCCGCGTTTTTATTCCGTACCTACAATGATCGGTATAGACAAATTACAGACGCTACCGTGTCTTTAAGGATCATTTCAGGATGTCTTAAAAAATATTTCACTAACTAGTTTTATTAAGTCATTATTAAATAATAAATAGCATAATCATCATGGGTTGTGTATTGAGTGATTTAACAAATCTGTTTTATTAATCGTTTTTTTTTTTTTTACCACGTCATCTATTTATGAAACTATGTTGACAATACAAGAACTGTTTGTATATTAAAGATATGGTATTGGGCTTCCTGGACACTGCAGTTAACTGTGCCAGTCAATGCTCCATCTGGCGGAATTATACGGCATTGCAACCATCTTTTTAGAAAGCGCATGGGGGCGTTTATGGGGCGGGGCATTGTTAACTGCGTCATCGCGAGGGATCACATTCCATGCACGAAGCGTCCATTAACCCTTCATGAACCTGCCATGGAGCCGTCATGCTCCAGGCGGCTGTTTGACGTGGCTCCCACTGTAGCTAAACTATTTGCTTTGGGTGAAAGTGCCATCTAGCGATCATTGTGTGTCAGCGACAACTTCCCATTCAAAACAATAGGCGGTCAAATGACCAGTGAATCGCGTTAAAAGTAGGAGTGACTGGTGCGGCGCTTCTAGTGTTAACCCATTTTTGTGGACTACATAAGTCCATATTAGTCCTGTCATAATGTCAATGTCTTCAGAATAAATATACAACACTGAAACCAGTAAAAATTTAAAAACAGTGAATAAGAAGGTGTGACCAGACTGGTTGTGTATAACCAAGCCAAGCATTTTATGTAATAATGTATTAATTAATAATGTAAACATGTGCCCAATGCATACTGGAGAAGGGGCATAAAGTTAAAATTTATCATGAAATTTGCTAAAATGCAAGTTTTAAAATGATTGTCATGACCAGGGGCTTAAAGGCATAAACAATGTTATTTAACTACAAGTTTTACCAGTTGCAACTAAAGGACTTTTTTGAAAAGTTGCACCATCATCTTTTCAAAAACATTGGAAACCATCAGCTAAATCTAGCAACACTGCAGGAAAGTTGTGTTTCCATGATAACCTACCACAAAGCGATTGCTATAGGCAGTGATAACTCCACATCTACTGCCTATAAACAGTTGACAACCATCAGACACCCAGGCACAACTTGTCACCTAAGAGAGAGTGAAACTGTGTTTAAAGGCAATTAAACAGTTCGGCTAATAAATAAACATAACAAAAAAAATAATTATCTGTCACATCAGATTTGAGCTGAATCACTATTGGGTTTAAAACTGCATTATCTGCATTTTTTAACCTTACAAAGTCCCCAAGAAATTACCAGCTATGGGTTAACTGTATACTGTGCATGTTATGCTAAAATAACAGTTTATTCTTTAATTATGCACCATCATATTGTTAGATCAGTAAAATCACTGTTTCATAAATGTTTCTTTTTTGTGCAACAATGCGATTAGCTTCGGACCTGGTGGAGCGGAGAGCACTGGATGTAATTGATGGGTGGCTCACTTTGTTTGCTCTTGAGCCGCAGTGTATTATCACTGTAGCCCCAGCTGAGAATGGCCGACCATTGGATATCTGTGCTGTGCATACTTCTCACACCTACGGAGCAGTGATGTACAATATTTTTTCAGTTGTCAATCTAGTTGGTTGAAAAACAAAGTGCAAGGTGAATCATAATTTTCACCTTTATTTCCTGATATTTACATTTCAGATACACTACCGTTCAAAAGTTTGGGGTCACTTGTAAATTTCTTTGTTTTTGTTTAGTGATTTATTTTCTACATTCTACAACAATACTGGGGATTTCAAAACTATAAAATAACACATATGGAATTAGGTAATTAAGTAACAACAAGAAAAACAACAGTTAGTTGTTATTTTAAGACACTGAGGTCGGCCTTTCTGTAATAGTTCTTGCAAGAACAGTATTGTCAAGTGCATTTGCAAAATCCGTCAAGCACCATAATGAAACTGGCTCTCATGAAGGCCGTCCCAGGAGGACGAGACCAAAACCTACCTCTGCTGCAGACGAGAAGTTCATTTAGAGTTATCAGCCTGAAAAATGACCAATTAACAGCAGCTCAGATTAGAGGCGTTATGAAGTCTTTACAGAGCAGAAGTAGCAGAAACACCTCAATATCAACTGTTCAAAGGAGATTCATGCATTGTTTTGACGCGTTCAGCATTCCTTTACAATGTAGAAAGAAATAAAAATCAGGAACGATAATGGAGTTAGAAAGTGACCCCAAACTTTTGAACAGTAGTGTATGTTAAACAACTAAGAAGAGTAGACCACATAATTGTTAGGTGAGCAAAAAACAGATCTTAAATTAAAGTAAGTAACTTAAAATAACTACTGCTTGCAATAATTACTGTGACATCTGCCACCCTCTGACATTATCCAAACGGTTGCATTCAAGTTGGACTGTCTCACGTTTAGGAGACTTTTGATGTATTCATATTTCTTCTCAAATATTAAGTGTATAAAAAGAACTGGCCATCACTTAAAAATATTTTCAAGGGGGACTATAAGTTGTAAGAGTGTTATTATATTATTCATGTGCAGTTTTGCAGAGGAAATGTAAACAACCAACTTTAACTGTTGCTAAGAGTGTGTACCAGTACACAGAATAATGGTACATGGCTCACCTTGCTCCTTGCTGTAGATCATCATGAGGCAGAACTTGTAGGAGAGGCCACAGATGGCCCGAGTCGGCAGTGCCAGGAGGGAACCAAAGCACTCTGTATGAAGATGGCTAAAACACACCACTGGGTCAGGAGCACTTGGTGAGCCCACATACTCACCCCATTTTAGGCCCTTAATCCATGGCAGAGGACTCTGCAAAAACAGCAGAAAAAGGCTTTTAATACAATACGTACAATATTTGTAAACACAGTTTCTCAATTCATCCCGTCGCGTCACTGACATTATAAATATTGTTGCCTGTTCTCTTGGTTGTACTGTATTTCCCTCTGTGTCTGACAAGTATAGGTTCAATTTGCCTTTACTTTGGAGAGGGGTGATGATTGGAGGATTAGTCGGTGATGTGTGCCTTACACCAGCCTCCTGTGTCTCCATTGGACAAGCACTTCCTGAAACTGTGAGCCTTACTCCCACCTCCTGTGTGGCAACTGGACTAGCACTTGTTGAAACTGTATTTAAACACCATCCTACCTGCTGCTGGACAGACAACTGTTTGGCTTATTATTGTGTTTTGCTAGTTCATATCTGACTTTCTGTGTACAGTGAAACCTCGGATTGAGAGTAACGCGGTTTGCGAGTGTTCCGCAATACAGGCAAAGATTTTTAATAAATTTGGTGCTCTGATTTTTAATAAATTTAGTGCTCTGATTTTTTATAAATTTAGTGCTCTGACTTGGAAAATTAACAAGTCTTGGTTTACGAGTACCGAGTATCATATATCACGCACGCGCTTCTTGTTTTGAGCATCACGTGATAAGTTAGTCAATGTTTTTTCTCTCTCTTGCGCTGCAGAATTGTGGGTAATCGTCTCCCCTGCTGGGTCTTACTGCACATCTCTCACTGGTATAATCAATGTCTGTGCACGCGTGCACTATAACACTGTGAACACGTGTGTGTGTGTGTGTGTGAAAAACATATTTTATTTTGTGTTTGAAAGAGCGTGTGTACAGTGTGCATGTATTGTTTCTTATAACACACGTGTGCGCGCGCGTATAAAGCAAAAGAAAGTCTCATAAGAGGTTAAGAATCCATGTTCTTCCTATCTGATTCAGCCTGTCGTTGAGTGTGTGTGAACGTAATTTGACCCTGTGCTGGTTCACACACTCTTTCTCTCTCCTTTAGTGTGTGTGCGCTTCTCTCTCACACACACATACACACACACACAGGTCTACACAGAAACCCTGCTCTGTCGCGATTCTTTTCAAAGGTAAAGTGCAAGTTCGTTTGTTTTACTTTACAGCAGTGATTCCGTTAGTATACGCTCACACAAGTGTCATTAGCGATGTTTTTCAGATAAAACAGTCTTTCCGTTAATGTGTGCGCGCGCGCGTGTGTAATTCAAACGAGAGTTTACAGTGTAAGATGAGAAGTGGGAGACAGGAGGGGCTGAAAGCAAGAGCCTCACACACACACACACAAATGGAAAAGCTTATCCGTCGGGATTTATTTGTACTTTTTTTTATTAAGGTATTTGTTTTATTTTTTAAATACAGAAAATATAGTGCCATTCCCACAGTCAGTAGTTATCTCAGATCATTATCTCATCTTGGTAAAGGTGGCTCAGTAATAATGTTCATATAGTGCCGCGTTACCACATTAAGCATACATTCACATCAACTACTGCACAGAGCTTTATCAGTAATTTTTCAGAGTTATCAGCTAAGACTGGATCACCATCTGTGTGTGTGTGTGTTTGTATAATATGAAATTTTATTTGATATAGGTATATATATATATTAACTCATGTTAGGGTAATTTTAATACATTAAATTTATGAATTACACTCAAAGTATCGAATCCAACTATAAAGTCTGAAGTAATTGTTACCATTAAACATTTAATATCTACTTATGTTTATTTTTCTATTTATGTTTGGCTGGCGAAATGCATTTTAGGCAGAGACGTCTGCTCTGTCTTGTTAATTTGTTTTAAAACCCCAAATTCTGCGAATTCTCCCAGCAGCGAAACAGATAACTTGATGACTTCACACCTATCGTGAATGAAAGGTGAGAAGGGGGATTACAGTAACAGGGTTTCTATGGGTGTCACCTCGGAGCGCGCTGTCTCGTTGTATTCAGAGAATAGACTAAAACAATCATGTTTGCTTCAGCATTGGAAACAATATTGTATTAGGTAACTTTATTAAAGAATATTCACTTTTGTATTTTTGTTGTACTTCATCTTTTTGCACACGCACGGGAATCTTTAAATTTGAACAGGAAATAATAGTAGGCTGGTAGGAACGTTATTTTTCATATAACTTATGGCTGAATGAAGTTAAATATACATAAAGTAATAATTGCTTCTGCTTTACATTTGAGCACTCATGTGTAAATAGATTTTTCATTACATATACTACCATATCATATATTTGTGTTTAATACTGTTTTATTAATATTTTACAACATAACATGCAGTTTGTAATTTACTTGCGACTGTACTTTTAAAATGTAGCCTACTGTACATATCTATAGTATAAGCATATTTAATTACTTCATCAGTGAATGAGAAATTTGTTCGGGTCTGGCTTTTAGATAAGGTTCTTATTTGATACAATTTTATAATTTAATTAATTATCTTATTATAAACATGATTCTTATTCTCTATATTCTTGTCGAGTATAGTCCTTCATGTCTGCATTTTTTCGCACATGTTCATCATCCTTTTGATCAAAACGCTGCCGTGTACAGTATCTGCACGGAGAGATTGTGTGTGTGTGTGCACGGAGAGTTTGTGTGTGTTTTTGTGACGTTATCTTCTCCTTCAAACGTGCTTCCAACCAACCAACTCTGGCCTTCAAACTCTGAAGGCTACGTGTCATGCTCCTTTGATCTGCTGGTTACAGCGGTGCGACGACTGCTGATCAGCGTATAATAGCCTGTACAAGCCAATCCCTTCCCCCCAAAATAGTGTGAATGTCTGCACCAATCACTAACCATTAAAATGTTAAGAATTTAACACGAATACATAAATTATATTTTCTTTATACATACTTTCATTTATATATATATATATATATATATATATATATATATATACAAACCGGATTCTAAAAAAGTTGGGACACTAAACAAATTGTGAATAAAAACTGAATGCAATGATGTGGAGATGGCAAATGTCAATATTTTATTCAGAATAGAACATAAATCATGGAACAAAAGTTTAAACTGAGAAAATGTATAATTTTAAGGGAAAAATATGGTGAATCAAAATGTCATGGTGTCAACAAATCCCAAAAAAGTTGGGACAAGGCCATTTTCACCACTGTGTGGCATCTCCCCTTCTTCTTACAACACTCAGCAGACGTCTGGGGACCGAGGAGACCAGTTTCTCAAGTTTAGAAATAGGAATGCTCTCCCATTCTTGTCTAATACAGGCCTCTAACTGTTCAATCATCTTGGGCCTTCTTTGTCGCACCTTCCTCTTTATGATGCGCCAAATGTTCTCTATAGGGGAAAGATCTGGACTGCAGACTGGCCATTTCAGTACCCGGATCCTTCTCCTACGCAGCCATGATGCTGTGATTGATGCAGAATGTGCTCTGGCATTATCTTGTTATCTTGACAGATCAAAAGTTTAATCCGAGAAAATGTATCATTTTAAAGGGAAAATATGTTGATTACAAATTTCATGGTGTCAACAAATCCCAAAAAAGTTGGGACAAGTAGCAATAAGAGGCTGGAAAAAGTAAATTTGAGCATAACGAAGAGCTGGAAGACCAATTAACAGTAATTAGGTTAATTGGCAACATGATTGGGTATAAAAAGAGCTTCTCAGAGTGGCAGTGTCTCTCAGAAGCCAAGATGGGTAGAGGATCACCAATTCCCACAATGTTGCGCAGAAAGATAGTGGAGCAAAATCAGAAAGGTGTTACCCAGCGAAAAAATTGCAAAGACTTTGCAGTTATCATCATCAACTGTGCATAATATCATCCGAAGATTCAGAGAATCTGGAACAATCTCTGTGCGTAAGGGTCAAGGGCGTAAAACCATACTGGATGCCTGTGATCTCCGGGCCCTTAAACGACACTGCACCACAAAACAGGAATGCTACTGTAAAGGAAATCACAGAATGGGCTCAGGAATACTTCCAGAAACCATTGTCAGTGAACACAATCCACCGTGCCATCCGCCGTTGCCAGCTGAAACTCTACAGTGCAAAGAAGAAGCCATTTCTAAGCAAGATCCACAAGCACAGGCGTTTCACTGGGCCAGGGATCATTTAAAATGGAGTGTGGCAAAATGGTCAGACGAGTCACGATTCGAAGTTCTTGTTGGAAATGTGGGACGCCATATCATCCGGACCAAAGGGGACAAGGACAACCCAAGTTGTTATCAACACTCAGTTCAGAAGCCTGCATCTCTGATCGTATGGGGTTGCATGAGTGCGTGTGGCATGGGCAGCTTGCATGTCTGGAAAGGCACCATCAATGCAGAAAAATATATTCAGGTTCTAGAACAACATCTAGTCATCTCTTTCAGGGAAGACCCTGCATTTTTCAACAAGATAATGCCAGAGCACATTCTGCATCAATCACAGCATCATGGCTGCGTAGGAGAAGGATCCGGTTACTGAAATGGCCAGTCTGCAGTCCAGATCTTTCCCCTATAGAGAACATTTGGCGCATCATAAAGAGGAAGGTGCGACAAAGAAGGCCCAAGACGATTGAACAGTTAGAGGCCTGTATTAGACAAGAATGGGAGAGCATTCCTATTTCTAAACTGGTCTCCTCGGTCCCCAGACGTCTGCTGAGTGTTGTAAGAAGAAGGGGAGATGCCACACAGTGGTGAAAATGGCCTTGTCCCAACTTTTTTGGGATTTGTTGACACCATGACATTTTGATTCACCATATTTTTCCCTTAAAATGATACATTTTCTCAGTTTAAACTTTTGTTCCGTGATTTATGTTCTATTCTGAATAAAATATTGACATTTGCCATCTCCACATCATTGCATTCAGTTTTTAGTCACAATTTGTTTAGTGTCCCAACTTTTTTGGAATCTGGTTTGTATATATAAACTCATGCTAGGGTACTTTTACTATGCTGAAGTACCATTTAAAGCTATTTATTAATTTATCCTTTATTTGCTTTCTCACTTACTAACTAGAGAATGCTTTAGTAAAGGGCTCTAAAACTACGGCAGTATGAATGACAATGGAATATTACAGAACGTGCGAGTTGATGCCCATGCACCAATCACTAACCATTCTTCTTCTTCTTTCAGCTGTTTCCTTTCAGGGGTTGCCACAGCGAATCATCGGCCTCCATCTAACCCTATCCTCTGCATCCTCTTCTCTCACACCAACTAACTTCATGTCCTCTCTCACTGCATCCATAAATCTCCTCTTTGGTCTTCCTCTAGATCTCTGCTTGGCAGTTCCAACATCAGCATCTTTCTACCGATATGCTCACATCTCTCCTTTGAACATGTCAAAACCACCTCAATCTGGCCTCTCTCACTTTATCTCCAAAACATCTAACATGGGTTGTCCCTCTGATGAACTGATTCTTGATCCTATCCATCCTTGTCACTCCCAAAGAGAACCTCAACATCTTCATCTCTGCTACCTCTAGCTCTGCCTCCTGTCTTTTCTTCAGTGCCACTGTCTCTAAGCCGTAGAGCATCGTTGGTCTCACCACTGACCTGTACACCTTTGCTTTCATTCTCGCTGGTACTCTTTAATCGCACAACAACCCCTGACACTTTTAACCTGCCTGTACCCACCCATTTCAACCTGCCTGTACCCGCCTCTTCACCTCCTTTCCACACTCTCCGTTGCTCTGAACCGTTGACCCTAAATACTTAAAATCCTGCACCTTCTTTACCTCTGCTCCCTGTATCCTCACCGTTTCTCTTGGGTCCCTCTCATTCACACACATGTATTCCATCTGTGGCTAACCTTCATTCCTGCTTTCCAGAGCATACCTCCATCTCTCCAAATTTTCCTCCACCTGCTCCCTGCGCTCGCTACAAAGCACAGTGTCATCTGCAAACATCATAGTCCATGGAGACTCCTGTCTAACCTAATCTGTCATCTTGTCCCTCACCAGAGCAAACAAAAAAGGGCTCAGAGCCGATCCTTGATGCAGACCCACTTTCACCTTGAACTCTTCTGTCACACCAACAGCACAGCTTACCACTGTCTTAGCGCTCTCATACACGTCCTGCACCACTCTAACATACTTCCCTGCCACTCCAGACTTCCTCATACAACACCACAGCTCATCTCTCGGCACCCTGTCATACGTCTTCTCTAAATCTAAAAAGACACAATGCAAGTCTTTATTACCATCTCTGTACTTCTCCACCAGCATCCTCAAAGCAAATACTGCATCTGATGTACTCTTTCTAGGCATAAACATATTGTTGACACAAATGCTCACCTCTGCCCTTAACCTAGCTTCCACTACTCTTTCCCACAGCTTCATTGTATGGCTCATTAGCTTTATGCCTCTGTAATTGCCACAGCTCTGCACGTCTCCCTTGTTCTCAAAAATCGGCACCAATACACTTCTCCATTCCTCTGCAATCCTCTCACTGTCCAAGATCTTGTTAAACAAACTAGTCAGAAACTCTACTGCCACCTCTCCTGAGCACTTCCATACCTCCACAGGTATGTCATCAGGACCAACAGCCTTTCCACTCTTCATCCTCTTCAACGCCCTTCTCACCTCACTTTTACTAATAATTGCTACTTCCTGCTCCACAACAGTTACCTCTTCTACCCTTTGTTCTTTTTCATTTTCCTCATTCATCAACTCCTCAAAGTACTCCTTCCATCTTCCCATCACCCTCCTGGCATCGGTGAGTACATTTCCATCTCTATCTTTAATCACTCTAACCTGCTGCACATCCTTCCCATCTCTATCTCTCTGTCTCGCCAACCTGTACAGATCCACCTCTCCCTCCTTACTGACTAGCCTAGCATACAAGTCCTCATAGGCTCTTTGTTTGGCCTTTGCCACCTCTATCTTCACCTTATGCTGCATCTCCCTGTACTCCAGTCTACTCTCTTCAGTCATCTCACTGTCCCACTTCTTCTTAGCTAGCCTCTTTCACTGTAAACACTCCTGAACTTCCTCATTTCACTACCAAGACTCCTTGTCCACTTTTGCCTTACCTGATGATACACCAAGTACCCTCCTACCTGTCTCCCTGACCACATTGGCTGTAGTTGTCCATTCAACTGAAAGCATCTTCTGACCACCCATAAACTGTCTCAACTCGTTCCTGAAAACTACACAACATTCATCCTTTTTCAACTTCCACCACTTTGTCCTCTACTCTGACTTTGTCCTCTTCACCTTGTTCACCACCAGGGTTATTTTACACACCACCATTCTGTGTTGTCTGGCTACACTCTTCCCTACCAACACTTTGCAGTCACTGATCTCTTTCAGATTACAACGTCGACACAAGATGTAGTCTACCTGAGTGCTTCTGCCTCCACTCTTATGTGTCACCCTATGT